>VWZX01000354.1:1412298-2064553 GCA_013399015.1 Galbula dea
GGAGAGCCTCAAAGGGGAAAAACAGAGCTGTGAAAGGAGCAGGGAGGAATGGGAATAGGATGGAGCAAGGCTGGAAAAGCAGGAGAGGGGCAAGGTGGCCACAGGACACCAATGGCAGCTGCAGAGCTGCTGCGGTTTGCCTGGTAGATGTGAAGATGATGTGGCTGGTGGGACTCAAAGCACACCACAAGGATGCTCTGCTCTCCATAACAGCCAAACTCCTGCAGTGACCTTTATTATTCTGAATGCCTTCAATCGCGTCAAGTCCCAAAGCAGCTTTTGGAGTAGCTGGGCTCTGCAGGCTGCTCCTCTGCCTGCTCAGGAGGAACACTTGGCAGAGCTTCAGGCTGTGGTGCCCACAAGTGTGCACAGCTGGGCAGCATCTCACAGGCTGCTCAAAGGTAGGGACCCAGGGAGAGATGCTGAAATAAGGCAAAGAAGGGGTTTGCTGGTGCAAAATCAGCACTAGGTAAGGAGTGACACTGGGGAAATTAAAGCAGAGCCAAGGTGGGGATGGAACATGTGCCAAGACTAGGAGAGCTGGCTAGGACAGATGGAAGTAGGGGTGGGGAGAGGCCTGACAGGACACAGCTCACATCTGCCAGAGCATTCTTTCTTCCCGTGTGCCCTCCTGCGTGTGTTTGACATGGCAACTCTCCCAGTGATTCATTAACTCATTTGGTGTGTCCAGATGAAAATGAAGCAGTGACATAGTCAAAAACCATACATTGGGAAAGGTGACAGGGATGCTTCACCATCAAAACCAACAGCAAAAGGCAGAGCAAGGAGCAGGAATTACATGCTGGATTTAGACAAATTGAAAATAAATCCAAGTAAGTCAGAAATCTAACAGCGTGAGGAACAAGTCTTTGGGTTAATGCAAGGGTAGAAGTCCATTGTTGATCCTTGCAGTCATCTTTGGTGCTGAGGGACGTGGTTTAGTGGTGACCTGGCAGTGCTGGATTAATGGTTGGTCTTGATGATCTTAAGGGTCTTTTCTAATCTAAACAATTCCATGATTCTCTGACATTCCTGAAGCACACGTGAGGCTTTGCAGGTGGCTTAGGGACTGTCTGCAGGACTTGTGCCATCTGTAAAATGCATTTTTCAGGTGACAGCAGGCAGCAATGATGGTGCCTGTGTATTGGATATTGAGGGCACTTTAATACCCCTCTCCCAGCTGGGAAGCCACCCCATGAGCCCCCCACCCCCATAGGCATTGTACCAGCCCGGTCCTCCCTTTTCCTGTAGGTGGGGTTTCCATAGGAAACACTGCTGGTCCACCTCCTGACTGGCCGGACGCTGTTCCTCAGCTGGTGCTCTGGTGGTGGCAGTTGTGGTCCCCTCTGCTCCAGGCTGAGCTTTTCAGCCTGCGGAGCAGCAGCCTCTCCTGGCTGTCCCCTGGTGATGGCAGGGTGGGGGACAACCACTGGACTCATTTGCCATTTCTCCTCCTTGCCAAAGAGTGGCTGGCGCCCATGGGACATGGAGATGGGAGAGGATGCTGAGGACTTGTGGTCGCCGTAAGGACCATTTGGGTATGCGGTGGCAGCCGGGCAAGCCTGCGGCAGCGTGCCGGGGCAGCGGGGCGGTGGGATTCGCCAGCAGCATGGTGCTGCTGAGCAGCTCCGCTCTCCATCTCCCAGCCTTGTGGTGGTACCTCTTCCTCTACACCGATGCCCAGGAGGTGGCCACCTTCACGGTGCAGTACCGGGTGTTCGAAGAAGTGCCACCGGGGACGGTGATAGGGACGCTGGCCGAGCACTTTGAGGGGGGCGAGAGCGGCGAAACAGCCGATACCTTCCAGCTGATGGAGACCCCCGGGAGGTTCCCGCTGCACGTGGGGACTGGGGATGGGGCTCTCAGCACGGCAGGGCGAGTGGACAGGGAGCAGCTGTGCCGGCACAGCGATCCCTGCTGGGTCTCGTTCGATGTGCTGGCTGCCCGAAACCTGGCTCTGATTCACGTGGAGGTTCAAGTGCTGGACATCAACGACAATGCGCCGCGATTCCCCACCCCTGAGCTGGAGCTAGAGATGTCAGAGAGTGCATCCCTGCAGACACGGATCCCGCTGGATCGAGCCCTGGATGCTGATGCTGGCCCCAATGCCCGCTGCTCCTACGCTCTCTCCCCTAGCGAGCACTTTGCTCTGGAAGTCGTCTCCAGCTCCGATGGGACGAAGCATGCGGAGCTTGTCGTGGTTAAAGAAGTGGACCGGGAGCTGCACTCCTCCTTTGACCTTGTGCTGACAGCCACTGATCATGGGGAGCCATCAAAATCAGGTACTGTTTTAATTAAAGTCATTGTGCTTGACTCCAACGATAACAGCCCCGTCTTTGCAGAGAGCTCTTTGACGGTCGAGGTTCGGGAGGATGCTCTGCCCGGGACCCTCC
Organism: Galbula dea; assembly: GCA_013399015.1. NCBI lineage: Eukaryota > Metazoa > Chordata > Aves > Piciformes > Galbulidae > Galbula > Galbula dea. The sequence goes on from VWZX01000354.1 coordinate 1,414,692, forward strand.
TCGTGACAGTCACAGCCACAGACCCCGACCAGGGTCCCAACGGGGAGATCGAGTACAGCCTGAGCAAGCACGCGACCCCAGAGGTGCTGAGCGCTTTTGGCATCAACTCCCGCACAGGCAGCATCATCCTGAAGCAGCCTCTGGACTACGAGGAAACCCACGCCTATGAGCTGGACGTGCAAGCGCGGGACCTGGGTGCCAACCCCATCCCAGCGCACTGCAAGATCCTGGTCAAAGTCCTGGATGTCAATGACAATGCTCCTGATGTCCACGTCACCTGGGCCACACGGGTGCCCGTTCTCTCCGAAGCCCTCCCCAAGGACAGCTTTGTGGCTCTGGTGACGGCCAGCGACCCTGATTCAGGAAGCAACGGGCAAGTGCACTGCTCCCTCAGTCAAGGCTATGAGCACTTCAGGCTGAAGAAGACCAACAGCCACAGCTACGTGCTGATGACCAACTCTGTGCTGGACAGGGAGCTGCGTGCTGAGTACAACCTGACGTTGGTGGTGCAGGATCAGGGTGAGCTCTCCTTGGCTGTGCTGAAGCACCTCACTATCTGCATTAGTGACGTTAATGACAATGCCCCCTCATTTGAGAAGACCACCTATGAGGTTGCTGTTGCTGAGAACAGTGAAGCACCTACCTTCTTGCTCACTGTCCGTGCCACTGACCCTGACCTGGGTTTCAATGGGAAAATTACCTACAGCATCCCAGAATCCTCTGCCTTGGGTCTGGTCTCAATCGACCCCACCACTGGGGATATGTTTGCCCTCCAAGCTTTTGATTATGAGCAAGTGAGAAGCCTGGAGTTCCTGGTGACTGCAGAGGATGGTGGTCACCCCAAGCTGGCGTCCAGCGTCTCCATCAGACTGGCTGTGCTTGACCGCAATGACAATGCACCTGTCATCATCACACCAGTGCTGGTGGGAGGTGAAGCCACAGTTTTGGTCCTGGTCAATGTGGAGACAGGATGCTTCTGGGTGGCCCCCAGGAATGGGAGCACCCAAGGGACTGCAGCAGTAACCAATGCAACACTCATGTCATGTGCTGGCACTCCTTTCCTCTTCACCATCGTGGCCAGGGATGTGGACTCTGGCATCAATGGGGCTCTCCGGTATGATCTGGTGGGTGGGGATGATGTTGGGCTCTTCATCTTGGACCCTCTTTTGGGGCAGGTCTTCCTCAATGCCAGTAACACCAGCAGCCTTGCTGGCAGCGAGCGGGAGCTGGTGGTCCGGGTGAGCGATGAGGGGGACATCCCCCTGCACACCCTGGCTAGGGTTCGCTTAGTTTTCCGGCATCATGGCTCATTCTCCAAAATCTCAGCCCAGGATCCTGGGTGGCTGAGCCCCTCAGTGTTGGTCACTATCTGCCTGGCTGCTCTCCTGGGCGGCTGCCTTCTCCTTTTGGCTTTAACCCTGTCCCTGCGTAAGAAGGAGAAGAAGGACGGCATGGCCTACAACTGCAGGGAGGCAGAGGATGCCCGCAGGCAGCAGCAGCTCAAGAAGCCTCACAGACAGATCCAGAAGACAGACATCCACCTTGTCCCGCTGCTCCGGGGCCGGCCCCGAGAGGCTGAGCCCCCTGGCCCCTACCAGGAGGATCTGCCCGGCACAGCCACTCCAGTGCCAGGGAGCTCCCCGCAGGCTCCACTCCACCTCACCCCCACTCTCTACAGGACTCTGAGAAATCAGAGAACCCCAAAAGACTCAGATGAGCAGCAGGGGACCTTCAACCTGCCCATCCTGCAGCGCCGACCCTGCCAGCCCCCCAGACCAAAAAACTCTGCCAAAGAGGCTGTGAGCTCCTTGGATGCACCACCACACTGCAAGAGCCTGGTGAAGCCTCCACAGGGGCCCATGGGAGAGCCCCTACTGCTACCTGACCAGCCCATAGGTGCTGGGGGACCTGGGCAGCCCCAGCCCCATCAACACATCCTCAGGAGCCTGGTGCGGTTGTCACTGGTGGCACTGGCAGAGCAGAGTCCCAACGGGGAGTTTGCAATGGAGTCACCACCGGTGCAGGTAGGAGCTGCCCCACACATTGCTGGAGGTGTGGACACCCCTCAGCCCCAAATCCTTCTTTGCCTAGATCTTGCACACACTGGGGTGGTGGGAACATGCAACTTGATGGTCTTTGGTTGGTCTCTTCTCCCAGCCCTGGCCAAGGATGCCCCAGCAGTAGGGGCTGGGTAGGACGAATAGCCACCCCAGCACAGGCAGGGTCTCCCAACACCCACCAGGATACTCTGGGAGCTGGGGTGGCAAAGATGGCATGGGGGAAACTGTAGGGTCAGGTGGGCTGCCTGGCTGCTTGTTTTTCCCCTATGTGGGGATGCTGAGCCATCTGCAGGAGAAGGAAACGCTATAAAAAGGCCAAGGGGTCTGGAGGGGACGTCCTGGCAGGAAGCAGCTTGAGTGGCCACCGCTGAAGCTCAACAGGCTTTTCCTGCCTTTACAGCAAATCTCCCAGCTGCTCTCCCTGCTGCACCAGGGCCAGTTCCAGCCCAAAACAAACCACAGGGGAAACAAGTACACAGCCAAGAATGGCAGCAGGTAAGGTTGGCTCTCAGCCCTTCCCTGACCCTTGTTCCCCTGCACCTCTGCTGCCTCTGCATCAGCCCTGCTGGCCCCGAGAGCCTCCTCAAGGGCAGGAGACACTACAGCAGCAGGCAGGCAAGGTAAAAGCCCATCCCTGCTTTTGGTGACCTGAGACTGGGGAGGTAGCTCCTCCCTTCAGAGGATGGTTGTGTTCCTCTAGTCTTGGCTTCCTGTCGGCAACCAGCACCCTCCTAGGTCTACTACTTGCCTCCTACCTGGGGCACCTTTGGCAGCTCCTTGCATGCCCATGAGCTCCTCCATGGCCATGAACCACCTGTCTGTCCCTGCTGGGGAACACCACCGTGTCTGAATGCCCTGGAAAGGTGCACTCAGGAGCCCAGAGGATCCCAGTTTTGGAGGCAGCAGCACAAGGATAAGTTCTCTCATGGCTCTTGGTACTTCCTTAGTGATGCTGCTTACATGAGTTTGGGGCATATGTCCCTGGGCTAGGAGGCTAGTGAGGGGCTAGCAGGGATGAGAAGGAATGAGATACTCCTGCTGAGTGCTGAAGATGTTCCCAGAGGCAAGCCTTATGCTGTTCCTGTTATATTATGCTGTTGACATCTCTGGGTGAACACTCCTGAGGATATCAGGGCTTCACCAATGCTTTACCACGTCCCACACCACATCCTCACCTACCCAGGCCATGGGCAGACACAGCTTTCTCCACCTTTCTTATCTTCTCCATCTGCTGAGGATGGAGAGAGAGGAAAAAGAGAATGGCTCTGGGGCAGGGCTGAGCTGTGATGTTCCTTGCCTGGTCCTGCAAGTGGGGAGCTCCTCTGAATCCAAGGGGAAGAGCCAGCAGCAACCTGTTTCTCAGGAACTCCCTGAAGGATAAAACCCCTCTTGGGCAAGAAAGGTGGAGCAGCCCCATGTGTAGCCTGGCACCTTGGTGGGGCCCAGTTTTCAGAGAGTCCATGGCATTCCTGATCCCAGTGCTTTGTTCATGTCATTGGATTTGTAGTTTGTTTTTTTTTTTTTAACAAAAACCACCAAATAAACCCAAAACTCGATAATTTGTGGGGACCAAATTGATTATGCTTTTGGAGCTGTCAACAATGCACTGAGAGGAGTAAGGCATTGGGTGCCTTAAGAAGAGTGTGACCAGCAGGGCAAGGAAGGTTCTCCTCCCCCTCTGCTCTGACCTAGTCAGGCCACACCTGCAGTACTGAGTCCAGTTCTGAGCTCCCTAGTTCCAGAGAGGTGAGGAACTGCTGGAGAGAGTCCAGCAGAGGCTACCAAGATGCTGAGGAGACTGGAGCATCTCTGGAAAGAGGAAAGGCTGAGAGCCCTGGGGCTGCTTAGCCTGGAGAAGAGCAGAACCAGAGGGGATCTGCTCAATGCTCAAGAGCTAAAGGGTGGGGGCAAGAGGATGGGACCTGACTCTGCTCAGTGGTGCCCAGTGAAAGGCCAAGGGGCACCGGGCACAAACTGGAACCCAGGAGGTTCCATCTGAACTGGAGGAAAAGCTTCTTTGCTGTGAAGGTGCCAGAGCCCTGGCCCAGGCTGCCCAGAGAGGTTGTGGAGTCTCCTCTGGAGAGATTCCAAATGTGCCTGGAGGTGATGCTGGGCATCCTGCTCTGGGTGACCCTGCTGGAGCAGAGGGGTTGGACTGGATGATCTCCAGAGGTCCCTTCCAACCCCCACCGTGATGAGGTTCTATGATGCCCATACCTCAACCCTGGGTCATTTTATGGGGGATAAAGCCAACCACCTCCAAAACAGTTGGTGGGGCAGGGTTGTGCCAAGAGCTGAAGTGTGACTTGAGCATTTTGTGCTCCTTGCAGGGCTGCAGGGCTGGATGCTGAGTGTTTGAGCACGAAGGACAGTGGGCATGGTGAGAGTGAAGCAGAGGACCATGATTCTGAGAGTGGGTTTGAGCTTTCCATGCAGCAGCTGGTGGGAGAGGAGCTGGAGACCCTCCTGGAGCCACAGGCAGGTAAGTTGGCTTCCCTACTGGAAGCATACTGAGGCTGTTTTGGGGGCTTCAGCAGTGGGATTTTCTCAAGTAACACCCTAATGCCATTCAGAAGATAAATCTGCCTGGCCTGCAGCAAGCCAGGGGGACAGCTGATTTCCTGAGGTGGCTGTGACAGCAGCAGATGCTTGGGACAGCATGTAAGGACTACCTCATGCTTTTGGCATCAGGCAGTCTACAGCAAAGGGACTTGCTAAGCTTCATGCTGGATTTATTCATGTTTTTAATCACTCTTGGATGGATGTCCCTGCTGGTGTTTAGCTGATCTCCATTGTTAAGCAAGGCTGCAGTCCAGTTTAACTATGCACTGTGTGAACTGCTACCCATGCTGACCTGAGCCCCTTGGTTTCATGGTCTCCTAGTCCACACAGAGAGAGAAAGGTGAAGAGTTGTGCTTGTCAAGCCCCTCAAGATGTTGCATACCCTCTGGGCCCACCAGGCTTTTATGTCCTACCAGGCTGCACTAGTGAAGTCTCATTTCCTGTGACCAGCCTATTACTAATTGTGGTTGTTCTTTGGGATTAGTGACCAGAATTGTGTGCAGTGTTTAGGATACATCCACACTGGTGATATAAAGAGGTCTTCTAGTTTGCAATTCATTCCTGTCCTGCACTGCCCAAACTCCATGCTGAGCTCTGTTACCAGACAGTTCATGGTGCCTCCTCAACCCTTCCTCTGCATGGTGGGAGAGCCATCAATATCTCAGGTGTCATTCCCCATGGCAACTACCCACCAGTTAGAGACACAGAAACCCAGCCAGGTTTTACTCATAGCACTCAGCATTACTAGGTCCTTCAGCCACCCTTTGCTTTTATGTCACTGGCTGTTTAAGTGGAGACAACACCAACACCAGCCACTTCTCCACATCATATATAAAAGTTTTATACATATATATACATACAAAAAAGCCAACTCTTTACCAACACTTCTCCAAAAAGTGGTACAAAAATACAGTCTAAACCCACAGCCTCTAGGAGAAGCCTTGCAGTTACAGCAGCAGTTTCTAGAACATCAAAAATCCCAGACAAGCTACTGCTTGAAGTGGAAAGAATGGATGACAGGGTAAGATGAAGTGGTAAAAATGGATACTCTGGGACTCCACTACTGACCTCCCTTTCTGGGGAAGATTATTAGTTGCTACTCTCACTTCCCAGCTTTTTAACATATACCAGCCCCTAAAAGAACCAGGCTGTTCATTCCAGGACAGCTCAGGCCCTGTGCAAGCCTGGCTGCTGCTCCTCTGTCAACCAGGACTCTTCCTCCACCTCTTCCAAAGACACCAACCAATTTGCACAATGCAATTTCCCACACTCAAATGTCATGTCAGTTCTTGCCTGAATAGCAGGCAGTTGGCTCTGTGCTAAGCCTCTCCCATAATGATGGCTCTGAATCCACCTCCTGTGCTAGATTCACCTTCCAGCACTTCCAAACTGGAGTCCCCATTTCCTCCTTCCCTTTCGCTGACCCCAGCCTCATTTGAAGCAGTAGTTAACCAACAGCAGCTAATAAACCAAGCAATTTCATATCTGAGTTGCTCTAGCACTCCAGGGTGAATACCATCTGGGCCTGACATTTTCTACATCTTCCTTTTATTGATTTGTTCTAAAAAAAACCACCCCACCTCTTCTACTGGCATTGCAATTGGGAAGAGTTGGGCTGACTCATGTCCTGTAGCAAAAGCTGCACTGTGGAGCTTCTGTGCTCCTCCACAGCAAGAGGATCTCATTGAGGTTTGCTGCTGTGGTTGTTTTAATTGCAGAGTTGATGTTTGGTGTGCTCTTGCTTAGAGGGAGAACCAGCTGCTTATCTGCTTGCCTTCCTGCCCTTTTATCCCAGTAAGGAGCAAATGAAGGGAAGGCTGGGTCAGAGAAGAGCTACAGCCTTGCTCCCATACAAAAGGTCCTGCAGCCAAGAGTAGAGAGCTAACAGGCTGCCCACTCCACCCCGTGGGTGTGGTGACATAAACCAGTCCCAGGAAAGGAACTGGTGGCCCTGCTCAACAGGTATGTCTAGAGCCAGTCTTGCCCAGGCAGACAGCACCCTAAAAAATCTGTGCTATAGCAAGGCCTATCAGAGACTGGTGGAGGTTGGAAGGGACCTCTGGAGATCATCCAGTCCAACCCCCCCTGCTCCAGCAGGGTTACCCAGAGCAGGATGCCCAGGATCACCTCCAGGCACATTTGGAATCTCCCCAGTGAAGGAGACTACACAGCCTCTCTGGGCAGCCTGGGCCAGGGCTCTGGCACCCTCGAAGCATAGATTTTCCTCCTGTTTTGATGGAACCTCCTGGGTTCCAGTTTGTGCCCAGTGCCCCTTGACCTGTCCCTGGGCACCACTGAGCGGAGTCTGGCCCCAGCCTCTTGCCTCCACCCTTTAGCTCTTAGTGAGCACTAAGCAGATCCCCTCTGGCCTGCTCTTCTCCAGGCTAAGAAGCCCCAGGGCCCTCAGCCTTTCCTCTTCCCACAGATGCTCCAGTCCCCTCGGCATCTTCCTAGCCTCTGCTGGACTCTCTCCAGCAGTTCCTCACCTCTCTGGAACTGGGGAGCCTAGAACTGGACCCAGTGCTGCAGGTGTGGCCTGACTAGGTCAAAGTAGAGGGGAGGAGAACCTTCTTTGACCTGCTGGTCACGCTCTTCTTCTGCAGCCCAGGAGACCACTGGCCTTCTTGGCTACAAGGATATCCATGAAGTGCCATCTCCCATGCTTCTGGGATTTGACAGAAAACAACCAAACCAACCCTTTTGCCAAATGACTGGAATTCAGAGTGAACACCAGTGGTGTGTGTGAGGCTGTCCCAGCATGGCTTCCTGCCCATGCAGTAGTGCTGGACATGACCAAAGAGGCTGCCCTGCTTCAGTGGTGACAAACAACCTTAGCCAAGAGCCCAGACCTTCCCAAAAAGGCAAGAGAGCACAGACGACAGAGCTGCTGGACTCCTTCCACCTCTCCCAAACACAAACAGAGAAGTGGACTTGCATCCTGAGAGAGGGAGGGAGGAAGGAAACACTGCCTGTGTCCTAGGAGTATCACAGCAGCTGCCTGAGGCTGTCTGGGCCTTTGTGCCATTCTCAGTGGTGGGGATCTGCAGGAGTCATCTCTCCCAGCCAGCCACGGGGTTATTGATGCTGGAAGCACCGAGCTGCAGGCTGAACTCTCAGCACCCTCCATTAACACCTAGGCCCCAGCAGGCAGAGTGCTCCCAGCAGCAGATAATATAACTTTATTGATTATAAAAACAACCACTGCTCCTGAAAACCCATTAAAATAAGGCAGTAAAGAGCTACTGGTCAAACTAAACATACCTAATTATAAAGGTTCACAGTCACAAGACCATCAGCCCCCTGAGTAGCCAGCAGACTACTGGGGTTCCCTGCTCCAGAGATGAAGCAGCAAAATATTCAGGGAATACAGTGGCTTTTTGCAGACTGAGGAAGAGAGAACTGTGAATATTTTAGAGCAAAAATATGGGACTTCAGCACACTTGGGAGACCTCTCAAGGAACAGGCAGGGTGACTGAAAGAAAACACTGAGACTGCAGGAAGAAATCCTGGAAGTTAAGCAACATAAAAGAGTGTTTGGGCTTCAGCTGAAATGAAATCTTAAGTGGTGTATCTTCCCTTCTCTCCTTACCAGGTCTGAAGCCCAGCCCTCACCCCCATCCTACCCCAGAACAGTTGTTTTTCAGAGTAAAAGGACTAATTACTTAATTGGCCAAGGAAGGAGCTGTGTCTCAGTGACTGAGGAGCACATGCCCCAGGCTGTGGCAGGGTATTGATTACCTTCTGGAAGCAGCAGGATAAGTGCATGGGAATGGGAACCCTCCTTTCAGAGGTCACTTTGTGAGTCAGAACCACATCATCATTATGACACCAGCTCTTCCCCTCTGACTGGGACTGTTCTGCTTTGTGACTGGACACCAGTCCTTTTGCTGATGTGACTCCAAGTGTCTCCCAAGCCTGGTGGTCTCTCTGACCCTCCCAGGGGTTCCCAGTGCTGGGAGGCAGTGTCTGTGCACCACAGCACGCCCTCTTGTTTACCAACTGCAAAGCTCTACCCTGAAAAACAAGAAGCCCCATTTCCTTCCCTGCTGTCTGATGAGGAAGCTATTCTAGGCTCACCCTGCTACAGGGTCCTTCCTTTTATTTCCAGTTTATGTTTATTCATGGACAGCTATAATCAGGTCTTCTTTTGCCAGCACTATTTTAAGCATAAAGATTTCCTTTGTTGGTGCTTGTCTCATAAAAGTAATGACAGGTTGTGGTCAGATCCCCACTGAGCATTTGCTTCCTTAGGCTCAGCAACCCTTGGGGTCTCCTCCATGTAAGCCTGGAGTCACTCCTCATCTCAGCAGTTTCCTCTGCACTTCTGTCATTTCAGATCCCCCATCCTCCAGCTGGACACTCAGATTTGTATGCAATACTCTTAACCAGGTCTCACCAGACCACATAACAATACCAGAGTCTTCATGCCAACAGGGAATAGCTTGAACAACAATCACTTTTGTGATTTCATTTGCCCTTTTTGGGACAGAATCACATTACTGACACACTGACAAGCCTGCAGCCCACAGCCACAGCAGGCTCCCATGGCTCCTCAGCTGTTCCCAATTGATGAACAACTAGTTTACAGCTCAATTTTTTGTTACTCATCTTCAACCATCCAGCTGTGCATTTTATAATCCAGAATTTCATTCTACTTCTCTTTTTATGGTTTTCACAATAATCCATTTCTGTTTGGTCTCAATGTGTCTGCACAGCAGCAAATTCCCACCCTAGAGTGAACCTTAAGGGAAGTCCACTACTGACCTTCTTTCTGTCCCATACTTGTCCCTGGAAAGCTTCCCATTGTCACGTCCCCCTTTAGCCAGCCCTAAACCCTCACTTCTGCTAGTTTTGCTAACAATTCAGTGAAGTGCCACTTGAGGTTGCAACAAATGAGAAAGTAGAGATCATAATTTAACCAAAACCCCCAAGAGTTTAGTTTGTTTGGTTTAAGCTGTTGGTTTGAATGATACTGCTGGTAGCTTATCTCTAGACCTGGTTACAGTCAGCCCTCTCACAGCTGATTTCTAGAAGTCTCTTCATTTCTCAGTAGTTTTTTTCCTTTCTTTTCTCTACTCAACACCTCACCAGCAGTTTTTGTTTTCACCCTTCCAGAGCTGGCCCTCAAGAGGCTGACAGCTGCTGACCCCGAGTGGGTTGCTCGCCTCTCCTTGCCGCTCAACTGCAGTTACAAGGAGAACCTCTTCTCCCCTGACTCCCTGCATTCACCTCAGGATGAAGAAGCTGCAAGGCAGGAGAAACCAAGGACCTTTGAGACCTTTGGCAAAGGTGCAGGGGCTGACTCAAATGCTGCTGGGACAAGACTGGCCAGCACTTTCCTCTCAGAAATGAGCACCCTCTTTGAAATGATTTTGTCCCAGAAGGTCCAAGTCCACCAGGAAGCAGGTTCCCAGCTCCTGCGGCAGCTGTCGGCACACGGGAAGAGCCTCGGTGTGGAAGACAGCTCTGCTGTTCTGTAGGCAGCTTGGTGGCTGGGAAAAGGAGATAAGAGTTAGACACAGCTTCTCTCTTGTGGCTGAGGTGCACAGTGTGCTTTAACAGGGTTACTGTATCATCCATGCTCACTCTGATCACGACAGGTGTATTTCTTCCTTTGCCTCACCCCATCAAACTCCTCTCTGACTGATTTCCCCTTGTTTAGTTCCCTTCCACCTGCCTGCTCCTGCCTTCCCTCCTCTTCCATCCTCATCTTTTGCCTCACCCTCACACTCCTCTCACACACAGGAGGGCCCTTTCCTCCCAGGGTGGGTGGATGAAGGGGATGGGGGTGGTTAGATTAACCATAAGCACACCACAGCCAGCTCCATCCACATGATCAGAGACTGTGCACCATGCATGATAAAACAGTCATGGATTTTGCAATGTGCTCCAGGACCTCAGTTCTTATTTAAATAAAGTTGTTTTTTTCTAACACTACCATCTCTGGACCAAGGTGCTGTGTAGCTGACAGAATGGTGGGTCTGCAGAAAGCCTCTGCTGCCAGAAATGCACAACATCATCACTTGCTGAGTACAAAACTGTGGCTGAGAAGAGGCTGGCAGCCTCCCCACAGCTCAGCACAGGGCCAGCAGTGCTTTATTCTCACTGCTGGCTTCCCCCCACCACCTTTACATTAGAAACACTGCACTGATTTCTCCCTGGACACCACAGCTCACAGCACAGGTTTCTCCAAAGCTAATTCATTTGCCCATGGTGGGGCTGTTGGAGCAGGTGTCTTTGGGTAATATTTCTGGCTTTCATTTTACTGTTGAACAGAAAAAGAACAGGGAGCACAACCCAGCAGACATGAGCCTGGAGCATCTCAAGAGCTACCTACTCATGTTCCTCTCCCATGCTCCTAGAGGTGACAGTGTCTTGCTTTCAGTGTGTGCACACACAGGCCACTGCAGCAGGCAATCACACAGGGAAATAAAACTAGAGTAAATGAGAAAGTTATCCCTTTCTGTTCCTCTGGGGACCAAATGACAAAAGCAACAGAGCAAGATTTCCCCAGGTTGACTCTTCTATATCCAAAATATCCACTGTTTTATCTGGAGTCTTCAAAGAGCTTTACAGATGACTCCATCTCTGGCAATAAATTCCACTGATGGGTCTGCCCCAGCCTGCCTAGACTGCTGTGCCACTACAGAAATCTCTTGCTGTTTTGTTTCACAAACAAAACAGGCTCTTACACCAAAACAATGACAGTGAGCCAAATCCTAACTGAGATGCAGCTGTGAAAACCACGAGGGAGGCATATCTGTGGCTGTGAGGAGCTGCAGCCCTACGGGATTCCTCTGCATCTTGGGAACACACACAGAGGACAAACACACACCACCACCTCACATCTTCCTCTGCAAAGTTACTTTGATGTGCCTGTCAAAAGGACAAGCTTTACCCAAAAATACATTATAATAAGCAGCTTAAAAAGGAGACAAATTCCTCTCTCTTGGTTCAATTTCCTGATTCTGCAAAGTGCTTTCAACCCCTCCCCCACCAAGCCCTGTCCTGAGCAGTGCTGGGGATTATCACAGAATAGGATATCCACCCCAGGAATTTCCTGTGGATTGTATCCTGCTGGATAAAGGAAATGGCCCAAGAAAGTTTGGTCTGAGCAAAAGGAGAGACCAGGCTAGAAGAACAATCAGATGCGTTGAGCTCTGCCTGTGCCCCTCCCCTGCAGAATGGAGACCACAACAGGTTCAGGATGGGGCTATTGCTTTTGTTTTTCAGAGCCCCAGAGCACCATGGCTACAGGAAGCTGGACAGTTTGTACAGATGCCCTTGAACCAGTTTAAACTGGTGTGGACAAATGTCTTTTTCCTGATCCAGCTGCCCCAGTGGAAGAAATTATCATAGCAGCTGCTTGCCACTCTCTGCCTGACAGTGGTTCCTGCCCCTGGGAGCATCCCTTATCTGCCTCCCTGACAATCAGCTGCTGTGCTGAGCAAACTTTGCTCACTGTGGCTCAAAGGGGTGTACCCCTGGGAGCAGCTCACTGCCAGAGCTGAAGGAATAATAACTGGGGACTGAAGGACACTGACAATGGTGCAGGATGGCTGAGGACAGCTATTACTCCCCCCAGCTCAGGTGGATCCATAGAATCACAGAAAAATTTAGGTTGGAAACGACCTCCAAGATCATCAAGGCCAACTACTGACCCAACACCACCATGCCACTAAACCATGTCCCTGAGCACAACATCTCCATGTCTTTTCATTCCCTCTAGGGATGGTGACTCCACCACTGCCCAGGGCAGCCTGTACCAGGGCCTGACAACTCTTTCAGGGAAGACATTTTCCCTAATATGCAACCTAAACCTCCCCTGGCATAACTTGAGGCCATTTGCTCTTGTCCCTTCACTTGATCCTTGGGAGAAGAGACCAACTCCCACTTTGCTCCTACCTCCTTTCAGGGAGTTGTAGAGAGCAAGAAGGTCTCCTCTGAGCCTCCCTTTCTCCAGACTAACAAACCCCAGTTCCCTCAGCCACTCCTCATAAGCAATATCCCACAAAAACCTGTGCCCTAATGATCAGAATTCACTCTCTTGCTTCCACAAGTTTGAAAGTGGATTAAACTGCCACAATGGCAACACAGAGACAAGCTCAGTCTGTGCTGGTAGAACCACTGTAGGAACAGCTAGCCTTGAAGCAAGATCAAATTGCCTCACAGGGTGCAAGCCAGGCCCACCACAGAGTTAGCTGCTAACATCACCATATGGCAGCTTGTAAACCTCACCGAGAGACCACGTGCAAGATGCACATGGCTATTGGGACTGCAGCCCCAAATCACATCACTGTGGGATGGTGGAGTTCTACATGTAACTCTATACAGAAATGTAGGTGCATAAGAAAAGTCCTTCTAGAGGAAGGCAGAGGGCTAGATGACATGGTGGCAGAGGAGATATCACAAGATTTATTCTCAAAACCCTGGCTCCTGTTCCATTAACAAGAAGCTTTCCCTTTGCACTCACTGCAAGCCTGCTTCCAGCCCCACACAGCCTAAAGACTGAATTCCTTTTGCCTGCTTGTTTCTCTTACCAGCTGCTAGCAGCAGTGGTGAGGCTCCAAGCACTGTGGTTCCAGTGGTGTCATCCTGCTTCCGAGGGCACGGCTCCATCCTGCACTGCTGAGCACCATCATGTGGAGTCCATCTGCACTGCAAGAGTGGGGCAGGGTGAGGGCAGATTGTCCTGGCTGGTGGGTGTGGAGTCCTGTGGGCAGATGGTCGGTTGCCCAGAAACAGGGGCTAGATGAAGAGGTTCTTATTCGGGAAGGGAAGGGCTGCTTTGTTTGCAGATCTGCAAGTACATCAGAACAAGACACTGATGATGCATCACAGCACAGGAATGGCTTCTCCACTGCAGCTTGCTGGAAAGAACTGGGAAGAACTGGAAAAAAACTGAGAAAGGAAAGTGCTGCCTTCAGTAAAAATATGCAACCTAAACCTCCCCTGGCACAACTCGAGGCCTTTTGCTCTTGTCCCGTCACTTGACCATCTTGCCATGGCCCTGTGCTACCTTTCCTCTGGCAATACAGGCCCCATCTTTATGGGCTCACTACCCCAGGCAGCACTGCACACCCTCCTCCCTCATTGCCCATGGTACCTTCCACCTCCTCTTCCAGCACTCGCAGCCTCTCCCGAGCGTGGCCGCTGCCGGCAGCAGCTGCCTGCCTGTAGTGTCTCAGCGCCTCTGCCAGGTTCTGCTGCACTCCGAGGCCCTTCTCATAGCAGACGCCCACATGGTACCTGCTTTGGGCATCCTAGCCACGAGAGAAAGCACAGCCATCAGCCTCACACAGGGGGGAGAAGTGAGGACAGCACATGAAAGGAGAACAGAGAGTCTTTAACACCTTCTTTAAAGTTTACTGCTCTATCTTTGGTTAACTTCTTTCAAGTTTAATCCACTATCCCTCAGACCAGATCTTCAGTAACTTAGTCCCTTCTCTGAGCACATGGTGAAGCAGAATTTCTTACCAGCTATCTCTGACTAAGAATCCCAGACTGGTGAGGACTAGAAGGGACCTCTGGGGATCATCCTGTCCAACCCCTCTGCTCCAGCAGGGTTACCCAGAGCAGGATGCCCAGGATCACCCCCAGGTGGCTTTGGAATCTCTCCAGAGAACGAGACTCCACAAGCTCTCTGGGCAGCCTGGGCCAGGGCTCCAACACCCTCACAGCAGCAAAGCTTTTCCTCCAGTTCAGATGGAACCTCCTGGGTTCCAGTTTGTGCCCATTGCCCCTTGGCCTGTCCCTGGGCACCACTGAGCAGAGTCTGACCCCAGCCTCTAGTCCCCACCCTTTAGCTTTTGCTCAGCACTGAGTAGATCCCCTCCAGGTCTGCTCTTCTCTAGGCTAAATAGCTCAAGGACTCTGCTTCTTCATATCCCTTTGCAATTAAATTCACTGATTTCCCTTCAACAGGCAGGACTGTGTCACAAGAAAAAAGGAACTGCTGTGTCCACAAAGCACCCTGATTGCCTCAGGGGTCAGAGCTGAGGGGACTGGGGCAGTCTTGACTGCACCCACATCCTGAGCACACCCAACCTCTGAGCACACCCTGCAGACAGCCCTGCTACAGTTCATACACAAGTCTTGTAAAAACATAACAAATGCCACTGAGGTACTTGCTGCCAAGGGTTGAAAACCACAGTACATCACTATCTTGCTCAGCTCCACCCAACTATGTTCTAGAAGGAATCTCAAGCAGTAGAAATGAAGTCAAGCAAATAAGAGCTAGAGAAAAGCACCTAAACTACTCAGACATATGTAACTGCTGAGAATGAACTGGAAAATAGAGGATGACCTACTGCAGATGAGTCAGTGAAGCCAAATCCTAGCCCCTGCTCCATTTAGTGGTCAGCTGGGCACTTTATCTTTGAGACCCTGTAGGAGGAAAAGGGTGTCTCAGACAGTAAGGAAGCAAGAGGATGGTCCTGAAGACACTGAGAAGACTGCATGGGCTAATGGGCACAGAGACCTTTTCCAGCTACATAACTTGAAGAGTGTGATTGCCAGAAATATGATCTAAACAGGGCTTGGCAAAAAACAGAAAAGAAGGAAAAAAAAAAAAAGAATAAAAGGAAGCAAGCAGCAAGTTTTAATAAAGCCATGAGAAAAGAACATATTGCAAGTGTTGCTGTCTGGGATGTAGCTGGTAGAGGAAAGTGAAGAACTCAATGAGTGGGTGCCCTGAAAAATGTTGCAAGTCTCAGTTTATGACAGCAATAAACTTCTCTAGAGATGAGATAAACATGTTGAAGGATTGGCA
Source organism: Galbula dea (assembly GCA_013399015.1). Taxonomy (NCBI): domain Eukaryota; kingdom Metazoa; phylum Chordata; class Aves; order Piciformes; family Galbulidae; genus Galbula; species Galbula dea. Next base: position 1,430,085 of record VWZX01000354.1, read on the forward strand.
CTTCAGATGTGCCAAGAGACAGGGTTAAGTGAGCATGAAGTATTCCACTAGCCATCTCTTCTATGATGAACACCTCAAAGGCAAGACCACAAGGAGAACAGATCCCCAAATTAGCATGGCAGAAGTGACTCTGATAGGCTTTGAAATCAGAAAGGTCAGCCTCCATTCTCCAGGAACACTCTCTAATATGGGTTTTATATTCTGTGGTTGCACATATAAAATAAGGGAGGATAAAACGTGGCAACCAAAGCGAAACACATTTCTCTGAAGCCTCCATGCATTTGGAAGAACACTTGTCAGAGTTCCTCCCTCAGCTCTAGCACAGAGGAACAGCCTGAGAGAGAAACACTGAACTCCTGACTTTTTGTGCCTGTTTTACCTTCTTTTTTTTTTTTTTTGAGTTGTAGCCAAATGGTGCTGTCCTTGCTTCACCCACATCCAGTACTCTCTGAAGCAACTAAGCATAGATTCCCCCTCCAGAGTAAGGGGAAAAGAACAAACCCATGGAGCCCTTGTCCCAGCAGAACACCAGGAGTTCTAGCCCAGGAGTCTCTGCATGAGCCTGCCACCAAAGATGAGGCTGTGGGACAGCCACAGCCAGCAGCCATTAAGAAGCAGAGATGGGAAAGGTGATTGGGTTCTGAGAACAGACATAGCTGTGACCAAAACACGCACAGCACTGACCTGCTTGGGGGCACCTCTGGGACCTGCAGCTACCTGCTAGATTTTCTGGTTTGAAGGGCTTAAAGGCCTTCAGTAAATGACAATCATCTATTTAATGAGGTAATTCATTGTTCCATTGTGCAGTGCATGCAGCTGACAGCAGGCTGAAGGAAAGGAGTCACTGATGCAGCTTATGAGAGATCGTTAGCAGATTTGGAATTCAATCCTGTATCAACCAGCATGAACATGATGTCTGAGCTGCTGGGCCAAGGCAGGTCTAGGCTCAGCAGTGATCTGACAGAGTTTGCATTCTTAAAAGGGAGTGAAAACTCCAGTGGTAAAGTTTGCAGGAGAGGCAGTGTCATTCAGAGTGATCACAGACTGTAAAGAATGAACTAGAGAAGATCTTGCAGCACTGTGAGTGGGCAACACAACCACAGAGACAATGCAATATTGACAGTGCAAAGCTGTGCTTATGGAAAGGAATCTGTCAGTCACTCTGATATTTCCCTGAAACCATCAAGCCACTGCTCAGTGGCAGGCAAAAGGGAAAACAATATTAGGAATTATTGGAGGAAACACAGAATGAAGCAGATCTCATTATGTCAGATCCCTGGCCTGCCTCCATCTTGAGTGCAGTTTTAGTCCAAGCATCTTAAAATGGTCAAAGGAGAGTTAGAAAAATAGAGAGAAGACTAAAAAACAACATGGAACAACTTAACTACATGGAGAGACAAACTAAACTAGCACTCTGCAGCCTGCAAAAGAAATGACTCAGAGAGGACACACTAAAGGGTGACAGAATCAGAAGTCTTAGCCAGAAGGAGGAATAGCTATTCATCATTTTCCATTACACAAAAGCTGTGGAACTGAAGTTAAAATGAGCAAGTTCTTCAGCAAAAAGATAGCTGTAACAATGCAGTGTAAGCTGAAAACGAGTGAACAATGCCACAGTGCTGCAAAGAAACAGAACTGTGGGATGCAGAAAGCTGGCTGCAAGATGTAGGATGTCATACTTCTACTTCTCTAAGGGCTGGTAAGGGTTCTGGAGCAGTACTATGCTGAAACTGGGGCACTGCCCTTCAGAAAGGAGAGGCCTGGGTCACTTGGAGAAAGTTCAACAGTGAGAAAGAAAATTGCTGGAGATCTAGCCAACATGACCTGTGAGGATACACTCAAACAACAGGGGCTGGCTGAATGGGAATTCAAGTATTCAAGTATGTTGAAGGTCCCTTCAGAGACACAGAAATAGCCTTGTCATCCTCTCCCCAGGAGGCAAGAAATAATGGGCCCATTTTGAAGAACAGATTCCAGATATACACAACAAAGTTCTCAAACTGATAAGAGTAGTGAAAAAGTTTGACTGAAGAGGGTGGAGATGCTCCATAACAGGAAACCTGTAAAATGATGCTAGATGAATACAAGCCCTGGTGCTGCAAGAACTGCCACAACCCAAAGGAGCTGTTTCTCCATTCACATTCTGCTGGGTCTGCAACTCAGATTTTCCTCTCCAAAATGCACCAAGGCTCCACTCTGCCCTTTCAGATTCTGCTGTAAAGTCCTGACACTTGCTCCCAGTTCCAAGAAGCCCTGAAATATGTCCCCTGTAACCTGCACTGACTCCAAACTGAGGCCAGGCAGAGCTTGCAGAGGGATTACTTACACCATTCTTTGCTGCCAGCAGCAGGTACTTCAGACCTCTTTCTTCCTTCGGTTGCAGCCCCCTCAGGTAGAACACCCCAAGATAAGCCTGTGCCTGCAACAAAACCATGACATTCATCAGCCAATATCTTCCCCTTTAATTGCTGCAGTTCTGGAGCATGTTGCTCAAATGCTGGGGTTACTGCAGCAAGGTGAGTGTGCCCAAGTAGCCTACTTGCTGCAGAGCCTGCTGAGGCTTGAGAGAAGGGGGAGCTGCCCTAGGAAAAACCAGTCTGACATGGTAAACATGAAAAGCACACTCCTCTAGAAGTCCAGCAGACATGCAGTTAACAGCACCACACTAACACTGACACCCAGAGTATCCTTTCAAACTGCACTCACTGTGGGAGTCAGAGCCAGAGAATGGCTCCTACCTGCGAGCTGGCCACAAGATACAGCAGATGCACCTCCTGGAACAGCATGCTCCAGGAGACACTGCCAGCATGACTGGCATTTGCAACACAAGATGGCACATGCCTGAATGCATCTCCTAAAGAGGAGGAAAGCAGGGCAAGGTACACAGATCCATGCAGATAAATCATCTTGGAAAGTCACAAATACAGCTTGAGGATCTGTTCTTACTTCAAGCATCTCAAGGAAGTTCCTCCATCAAAGTGACATGTACTCTTGGAACTGAGAGGAGATGAAACACAGAGCTACCTTTTCAACTGCAGGCCAGTTTTCCTAAGCCAAGAGTGTCATCCAGAGTGGCTGGATTGTGGGGTTGTTCAGCCTGGAGGAAAGGAGGCTCAGAGGAGACCTTCTTGCTCCCTACAACTCCCTGAAAGGAGGTTGTAGTAAACTGGGGCTCAACCTCTTCTCCCAAGTAGCAAGTGATAGGACAATAGCAAATGACTTCAAGTTGTGCCAGGGGAGGTTCAGATTAGATATTAGGAAGAAATTCTTCCCTAAGAGGGTTCTCAGGCATTGGCCCAGGCTGCCCAGGGAGGTGGTGGAATCACCACCCCTGGAAATATTCAAAAAACATGTAGATTTGGTGCCTGGGGACACAGTTTATTGGTGAGCATGGTAGTGTTGGGTGGACAGTTGGTCTCAGTGATCTCAGAGGCCTTTTCCAACTATAATGATTCTATGATTCTAATCTAAGCCACATTTAAAAGCCCAACAGCAAAACAGAGAACCAACACTGCTGACAACCTGGGTACCTAGCTGCCACCCATGTCCTTGCTGAATTTTGAATGAAGAATTTTACTTCTTGTGGTTCAAATCCTTTAGACAGGGCTCTCTGCTGGCTCTTTCCTATAAACCCATGTGCTGTGGACACTAACCTCTGTAATTCCAGCCATTGCTGCTTGCTCCAGGAAGGTGACTGCCTTCTGCTGCCTGTCCCATTCATGTTCAGGCCTGTGGCACAGGAGGTATCTAGCATAGCGGTACTGAGCCATGGGGTGGTGGCTGCTGGCAGCATGGCAGTAATAGAGAGCTGCCTGGAAAAAGAGAAACACATGTGTGACTCAGGTAATCCATGCCCTCAAACATGACATGACTCCCTTTCAGTCAGGACAAGCTTAACCTCTCTGTCTAGGTCTGTCATAAGCTGCACAAGCTTCCTCCAGCAGCTCACTCACCCACCCCTCCCTGCTGTAGAACACAATCATAGAATACTTTGGGTTGGGTTGATAAGGACCTTTAAAACTCACCTAGTCCAACCCCCCTGCAGTCAGCAGGGACATCTGCAACTTGATCAGGTTGCTCAGAGCCCCAGACAACCTGGCCTGGGATGGTTCCAGGGATGGGACATCTCCCACCTCTCTGGGCAACCTGGGACAGTGTCTCATCAGCATCACTGTAAAAATTTTCTTCCTTCTATCTAGTGTAAATTTCCCTCTTCAAACCCACACCCCTTGTTTCTCCTCACCTTTCTTACAAGCCCCCTGATGTACTGAAAGGCTGCACTAAGGTCTCCCTGGAGCCTTTTCTTCCCCCCTTCTTTTCTTCTTTCTCTCAGCCTGTCCTCACAGCAAGAGGAGTTCCAGCCTGCAAGTCATTTTTGTTGCCTCCTCTTGACCCCCTCCAACAGGTCCATGTCTCTGCTGTGCTGAGGACTTCAGAGCTGGAGCCAGCACTGCAGGTGAGGTCTCCCCAGAGCAGAGCAGAGGCAGAATCCCCTCCCTTGCCTTGCTGGCCATGCTGCTGGGGATGCAGCCTAGGACATAGCTGGCTACTGGGCTGTGAGCATGCATTGCTGACAACATGAGCTTGTTTAAGTGAGACAGAGGACTGTGACTATGCCAGAGCCCTCTACCCACCCTGCCTTCTGTAGTCAAAGCTCCCTGTGCTGAAAGGGGTGGCACTGGGCCAACGATACCAAAGCTTCCTCTGTGCCAACAGGGATCTGCACCACTGCTTGAAACAAGCTGCCTTTGCAGATCTTTCTAGCTCCAGAAGATGCTGGCTCTGGCCAGCCTGCACTAGGTGGCAGGCTCTAGTCAGAGTACCCAAACTGGACAGCTCAAGATGTAAAGAAGCCCTCGGATGTGCAATGCTGTTTTAAATACAGTAATGTGACAGGTTTCTCCTTGGTACTCTCCTGGGTGCTAGAGACATGGCTTGGGTAGCCAGGAGAAGACCTCAGAAGCTGTGAGAAAGGGGATTTCAGGAGCACATCTCTGGGGTGATCTATGACACAGAAGCCAGCACTGCAAACCCACAGTTCAGATTATTTCCAGCATTTTTAATGAGACTTCAGAGACTGCCACCCCCCATGCACAAGGAGAAAAGTGCCTGTGGAGCCAGCAAAGACCATTCTCCTGCTCTGTGCCACACACAGCAAACCCCACAAGCTCTGGATACCTTTTGCAGGTCTCTCTCGGTGCCTCTGCCGTGCTCATAACACAGCCCCACGTTGAACTGGGCTTTGCTGTAGCCTCTGTCTGCTGCCAGTTTGAAGCAGGTAAAGGCTGTCCTGTACTTGCCTGCTCTCATACTTTCAATTCCTGAGAAGAACACAAAGTAAAGACAGGGCGAAAGAAAATGGACAGAATGCAGCAATCTCCCCCCCCCAGCTACTGGGCTTTCCTCGGCCCATGCCAAATGCTCTGGTCCATTTCCAGCTGGCTCAGCAACCCCTCACTCAGCAGGATCAAAGCTTCCATAGGAAAAATGGCAACAGTGCATTTTAGGAATGTTTCTAGTCTCCTTGCACCGAAGGATGACAGGCTAACACCTCGGATGGCTTGCACAGAAGCAGCTTTTTTAGTGCCACAACTAGTGGTGTATATAGGGCAGGGACTTTTTTCTTAGATCATCACAGCTTCCTTCAGCACTTTTTAGAGTTGCAATTCTGCAATTCCTTCTTCAGCTTGCCAGGAAGACTGAAAGCTCAGACAATGAAAAAGGATACAAGGATAGGACAGCTCGTGTTGCAAACAAGACAGAGATGGCTTCATTTCCAGCTACAGATGTCAGGCCAACAGTGCAGGCTTCGAGCAAGCCTGGGTTTAAATATCTTGATATAAATCAGGTGGCAGGATGGGACAAAGGGCAATAAATCTCTCAATGCACAGCTGAAATTGCTGAAAGGAGGCTTCAGCTTGGGTACATGCCATCTCTGCCTTCACACAAGACCTGCAACAATTTGGAGGGCCTCCAGAAAGAGAAAGGTGTGGTTGTAAGGACAAACCAAACCCCAAGCCACGTTACCGAGGATGTTCAGTGCAATGGAAATGTCGACCCGGAAAACCTGCTGCAACTGGAGAGCAGCTTCCTCTAAACACCCTGGCTCAGCTGGCTCACCCTGAGGAGTTAAAGAAAGAGCTGGTAAGACACTAAAAACATACAAACCCTGCAGGAGAAGCTTTGTTGGAAACTGAAGAGTGAGACAGATTTTGACTGTACTATAGTTTGCTAGAGGGTGATGTAATCTGGTGCCGTGTGGCCGCAAAGAGCTCTCCCCATCCACCTCGTTTGGAAAGCTGCATGGCCACTGCCCACCTCCCCTCTGGCCAGGGAGCTTGGGGTAGCCTCTTAAACATCATCAGACCTTCCAAAATTTAGCAAATACCTGATACCACCTCTTCAAAAGTACCATTAGCCCTCTTTTCACCCTCCTGCATCGTGCCAACAGCACGAGCAGCCTCTGCCAAACATGCCCTGACATATCTGTATAGGCTCCACACCACTCAAGCTGAGGTCACACTGTCAGCTTACCACCCTGCACAGCACAGACAATGTCTTTTCTTCCTCAGTAATGAACAGTATTTTTTCCTTTACCACAGCTCTGGAAGGTGGGTGGAAGATGAGCCTGGCCTGAAGCTTTAGCTTCCCAGCTTGCATACAAATTTAGTGCCATCGAGTGGCAGCAGTGCACACTGCACAGGAAGCAAAAATGCCCCTTGTCACCCCACAGCTTCACTGCTCAGCCAGCAATTGGAGCTGCTCACAAGAGGACAACATATGGATCAGCTCCTCCCCTCTCCTCAGAGCCTTCTGAGATCTGCCTGATGTCCTACAAATAAGCCACAGACTCTTCCTATGGCCCTGCAGAAGTGGCACCTCCCAGGATGGGGAGCTGGAGGCTCAGCCCCTCAGCAGGTCAAGCAAACCCCTTTCTGCTGGGGGAGCAGATGTCACTGCCATGGCAAAGGGAGGAACCCACTCTGTTAGCCACTGATTTTATCTCAACTCTGTTCACAGTGCTCTTGAGCAATTGCTCAGCTGCCTGCTTTTTAAAATAGGAAACTGCCTGCACCTAAAGAGTGTGAATTGCAAGGAATTAGCAGGTTTAATCACAACAAGAATAATAACATCACTGACAGCCTTGTGACTCTCAAGCTGATGCACCCTCTTCAAACCCAGAGTGTCTTCCTCTCTCTAACAGACAAGAGCCAGTCCTGATTTTGCAGCTTTAGGAGGAGTGCCAGCACCTTCTCCAGTCATGGGTTGTCTGGTAAAAACCAAAATAGCAACAGCATGTAATCACCTAGTGAAAGACTGCATCAAAATGCAAACACACAAGAACAGGCTGGTGCTACAGGACGTAGGTTTTGGGTTTGCACTTCTCTACTAGCACCCCTATTACACAGACACCTTAAGGGATAGGGATGCCAGTCTGTAGGTCCTGGAACCTTGCTTTGGTTAAAGCAGTGGGCAGCATATCATATCTCCCTTTCTCCTGACCTCCAGCTGTGCAGGGCAGAAGCCACCTTTGTGTGTGAGTAGATTGCTCAGGCTGTGCTTGGGATCACACCAAGATATCATCCTGGAGGGAAGCAGCCTGAGGTGCAGACAGAGGGTGTGAAAAATGAAAGCATACCTTTGCACTGTGGAGAACTGGCCTCCAGCTGGAGCTCTCAGGGATTGGAAACTCCCCTACATTAAAAAAAACAAAGAACAAAAAAGTCAGGGTTAAGCAATGCTGTATCTTTGCCTCTTCTCCTCCTCCTCCCATCCTCTCTATTCCACAGCTCTTTCCTAGAGGACTGGTCACTCATTTAGTCAGGGGCATTAAGAACAGAAAGCACACTGACCAATCTAACCTTTGTAGCAAAGCAGCCAAGTGTCACATGAATACAGTTCTGTAATCTGCAGCTGTCAAATGCATCTCCTCCAGCCAGGCCCCAGTCTTCAGCTGAAGACACCAAATGGCAGACAATCTCCTGCCTTCTTCTGAAAGTTTGTGCCAGCAACTTATAATCACTGCTTTAAACCTCTAAGCTTCATTTCAAATTAAAATATGACTGGTTTCTGCTCCCAGGCTCTTCCAGGCTTTTCTTCCTCTTTACTAAAAAGCTCATTCTCCTTTTGAAAGCCTTGCTAGGACTAATCAACCTCTCTTGATTCTTGTCTGGGATTCTACACAGCCTGTGCTGCTCATGTCTTTCAACTGAAGTACTTTTCTGCCTCAGTTGATCAATTTTATGACTTTTTGCCACTACTACTGAATTTTCAACACTGTCACTGAAGTGTGGACCCTCTCCCCAGTGCCCCAGGAAGGGGAAAATTGCCTCCTTATTCCAACTCCTAACTGCCTAGTTTGCATGCATCACAACCGTGCTCCAATCCCCCTTGCCCAGGCCACCACATCCAGGTCTCCCACTTAGGTGCTTGCTTCTCTAGCTCCTTTTCCAGGTCACTTCTTGCCCTTCCCCTTGCAAAGGGATAATCAGACAAGCTATTGTGCTGCAGGCTTAGGTTCTCCCCCCAATGTGCCCCACTGGCTCGTTGCTGCCCCTTCAGACACGATAGCACAGCCATGTGTTCAGCCACTAGCTAAGCAGCTGCAATCACAGTTAGCTAGCAGAAAGATCTCAGAGCAAAAACTAAGCCACCTTGCTTTGAACAGAACTGTGCTGGAAGTGATTACAGAGGCATTTCTGCCAGGGATTCTAAGAGGCTGGTGACCTCTAGCAGAGAGGATGAACAGGTGAGGGCTGACTGAGGCCAATTATTTTTAACCTGCAGCATAAGCAGCTGGATCCCACTGGGCACCTAACACCAGGTGCTGAAGCCTGGATCATGTCAGGGCAGCGCTGCTAACACCAGGAGTAGCTGTGCCTTCCCCATGTCTCCCTGTCCCCCTCTCAAGCTGTGTGGCTGTAGAGCAGGGAGCAATATGAGTAAAGATCAGCTGTTCTGAGGGCTGATTCCTTGGTTCCTGGCACTATATGGCTACAGAATTACACAGAAGCATTAAGATAGAAAGAAACCTCTAAGATCAAGTCCAACCATCAACCAGTCACTACCATGCTACTAAACCATGTCTGTAAGCACCACATCTCTAAGTTTTTTAAACCCCTCCAGGGATGGTGACTCCAGCACTGCCCTGGGCAGCCTGGGCCAATGCCTAACCACTCTTTCAGTGAAGAATTTTTTCCCCAATATCCAATCTAAACCTCTCCTGGTGCAACTTGAGGCCATTTTCTCTCATCCTCTCACTGGTAACTCAGGAGGAAGAAGAGACCAACTCCCATCCCACTACAACCTCTTTTCAGGCAGCTGTAGAGAGAGACAAGGTCTCCCCTTAGCCTCCCCTTCCCCAGGCTGAAAAACCCCAGTTCCCTCAGTTGCTCCTCAAAAGACTTATTCTCCAGACCCTCCACCAGCCTTGCTGCCCTTCTCTGGACACACTCCAATGCCTCAATGTCTTTCTTGCAGTGAGTGGCCCAAAACTGAACCCAAGATTCAAGGTGTAGCCTCACCAGTGCCATGTCCAGGGGGACAATCACTTCTCTGGTGCTACTGGACACCCCATCAGTGGCAGAAACAAGTGTGCAACAGGCAGGATTGCTTCTGGCAGGGCCTGCACCCTCCCTGCTGTAACATGTATGAAGCCTTGCCCTGTGTTCCAGCTGCAGCCTCATCATTCCCAGACAAACAATTCCCTTCTGGCTGGATTAAACTGTATTTTATCTGAACAAGCCCCACTCACCCCACAAGCAAGACTGCTATGGCAAACAGGATTCCTATTCATCATTCCACCACCAGTAGCATCACCTGTGAATTTATTAGTTTGTTTTCAGATGGGACACAACATGATCTGATCTTTCTCCCTGTAAGCCTCTCTCTCTTGTTCAGGTTATCTCCCTCAGGATGTTATTTGTGGGTTTTGCCACACAGACACAGCAAATCCCATGAAAAGAAATTGTCTGTATTAAAAATCCTCCAAACTATTTGTGTAAACTACATTAGTACATTTGTGCTTCCAAGAAACTCTACATTTCATACAGACATCTACTCCTAAATCAGAGATCCACTGGCTACTGAGAAAAGATGCTGTAACTTGGAGAAACCATCACCCTGGGAAAAAACCCCCAGAAACTACCTCTGAATTCCATCCCCCTGCACAGCTGTCTCATGGCCCTCTACCCCTGGAACCTCCTCACTCAAATCCAGGTAATCTCCCCAGATTAGAGCTACCAATCCTGGGGAACAGAAGGTCATTTGGAAGAAGCACAATGCTGACACCTATCTCCTCAAGGACTAGATGAATGAATCCTCCTGGACCTCACCTTTGAGGCTAGGCAAACCTCAAAGCCAATCTTCTCATGGATATCATGATCTTTAAGACTGGCCTGTTTCAGAGCAGCTGCCTCAAAACCAGGCACATGAACTAAACACAACATTTAGGTTCCTTCAGCAGCATACAGAGAAACAAAAGCACCTCCCAGGCAGCCAAGAATCCCATCCCAGTTCAGCAGAATGAGATCATCTCAGATTAACCTTCAGCCTGACATTAGTTAACACTAAGTTCACCTCAACTGTGTCTTATTTCCCAAAGAATGGTCATGCTTCAGCAAAACTTCATAGGAACTGGGTTCTGAACTTGAAATCTGGAGCTCTGAAATTGCTATGCTGCACACACTGAACCATGTTACATTGTTCCTAAAGTTGTATGTTCAAAGAAGACAAAAGCTGGGAATACCAGAGCTGGAATTTTCTGTGCAACTTTACTTCTGCTTCTTCAAGCACATGACTGCCCATCCTTTCTCCCATGCAGTCTTGCAGCTTTCAGTGTACTGGATGCCCAATGCTCACATAGTCAGCAGCTAAGAAATATTCCCCCACTGTTCATCCTGCACTAATGAAACTAGCTCCAAATGAGGAATTAACAATCTTCCCACAGACAGCTCTGGATTGCTCATCCCAAACCATCCCAATGCTTCACAAGAATGAATTCACAACAAGAACTGGACAAAATCCAGACTTTTTGCCTCATGGAAAATTGTTAGTGTTTCCAATTGGTTTCATTGTGCTTTGAAATGAAAACACACTTTGGAAATGGCTGTAAGCTCAGAATTGAAATAACGAATTTTACAGTTCTGCCAGGGGTAAAATACAACTCCCCAGGGCAGCATTCAGCTGCTAGAACACTGAGGCTGCCTGTAATCACCTGCTCCTTCACTATGTGCCTTTCACTTCTGGCAAGAAAGCTTCGAGTGAGGCATGAATTGAAGGCAAAAAAATAGGATGGGATCATGCAGCTGAGGACTTGCTAGCAGTAATATCCAGAATGCTATTTAAAGCAACTTGCAACTGAATTTCCTCAAGATTTCTTTTTAAACACACTGAAAGGAATAGATTCTATCAAGAGTGGGTGATGTTAGAACTGGAATGGCTTATCTGGAGAGCTGGGACATTTGGATCAGTCACAAAGATCTTTGCCTCTCGAGGTAATGAAGCAGCTGACAGCAACAGCAGATTGTCACTGCATGTGGAGACCAGCACAAGCAAGTCTGGAAATTAACTGAAACACTGAAAGAAAGGGTGAGGACATGGAATTTTCCCTAGAAGGGCCTTTGCCATGGCTGGCAACAGCAAACTGGAGCAATGAAGGCACATTCTGCTCCTCTCCAAGCCCTGGAGGTCTGTTCTCTAATGGCAAGGCTCTGCTACCAGATTCTGCTCCAGGTGTCTGTCCTTCCCTTCCTCTGCTTTCCCCAGCCTCTTGCTGCAGGCTGATTTTGCCTGCTTCAGCCTCCTTCAGCAGCCAAACACCAGATAGCCTAAACCTTAGGCAGCTTCTTCTGTAGAAAGCAAAACTGACACTGAGAGGAAGATGCCACTAAGGCATCACCAAGCTTCACTTTTAAACTTGTCATGGAAAGATTCAGAGGGCTTCTCACATTACAAACCCAGGCTTTTCTTCAGGCTCTTGAGGGAAAACTACTGAATCTCTTCACCCTGACTTCTCTCCATATAAATTCCCCCCAAATGGTTGCAGAGCATTATGTGAAAATGTAACCTGAGGACTTCTGTATTGAGCAAAATCAAATTATTTCTGACATACATTACCTCTGACAACTGGCAGTTGTAGATGCTTGGGCAGCAAGGCTAAGGAGCAGGGATTATAAAGTCATGCTTTTCCTGGCAGAACTTTCCAGCAATCAGCTGTTCTGTGATCTTCTGAGCAGGAGGTTTTGGCTGGACCAATTAAATCTAATCTGAATGGGTAATTTTACCTAATCATTTTTTGGAATGCATTTATACTTCTAGCCTCTAGCAATGAGTTCCACAATTTACCTCTGCCCTGGCCAAATATGTGCTCTCTTGCCATTTCTGTGCTGCCTCCTAATATGTGTCTTATGAAAAATATTTTCCCTATTCACCTTCCCTCAACACTTTTAGTTTCACAGAGCAGTAGCACACCCCCTGCCACTTCTTTTTTAAGCTGAAGAGGCAGTCTTTATTTGTATGTGATTGTCTCCTTGTCATCCTTTTCTATGCCTCTCTTCTTGCTGCTTTTCAGATAGGTTTTTTCCTCAAGATGTGGCTGCATCACAGACTTACACAAACCCACGATGCTCTCTTGTCCTCAGTTCCTTCCTTTACAATAATTAACATTTAATTGGCCTCACTGCTGCTGAGCACTGACTTAACCTTATCAAAAACATATCCACAGTGACTTTAAATGTTCCCTCTGCAACATAATTAATCAGACACTCCTGATTCTGTATGTGTGTTTACAGCTGCATTCCCCTGTGTACACTCATTTCAACTACCTTGGGATTACCCTGGCTTTAGTTCTTGAGCAATTTTTTGCTGTGACTTTCAGCTTGGACTGTCCTGAATGATTTTGTACCATTTGCTTCTTCTATCACTTCACTCATCACCTTTTTTTTCCCCCCAATCACTGCTGACTGTGCTGAACAGCCCAGGTTTCAATAAAGGACTGACAGGAATCCACCAGTAACAGCTCTCCACTGTGAAAACTACTTCTTGTGCTTTAAGGACTTACTAGCCCAGGAGTAGCCCCTCCATCTTCTCTCACATCAGCTTTATTTCTCCCCATGTTCTAAGTCCTGGCTGAAGGACTTTCAGAGAGCTAAATTCTGGCTAATCTTGCTCCACATGCCTGTTGTCTTCTCCAAAGAACTCTTACTAGATTTACAACTCTCTGAAGTCTTTGTGTTGGAGCAAGCTGGTCTGAAAAATGGTTCCCTAAGTCCTTCCAAGACCTTTGATTCTTTGATGTAGCACACTCATCCAGGTACCCAACATCTCTATTCTGTAACACAGTTTCCAGCAACTTAGAATTACCTTTTTTTGGCAGTTCTGTGGCTCAAACACCTCCCCCTTTTTAAAAGCCAGGGTCCAGTTTGTCAGTGTTTACTCTTCTGGTCATATAGCACATTTAAGCACTGGGTTACAAATCATCATTAGAGGCTCAGTGATTTCATAGCTTCTGAAGAACATCTGAACAAAGAGCATGTGGCCTTAGTGACTTATCACAGTTTCATTTCTCAGTTTGCCTAAAAGCTCCTCCTGTTACCTCTCAGTAGGAAACTGTTTGTCAGACAGACACACGTTCACTCTGGAATGTTCAGCTCTGCCAGCTGAAGGCACTGCTGTCTCCACTCATTCCCCACCACCTCTCCCAAAGGTCCATGTCCAGTAAGCTGCCAGGGAGGCAGTGTGTCTGAATGCTTCTTAATATGCTCCAGGCAAAAGCAGATGGGTTAAACAGTCTAATTGGCAGTTTAGGTAAATTAACCTGGCTGTTTTCCTGGAGCTAATTAGGAGACATGGAAACAAAATGCTCCATTTGCCATCTGATGGGAATGGTAACCTCTGGCAGGAGGGGGGTTTGATAAGCAGTGATGGGCAGTAGCTGAAGTCAGCACTGAAGAAAGCCAAAAATAAGGAAGAAAGCAAAGAATGGGGAACCCCTCTGACCTTCTCTGCAACATCTTATACTACCTAGCCAGTATCTGTGGGATGGCTTCTTTATCTGTCTCTTCAACACCTTGATTATATGCTGTCCTCCCTTCTCCTTGCTCCTGACAGAGTTTTCCTGAAGCCATTATTAGTGTTTATTCACCTAGTGAGTAGCCCTGTTGTAGGCCTCATCTGATCTTTGAGAGGACTTTAAATGTAACATGTAGTCCATGCTTTCTTGGATAAGACTTCATTTTTCTTAATTATATCTTCTTATTTTTATAAAACTCATTTTAGTAAGAGTGTCTTTGAAACCTCCTCCCACTAGCATGTCTACAGCATCAGCACTCAGAAATACATCCTCATCTTCCAGCAAGAAAAGAATTCCTTTAGTTTCACACCATGTACACAAGCTTCCCAGATCACTGTTGCACTATTTGCCTGGAGCTTTCTGACTGTAAACATCTGTCCACAATAAAAGAACAGAAACTAGATGCTGTAATCTGGTTCCTAAGGCAGACCAGCATTGGCAAAGCTGATGCCCCCTGCAGTTACACGACAGGCTCTTCCCTGCCTGCAGGAGCTTTTTTTCCTCCTGTCTCTAGACTCCTAATTCAACTCTCTCAAGTTCTGGCTTCTCACTGTAACCTGCCTCCTCAAGTGTCAATAAATGACTATACAACTCTTTGCTCCTTGCTTTGCCTTGAGGAAACTCAGCCTCAGAAGTCCTTCTGCCACAAGTGTCTTGCCCCTCAGCACCTTGCACATACCTGCTTCTGCCCAGGGCTGGCTCTCTCCTTGCCCTGAAGGGATGCCTGAGGATGAATTCTCTGGTATAACCTCTGGACTTGCTTTCTGCAGGAGGTGGGACCCTAGTGACACGTTGGGACAGCTGGCTGAGACTTCAGTCACTGCTGAAATACAGACACAGTCACACTAAAATACAGTTCCTGTTAGCCATGCAGTGTCTGCTTTAGGAGACAACACCAGACTGTGTTATCTACCCAGTGTCCTTCTCTGCTCTGGCCATGAAGCCAAGCAGGAGGGAAGTTCAGGGAGCAGAGTCTGGAAGGAGAAGATGAAGGTAAAGGCATGGGGGATGAAAATTGGGAATGCACCAAACCCTTAAGAAACAAGCGAGGTTCCCCTGACAGGTACAAGCCCTCACTCTCCCCAGACAGCTTGAAAGTTGGTTGTCAGCTTCTTGAAACAGCTCACTTCCAGTCTTAGTTAACATAGCAGGAGCTAGGTCCTCCCACAAACCCTCCTCACAAGCCAGAGCTGCTAACCTGTCTGCTGAGAGGGCAACGAAGAAGGCCAGAGAGACCTGTGCTCCCTCCTGCCGTCCGACAGCGACCTCAGCCATGAGATCTGTCTGACCAGCTGCAGAATCAGCGCACCGAGTGCTCCCTGAAGAAAAGAAGGCACCAATCAAGGAAAACAGCTCTGCTCCCCCTTGCTGTCCCGTTCCCATGCGGCAGCTCGTTCATCATCCACAACTCCATTTAGGGGAACCCTCCCGCCCCGGCTCTTCTCCCCGCAGGCTCCGGCAGTGCCGACAGGTGCCATCCTGTCGCCCACCCCCAATGTCTTCTGACCACATGCTTCCCAGCCCCTTCTGCTCCTCACCCAGGTGACTGCTTCCAGCACGGAGTAGCGGGGCAGCAAGCGGCCGGACAGGGGCTGCTGCCTTCCTCCTCGCTCCCGGCCATCCCGGGACCGTTCATCCTGGCAACCTGGAGCTCTGGAACAACGAAAAGACACCGTGAAGCCAGAAATCGGGCCTCGCACCCACTCTCCCCCGCAGCTCCCTGCGGGCCGGGGGACACCCCGCTCTCGCTGCAGGCCAGCGCCGCGGTGCCCCCCGAGCCAAACCGCACTCACCGCTCGGGGCTGGGGCCGCGCTCGGCGGCGGGGCCGGCAGCACAGGCAGGGCGGGCAGGGGGCGGCCAGCAGCGGCCCAGGCCGCGGCCCAACAGCAGCCGCCACATCTCGCCCGCGGCACCATAGAGAGGGGCGAAGCCGAGCTATGGCGGTCTGGGCCAGAGAGAGGACGGAGAGACCGAGGGGAGCAGCTAGACCCGGTGGGCCTCCTCCCGCGGGGCGGCGGAGCCCTTCGGCCCACCAGGCTGCGGAGAGAGCGGAGCGCGCACGGAGGAAGCGCCGAGGAGAAGCTTGACGAGGCCTGAGCGCACCGGGCGGTGAGGAGAGAGCGGCGCCATACCATAGAGAAGGGCTAGAGCGGCGCCCGGCGGAGCGCAGTAAAGGTGCCCCGGGACGGGCTATGCTGTAGGTGGGAGAAGCGGGGCTGGGGGAAAGGAGGTGGGCGGAGCATGTGTAGAAGTCAGGGTTTCCTTGGTGGGTCTGGGTCCCTTGCAGGCTAAGCAGGTGCTGGGGGAGTTTCCTGAGGGTCTGAGTGTCCCTGGAACGTGTGGGTGTCCTGCGGAAGGTCCCTGGGGATCCCCTGTGGCTCCCCGGGATAATTCCCCCTTGGGAAGCACTGTCAGGGTGTGCTGCAGCTCTGGGGTTTCTGTGAGGGGTCGATGAGCCCAGGGAGTGAGGGCTTGCAATAGTATCATAGAATTACAGACCGGTTTGGGTTGGAAAGGACCTTTAAAACTCATCTAATCCAACCTCCCTGCAATCAGCAGGGACATCAGCAAGTAGATAGGTAACTCACGAGCCCAAAACAACAACCTTGGGAGTACTGGAAGGCTTCAGTAAAGTCCCCCTGGAGCCTTCTCCAGGCTGAACAACCCCAAGTCTCTCAACTTGTCCTCACAGCATGAGGAGTTCCAGCCTGCAAGTCATTTTTGTTGCCTTCTCTGGTCCCTCTCCAACAGGTCCATGTCTCTGCTGTGCTGAGGACCCCAGAGCTAGCCCAAGTGCTGCAGGTGAGGTCTCCCCAGAGCACAGGCAGAATCCCCTCCCTTGCCCTGCTGGCCACACTGCTGGGGATGCAGCCCGGGACACAGTTGGCTTCTGGGCTGTGAGCACACATTGCCAGCTCATGTCCAGCTTTTCCCCCACCTGTACTCCCAAGTCCTTCTCCACAGGGCTGCTCTCCACCCTTCCTTCCTGCAGACTCCATTGATTTTGGAGGTTGCCCCAACCCAGCTGCAGAATGTTGCAGTTGACCTTGTTGAACCTCATGACTTTCACATGGTCCCACCTCTCAAGCCTCTGCAGCTCTTTCTGGATAGATCCTGTCCCTTTGGTGTGTCAACTCCACCTCTCAAATGGTGTCATCTGCAAACTTGCTAAGGCTTCACTCTATCCCACTGTTATCTCATGATGAAGATACTAAATGTAAGGATCAAATCAGTAATGGGGAGTGCTGAACTATACCAGAGTGTGATTTCTTGATAAACCTAAAAAACAGTGCCTTTTCCTGACCCCAAACAGACTGCCACAGCAGGGCAGGTAGACATCTGGGTGTGCTGTGTCTGAGTTAGACATGGAGTAATTACATTCTGCAAGGTACTTTTCTAATAGCACATAACTAATTTCAGGTGTGATCTGAAAGTGGGGTCAATCTTCTTGTAATCAGAGGTGTAGTTAATTATGTTTTGTCAGTGGCTATAAATGCAAACCACTTGTCAATGGAAATGTGTAAAAAAAAAAACCTGCATGAAAAGGTGGTTGTGGCTTGGGTTGTGTCTGAACCTCTTGTTGTCACATTTTGTGATTGATGGTGCTGGTAGAGGCCTTCTTCAGCTCCTGTCTGGGTGTTTGTTTCAGTGGTGTTGCAACAGGAGATGGCAGAGTTCCCAGCTGAGAGCGTGGCATGCCAGGGTGAGGGAAAGACAGGCTTTATATAGTCTGCTTCCTCGGTAGCTTCCTTCAGAAGTGGGAATATTGCTGCCCCTGTGCTCATTCCAGCTGAACAATGTACTTTCTTGTTGATTTCTTCGTTCCACAGGCACAGAAATCCTTGGTCATTGTGGCAGTTTGTCTCTTTCCAGAGGAGGGTGTTGTCTGTGCTGGTAATTCCTGTTATGGACTCAGAGTTCTTGTGCAGTATTATCCGTATTTTATGCTTGGCTGGCTGCAAGTTTAGCTCCAAGTGTGGCTTTCCAGGAGATACCTAATCACTCTTTTTCATCAGCCTAAGCACTTGCTTTAAACTGCTAAATTTCTTCTGGTTTTCCAGAGCTTCTATTTTTTTGGTAGTGTCATGTGGGACACAAATCTTTTATCCTTTTCACCCCAGATTGGGCTTAATACCATAATTACAAAGTCATTTAGTTGCTTGTTTTAGTAAATGTGTTTGTAATTGTCTCATGCTAGTAGACTGGTATTTCCTAAGCTACTACAGTTTGTTTGGAGATGAAAATTACATGCAGAATAGAAATATCAGCATCTCTACTCTATAATCTTGCCTTAATTTTCTCACTTATCAAGTTGATATCAGTAATTAATGCTCCAAAAACTTAAATTTGTTGGTGTTTGTTCATCCAAGATCTTCTCAGCTAATCACTGGTTTTAATACTGTTAGTCTTAGTTCTCTTTCAAGTCCGCAGCATTTTGGGGTGTGACACTCTGTCTTTTCTGCAACTGGCAAGTCAATGGCAGAGCTAATCTCTTGATTCATAGTTTGAGGATGCCACAGGAGTTGGACAATGTCCCTTGTGCAGTAGCTGTGCCTCTGAGAAGGAAACCAGCTGAATGAAGATGAGGTGAGAGGAG
Organism: Galbula dea; assembly: GCA_013399015.1. NCBI lineage: Eukaryota > Metazoa > Chordata > Aves > Piciformes > Galbulidae > Galbula > Galbula dea. Next base: position 1,448,754 of record VWZX01000354.1, read on the forward strand.
GATTCTGAGATGAGGAAGGAGATTTTCCAGAGCAAAACAAAGCTGAGGTAGCAAAGAGCAGAGGTGCAGGCTGGTGTGGAGTAACCTGGCTGAAGGAATGAATGTCATGGAGAGAAATGACTCATGCTGTGGGGGCAGGAGGACAGTGCAAGGGCTGCTCCTTTTGTCTTTCCAGCTCAGCTAGTTCGTGTCCTTGCAGCTTGCAGTCAGTGGAGAGGACATTGAGAAGAGAGAGGAGACAAGCCATGAGGGATTGCTGCAGGTGCACAGCATCTTGCTACAGCTTTTCTGCCTGGTGGTGGTGGGATTTTGTTCTGCTCACCCATAGGTGCTTAGGGAGATGGCTGATGCCATTGCAGGGTCACTTTGAAAGGTCACAGTAATCAGGAGAGGATGCTGGTGACTGTGGTGCTGAGGGATATGATTTAGTGGTGATCTAGCAGTGCTGGGTTAATGGTTGGACTCAATGATCCTAAAGGCCTCTTCCAAATAAAAGGATTCTGTGAGTCCATAAAAAAGGGCAAACATCACACACTCGTTCAAGAAGGGTAAGTAGAATGATTGGGCAACTGTAGAGCACCCTGTTTGGCCTGGGTCTCAGGGAGGTGATGGCACAGCTTCTCCTAGAAACAGGCATGTGAAGGACAAGAAGGTGACAGGGAACAGCCAGCCTGGATTTGACAAGGGCAATCATGCCTTACTAACCTGTGGTGAGACTGGCTCAGAGAACAAGGGGAGAGCAGTGGAGGTTGGTTACCTGCACTTAGCAAGGCCTTTGAGAGGGTCTCCTGTAGCATCATCTTAAGGAATTGGTGAGGCATGGATTGGGTAAATGGGCTACAAATTGGATGGCAAATTGCCCAGATTGTTGGTCTCAGATGATGGTGATCAGTGGGCCAGCACAGAGTGTGAGAGAAGAGGCTGAGAAAACTGTGTTTGCTATCCCACAATAATTTTAGGAAAATAAACACTTTGCTCCTTAGGGAAATACTGTGCTCCTTCAGAAATACATTTATTGTGATGGAAAGAGGAAACCAGACTGGTTGTAGGGAGTAAGTTAAAACCAAACATTGAAGTTCTAGGAGGTTATACACATTCTGAGGTCTTTTAAAAACCTTTTTTTTTAATTGAGAGCACTCTTATTCACTGGTTTAAACACTCACTAATGCCAGTTCTCCCTTGAAGTCAAGGCAAAGCCAACATATCTCCAGGTTCTTGATTACTTCCTTGAGGCACATCTGCCAATGGAACTTTATTCCCTGGGTGCTGGCACTGTCTTTCTCTAGTCTCATCGGGGTCTTCTGGTAACTTAGATTTTTGTCTGCATTTTTCCTTTTCTTCATCTTGAGCAAAATAACTTAGTGGAAGAGGTAAGTTTTGATACATAGAACTTTTTCTTCTAAAGCCAGAATTTTGTGGCTAAAATCCCCACTGTAGGACATTGACCGAGTATACTCGAAACGTCCTAATTACAGATGATCTAGTTGCACAGCTCACAGCCAAATAAAATGTTTGTTTTCCTTTATTAGGTTTCTTATAATATGTTCATACAAACCCAAATGTGCATATACCCACTCTGCCAATACTGCCAACTGCAATTTATGAAGTTTGATACAGTCTTTTTCCACGAGGTCACTGTATCGTTAAGCAGGGATTGAATGCAGGATCGATGCTGAAGATGGGAAGGCTAAATTCCAAGTAACCAATCTCCTCTTTCTTTTAGGAAGTTTAGAAGGGGCACTTTTGAGGAAGGCTTTAATTAATCATGGACCTCAAACCTCTCTTAATGCAGTTGTATTGTTCTAACAGGAGGAAGAAGGAGGTGGTATCTGGGCATAAGCCATAGCTTGTGTTGCTGTCTCGCTCTTCCCCAGCTGCTGCGAAGCCCCTCAGTCAGTCCCTGGAATCCAGAGCTGGAGCTGGGAGTGCCTTTTGGGGATATATCTTGTGGCTTTGTGATGAACTCAGAGGCCCTGGGAGAATCTCGTGGTGTTGACAGCCCCTGACAGTAAATGTCACATGAATTGGGAGGGAGCTCAGAGCGTTCTGGTGACTGCTATGAGAAGAGACATGGTGACAGCAAACCTGATTGATGAGCCATGCCACAAGTAGCAGGAGTGCTGTGTGGTGATTGCCTCTAATTGAATGGTCCACAGAAGTTATTTCTGGGTTTCCTAGGAAGGCTGACACACAGTCCAGACGAGTTTTCACAGGGGGAGCCTGCAGATTGTAACCCTGGTGCTCAGCAGCTCCCTGTTAAGGCAGCATTAACAGACTTTAAAACTTAACGGGCTGCTTTAGCTTCGTGCTTGGCATAACAATGAACCAAATGACAACGGGAGATGGTCAGTCATGCAATTACCTTTAGGAACGGTTCCTTTGTCAGCTTTTGCCTCCTCTTTTCAGCGCTTTCTCCTTGTGGCTTGGCTCTGTGATCTGACAACCCGGAGATGTTGATTATCAAGGTTCTTCCCATTGTGACAATGCACTCCACTGACATGGGCTTGTCGCAGCCATGTTAAGCACAGCAGTGATGCTCCTGGCATTAAACGGCAATGTGAGACGTTGTAGCCCACTCACCCAGCAAAGCATCTGCTCTCACTGACCAATTAAATTGGCTTCTCTCTCATTAAAACCCTTGTGCAGGCTCTGGTATGTCACAGATCTTTAAAATCTCCATTATGAATTCCACTTTCTTCTGGGTATTTTTAGCTTATACTTGAAGAAATGATTATTGTCTCTTGCACTTCAACATATCAATTTCGGCTCCACAGACATCTCCTCTGGGCCATATTCAGAGACCTGAGCTGACTCGAACTGCTGAATCCATAGGGAGGATTTCAACACGGCTCTAAGCACTTGGTCAGTGGAATTGTGCAAGGAGGAAGAGAAATTGAAGCCCTCCCCCCTTCCCTTTGGTAAGTCAGGAGCACATTCCTTACAGATTTACTTGGCTGTGCCAATTTAATGTGATTTCTTCTGAGGGCCAGGAACCACTCAAGGAAGGCTGACAGGTTTTATCAACAGAATGGAAACTGAAGTGATAAGGTGAGAGTTATTGACCTGATAACTAACAAACAGAAAACTTCAGTGTCCCTCAAGCTAAATATTGCACTCAGCAGGTAAGTAAAAGATGGCAACAGCTGTGGTCTTGTCACTGAGCAAGAGTGTGTTTTAGTGTAGAGGAGCAGGAGGTGAACTGTGAAAACAAACACATTCAGTTTGCTACAGACTATTTCCCTCTATTACTTTTAATGAGAGCTAAACTCCAAAATGCACAATGGGACAATAATATTTTCAATAGAAGGAACTCTTCCTACAGCTCCTAAATTCTAGACACCCGCTCGCAATTAAAGTGATTGCTTGTGCATTATTAATAGCTCACCAGGAGCTGAAGGCTGCTCTCAGGTACGGGACCAGTTGGTACTAGCCACTGCAGGACTGAATGAAGAGTGGTGCTGTCCTTGAAGGAGCTGAGTTAACAACCTGAGCCCACAATGCTCAGAGGAGTGTGAAAATGAGAGAAATGTAAAACGGTGAGAGGAGCTGTGTTAAAATGCATCACTGTAGAGGCTGGCAAGCAGCGTGGCTGGACTGCCACAGTCAGGTGTTAGTAAATGCTGCCTCAGTGGGCTTTTCTTTGTTTTATCTCTGGAATTGTAGCTTGGGAAGGGCAGATGGGAAAGTCAGTGAAGACCTCTAATGAATTATGATTTGGAACTAATGAAAACAAAAAGTACTGCAGGTACAGCAGTCTTCTCTTCCTCATTTTCCCCCTTCTGTGTTTTTTTTTCCTGAAAACATGCTGGGATTCTGTATGAAACCTGGCTGTTGCAATTCTCCCACATCCTTGAAATTCTTCTCTGACACTATATGAAGGCTTCAGCAGCTGAACAAAAAGCACACGACAGAGCTCTTGTACGATGTCTGTCTCCACTTTCTGGCACCTGGCCTGCTCAGTTTGATTGGGCAAGACAAATGGCAAGTGATCACTTCCTATTCAACTTGTGCCTGCTAACTTTGGTTTTTACCTGGAAGCAGGTTTGAACTGACCATGTTTGTCATTCTGCCATGATTCTTCTCTCCTTCCTGTCACAGTTTCTTTTTTTCCCCTCTTTTGAGGTGAAGATACCAGAATTGCACTTGGTATTCGAGAAGCAGCTGCACCATGAATTCCTACAGTGGCAAAGTCATACTTCTCTCTCCTAAGAATTCTGAACTTTGATTTTCTTTTTCTGACTGCTATTGAGCAATGAGGTGATATATTCATAGAACTAGCTGTTACAATGTCAAGATTCATTTCCCAAATTGTGCCAACTAGTTCAGAGCCCATCACTGTGTGTATGGCTAGTCTTGCTTTTTCTGGATAGCCAGATTAGAGTTGTCAGGCCTGAAATTTAGCTTCCACTTTATCATGGGGCTGCTCAGTGCCATGAGGTTTTTATGGTTTTTTTAGTAAATATTATCCTAATTAGTTTGGGTTTTATCAGAAATCCTCTTCACTATTCCATCTGCTTTCCAGATCCCTTCTGAATGCATTGAACACCATGGACCTTAATCCCCACTCCACTGATGATCCTGCTCCACTGGGAAAGCTCATTGTAGAATCACAAGTCGCTTTGGTTGGAAGAGACCAGAGGTCATCAGGTCCAACTCCTAAGGTAATCTATGGTATTTTCTTCTACTCCCAATATTAAACTATTATTTAACTCTGTGAGGTCCTTACTGGTAGTCCCCAGCTGTTTGGTTTATTTAAGGGCCTTTGATGAGACATTCAATGCCTGAGGTTTCTGGAAGCTTAGGGTGAGTTGGAAATGCAGGGAAAATTTCTCAGCTGGATCTCTGTTATTTACATGCTTTTGACTCCTTCAAAGGATTCCAGCAGATTTAGGAGGCTCAGAATCCTTTTACAAAATTAATGCTTGATTTTCCTTAATGTGTTCCTTTTATTCATGTATTCACTAATTCTGTTCTGTACTAGAGCTTCAGCCAACATGGCCAAGATGCACATTCAACTTAGCAAACTGAGTTTCTGGAATCACCACTGGATTTCTTTTTCAAAACTAGTTTCTTATTAGTTACCTTCCAGTCCTTTGATAATTGCAGCAATTTCCAGCAAAAGGTTACCCACTAAGGGTATTAGCTCTGAGGATTTGTGTTTAACATTCTGCAGAAATCTTGTCTGCATATCATCTGCACCCAGCGATACCTTGTTATTAATTCTGTGTGCTTTGTAATCTACTCTTAACAACCTTCAATTAAGAGAAGCCTGCTGTGAATGCCTTACAAACAAGATACTGGTTCCAGAGTTTCTCTGAGGTTCTCCATGTGAACAGATTTAAAAAAAGCCAAGAGTTTGGGATTTTTTTTGGTGATGACATTGTTTTTTCTGAGGGCTTCTTTCATACCTGTTTAGCTCACTGGCTCTTGCCAGCTTCTTGCTCTTGATGTGTTCAAGATAAACTTATTACTTTTTTTCATTTCTTTAGCAAACTGCTTCTAAACTCTTTCTTCAGTCTATGTCATTGTGCTTTTACATTTAGTCTGCCAGAATTTATGTTCTTTTTAGTTTTCCTTTTTCAGACACAACTTCAGCTTTTTGCAGGATACCTTTTAACTTCCAACAGCCTCCCTGATCCTGCCATTTGATGATGCTAGCTTTTTTGGTTTTGCTCTCGACTCTTTTTGACAGGTTATATGCATTTCCTTTGAGCCTCCACTATCAGCTCCTAAAATAGTCTACCTGCCAGCTGAAAACATTTTGCCTTTCTGGCTGCCACTTTGAGCATGAGTTTTTTGTTGTTTTTTTTTTTTTTTAACAAATTTCCTCAGTTTTGAATTCCCTTTCTCTGGAATTGAGCACAACCATGGCATTTGCCAACATTTCTTCATTTCAGAGTATGCAGTCAGGAGTCACATAAAAGGATTAAGTGTTTTGGCCTAGCACAGTCTCTAGGAAGCCTGGAAATATCAGCCATTAAGATTTCACTAATGCTAATTTCACTAATTTCATTAAGTGAGAAACAGGGAAGGAAGTGACTTACCAGGGCTGAAGATGGTGGGAATTTCTGCTCTGGAGCATAAGCTTCTCTCTCTATCCTACAGCAGACAAAATGGCAGGTATTGGGGGGGAAAAAAAAGGCAAAAAAAGCAATCTAGGCTGATTTGCCACCACATCACTGAAGGTTGATACTAACTAGCTTGGGTGGTTTTGGGCAGAGCCTGTCTATGTTGTGCTGGTGGGAACCAGAGTGACACAGCAGAGTCACAAACACAATGTCCACATTGGTGGACACAGGAATGAACCAGTACCCCAAGAAGGCTGGAAGGACAGCATGAGACTGCAAGTAATTCTTCACTGTGATAATCTAGAGAATCAAGAGCTTGGACTGCTTCATGACTTTGCTTTGCATATAACAAAATCTTGGATGAGATCTGACTAAAGAAGGACTAAGACTGCAGCTGGTAGAGGCTGGTTTGGCAGCTGATTGGGTCCCTCTGATTACAGACTGCTCCTTGCAGTGGGTAGTAGCTGCTTACAAACAGCTCCAAAGCTGCTCTGAAACTGGTGGGGATAAGCAGTCTTTGCCATGCAGGCACTGCATTTCAGTGTGTGCCTAAAGCTTGCTTATCAGTGGAAAATGTTTGTGCTGGGGTTGAAAGGCAGCACCAGCACTCAGCTACTGTAGAGCATGTTTAAAGCCAGGGTGAAGCACCCAGTGCTGGTTACAGTGCAACTGCTGACTAGCATTGACTGCTTAGCAACCAGGAGAGTGATATGGATGCAGATGAATTGACTGTTTTCTGAGCAAGCTGGGTAGGAACAGAAGTAATTAGCTGCTAGCTGATGAAAAGGCATGCTTAATTATTAGTATAATTATAGATATAATAGGCCAGGAATTATTCAGTAAAAGTAAGAAAGGCAATATGTTACAAAGAAGGTAATCAGAATGGAAGAGAAAACAGCAGCATGAATTCTTGAGGAAAAATGTAAAGAATTAAGGTGATAAATATGGAATCTTTTGGGTTTCCACTCTCTTGACATATCAACTCAATTTAACAATAGTGTAAGAAAATACAGAGCTAACAAGATCTGTGACTTGTGTTATTTCTGGGTTTATGTAATATTGGTTTAACTGATTGTATGCCAGTGAAATCACAGAATCCCAGCCTGGTGAGGGTTGGAAGGGACCTCTGGGGATCATCTAGTGCAACCCCACTGCTAAAGCAGAGTCTCCCAGAGCAGGTTGCTCAGGATCATCTTCAGGTGGGTTTGAAATCTCTCCAGAGAAGGAGACTCCACAACTTCTCTGGGCAGCCTGGGCCAGGGCTCTGACACCCTCACAGCAAACAAATTTTTCCTCCTGTTTAGGTGGAACCTCCTGGTTTCCAGTTTGTGCCCATTGCCCCTTGTCCTGTCACCACTGAAAAATCTGGCCCCATCCTCCTGACCCTACCCTTTAGATACTAATGATCATTGAGCAGATCCCCTCTGGTGCTGCTCTTCTCCAGGCTAAGCAGCCCCAGGGCTGGCAGCCTCACCTTGTCAGAAAGATGCTCTTTGATTGAGCTGGATTTTCATAATTGAGCTGTGTTTTCCTAAGTCTCAGAACCTGCACAACTTCACAAGGATCTTTGTTGTCCTTCCAGCAATACTACAGCACAAACATTTAATTTGATGGATCCTGTGGGAAGCTGAGCTATAGCTGGTTCTGATCAGTATTGGTAATTGATTATAATGATTTGATAAAGCAGCACTGCTTTCCCTTTGCACCCTGGGAAGTGGTTCTGACTAAGAAGCAGTCATGTTAGTCAGCTGCCCTGCCTGGCTCCTGCATCTTAAACTGTTTTGCATGCCCACTGGGGAGATAGCTGGAGAGAACAGGCTGAACTGCACTAACAGAGACATTAAGACTCTGTTGTTAATACTGGATGTATAATCACTAAATTGGGTAACCTAGGGAAGATTTTAAGCACATCTGATATCAGAAGGGACACAGGTAGTGCTGGCCCTGCTTTGTGCCAGGGATGGGACTAGATGCTAGTGGTGGCAGTGGTGGTCTGGTGTCTTCTGTAAGAATCTGGAACTGGGAAGCCCAAGATGTATATGATTGTTTCTGAAATTATGGGAGTTTCTAGAATTCTGACAGTGGAGTAGGAGACTGACACCAGCAGCTTGACTCTAGATACTTGGAGTCTGAGGGTAGTGATGCCAAATGATTACAAACCCTTTTGCCTGTTGCACTGGGTAGAAAGGAAAACCAAGATACAAAGATTTTATTGAATTACTGTTTGAGGACTAATTATTAAAATGGCTTTTGATTAATGAGTTGTGAGTCAAGCTGGGTTGGCAAATAGCATTTTGATAAGATATTTGTAAGACAGATAGCCTTAGGATGGTGAAACACTAACTGTAATGATGGTGTTAATGTAGAAATGATGTAAATGGGCATGAGCAATTGCTGTATGGAGTCACTGGGGTACAGCAGGACAAATTGAGTCCAGACAAACCCTAATCAGCATCAGATGAGCACAGAATCATTGAAAAGTGAAGCTGGCTGGAATCTCAGCTGATCACTTAGCCTATCTCCTTCCACAACAGAATCAGATCTGCTTATGTCATTCTTGGCATATGCAGAGCTATTGTTTCTCTTTCATTCTGTAGCAGACTTTTATCTGCTGCAGGACATGTTCCTGTACCAGTCCTGACTCTGTCAGGGCTCTTATTTCTTCTCTTCCTGGTCTTCTCTCTTTTGAGTACCTCCTATTCTAAGTTTCTTGATTCAGGTCATGTTTTCCAGACCTCTAACCACTATTGTTATTCTTGCTGCTTACCCTGTCCACCCTTCTGGGGAAGCAGTACCCAAGACTGGATGTGCCTCTGCACTGAGGCATTACTGTGTGCAGCAAAAGGACTTACAAGATGTCTTACAGGTGATTCTTTTGTTACTATGTCTGTGTAGTGTTTTCTCTTTGCTCAGGACAATAACCTCTGTTGAGCTTGTGATCTATCAGAACCTTCAGATCTCTTTTCCCAGACTGCTTTCTGGCCAGCTGATGTCAGTCCTGTGTTTGTGAGCTTTACTCCTGCCTCAGTTAAAATGCTACACTTTCTCCAGTTGAGATGACTCCTGTATTTATAGACAACTTGTCCAAGTTGTCAAAAGTTTTTACTACTGCTCTCCCCCATGTATTTTTAGCCACTCTTTGCAGATTTAATCTTGGCAGATTTAATAAATACCCAGTCCATTCCTTCATCCAGGCTATCAATAAAATATTGAATGGAACTTATGAACAGCTGAGTAACCATTCAATTTGTCCTTCACATTTCACAGTGAACCATTGGAAACTACTCTTGAGTGTGGATTCCAACTAGATTTGTGTCATGACTTCAGCCAGGGCATTCTTGCACTCATGAGTGTTGTGTGAGACAATGTCAGGAGCCTCAGTGACATGAGATGTGTGATATCTGCTGTGTCTTCCTTGTCCACATCCCTCAGAGAGCAAAAGTATTCTGAATCAGCTTGGTTTGTTCATGAGGAATTCATGTTGACAAGTACTCATCTCCTTGCTAGTTGCTATGTGCTTAGGAATCATTTGGGCTCTTCTGGTGTGTTTCTTTTCCTGAGTGTTTAGGTATCTTAGTTATTCTGTTTGACTTGCAGGTAACTGTTAGTGCTTCCACTTGTTTGAAAGTGTTAAGAACTTTGTGGAAGGTTGTGAAAGCAACAGATACAAACCTCTCACCAGGAGAAATCCTGAGCCAAATGTGAAATTCCTGTGATGCAGCCCAGAGATGCAAAAGGTTCTCAAGAGAGTGGTGGAGGGAACATCTGAACAGAAAGAAATCATTTTGTTTCAGTCTGAGAAAATATGATGCAAAGCAGCTTAATTTCAGAAAGAGATTTCAGGCTAGCTTGAGAGAATTCTGAGCAGTTTGATCTACAAGTCTGAACAGTCTTGCAGAAATATGGAGAGGGTCATGTCAAAGAAGTTGGGAAGCCTTACTTTTGGGCTGCACTGACTTCTTTGCCTATGATAGATTGGTAGTGAACATCTGAGAAAACAGAAATAGAGATTAGACTAAATTTCATAACCTTTTAACCCAGAAAGCCTAATCTCCTCAGCAAAGTGTGTTCTGAACCCCAATACACAGGCACTGTTGACATGGGCTTATTCAGAGAGCAGAGTGACCTTTGCACAGCTCAAAGAGAAGCGTGTGTGTGTGGTGAGTTTCAGTATCTCCTGCTCAGTGTATCCATGTGACTGTAAGTTTGATCTTGCCAAAACAAGGTGTTATATGCTTCCTCTGATAGTTCTCCTGCTGGAGTGCTTGGTGCTGTGTGTGTGGGAAGTGTGTGTATATTGATAGGAACGCTCCAGTGTATGAGTCAAAGAAGAAGGAGTGTGCATTGCATTAGGATGGACTATTCTCTGCTTTCCAGAAACTTTGTTTTTGCCTGAATACAGTATTCTAAAGAGAAAAAAAATACCACCCAATACACTTCTGTCTGTGCTGTGTGTTAAGAAGCTTTTGGGTCAGTCCCATTTCTGCTGCACGTTTTGTTAGGTGGAACTATCATTGTGATTATGCCTTGGACTGTTTGGAAGATGGAGCTCTACTGGCAGAGGAGGGACATCAAAAGTGCCATCAAACTTCCAAAATAGAGGCAGATGTTGGCTGCTGATACTTGCTGCAGGAATGTTGAAGTGTGAGCAGGGGCCCTGTTATGTCTTTTTGTTCTTTCATCCCTTTTCCCCTGTCTCTTGTGACATAGATCCCCTGCTACTTCCTGTTCCTTTCAGCTGAAGCAACTCTACAACTACTGTAGAAGTCAAATGCGTGTGGAAAGGTGTTCCTGCTTTCTGCTATCCTTTGGTTTTGCACATCTCCTCCCCAGGCAGGTACTCACCTCAAGGTTGGAACTGTTCTCAGTGATGAAGCAGAGACACATGTGAATGTCTGGGGCTGGAGGTGGAAGGCAGTGCAGGACAGATTTCCTAACACAGAGGTGAGTCATTTCTCAGCAGCGAGGACTTCTGAGTGGTAGCTCCAGGTGACTTTCACTACGAGGCAGCTGCTAACATATCCTTATGAATTGCTTTGGGAAAAAAGAAAAAGATTTAAATTGCATAAGTAGATACATTTTAAAGAGATAGAAATAATGATGACATTAAAATTGGCTGGAAGAAGTGAGCTGCAGTAACAATGGAGCACTTGTAAAAGAAGTGGGTAGCTAGGAAAGGGTGTAGGGAGCCGTGCTGCTTGGAGATCACAAAGGCACCTAAGCTTGACAGTTTCTATGGCTGCATGAAACAGAGAAACACAGCCAAGCCCCTGCTCTCTCCCAGCATATTACACTGTGCAGCAATCAGGGTTGGTAACACATTGCTGAGAAAGACTCCCACTATTTAGTATTCATTATAGATGGCGTCTTTCAGATTGCAGCTCAGCAGTGTGAGCAAGCCATGCTGGAGGAAGAGTGGAGAGCAGCATTCCTCCAAGCTCTGCTTTATTTCTTGTTGATACTCACTAAGTGCACAAAGCTATAGTAGCACTAATTTTAGGAAGGGAAAGTAACTCTCCAGCTGCCACCGTGTTCCAGGGTTCTTGCAGGAAGCCAACACAACAGGAGGCAAAACCCCAATTCCTGCGGCAGGACAGGCGCCTGGCTCCCTTGTGAGGCTGAAACATCTGGCAGATTTGTTTCTGTGAGTCGTTCTGGATCTGCAGGCCTGCCTGGATTCTGCCAGCTGCCTGCTTTCTGTTCCATTTACATGGCATTTTGTAAACCTTGTCTGTGTGAGGAGGGAGCCTGTCCCTGTGGATGGGGTACTGCTGTGCTGGGACATCTACGTCTGTCAGCAAAAAGCTGCCTGGACAGACCAGTGCTCTAAGAGGGACCAGTATCCTAAGCACCCTGAGGCTGATCAACTGCTGTCACATTCAAGTGTGGGATGACACCAGCCACTGACGTAGCACCCAGAGAGATGTCCTGCCTGCAGGCTTGCCTTTGCAGAGAGAGGTGTGTGGCCCACACCACATCCTGGGGGAGCTGGCCCCTCTTTTTTTGGTGTGAGATCTTCCCTTCCAGGTGAGCTGGATGCCAGCCATCCAGAAAAGCAACATGACTTTTTCCATCATCCATGAGTCATTAATTCCTGTAAGCCTCAAGGGTACTGAGCAGTGCGGCAGAGGTAGAAGCTGTGGTGGAGGGAAACGCACACAAGCTTTCCCCCCAAGCTCCCCATGGTCTCCTCAGAGCCTGCCTAGCCAAAGAGGGGTCCAGCATGCTGAAGAGAGGCCACATATGACAGCTCTGCTCCATACACACTGCTGTGTGAGTGTAGAGAGCTGTAATAACAGAAGATCTTTCCAGCTCCCTTCTCTGAAGGAGTGAGTTCACATCATTCTGCTGACACAAGTGCATTCCTGCTTTTGAACATGAATCTTCCTTTGGGAGTTGCTTCTCCACATTCCCTACCTGTCTTACCTGGCCCTGATACAGCCTCCTCACAGGCCCTTTTAAAAGCATGGTGTTAGGTGTTCCTCTTCCCTCCTCATCTAGCATCCAGGTCCCTGCTCCTTGCAGGAATGCCATGGCAGAGTCCTCCCCATCTTTTCCTTTCCAGGGGGAGGTGTCCTCCAAAGCATTCTCTCTTTGAAAACACCTTGGTGGTTACCTATCTTCTTTCTTGTCTTTTTTTTTTTTCAGAGGGATTTGTGACAGAGTAGCTTAGGAGTATTTGATTTCCCTCCACAACTGTCTCACAGTAATACCAAACTTAAAAAGGGGACCTATTCAAAAGTGCAGGAGCTTCTTCAAAGGAAATTAAAAGCAGCTCCTATAAGGATGCAGAAGATGAGAAACTAGATAAAAACACCCTATCTGAAGCTCAGAGCAATATATCACTAAGTGAAATAATTCTACAAGGGACCAGAAAGGCAATATTCGAACAGTGGAGTGGAAGGGAGGATTCAAAAGTAGGGATTTCTGAGGAAATAAAGAAACTGTTAAAAAAAAAAAAGCTGTGAAGCTGAATCTGTAGGACAGGCAATGGAAAATTTTCAGGTGCAATCTCACTAAAGGAATAATAAAAACACTAGTAAAATATTTTCAGAATTGCCAGAATCAGGTACTTTTCCAGAGGATTGGTCAACAGATGACCAGTCTCTAAAAGGATTACTGTAAGAGAGGAAAACTGCAGCTGTAAAGGAAACTGAAACTTTGTGTTTATGCTCACTATGGTTGAGGTAAGTTGTTCTCCCATGAGAGCCAAACTGATGGGGACAAGCGTGAGGAACTGTCTCAAATTAAATGACAATAAAATGCATTTTAGGACTAATTGATAAGATGAAGAGTCAAAAATTGCCAAGACCATATGGTAATCACTCAAGAGCTCTGGAGGAAAACAAATATGCAATTATGGAGCTACTATAGTGTGTAACCCTTCACTTAAATCAGTCTCCCTGCAGGAGGGCTGGAAGCTGGTAAATGTGACAACCATCCCTGTGAAGGTCCCCAGGAGTGCAGTGGAGAGCTGCAGACCATCACACTGGAGCCTGCACTGAGCAAGTGAGTGGAAATGATAAGAAAAGGTTGATTAAATAGATAAACCCCAACATATTAGGGAAGGTTTTTTTTAGTGAGAAAGCACATTTCACACATTTGGTAGAGCTTTAGAAAGAATCCTGAAGATGCAACCAAGATGACTTGGTCATAATGAAAGAAATGCTGTAATGGGCCAGACCATGGTTCATCTGCCTGCACTGTCCACTTATTGTTGCTGTGACCATGTGAGGCCACAAGTCTCACATGTATCCCCCTTGTTGCCTTCTCTCCAAACTGAGAAGCCCCTTTACTGTCTCTTCCAAAGCAACAACTAGGAGTCAATTTAATCTGGTTGATGGTTCTTTACAAAACTTGTAATTGAGCTGTAAAATCCCTTGCCCCAGGGTATTATGGATGCTCAAAGTTTACTTGTGCTCTGGGGGGTAACAGCAAAAGTTAATGGAGAGAAGTTAAAGCATAACCTGTTAAATACTAAACCCAACGATTGTGACTCAAAGTCCCAAGACACATATTGTTGGAAAACAGAATAATATTCCAAGAAAGCACTGCTGCATGCCTGGTGTGTTCTCCAACTCCTTCCCCAGGCATCTGCATTGAAAACCAGATGGTGCTGGAGAGGAACCTTCCATCTGACCCAGTGCAGCCCTTCTTGTGCTTTGTTATGTTCTGTCAAAAGAAAATGAAAGGTAGCTGTGAATGTAAACACTTGTGATGGTAACTGTGAACACTGAGCAGTGAATGCTGAACTCAGCTCTCCACTATATAAGCAAACAATGAATTTTTATTTGAATGCTAATGAAGATCTCTCCATGATGCTGCTGGCTCTCACCTAGCAGTGTGAAGAGAAAAGCTACAGGGTGGGAATAAAGGAAGGATCTTCATAAAGGGAAAAATGTATGGATGTTATTAACCACTCACAGGTCAAAAATACACTTGAAGCTACTGGTACCATTTGAAGTCAGTAAACAAGTATTCAGAAGAAAGTTTTGGTACAATTTGTGCAGCTCTTCTGATCTGTAAAGGAGAAATGTGTTTCTTGTGTCCCTTTAACTGCAAACAATCCAGGGTTTGTAGCCAAAAAGCAGATCTTTCTGCAGCCATCTAATCTAGTCTAGATCTCTTTTGGTTTTTGGTTCAGAGCTGAGGCAAGCTTCTTTTACAAATTTCTGCTGCAGTCTACTAAATGAGCTGTTCCTTGCCAGGAGAATATTACATACAGTTCTGAGAAAAATGAACAGAGTCAGCTTGTTTGAGAGCTAACTGATGCTTACTCACAACACTGATAAGCCTGACATTTACTGAGAAGTGCCACAATTCTCAGTCCAATGAAAAACCCCAAGAGGATAGGGTTTTTTTTCACTGATGCTTCACATTCTATTGACTCAGGATAAGCTGGAGTCTTCTCAAGTATTTTACTCAAAAAACAAATAAAACCTGTGGAGCCCAACTCCTCTGCTTGAATTACACAGAGGCGTACATAGAGATGTACTAGCCTGCCTTGGCACATTTGTTAATGATCGTGGGGTGTTTAATGATGCTCTACAAGTTGTCAGTGCCTTATGTGTCAGATTTCATTCCTGTAGTGTATTAAAAGCACTTCTGCAAGTGTTCTTGGGGCCTTGATTGCAATTACAGAAATTATACTTGGAATAATGCCACTTAGCACCTCCACCTAAATGGAGTGAGATACCTGGGTGGGATATCAGGCAGCGTTCTGGCTGCTGGTGTAGTCTTTGCATTGCATCCACCATATCTGGCTGTGCAGGATTCTTCTGGAATAGGCCCTGCCTGGGAAAGATTGTCAGAAGGCTTTTGGTTCAAGTGGATTATGTCAAACAGTTCCCTTTTGATCCTTATTGTAAAGAGATGTTGAAATAATTCTGCAGTATTAGTGATGCAAAACTGCCATGAGAGGCAGCGTGGTAATTAGCTCCTACCACATCCTACTCCTTATCAAGGAATTCCATTGTTCTGCTTTTAATTATCATTTTGACCAACTTTCCATGGACAAAACAGTTTCTCTGGCTCATCTTAGATCCTTTGAAAGTAGACAAGAAACTCAAATAGTGGCTAAAAATTTTCTGACAAAATTGTTTTTCAGGGGACAAAAATAAAAATCTTATTTATCAAAACTTGAACTTTTCACAGGAACATATGTTCCAGATGTCAGGAGTTGCAAAATCCATCACTTCAGGTGGTAGTTTGTTCCCAAATTTAATCATCACTGCTGTTAAAAAATGTGTGTTTCATTTCTGGTTTGAATCACTTTCATTTTTCAGCCCTTAGTCTTTCTTCTGTCTCTGCTAGATTAAAAAGTGTTGGTTGATATTTTCCCCTTGTGAAAGTATTTATCGAATAGCCCCACAATTGAGCTGTTTAAGTTTCCCAGTTACATGTTCCTCTCTCCTCATATACTTTTTATGGCTCCTTTCTGCCCCCAGTCTAATCTTTCAACAGCTTTAAATGTGGCCATCAGAATTAGATATACTAGTGCTTTCAGTGATGCTGTACCCAGAGGTTCAACCAATTCCTGATTTCTGCCCACTTCTCCCATCTCATCACGCTTTGCCCTGCACCTCTGTGGTGAGCTCCTGGCCCATGTAGACCTCCAAAGTCATAACCACTGCACTCTGAGATGGAGTTTTCTGTTCTGCCAGAGCACCTCATATTCTGGGTTGGTTCATTGACTGCCTCTTCTTGAACTTACTCTTCTTGTACCTTGCGTAATATCAAGTAGGGAGCAGCCTCTCTTCGTGGCTGTTCAGGAGCTAGCAGTTCTGCAAAGCAGTCAGACTGCAGTTCTATAAATTGGTTCTCTAACCTTTTTTTCCCTTTATGCCCTTAGATCGATTTATTTATGAATAATAGAGGTCCCCATGTTCAGTATTTCACCTCTTAACATTAAGCACTCTGTCTTCTTTCTCTGGTGACTGATGGCATAGCTCTCCTCATATATTTACATTTTTACTGCCAGACAGTTTCAGTGTATAGTCTTTTCCAGGAAGAATTTTAGGCTGACTAGATCCCTAAAAAACATTTTCTTTGATATATACAAAAGAATAAAATCTTTCACTCTTATGATTTATACTCTCTCTTGTGTGGTTTATGGCCACATGCTATGATATACCCTTGGTTTTGTCACTGCCATTTACTATTTTCTGCTATGTCAAGATCTGATTTTATTACCTGGGTTTTACTTCACCTAGCTTTGTTGTTTGTTTTTTTTAATTAAAATAAAAAGATTTTATATACATGCTTTTATAGTTCTTAATCTGGGAGCTCCTTTTGTTTAGCTTCCTTAACCTGGGAAGCACCTTTGTTTAACTTCTTAGTCCGATACGATTTTGATACCATAAAATTTCACCTCTAAACTGTCCCTGTGCTAAGATTTTCCTCTGATCTAGCTGGATAAACAAAGTATTTTTGTTTTACCAACCCTTAGCAATCTGTTTGCCTTAGCTTGTGACACATTTCCCCCAGCTCCCACTTAATTAAACACATCATGGATGTTTTCCTTGTGAAAAGTCTGATTTCACTTTTGACTTTTGATGGAGACCATCACCTCCGGATAGCATCGGCTTCCCCTCTGCCTAATTGGAGTTGTGTGCATAACTGGAAGGATTTCAGACAAACTGTCAACAGTACCCTGGGGCTAAATCTTCTTGCCAGCAGTCTGACTTTGCCTTCCAGGATCCTTCACTTGCATTTCCCTTTAAATTTGTGACATGCAGTGGGACCTCGTGCTCCTCCCCAGCACTTTCTAGCATCCACCCAGGCGGCTCATGAAAGACTTCTTCCCATTCTGCCTAGAAGTCAGCAAATCTCTGTCATCACATGTGCAGCTGCTGGTATGCTCCTGGTATTTAAATTCCCATCAGTGTAGTAGACCAAAAGTTCTCAGCTGAAAATGTATTTTCAGATAACAGCCTTCCTGGAGTTGTCAGCTTGCTTTTCCTCAGCTGGAAGGCAGCTTCCTGCTACGTTAATACTATGCTGTGCTATTCTGTGCTATGCTAAACTATCTGTGGTGAGAGGAG
This sequence comes from Galbula dea, assembly GCA_013399015.1. Classification (NCBI taxonomy): domain Eukaryota; kingdom Metazoa; phylum Chordata; class Aves; order Piciformes; family Galbulidae; genus Galbula; species Galbula dea. Next base: position 1,466,365 of record VWZX01000354.1, read on the forward strand.
CCAGAGCCTCTCGGAAGGTGAAAGGAGGACAAGTGGTCTGAGCTTGGCCCAGTCCCTCATGTCCTTTTACACTGGTTTTGTGCCTTATATTTGTTCTCTCTTTTTTTCTCCAGGTTAGAAGGTCTGGCCTGTGTGCTCTGGGTGTGTGCTGTGAAAGCCACGTGGGCAATGAAGGCAGCAGCAAAAGCAATTACTGAAGCATTAGTGAGCACCCCAGCAGCTCTTGGAAGCCAGGTGGGATCACAGAGTACCTCACAAAGGCAAATACACTTCACTTATTTGAAAAAGAGAAATCAGGGAATTAGAGACCACTTTTCCCTTGAAGTAAGACAGAAAAAATATGACATGATCAATTTAAAGCAAATAGTAGATAAAAAGAAAAAAAAACAACAACCCACAACATAGATTTACCAAGAGTAAATCATGCAATCTTACTCTAATTTCCTTCTTTGAGAAAATAATGTCTAGTAGATGCAGAGGAGGCAGCAGATGGGACATATTTTGCTTTAGGAAAGCTTTTGAAACCGTTCCACATGATTCTCTCAGAAGCAGACTAAAGAAATATGGTCTATATCAGTGTGCCCAGCATTTCTGGCTGGGTGAGCCACTTACCTTGTTTCTGTATAAGGGAGAGACCATATGCTGCAGCCCTTTCTCTAATGCATAACTATATTGTACAAGTGTAGAAAAGCCAGTGCTTCCTGGGGCACTGAGATTAATTGCATGTGTGCAGACAGTTTCACATACTGCCATGAACAGAGAGGCACTAAGTGGGCTTCCAGCAAGGATGCCCTGCAGTGTACTCAAAATAGTCCAGCCAGCAGGCAGCCCTCCTCCCTGTGGGCTCTAGTCTGCATCTAGAAAGGAGTGAGGGAGACCACAGCCAAATTCAATGTCCTGGCAGGTCCTGGGCAGCTCATAGCTTGAGGTTCCTCATTTAGAAGGTACGTGATAGGACTGTAATGTGGGTGGCAATGGTGCACTGTCAGTTGGGGAGGATCTTGTGACTGGAGTCCTGCTGGTGTGGTTCCTGGGCCCAGTTCTGTTCAGTTTTTAAATTAATGACCTATGTGATTTAACAAAGAACTCACAAAAGCTGTGAACTCAGGATGCACTTTGAAGGTCAGGATCAGACTTCTAATGATCTCGAGAAACTGGAGAAAGCGATCCAGAAATTAACAGTATGGAAGAATAAAACCCAAACAAACAGGTGCTGCTTGCCACATTTTTGAAGGAGGAAACAAATATCAAAATGCATAAAAAAAGGTCTAACTGGCTGCCTGAAATGTGCCAGGAAAAGATATGGGAATTAGAGAGAATGAAAAATGAAACATGAGTGAGTGATCACGGAAGTCTCATGCTGGGAGGTGTTAATGAAATGGAGTATTAAAACATGGGAGGAAGTCTCCTGTTCTTGCAGTGCTGTTGAGGTCTTTGCTGGACACACTGAGTGCAAGAAGGAGGTGGTGTTATGAATGATGTGGGTACCATCCTGTGAGTAGGAAAGGAACTTTGGAAGTGGAATGGCAGTGCTGTAAATTGTCCCAGTACCAGGCAAGCAGATTCTCGGTCATTGGTGAGGTAGATTTTAGAAGAGAGAGAAGCTCTATAAATCCAGGTGAAACTAGCTTGCAAAAGAGATTTTAACATTCAAAAGCAATGAGGTATTTTTATAGTTGGCAGTTGTGGAAACTCACCAAATAAGCAACAGCACATGGTTCAAGATCACAACTTCTCTTCAAGAGAAACACAAAAATTCATGTCATTGAGGAAAATGGAAGGAACTGAAATCAATAAGGTTGAGGAAGGAAATGGCAAAGCATGGTCTCAGCAATTAAAGTCCCAGCTAAGTAGGGCCCATGAAAAATGGGCAACTAGATCAATAAAAAATGTAGAAATATAGCTATACAAATGCAGCAACTCTGAAGCCTAAAAGAGGTGAACTAGACAGTCTGATTTAAAAGGAAGTTATTGACATAATAAATGCCTCAAAAACTTGGCAGAAGGGTAGGAAACTGTAATAATGGGGAACAAATTACAGAGGAAGGCTGGGAAGGGGTACATTAGTGGTGAAGCAGGGGAGAGGATGAGGAATTGTCCCTAAATGAAGTTTCAGCAGAGGGCATTTTGGAACAAATCAATAAAATGAACAGTAAGAAAGCACTGAGATAAGATGATACTCAATCAAGAGTTCTGAAAGACCTCAAACACTAGATTAAGAGAAAGCTAAATGTAGCATGAAGAGTGTCATTTAAGTTGACCGTGCTGCGAGAAGGATGGAAAGTGTCTTCAGCCTTGAGGAAAAAGGACTCCAGGACAAATGTGGAAACCCACAGATCAGTAAATCTCACTTCCAAACTGAATTAAGTGGGTAAAAACTACAATAATAAAGAAGAGAATTTCATAAATAGGATTTATTTGGAAGAAGTCATTACAGTTCTTGCAGGAGGAGACCATGTCTCGTAAATCTGTTTAACTCTTGGAAGGTGTCAACAAGCTTGTAGGTAAGGCTGATCTAGTTGCTAAAGGGTGTACAAACTTCCAAACAAATGTCAGGAAGTCTTTCTGCAAAGACTTTTAAAGTAGTTAAGCTGAGATAATAAGATGTCCTCTTGTAAGTAAATAAGGCTGAGACAAAATGGGACCAGAAGTGGGAGAAAAGATAATTTTTTCCCAGTGAAAGGAGCTCTACAGCATAGTCAGGCAACTGTTTGCTTTGGGCCCTGTGCTTTTCAATATCCTTAGGAAGGATTTGGAAAGAGGGGGAAATATTGCAGTGACAAGGTTTGTGGATGACACAAAATTAGCTGAGAAAGTCAAATGTGACCCTGAGAAGAGAGGCAGATGGTTCTCATGGCAGTGAGTGACTGTGTCAGAAATGGCATGTGAAAGTCAATGCTAATAAATGCAAAGTGGTTTGTCTGGGCTTATACATATTCAATGATATATTATACTTATGCTATTACAGAGTGAACATCACCTTATTGTCACTCAGAAATTGAGTTGCCATAGGATAACTCTACAGAAACATCCATGCAGTGACCACAGCAATAAAAAATTCAACCTGAAGGAGAGAAATGTTTTTGGAAAAGGAAAAAAGGAAAAGAAAAAGATGATTATGTGATTATGTCACTGTATAAATGTTTGGCAAACCCACATATTGATTAATATGTGCAGTTCTGCTCATCCTGTCTATTTCATAAAGAATAAAATAGAACTAAAAATGAGAGGTGGGAGTTATTTAGCTCAGAGATTTAGACACCTACATTTAGGTTTCTACCTGGAGGTGTCAATCTGTGAGGTAGATATCTAAACTCCCAACACTAAAGCAAAGCTTTTTAAGCTGAATTCCACCCACAGAAAGTGGATGAAGACAGAATGGGTTTCCTATCAGGACAGATAGAAGTCAGGCACGGGCTGGAGATCTTGAGAACTCCTAGCTAGCTGGGAAACAGTGAGGAGGGGATGGCTAGTATTTCTAACAATAGGAGGAGTTAAAGATAGCCCTTGAAATTATGAAGCATCAGGTCTAAACCAGAAAGTCATACATTCTCATATAACTTCTGATTAAATTGGAGAACTTACTGCCAGGGACTGTAGTATAGGTCAAAAGTATAAATGAATTAAGAGTTTCTGGAAGGTTGATGGGAAGTCAGTGTCCTGCCAAACAGAATTAGGAAAGCTCATTCAACTGTCAAAAGCCAGGTAGAGGTAAATGGGAAGGACTCAGAGGCAGCTAAGTAGGACAATAAAGGCAATTTTCAGGCCAGAACAGAGACTGCAAGTGAGAAACTGGTGTGCACCCCACCCATAGCTGCTCTTGTGGTCAGTGGGACACTGTGAAGAGATGAAGGAAACAGAACTGGGATCTGAGGAGCAGAAAGTGGCATTTTCCAATGTAGACTTTGGGGGAAGGAGAGGGAAAAGGAGGGAGACAATTCCTGTGCAGAAAATCTAGAGAATGAGGGAGATTGATGGTAGTCATAAACCAATAACCATTAGCACAGGTAATGTTCAGAAAGTGGAAACAAGAAGCTGTGTTTGTGACTCCTGATCTTCAGTTCAGCACCTCAGAGCTGACTGAAAGCAGAAAATCCGAGAAGCCACTGGCAGTAAAGCTGTTTCCAGGGCTTGTGGCTGCTAACACTCCTGCCTGGGGCTTGAAATGTAGGTACTAGAATTCACTTGCTGAATCTAGTCTTTACTAGAGCAGTGCTCTAGTAGTTTTTGAAGACTTGAATAGCTGACAGCCACATTCAGCCCAGCTTACCTCGCTCTGTCCAAACTCCCTGCGTTTCTCTCTCCAGCACCATTTCAGTCACTACTGAAGTTGCAGATGGGATCATGGATGCAATTATTAATGATCCAGACATGGTCAGATTGGATGGATTGTCTCAGAGGAATGCTAACAAGGAGAGTGAGGCTGGAGAACATCTCCAGCTCTCAGATACAGGGGGAGAACTGAATTATGAATGTGGCTACCACTGTAGGTATGTTTAGTTGAGTATAAAGCTGTATAGTGGAGCCAAACTTTCCTCTTTCAATCCTGCTTTCATTTGCCATTTTGTTTGGATAGATTTCATTTTGTGCTTTAGAAAAAAATACTTGTTTCTGCTCTGAGTTACTCCACTGGCTGTCCCCAGGGTCTTTCCACCTAGCTCTTGAGTGGCTGCAGATATTTTCTGTGTGCTTAGGCAGCCATGAATTTGTCTCCACAGAGCTCGGAAGGACTCGGTGTACTCTGGAAAGCAGAGCTGCTCATCTGCAGGGTGTGAGCTCAGAGAATGATGATTTAATTAGACTGGTAGCACTCCTTAAGAGCAAACTTGGAATCTAGTGCAGCTGTCTTTAAAATACACTTCAGTATTACATAAGAAGCCCATAATAACATCAGAAGTGGAAACCTTTAAATGAAGGTAAATGTGATGGCAACTTTTATATCCTTTATTGTAAAGCATGGTGAGCTATGACATGGTAAAGTCCATTAGTACTTTAAGGATCTTTTTTGGTTTTGAAAGTCAAGAGTGACAGCTCAAAGTGAAACTTACTGTCAGAATAACAAGTGCTGGTGGGAGCTGCTGTTGCTGAATTGAGGATGTACCATCCTCTCCCAGGACAACCTGAGCCTCAACTCCACGAGCCTGGCAGGAAAACACTGCAACCTCCTGCTCCTGCCTGAAACTCCTTCTGTATTAAGCACCTCAACCAAAGACCATGATTACAAGGGCATTTCTTCCAGTGACAGTATGTGGCTTAAGCAGCTCTCACTCCCTTTGGTCCCCAGTCACTGTGGCTTATGAGGAGGCTGCCTAGGAGGCTGGCTGCCCCAAAATTACTTTTCCCCAAGCAGTCCTGTTCTTACCTGCAATCCACCTCGATCCAGTTTCCCCAGCACAGTCGCACTGTCACCACCGTGGGGCTGCCACAGGAGGTTTTTATTCTGGCACAGCCTCTGAAAGGAAAAGATTTGTAATTACACACAAAAAAGAGAGTGCTCTGAGTAATCTCAGAGCTTTGGGATGCATATGTATGTTCTTCAGTTTCTGGAGAGGGATGATCTGCTCTACATGAGGACTTGTCACCAGAGCAGGACTTGGAGCTTCCTGCCTGATGCTCTGCTTGCATTCTGTGACTGTGGGACTGTTCTGGGTGTTTCTTGCCTTTCCTGACCTACAAAATATTTACTTATTTTCTTTTTTTTTAGAAATCAGAACTGCTATCCCTGGAAAAATTTAATAAGGTATTTTGGTGCCTGTCAGGGAGTTGCCAATGGAAATCAGGGTCAGAATGGTAGCATGGTTCTGGACTTAATTAGATAGGCTGCTTTTTTTGGGAGAAGCTATTTTAGAGAGTTGGACACTGGGGAATTTTCTGCACTGAGTTAAGAAGAAAATAGCTTTAAAATTTGTTTCTTCCTTTCCTAGAAAATGAGTTTTCTACACAGTTTGAGGTTGTTCAGCCAAATGCCTCTGTTTTTTCATGATATGTTTCACAACATGTTTGTTACATCCAGACTTAGAATGTGGGAATTAATCAAAACTGAAATATTTCTGGAGAAAGCCATTTCATGTCCATCTCTGTCATGAGACTGGCTGCTCTGATAGGGATTAGAGGTTGTTACACTAATGACTTAGACTTTTGTCTCTTTGCCAGAGCAGTTTCCCAATTTAGAACCTTTTCTTCTGATTAATATTTGTATTCCTCCCACAATTCCTCTTGTTATAGGAACTCGTCCTGGGAATTATTCCAGACCTACATAATGTCTCTGAAATCTTTTTATCCCTCTGTTTGCTGATCAGTGGAAAGGATTTTAATGCCAGGTTAGGTAATCGAGATAAATCCTAACTTCATCTAACTTTATCCCTCCACCATGTCTTGGATATTCTAGAAACATTTTTTGTGATCCATAAATAAATTCACATAGGATTTTGATTAATCTTTTTTTTTTTTTAACCCTTCTTTTTTTCAGTGAAACCTCATTACATTAAATGGGAGATCAAACAGAGTGTATTACAACTTCCACTCTGCACCAGTTTGTTTAGTGCAATGTTTTTTGGGGATGGAAAACATCAGGAAGGTCTAAAGACAAAGTTTTGTGCCAGCTGGGAATGTATTGTGGTACTATCCTGAAGCAGTAATGGCTTCCAGTACCTGATAATGCTTTGGAGCCCTATTCAGTTGTTTGAATCAGCTTAAATAGTGGTGCAAAGTGTACACTGATTTAATTCACTGCGCTTCTAACTGCAACTTGTTGCAAAGAAGAAGAGTCAAGCTTGTTTGGAGGAGGCCTCTGGCTTCAGTCAAAGCTAGCAAAGGTGTGGATGCCTCTGTGGTTTGAGTAAAGGTAAGGCTCCTGGCTTGGAGAGCCACATCACAGTGCTTCACTCCAGAGTGCTGCTCCCTGAGCTTCTGTGAGCCTATTTGGGACATTTCATAGCCACAGGCCAGGCACTTCTCATGCAGTCACTGGGAGAAGTGCACACCTAGGGAAAAGCTTCACAAAAACCTGCACCCTGGTTAGGAAACTTTCTGTCCTGGCATGTGACTGTAACAGGGAGCAGGGCTTGAGCCCATCTCTCTTTATCCTTTTTCATTTGACTCCCTGTGAACTCCTGCAGAAGGTTTCCAGCTAACCTAGAAGTCAAAGTGTTCTTCCCAAGAAGAAAACTTTGGTGGGAGTGGTTGCCAAGTGGCAGCTCTGCCCCTCAGAGCCCTCAGGTTAAATGAGCCTGGGAAAGGTGCTGGCTCCAGTTCTTTAGGAGAACTGGATTCCATGTAACCCTTGACTGTCCTGACAATAGATAGGATGGAAAAAACCCTCCCTTGCTTTGACCCAGAGCTGCTCTTTCCTCTGATGGTTCATTGATTTGCTCTGCTTCCCTTCTCATTTAATAGATTTTTATAAGTTGGGCATTTACAGATCTGCTGCTATTAACATTCAGCATTAGGGCACCCCAGAGCTTCTCTGCCAGCCATGCTGGAGCTTGGGAGCCTGCTGGTTTAAAAATGTTCATTGCTGATAGATTCTAACATCTCTCTCAGTTACTAATAGACTGGAAAGTATTTCATCATCTTCAAGCAATGAAAGCAAATCATCCTTCTTCCCCAAGCCCGAGTGAAAGTCTGTTTGAACACTTCTGCATGTGCTGCATAATCCTTCACAGTTCTGCTGTCTGCACTGAGCTCTGACCCCTCACTGTTGCTAGGATTGCTGCTGCAAACACAACTTTCTTGTGCTAAGCTCTGTCAGCCTTGGATTTGATTCTGAGGTTCCTTTGTTTCCTGCTTCTGTTCATGTAGGTCAGGAGTTTTCCTGGCTATTGATTCACACTGGTTAGATGCAGTACTAGTGTTTGACATCTCTGTCTTTATTTTTCTTTGCTGATATTGCTACCAAACTCTTAGCCATGTGAGTCAATTGTTTTAAGATTTCATGGTGTGTGTCTGACTCAGTCTGATACTTCTCATATTTTTTAAAGTCAGGTAAAATGCCAAAAGGATTAGGAAAAAGATCCTATTTTCCCCTATGTTTTAAAGACATTGATATATCTTGGTGCTATATGTTTATTATCATATATACATAAACCCCCCAAGAAGAATGCCATGCAGTCCACTTCTGACAAGCTAGAGTCTTAATAATTGCATTAAGGGATTGGAATGTAGGAACATTCACCCTGCTGAAAGATGTGCATTTTTTTCTTTTCCTTTGAAATCAGATGTGTCCTGAGTCTCTCACCATGTTAATCTACATGTGCTCAGCTGAGATTTGCCAGTGGTCAGCTATGTATTCTGCACAGACCTTGTCCAACAGAAAGCACCACTCCTGGCTTCAGGCATGAGCAAGATTTTACCTGCAGTGCACAGCAGAGGAGCTGAGACTTCAGAAGCAGGTGGGAGGACTTAGAAGGTAAACAGATGTAAGGTAGGAAGAGAAGCAAAAATAGCTGGACAGGCACAGGTGGGACCAGGGGAAGACTACAGGAAAGACTGGTGCTCATTCAAGCATGTTGCCTGTTGAGAACATGGAATGGAGCCCAGCACCACGCAGTGCCTCCTGTGCAGGGCTGGCAGCAAATAACATGAAACCACCAGCACAGCATATGCCTTCAGAGTTGATCTACTTAAGGTCTTTCTAAAGGATGACAACATCATACTGTTAGCAGTAACCTTCTGATTTGTAGGTACCAGGTCACAGAAGGGGATGAGGATACCAGAATGCTGTCTTCTTCAGCAGCAGTGCCTGGGGAAGAGCTCTGTGCAGCCACAGAAACCTGGGCTTCCTCCATCCAGATACAACATCTGCAGGGCTGGAGGTAAGGCAAGCAGTAAAAGAGGGCTTACAGGTTATGGCATGATCATTGGAGTTCAGGTGGCCCTCTCTTTCCCAAGCTGTTCATGCTCCCCAGCCTCTTGTGTGCCTTGTGCTTCATCAGCACGTGTCAGAGATTCCTTTATCCATTTTCCTCACACCACTGCTGTCCTGGGATAGAGTAAATGGGCACATAAACATGCAGAATACATGCATGTAGAGCTACATGAAGGGAACTCCTCCTGCCTGAGCTAACAAAGCCCTGCCATAGTGCTGTATCCTCTCACTCTGCTCACTTGGGTTTGCTTTGGATCATAAATTTTGCTGACCACAGGCTATTAACTGACAATCCAGAAAATTACCCAAGAGAGAGACTATTTATTTATGCTGTGCTGTAAGATTTTTCTGTAGCACCCACTCCAGGTGACAAGATGTGAGCAGAGAGAGTCCATGGCCCTTTGATGTGTCTGACTAGGATGGTTTTGGTGTTCTTTGTACCTTAAAGCTCAGTGACTCTCTTTTGTCATCACTACAGTTACAGCTCTTTGGAGCTGAAGGGCTTCTCCTTAGTGAACCTTTCTCTTCTACTTGCACCATTGTATCTCTTCATTCTCATTATTAGCAGGAGTCCCAGTTCTTCCCTTCCATCCTTCCTGCCAAGAGATCTCTGGTGCCTAGGCATATTTTGTGGCTCCTGAATCTTGCTCCACTTTTCTTCCAGTGATTTGGATTCATTCTATCCACGTGCAGAAAATGATTTTGGGAGTGACACTTGCCCTTCAAAAATTCACACTAGAAGGTAGGTTTACTAACCTCAGTTAAAACCTTTCATCCTCCCCTCTTTTCCAAATTTGCACTTCATTATTATTTCTCTGTAATCTGCTTTTAATTGTTAGTACCCAGCACTCTGCTAGTTCACATGGCACCAAATGACACAAGGTTGCTCTGGAGTGCTCCAGCAAGTGTCTTCTGGGGAATATTGAAATTCCATGGAAACAACATGAGAACCATTATCTGAAACAGCCTCTTCAGGCAAACCATATGGGGTGAAATATTCTGCACTGCTTCACTAATCCAAGCACAGATATGTTCAGTGGTAACTCTGCAGTGAGCATCAGTCACTTGCTTTGTCTGTGCAGTATTAATGAGCCATTTCCATAGACAGCAGGTTCCAGCTATATTTGCTGCACATTCATGTTGTTTCCTTCAAGTTGGTTCAAAACTCTTTCCACTAGATTAACTAGAGAGTCTCAGTTATTCTGTCAAGTGCTGGGGTACCAAAGATAGGAACCACCCTGCCCTTTCCACTCTTGGCCCTTGCCAAGCCTTCCTCCAGTGAGGAGGCTTTGCTGCTGCTTCCTGAGGCTGCTTCTCTCTATGCATGTAAAACCTCCTGCTTGTTTTTGGCTTCATCTGGCACACAGAGGTTGTGGCAGTTGACAAGCAGTGGAGCCTTAAGACACTTTTTGCAGATGGACAGACATTCCTATGGAGGAGGAATGAGAATGTGCAGAGACCAGAGGAGGGAGCACAGAGGGAAGAGTTGGACATTTTGACTTGGCTGATTTGTGCTGAGTGTCCCTCTGTGAAGCTGTTGTGGTATGGTCAGGGGAGCTGCAACACATCAGACATTGGTCTAGGTACCTACAGAGCCCCTGCAGGAATACAGCATTTTCCATGGGGCTCCAAAATACCAGATAAATTCATACCCAAGTTTTGAAAAACCACAGTGCACACAGAAGCCCCTTTCAGAGGGGACACTGAAAGGCAAACAGAGGCCTCTGGTTAGTGCTGAAAGCCACAGGAGAGGCTTCAAGGGGCACTCAAAGTCACCTGGAATTTAAGAAATACCTTAAATGACTCTCTTATCTCTTAGTGAGCATTCACAGAGTCACAGAGTCATTAAGGTTGGAAGAGACCTCTAAGATCATCAAGTCCAACTGTTAATTTGCCACCACCATGCCACTAAACCATGTCCCTAAGTGTCCCATCTATAAGTTTTTTAAACCCCTGCAGGGTTGGTGACTCCACCACTGCCCTGGGCAGCCTGGGCCAATGCCAGAAACACATTTCTTCCTTAAACTTAGTGCCCAGTTCTGATAGCTAGATGGAGCTTAACCTGGATAGCAGCTTAAGAAAAAGAAGTAGAGGAATAAGGTTACTTACAGGTCTTTGCAGGAAAAGACACTCACACCACAAGTCTTGAACTAACCACTTCCCAAGCAAGGGCACTCACATATTGAAACCAAACCACAAAGATAATTGAAAGAGGCTGGAGGTTGCCAGCACCAAGCTAGACTGGCTGAGCTGCTGGTAGATGTGGAGGAAAGAAAAAGAGGGAGTTTTATTTTCAGCTTTTCTTCTTTTTTTTTTTAATGTCACATCTGTTTTACCAAAAAAGCAGTAGAAATCACTTGATTTATCAGTCAGGATGGAGCCAGCAGTGCTGTGGTTGAGGTGAAGGACAGGAGCTGAGGGTTGGAGGCAGCAGCCACATCCTTGAGCAGTTTGTTGCTGTGATTGTGCCAGGGCTGCTGGGGGAAGAGCTACAGAGGCTGCTCTTCCCCTGGAGCTGGTGGAGAGCTACAGGTGAGGGCTGTTTTTCCTTCTTGTTTTTTGGGAACAACCTTCTGAAGGGAAAGAGCACAGACTAACAAGCAGCACAGATGTCTGCAAGTCTGTCCTGCACCCTTTCAGGTCCTTGTACTTCTTTTTATATGTTGTCACAAGCAAGTTTTATTATGTTGCCTTTTCTTCCTCTGTAAAAAGAGAAATGAACTGATAACATCTCACTTCTGAGGCCTTGCTGACTGGCTCCTTTTCTCACATCAACTGATGCCCTCCCCTGAGTTCCCACTGCCCCTGCAGAGCAGGTGCAAGATCAGGTGGCCATGCTGGTCCTTTTCTTTCTGTCTTTGGAAACTGCAAGAATTTGAAGCATCTCCTCTTGGAGCTGGAGCAGCTTCTCTGTTCCCAGGGGCAGATGTCTCTCTGCCTTGGCACAGGCTCTTCCCCAGGGCTGCCAGGGTGGAGGGTGACTACAAGAGCTTTTACACCCTGTGCTGTGGTGTGAGGCACTCTCTCCTAGCTGAGGCTCTTTAGGCCCCTTATCTTTTCTCCAGGGTTGTCTCCAGGTGCTGTAGAGGTGCCTTCAAGCCTGCTGAGTGTGAGGGCTGCAGTGCCAGAGTTTCAGGGGGGTTGTGAGGAGATTGCTGATATATTACTCTCCTAGCTTGACTCAGGAGACAGAGAGTGTCATTGCTCTGTGTATGATCACTTGGTCCTCTGCTAGGGTCTGTGAGCATTTTTGGGTTGCAGGGCTATGTGGCAAAGAGAAGGGTGGGTGAAACCAGAAGTACTTGCACCTGTAGTATCAGCCTCTTCTCCAAAAAGGGCTGTTGGTCTCATTCTTGAGATAGGAATGGAGCCACCATGAGCAGTATTGCACTGGAGTTGGGGAGCTCCTGGCTGCTGGGGCTGAGCTCTGCAGCACCCAGGGCCTGTCCCCAGCACTGGTGTGTGGAGACCTCACAGAAGGTGGCTGGAAGGGGCCACCTGTGGGCACAAAGGTCCTGAGAGCTGGAGGAGATCCCTGTGCAAGGGCTGAGATGTGCTGCTGCTGTTGGCCCCTCCATGAAAATCCCTCACAAGCATGGCTTCTGGAGGAAGAGGAGAGGTAAAGGCCATGTCTGTTCCTGTCCTGTGCAGGACACAGGAGATGTGCCATCAGATGGGAGATGGTGCATGCTGTTCCCTGTCAGGGCACTTGGGGAAGCTGCTGGGGTTTGGGGCTTTGCCTCAGCAGCAAGCTACTTCCCAAACATTTGTTAGGTTGGGGTTTGCAGGCAGGAGACTGAGCTAGGGTGTTGATGAAGCCTGTGCTGGTCTGATTGTACCTCATTTACTCACAAGGATGATGAGCAACAGCAGAGATGATTCTGTTTTGCAGTGGAGCATCAGAAGTCCTTGCTGAGGAGCACAGCCCTGCCAATACTGGGGGCATGGGAGGGGGTGTGGGGTAAGTACTCCAAAGTGGTGAGTGACCAAAGCTAAACCCCAAGGAGGCTTTGAGGACCTGTGTACCCCATTCCTGGTGGGTCTGTTGTGCCCAGGAGGACCTGGAAGAGATCCCTTGCTGAAGTGGTGGCAAGGGGGGACTGTCTTCAGAGCTCTGCAGTAAAAACACAGAGTGCTGCACTGCAGAGGCAGGATCTAGATCATGCTGTCCCCACAGGAAAGGCTGATGTGGGTCATACAAGCAGGAGGACAGTTAAATCTGAGCTGAAGAGTTTGTTTCCCAGTCACTGTGAGAGGAAAACCCAGAAGGCCTGATGCCTCCCTCAGAGGGGTGTGAGGGCTGCAGTGATTCTGCCTGCTGGAGGGTCAGCTGCTGAGCTGAGGCTGTTTGGAGTGGATGGTAGTTAGCTTCTAGACTGAGATTGTCTTCCTGGTGCTGGGCTTGCCTGTGGGCATGTCTCACAGGGCTGGCTAGGACTAAAGGTAGCAGCTGGCTCAGCCTTCCCTTGTCAGATGCTCTTCATTGTGGATAAAAGCTTTTTCTGATAGTCCTAGTCCTCCTGTCTGGCCAGGGTTTCATAAATGGCAAAGGCTGTCACTGTGGGTCAGCCCTTTGGGAAGCCTTTCTCATCTGGCTACCCCAGGAGCAGGCTGGCAAACCATCTTCCTTTCCTCAGTGTGCTGGCAAGAGCAGGCATGTCAGTGCTTGAACTACAACCCACTCAAGGTGGCAGTTGTGTTCCTGTGGCTGCCCTGTGCTTTGGGAGAGATTTTGCCTTGCCCAGCTGTGGCTGAAGCTCTAGCTTCTGCTCTCTGTGGAGAAGTGAAGCCCTGGGCTTGATTGGGAGCTGATGGAGCAAGGAGGCACAAATCCAGTGTGCACATTTACATGCCTGCTCCTGCTTGGGTGAAAACAGGAGCTTGAGTGCTATTGTTTGTAAAGGAAAAGCATCTGGAGTTTCTGTTCCTGCTGTTTCTCTTTTCCTAGGTGCTCACTGCTAAGGATAGCTGCTATTTCTCCTCTTCCTCACCCTCTACCACTAGCTGCTTGGGGCTACCCTTTTAGACTTCAGCTTGAGCTGCAAAGAGTAAGTGACCTTGTTTGAAGGAGCAGGAGCTGAATTTTTGCCTTCATTTCCCCCTTTAGGAGCTGCCAGAGGAGGAGGAGAGGGCCTGTGTGCAGCCCTTGCTGCAGAGCCCCACCACAGGAAGCGCAGAGCAGGAATCAAGTGTGCTGGCATCACGCTGCCTTCGTTTTCCTCTTGGAAATAAAAAGTGGAGCAAGCTACAACTGAGACAAGGTGACTTTCAGCTTAGTCAGTGCATTGTTACTTAATGCCTGGGAACAGATCTCCAGAGCAGACCTTGCCTTGCTCCTCATCCAGAGCTCCTGCATCAGAAAGAGCCAGTTGCTGCGCTGGGGGAGCTAAAAGACGACAACCAGCAGCCGTGGCTGTCTTGCTGCAGCAGCTCCTGTTTCCTTGCAGGGGGTATGTGCCAGAAGGGGCTGTTTCTCTGCCATCACAGATGCTCCCTTCAGCCCAGCTTGCTCTTTACTCCATTTCAGCAAGGGCCCAGCAGGCAGAGCTCCAGACACTGAGGTCCTTGTTCCAACATGCTTCATAAACGTTGCCATTAAATGGAGGTTAGAAAGTGTTTTTTTTAAGGGGAGGATAGGAGGGCACCTGGAAAGCCAAGGGCACCCCAGCTTAATTGGAAGTTGAACAGAGAACTGCAGAGACTGAACTGTGGGAGAGCAGAAAACCCAAAAGGGTGGTTTTTTTGTGCCCATACCAGTCACATAGGGTGGGGAGTAAAGCCTGGGCAGCGTTGGCCACTTCAGATGGCCCTTGCCCACCTCTGCACTTAAGTCTTATCTTGTTACTCTTCAAAAGAAGTCCTTATAAAGCAAGTCTTTTTTAGAGAAGTCTTTAAGACAAATCTCTCAAAAGATTTCCTTTGCAGGGTAATGAGTTGAGGCAGAAGTGCAGAGGTAGGTGAGGGACTAAAACAAGAGAAGTTGCCAGAGTGGGGCAAGGCCCAGCCAGAGTGGCCAAGGCAGGGAGTGACTGTGGTTGTGAGACCTCATTCTACAGCCTAAATGAGTTGATATAAATGTCATTTGGGGTTTCTGCCTCCACACAATCCCGTCTATGCAGTGATCAATGTTGCCAGAGGCCTTGGGTGCTGGAGCAGAGTGTAAACAGACCAAACCTATTTCCCAAAAGGGAATTCCTGTGTGATTTCTGGGCTTCTGTGCAGTTGGATAAAAAAACCATATGCAGGGGTGGAGGGGTGCACAATAAATTAACAGAAGCCTTAGGGGACACCAGAGGGGCACCAAAACCAAATCCATCTCGTACAGAAGAGCCTTGTTTCCTTCTCCCTTCAGCAGCAGGAGTCCTGTATCTGTCCTTTCTCCTGCCTGTGCTGGATCCAGCTCTCAGATGCCTTTCCTGGTGCCTGATCATCCCAGGAGAATTTCCTCCTTGTTCACTCTCTGGAAGAGGAGCTCTCCCGTTCCCTCGCCTCTGACAATGCCTTGTCAGTGACAAAACATTCCCAAATCCTCTCATTTATCAAATGGCCAATCCTGTTAACAGCTTAAGAAACATAATTACCTGCAATCTCTTCTGCTATTCATTTTATACTTACACTTCCCTCTCTCTGGCAGCTTACCAGCAGGCAAGCCACAGGGTGCTTCAGCAATGCAATTTCCTCTAATCACCTGCCTGATGATCACAGGAGTTTTGCCTCCTTGTTTGTAGCAGCAAGAAGCAGGTGAGTGAGGGAGGCACTGGGCCAAGAGCACTGGCTAACAGGCCACCAGTTGTCTGTAGGTTTCCAAGCACAGCTACATGTTAAGTGCAGTTCCATCTGTTCAGTGGGAACATCATTGATTAGGAACTGCTTTTAGGGTAGGAGAAATCACAGCCAGATTTATTTGCCTGGGAGGTAGATGTGTGCAGGTGGGCTCAGAGAGAAACAGTGAGAGAAGCTGGTGGAGGCTTGAGTGCTGGAAATGGCTGAGAGCTCTGTCAGTGAGAAAGCAGGGCCTGAGCCATCAGTGAGCTGGTGAAGAGCAGGGGAATCAGGATCAGCTGGAGCTCCTGATTATTGCATTGCTAAAAGAGGCTGATTTTATCTTATTTCACAGTCCATCAACATATCACAGAATCACAGAACTATTATGGTTGGAAAAGACCCCTAAGATCATCAAGTCCAACTGTCAACCTATCACTACCATGCTGCTAAACCATGTCTGTAAGTACCACATCTCTTCAGTTTTTTAAACCCCTCCAGGGATGGTGACTCCACCACTGCCCTGGGCAGCCTGGGCCAATGCCTAACCACTCTTTCAGTTGAGAATTTTTTCCTAATATCCAATCTAAACCTCCCCTGGTGCAACTTGAAACCCTTTCTGCTGTCCTCTGACTGGTAACCCAGGAGGAGAGAATGTCCTTCACCTTGCTACAGCCTCCTTTCAGGTAGTTGTAGGGAGAGATAAGGTCTCTCCTGACCCTCCTCTTCCTCAGGCTAAACAAACCCAGTTCTCTCAGCCACTCCTCAAACTTATTCTCCAGACCCTTCACCAACCTCATTGCCCTTCTCTGAACATGCTCCAATGCCTCTTTTTCTTGCAGTGAAGGGCCCAAAACTGAAGCCAGTATTCGAGGTGCAGCCTCAGCAGGCTCAGGGAGGGTCTAGAAAAGCAGTGTTCACAGGCTGGAGATCTGCTGGCTTCCTAAACGTTGTTTACGTACGGGACAGCTCGATCCAGGGAGAAAACCCTGGGAGCACCAGGGCTTCCCCTAGAGCTTGAAAATTCCCAGGTCTATCCTACCCATTGTGGCTGCTGAGGAAGCTGCCTTTGGTGCCCTAAAATCTTGTGCTAGCCTGACATTGTCATTGTGCATTTAATTGGCCAAGGCAAGCTTCTCTCTACACTCTCTCTTTAGACCTGCCTTCAGTTTGGAAGGATTTTTCTTATGCCTACTCCTCTTTGCAACCACAGCAGCTATTTTAGTGTTTGGGAGAAATGATATACATTTCTTCTGATGCTTTCCTGTGTTATTTTAAGTAGGGTTTTTTTATGCTGCTTGCCAACATTTTATCTGTACAGTTCTTTGAATTCTGTATTAAAAAACTCTATGAACAAACTGTGTACAAATTAGAAGGTCTCTCTGTCTTTTAAAGTCAGACATCATCTTATAGGAATTGGACCTTTTGATCCTGCTAAGATACTGAATACAAGTATATCTTGGTCACTATGAAAGAATAACCCTTTCTTAACAGGGATTTGAACCTCAAATGCCAAATTTGGCCAGAACTGCCTAAAGAACTGCTTTCCCCATTGAAAATAGCTTAATTCACTTCTCAACATTCACTTACAGTGATCAAATTCAGTAGAGCCCAAACACCACCCAGACCCAGGCACCAAAGAGCTTAAGGAGCCTCTGGGCTACCTGCCCAGAGCCATGCACTGCTTGAGAGCATGAAGGAATTGAGTAAGAGACTGAGTCTTTAGGAGGGGCTGAAGCAAGCTGGCTTCTTATGTCTAACAAGATAATAGATACATAGGGAAACTGAGAGCTGCAAATGAATGAACTGTACCTAAAGACAGTTAAAACTGCCCCAATAAAAAGAAGAGAAAAATAGGACAGTTGTGCTTTTGTACAAGAACTTGCTATTTCTTTTATGACTTATTTCAGATCATGCAAACCCTGCAAAGCAGCTCTAATGCCCAGTGGAGTTCTCCAACAGAAACATCTCATCATTGCTGTAAGAAACAAAGATAATGTCCTTTGAATGCTGGATGCAACAACATAGACTGTTCTGGAGGCTGTGTCTCCCTGCTCCAAATGGGAAGGATGGTTCCAAACAGAGTCAGCAGAACCAGCTGAAAAGCAGACATCTCACTTGTGAGGAAATGGTCAATATCTCAGCTTTACACCCCTGCCCTCCCTTCCCCCCCAGTCCTTTCTTCCTGGAAAGAAGAAAACAAAACAGTTGCATAAAGACCCTGAGATTTCAAAGCACATTTGAAAACATTTCTGATTTGCAAATGGCATTTTGGCATTTTCATGAGACTAAAATGCTACTATGTTTAAATATTTCATTCCAGCTCCCTGAACAAACTTAAGAATCTTATTATAAGTCGTTTCTGACATAAAAGCACACTGGTGCCCGTAGCTGAGGCATCTCCAGCTTCAAGCACAGCTGCAGGAGCCCTCCCTGCTCATGGCTGATCAAAGGCAAACCGCACTGCCACCCACGAGCCACTGCTCGTCCCCTGCACCCAGCCCAGGAGAAAAAAACCACATGCAGAACCCCCTGAGTGCTTCTTCCCTTGAGGTGATGCCATCTCTGAAAAATACATGTTGCTGTTGTAACCCTGCTGTGAAAAGGTTGAGTGAGTTTAGTAAACAAAGAGACTTTGCCTTGGTTCAAATTGTGCTGAAACAAAACATCAGCCAGCACTGGCTGCTCAATTAAACAGTTTGTCCTGCAGCCTTTGGAGAGGAACATACTGAAAAAAGGATTTCAGGGAACATACATATTGTGTGGAGAATAAATTTCAGGAGAAATTTTCCAAGCCTCCATTCCCTGGCACGCAGCATCTGTGTTACCCTCGGATTTGAAGGATGGCTTATGTCTGTGTGCAACTGTGCTGTGACAACTAGCAGGAGGTCCAAGAGTTTGTAGGAGGGTTGCATTTCAGTTAATTCCATGTGTAGAATCATAGAATTGTCTAGGTTGGGAAAGACCTTTAAGATCAAGTCCAACTAAGCCATGTCCCTCAGCACTACTTCCACATGTCTTTTCAATCCCTCCAGGGCAGCCTGGGCCAGGCTTTGACAACCCCTTTGAGGAATAAATTGTTCTTCATGTTCAACCTAAACCCCCCTTGGCACAATTTGAAGCCTTTTCCTCTTGACCTATCACTTGTTCCTTGGGAGAGGAGACCAACCCCCTTCTTGTTCCTTTCTTCACCTCCTTTCAGGGAGCAAGAAGGTCTCCTTTGAGCCTCCTTTTCTGCAGATTAAACAACCCCAGTTCCCTCAGCTGTTTCTCACAAGACTGGCTGCATCACACAACTGCAGGAGCCCACACCTCTGCTCAGTGAGACCCTTGGGTATTTCCTCTGGTATCTCTGCCTTTGATAACACCCTGGTCCATAGGGTGGATGCAGGGCTCAGCCTGCAGAAATCAGTCATGGCTGTGGGTGTTCCAGAGCGGGACAGGTTCCAGGAGAAGCCAGAGTTACTTGCTGTCTCATTGCACAGCTCCACCCAGCCACCAAACAGCCTCACAGAGGTTGTCTAAAACACTAGCGTGTTTTGCATCTCCATCCTTCTCGCTGAGTAGCTTTGATGGTTCTTGGTGCACGTGAGTGAGGCCCCATCCAGCAGGCAGGGAGGGAACAAGCAAGTGGAGATGAGGGCTTGTGTTTGCCACTGATAAATGTATTAGTCTTTAGAGCAGAATTTAAACTCCAGCCCTTTCTCAGGCACCTCGGCGCTCCGTTCTTGTGCAGGCCTTGTAAGGGAATGTGATTTTGCCTTTTAACTGGAGTGTATCTTATGCTAAGCAGCGAGATTAAGCGTCAGGATCCAAAAGAAGTTGCTGAATGGCAGAATTGCCTTTATAAATAACATTAATAATGTATCCAATCCAGGGGTTCTTTGGGTAAATGCAATACCTGCCTCTCTGGAAAGCCCGCTGAATAGGAACACATCTCCGCTTGTACGAGGCTTGGATTAAAGAAGGGAGATGCTAAGGGGTTTATCTTCGCTTCAATTTGCAGCCCTTCCGGCTAATGGCAAACTCATTTAAGAAGCTCCTGTGTTTGTGCCAGCTCTGCCTTTATTCTCGGTGCTGGAGCTTGGCTACAGTTCTCACCACAGCGCTGGAGAGAGCAGGGAGGAAGCAGTTTGTTTTCTTGACCTCAGATTACCAGACAAAAGCTAGCAAGAATAATTTTCCTTGGAGTCCTCCCGATGATGGGTTGCGTAAAGCGGCTGCAGGGAGGCTGCCGGTCCAGGACCCCACGTGTGAAAGAGGCCAGGGCTGGTGGCTGAACGGGGATGAGCTGAAAGAGCATCTGTCATCTTTCTGCTGGGACGCTTGCATCTTCCTGCATGGACAGTCATGAAATGGCAAAATTCATCCTCTGCAAAGCCCACGAGCTGTCACTTCTCAGCTCTTCTTTTATGCCAGCGAAAATCGATTGCTTCAAAGTTCACTGAAGGTGAAGGCAGCGTTTGCTTTCCCTTCAGAGCTGAGCGGGCCGTCTTCGAGAGCAAACGCTCTCCAAAGGGAGAAGAGCAAAAATCAGCAGAAAAAGTCTCTGAATAATTTGGGCTAGGGAAGGAAAAAGCAATTTGCTCCCAGTTATTCCACAGACAAAAGTATGAATAAAAAAATCATGAGCTATTTACCCTGCCTGGACTGTTTGCATGAGTTTTATGCTGTTCCAGTTTTGCTCCACCAACCCCCAAAGACCTTATCACTGGGTCCTCAAGGCACTTAAAGAAAGCACACTTTTTTCTTTCTCCCTCCCCACTCCTCCCCCCATGCTGGATCAGCAGGGACCAAAAGCAGAGAAAACAAAAGGGGTCCTAAATTTGAACCACGTTGCTGCTTGTGTGTGCATTGACCTGGATCAGAGATACAGACTCTGCCTGCCCAACTTCACCGGCACAGAAATTGGATCCAAAATAGCATTACAAGCTCGGGTGCTTTGCATTCAGATGGTGAGGCTGTGGCAAAGGCAGGGTGGGTATTGACAATCTGCTTCAGAAAAACCTGATCCATGTCATTAGCTAGTCTGTTGTAAAGGCAGTTTATGTTACCCACATCTGCTGCTTTAGGTGGCCCAGCCAGACGCCTGGCACTGCTCAAAATGCCAAAGACCGTGATGCTGCAGTAAGAGGAAAAAGAAAGGAGGATGAGGATCTTGTAAGCTCTATCCAAACCCACCAAAAAATCAGGAGATTTGGGGATTACACTGTGTAATTACATTACCTTCAGAAGAAAAGTTTACTGAAATTTTCCTGTTTAGTGTTGCCAGCACTTTTCAGCCATTAGTAACACATAACTCCTCATTGTCTTTTCCCGAGGCACAGATGGGCTAATTTTCAGCTACCTGATAATTACACATTGTTTGAAACTGTATCAAAAGCTTCTGTTCCTGCATTCCTCCAACTGTCTTCTTACAGCTCTCAAAGCCCCTTGATCGGGGCTTGCAAAGGTCCCCATCCATCAGTCCATCTGTCCATCCAAAAGGCCAGGAGAGGAGTGGCAAAGCCTCCACAGTCACATGCAGGCTCTGCAGGCTGCTTCTACAGATTTGCACCATTTCTAAACCAGGTGGAGTGACTGAAGTTCCACCAAAAGCATCTTCTCGGCTCGATGCCAGTGTCTGTGGTTAATATGGGATAATGCTGCAACAAAATGTTTCTAATACATATGGATTAAATACATATGGAGATGCTTGATGACATGGAGAAACTGAGGATAAA
The DNA here is from genome assembly GCA_013399015.1 of Galbula dea. Classification (NCBI taxonomy): domain Eukaryota; kingdom Metazoa; phylum Chordata; class Aves; order Piciformes; family Galbulidae; genus Galbula; species Galbula dea. The sequence continues at coordinate 1,487,716 of VWZX01000354.1, forward strand.
CCAACACAAGATGCTAGAAATCAGCATAAAAAAAGGTTGAGTTTTCCTTGGGCAAGGAGCTGTCCTTGGGCAAAGCGATGGACTGTCACATTGGATAAAAGTGGACCACCAGCTGTATGTATATCGACAGCTCCTTCTCTAGAGCCACAGTGGAGGCTGGAGACCTCTTTCTTTTTTGATCCCTCCTCTTTGGGAGCAGTTACTCTGCCAGTTGAGCTCTGATTGTTTTCACACAGAATCCCAGCGTGGTAGGGGTTGGAGGGAACCTCTGGAGATCATCTGGCCAATCCCCCTGCTAAAGCAGGATCACCCAGAGCAGGATGCCCAGGATCATGTTCAGGTGGGTTTGTAATCTCCAGAGAAGGAGACTCCACCACCTCTTTGGGCAGCTTGGGCCAGGGCTCTGGCACCCTCACAGCAAAGAATTTTTCTTTATGTTTAGATTGAATTTCCTGTCTTTTAGTTTGTGCCCAGTGCCCCTTGTCCTGTCCCTGGGCACCACTGAGCAGAGTCTGGCCCCAGCTTCTTGCTGCCTACCCTTTAGATAATGAGCGTTGAGCAGATCCCCTCCGGGTCTGCTCTTCTCCAGGCTAACAGCTAACCAGCCCCAGGGCTGTCAGCCTTTGCTCCTCAGAGAGATGCTCCAGTCTCTGAATCATCTTTGTAGCTGCTGCTGCACTCTCTCCAGTAGCTTCTTGTCTTTCTGGAAGTAGGGAGCCCAGAACTAGACCCAGTATTACAGAGATTTTAGAGGAAGATTTTTCTCAGCTTGTTCAAGGGCATCCAGGGGAAGAATGCAAAAGGCCTCACTCATCTGTTTTCTGCTTCATCAAGTACACTTGTTGCTGTATCAAAGGAGGACATTAAACCAAGTTGACATGACTGGTTCTTGACAAACCCACATTCTTCAGTTCTATTCACCATTTCACATCTTACATGTTGCTCACTGAATACTTTCTTTCAGCCTCTTTCAGGGAATTGAGATTGAGATGAATATTCTTTTCTTAACTTTTTTTTTTTTTTTTTTTACAAAGTATCCTCTTTAAAGAGAGGTGCTCCTCTCATCTCCAGGGACCTCTGCACCTTCATAAGTTTTGAAGATAACCACTAAGGGTTCAATGTTCTTGACTGCATTTCGTCAGATCCTCTCATTTTGAATACATTTTACATATCCAAATGGCTTTAAACTTCTTTCCTCTTGCTAGCCTTCTCCACAGTTCCCTTCAGAGCCTGTTTCCTTCAGTTTCATCCACAATTAACCTTTTTCTAAAGAGACTAAAACAAGGGAGTTGGGGCAAATTCCTGCTTTGAATGCTCTGCTTCCCCAAACACACACCCCCCCCTACTCATCTTGCTGTTCTCATTTTACATCTAATTTATTTGCAGATCCTTGCTGGTTGCCTCCGAAACCTTGTATGCTCAGACTAAGCTGCTCCTGGGCTCTGAACCTCTCCTGTTCCTCTCTTCTCCCCCCAGGCACGTGCTTGTTTTGACTTTCCATATGATTTCATTCCAGTTTCCAACCCCTGTTGCTGCCTTAGCACCATCTAATTATGCTTCTTATCAGCTTGCACATGGGAACAGTTTGCTGTTGTGCACCATCTTTGGTCTCTTCTGGGAGCTGCCAGTTCTCATATGTTTCCATACTGTGTATTTCCAGCCACAAGAGCTTCTCCAGCACTTCCCTGATCTCTGTCAGATGCTCATTATTTTGTTATTTCTATTCTTCAATCTTACTGTGCTGGTGGGAAGAGATATTCAGGTTATGCATAGCTTCTCCTATTCTCAAATCTCTTGGGATATAAGTTAAGGACTAGGCTGATAAGGCTGCAAAAACTGAAGTGGAGGATCACTGAAAGCTCCTAAAATTCTTCTGGCAGTGGTCCCAGGTAGGACTGACCAGGCATCACTGCAGAGAGGGTGTTACCTGGGGAAAAAGGTCCAGAACTCGGCCGCTTGCTCCACATTAGATGGTGTGTGAGAGGCAGGGCTCTGCAGCAGTACAACCCCCTCCAGACCTTGGCATAGCCTGGCCAGAACACCATTTCTGGTGTTCTTCACACACATGGGGGTGGGATGAAAAAGCAGCTCTGCTCCTGCCTTGACTCTGCAAGGCAGCATTTGTATCCTCAGCTCAGGAGGACCAAAGCATTTCCTAGCTCCACAGCCCTGCTTGTGGCCACATTTGGCTGGAGCCTCCACGCAGCAGCACTGCTCTCATGCCTGACATTTACTATGCTGGCCTGAATACCTCCTTGTTTCTCCTGTGGCCACTTGGATTCAAGTGCCACTGAAAAGGCAGCTCCTGCAGGGAGGAATTTCAGGTGCCCTCAGGGGCTTTTCATGTTCAGATCCTAGACATTTCTGAGTGCTTTTTTTTTTTTTGGATTTTACAAATGCTCTTCCACTTGCTTGCTTGCCTGGAGTAATGAAGCAGTGAGATAAAAGACAGGGCCACAGAAGGTTGGTAAAAAATTACTTGCAAATTAATGTGAGGACAAGGTGTATGAGTTAATATCATATAAAGACCCTTGAAATCAGCATACATGTGTGCACCCTCCAAGCACTGACATTCACAGGCAGAACTACACTGGTAAACTGAGCCCAAGGGGCTTGATTAACAGGAAATTTTCAGAATGCCAATTAGAGCAAAGTTTACTGAACAAATTGTTTGCACTTGTACCCTAGAACCATCATGAATTTTAATTCGGCGTGGATTTATGTGGCTGAAACAATAATTAAAGATACATGAACATCTCACGTTCAGGAGACTCCCCCTCAGCTATACTGTCATTTTAAGTGAGGAAGAGGGTGAAGAGCCACTTTGGGCTGGGTTTGCTCTTGCTTGGGAGAACATGGGGTGCAGGAGGCTTTTCCCCATGGAGATACAAGAAGTTTGCTGAGTAGAGAGCTTGATGATTTGTGCAGTGTTGAGTCTGATTTCCCTTCCCCCCCTCTTTTTTTTTTTTTTATTCTTAATATATATAAGCAGACAATGAAGGATCCAGAGGATATTTTCCCAATAACCTGTGCCTTGTATTTTCCTGCCTTCCACTTTTGGTGGCTAATTTTGAGATGCTAAATCAGGTCTTTGGGTCCCCCGAGTCTGGAGCCTTGCCTTGTGCTCTCCCAGCATCTGGGAGGGGACACAGGAATCCCCTCTCTATTTATCCCTGCACCTGCTCAGCCAGGCCTAGGTTTGAACAAGGAGGAAAAGCCTTGCATGCTGCTATAGTGCAGGGACATTTTTTTGGAAGAGAAAGCTGTGCTACCACGCAGCACCAGCAAACAGTCCCAATGGAGCAGCAAGATGTATGTGCATGCCTTCGTTTGAATTCTTCTCTCCCTCTCCTTCTACTGGTAAATAAGTTACACACGTTTTTAGAAGAAGTTATTTTCTGTCACTGCACTTTTAAATGTCAAGCTCCTGGAGAGGAGTCTTCAAAATAGTTTAAGGTCACTCAGGCTTCAAGGAAGAAAGATGCAGGTGAGGAAGAAAAGCTGCCGTCAGGCTGTGGTCCAGCCTGAGCCCAGGCTGTGGTGTCAGTGACAGGGAACCACGTGAATCTCGTGTGGAGGCAGCACTCAGGGGCATTGATCTCCCTGTTCTTCAGCAACTGCCTTCAGTTAGGGAATCAGTGAAGACTTTGACAAAAAACCCAGTGGCTGAAAATTATCTGGCCTGTTAGTTCAGGAGTGCTGCTGAATAATGCATACATCCAAAGGTCGGTTTACAAATGATTAATTAACCTTAAGAGAGGTTATCCTCATTGGCAACATCCATCATCCTGAACAGCTTAATCATGTCTGCACAGAGCAGTGGATTTGAAAGACAGAATCCCAGCATGGTGGGGACTAGAAGGGACCTCTGGGGATCATCTAGTCCAGCCCCCCTGCTAAAGCAGGGTCACCCAGAATGGGGTGATGTTCAGCTGGATTTGGAATCTCCCCACAGAAGAAAGACTCTACAACCTCTCTGGACAGCCTGGGCCAGGGCTCTGGCACCCTCACAGCAAACAAGTTTTCCTCCTGTTCAGATGGAACCTCCTGGGTTCCAGTTTGTGCCCAGTGCCCCTTGAGCTGTCCCTGGGCACCACTGAGCAGAGTCTGGCCCTAGCCTCTTGTCCCCAGCCTTTAGCTCTTGCTCAGTGCCCCTTGAGCTGTCCCTGGGCACCACTGAGCAGAGTCTGGCCCTAGCCTCTTGTCCCCAGCCTTTAGCTCTTGCTCAGCATTGAGCAGATCCCCTCTGGTGCTGCTCTTCTCCAGGGTAAGCAGCCCCAGGGCTCTCAGCCTTTCCTTTTCCCAGAGATGCTCCAGTCCCCTCAGCATCTTCCTAGCCTCTGCTGGACTCTCTCCAGTAGTTCCTTGTCTCTCTTGAACTGGGGAGCCCAGAACTGGACCCAATGCTCCAGCTGTGGCCTCACTAGGACAAAGTAAAGAGGGAGGAGACCCTCCCTCAATCTGCTAGTCACACTCTTCTTAATGCACCCCAGGAGACCATTGGTCTTGGCTACAAAAGCACATTGCTGGCTCATAGTAAACTTGTAGTCCACCAGGACTCCCAGGTCCTTCTCCACAAAGCTGCTTTCCAGCAGGTCAAACCCTAGCCTAACACCCCTAAAAAAGTCACTTGAGGTGAGAATTGGGGAATAACAAAGCAAGTGCTGGACACCTGCACCACTCACCACAGAGACAAGCCAACACCAGGCACAGGGACTGGGACCAGCTCTCCAGGCTGTGCTGCACCACACATGGAGCATTACTCACTGGAGCCTGGTGCCTGCTCACATGCTCCCTATGACTGGGAAGGTGCAGAAACTGCAGCTCTGCTATGGAAAACAGTGCAGGCATTTGTTTGCCTGCTTTGATGTCAGTGCTCAGCTCTCCTGCCAGAGCAAGCTGCTCCCGGTGGTGCCTCCTGCTGTGACTAATGGCTGCTGTGCTCAGTGGGGAGGTTGCCTGGGCAGAGACCATCGGTCCAAGGGCTTTTTGCATGTGTTAGCAGTGATTTGTTATGTGGGTCTGTTAACAAAGTGCTCCTAAAAAGCATTTTCACTGTCTGGAGTAATTTCTGGCTGATACCTGGGTGACCCCAGTGAGCAGCATCTATGCTAGAGCTTGCTCATCTTCAGCAGGGACCTCAGCAGCTCTCGGGGATCTGGGCTGGGTTCTCACTCTGTGGAGAGCTTAAGCCCTCTGCCCCCTGATTCAGGCTTCAAAGGAGCCCCCAGCCCCAGGTGGGGTCACTGAGCATATTTTAGTTTTACCATAAATGGGTGTGCTGTATTTTGGCAGAGGCATGTTTGGCTGAAGGCTGTCCCCCATCAATACCTCTCAGTGCATGGAAACCTTGTCTACATCAGAAGGTTGCTGTTCCTCCAGCTCCTTCCTCCTACCCACTCCTTCTCCCCCAGAAACAGGCAGGACACAGAGCTCATGAGGGTCTTTTCATGCACATTTGTCCCCCTCCCCTGACAAATCTCCTGCATTGGATGCAGTTAAATTGGTTCCTTACCTTTTTTTAATCCATGAAGTGGCCAAAGCCAGTCATGTTCACACCTGAGTACCACATCTCCTGACATGCAGGAGCTTTCTGAAGTGTTTCACCTCCACTTCAGCATTTCCAAGAACAGAAGGATCAATCTCAGCAGACAAAGAGAATCTGGAAGGGGTGGGAAACAAAAATACATGTCCTAAGCAGTTGGGTTTTGCTTTAACCAGCAGGGCCTAACCACAGAAGGGCAGAGGGGTGTCTGAAGTACAACTTTGGGGGGGTGTGAATCCCTAGACTGAGTTCAGTGACCCATACAAACATCTACTGACCTGGTTGCCTCTAGGGAACTGAATGCTCATGGATTCAACTCAGAAATGATGGGGAAACCCATGCAAAGCTTGGTGCCACCTCTAAATTCGTGGACCACAAAGGTTTTGCTGCCTATCTTCTCATCTCCCATGTCTCCTAGCTGCCACAGCTGCATAGAATCACTCCTGACCTGCTGGAAACAGCAGCAGTGAGGGGATGGAGACCAAGGGAGTGATGCCAGAGGAACAACACCCACTGTGTCTGCTCTGCCTGGTGCTTCTGCAGCTCAGGCATCTCCTGGGGCTGCAGCTTTAATACATCTATTTATGCTTTTTTTTTTTTTTTTTTAGGAGCATGAAAATGATTTACAACATTTATTATTTTTTCAATCCTTTAAAATTAAACAAGTCTTTTCCCTGCCTTGCCCCATCTTAAGGCATCTCTTTTGTTCAGCTCTTGCAGAAAGATGGGGATGGAAGAACCTCCTAAAAATCCCCAACCACTGGGAACAAAATTGCTCTTTTTCCAAGTTCAGTGCTATAAGAGAGCATACATCCATGTTTAATTTGAAAATGTTGATTCCAAATGGATTTTTCTTTAAAAAAAACCTTCCCCCCCAGCAAGTCAATATTTGTAATCAAATTGAAATTTCCTCTGGGAATTATTTATTTTCATGAGGTCTAATTTTTGCAAGGGAAAATTCTATGCAGGAAGGTTTTAAGTTGCTTTAAACCTGCTTTAGGAATCTGGGTGATGGGAGGGGGGCTAGGAAGTTCCACTCATGCTGCAGCCCACTTGCCTTTGATGAGAGTGATCTGATAAAAGAGTGCAAATGGACTCTTTCCTCTTTGAAGAAAGTGAAGAGTGAGCAGAAAGGGAAGGGAGAAATTGGAAAGGAGGAGGCATTCCACACCACTTTCCTCTCTCCCCTTTGTATTTCTTGAAAACACAGCAGCATGGCATGGGATTCACCTCTGGCTACAATAGACATCAAAGCAATACATCTGAGCTGGCTCTTTCTGGCTTCCTCCACAGCCAGAGGGGACATGTAGCACTTTGGGGCAGTGAGTAGTTCACCTACCCTTATCTGACATCTCCTGCTGGATGACATGGCTTGTGCCAAGGACTACACCTGCCTCAAGTAGAAGAGGAGCTGATGGTGACAGGTCTACATCCACCACAGCCTGATGAATCCTGCCTGCACTGCCTGACCTGCTGTTGAGGTACTGGTGGAGCAGGAGCATGCCTGAGGCTACTGCAGCCCCCCCATGGCTAAGACAACACAGGCTGTGAGGTGAAGCAGGCACCTTACAGTGCTGGTAGTGCATTGACAAGGCTCCAAGTCACCTCTCCAAAGCTCAAGGGGACACATGAGCCTTCCAGCACCTATAGGGAAGCCCTTCAGAGAAAAATCTCATAGCTCAACCTGAAAGTGATTTTCTTCCAGAATCTGTGTCCATTTGAGAGCAACAGGATGGGTTAGTGATGTGCATAATTTACATTATTGTGCCTTTTGTTTCTGTATGATGATAAATCACCTACCTTCACATTCCTCTTTATGATGATGGGCTGGGAACACAATAGAGTGGTGGGAAATCAGCACTAGAGAGCTGCACTGTCAGCCTCACACACAGAACCAGCACAGCCATGCTACAGACACTCACAGATGCACAGCACCGTGTCAGATTATTAGCTCCAAGGCAACTGCCAGCATGTGGTTTTGTTGCAAACGAAAACAAGGTAATTCAAGATACATTTTCTCTCTAATAAAGTGCTGGGAGGCAGGAACCAGTCCCTAGCATCTCCCATGAAACACTCAACACACAGTAACTTGCTGCTCCTCAGCCTGTGGACTAGAGATTTTTCAGCTACCTCTTCCAAAGGAGGGGAATTTTCCTCCTTGTGCCCACACAGTGCCCTGAAGGAGATGGAGCTGGATTGACTCTGCTGCTCTGCACCCAGGAGAGGATAAGCACATCTCAGGGCATGGCTCCTGGGGGAGGATCTTAGGTGGCTCCTGATCACACATGCCCAAAGCTTCAGAAACATACCCTGGTTATTTCCTGACTCAAAGTATTCATTGCCTTCAGAATATTGCTGCCTTAGCCCCTTTTCTAATGGATGAGGATGAACTAATCACCAAACCAAACTCCTTATCAGCAGTAATCCACCATGCCCTGATTCTGTTGCTCTGCCCAAGTGCAGTCTGTGTCTGGGCACTGACACAGGCACATCCTGTAGCATAAGAAACATTTAGGGATTGGGAGGACAATTATCCAAGTAAAGGGAGTGATTAATTTAGAGTTGTTGAAGATCACTTTAGAAGACACCCTACATGTGTTCAAAAAGCCACACTGATCAGAAACACAACACTAACAGTGCCCCTGGAGCAGCTGACAGGTGAAGGAAGTGATAAATTCAAATAAAGCAGCCTATATAATAAATAGGTTAAGAGCAAGCTGGCAGCAATCATCCTGGGTCAGAAAGCAAGAGATGCAAAGAGTGCCTGATAATAATCCCTGTCCTGAAGGGATCCTGAATGGAGATGGAGAGGAGGTTTCCCTGCCCAGGTGTTTGGGCTCACAGCTGGCAGTCCTGTGAAGAGGGAGCAGGGCAAGGCTGCTCCAGAGGGGTCTGTGTGGGTGATTTTAAATACAGGTTTGCTGTCATCTTGTGGAAAAGCCATGACCTGGATGAAGGGGTGGAGTGGAACCTCACCTAGTTTGCTGATGTGTTCAGAATGCTCAGATTGGACTTACTGCCCATGGAGAGTTGGTCTGGAACAATTCCAGCATTCCCTAGGGTAGAAAACATGCTGTGCATGTGGCAAGACCATTGCATGGATGCCTTCCAGCACACACATCCATGCTGAAAACTAACTCCAATCCTTCCTCCAGGTGCCTGAGGCTGTGGCCACTGCATGGGCACAGAGCAGCCAGGTACCGTGGAAGGCAGTGGTAGGTCAAATAGCTGCTGTGAGCTGGAGGGGTCTGTGCTCTAAATGGAGTTTTCCTGCTCAGTTCAAACACTTTTGCTCCATCTGAGGCTTGGATCCCATGTTCTCCAGCCTGGAAGCCAGAGATGCTGGAATAGGATCAGTGTCAGACCTCAGAGTTGAAGGCTCAGGATCTGTTTGCCAGCCTTGGGACAGAGTGATGGTAAAGATCTGCCACCTTTCCCTCCCTCCCCTTGCCCCCAGGCATCTGGAAAGCCTTCAGCTGCTGCTAGCACTGGCACAGAAACCAAGAATACATTTACTTCCAGGAGCAGATGCAAACAGAGGGAGCTGCCAATTGGCCAAAATCAAACACAATCTGACCTCTGATGAACTGGAGCCTTGCTACCTTCAAACAACCTTGCACTCAATACTGGCAATCTAACAGTTTACCTTTGAGACACGAGGCCTGAAGAAGGAACAAAACCTGAAGCTCCCAGAGATGTTTCATTACCATCATTTCTTTAACTGATAAAGAGCCAGCAAACCCCTGGGAGGTTCTTGAGCTGGGCTCTAGGAGAGCCTGCCCCTCTACTGCAAAGGAGAGCACAAATCCTAATTCCTGGGTTTTATTAGAGCACCTGAAGCCCAGTGTCTGAGATGCAGCCTCACCAGCACCCAGTACAGGAGGACAATTACAGCCCTAGTCCTGCTGGCCACACTGATGCTGATCCAAGCCAGGATGCTGTTTGTCTTCTTGACATGCCCAGGTCCTTTTCATCCAACACCACTACAGAAGACACATAGCATGACTTGAAATGCCCCAGAGCTAGAGAAGAGCATGTGCTGCACTTGCCTCCTCCCACTTACCTTAGCACCTCAAGAGTTAAGCTACTCTCCAGTGCCAGAAAAATGAAACAGCTGATAGCATCTCCCCAAAGACTGGCATCAACCTGTTCTGTACTCAGCTGGAGGGCAGCAACACCAAGGCCAGGGCAGCATGACTCCTCCAGCTGCCTCTTGCCAACAGGTCCCAGTTCCTGCAGTCCCTTCCAGTCCAAATGTGTGGAAAAACCTGTGAGATGCCAGAGACCTCTCTTATCCCTGCTGTCATTAGTCCCTTTGGAATTCAATTAACAAGCTCCCTGCTGCAACCATCAAGCCATCATCAGTTAGGCAAACATGTGAACAAGCCAGGCCAGGTCCTCACAAGTACAATAGAACAATGTCAGTGTGTGCAAGGGGAACTTCTCTTTCCACACCTTCACAATTTACTTTAAGGTGTTGCCCCACTGGTGGGAATTTATAGGCTCTGCTGATGACCAGAAGCACCAGTGACCCTTCATCCACCTTTCCCAGCTGGAGACCATCTACTCTGCCCAAGAAGCACCAGGGTAAATCATCATTCATGGGATGATCACAGCATCCCAGGACTGACCCTGATCTGGCAGGGTTGGTGCTGTGAGAGGTGTGAATGCACTGTCAGATCTGCTGTCCCCATGTGAGCCTGGGGTGAGGCACGTAGGCAGCGAGCATCATCTGGATGGTGCTGCCTTGCCTGTCTCAGGGCTGTATGATCACAGAATTGCACACACTTCCAGCATGGTGGGGGCTGGAAGGGACCTCTGAGGATCATCTAAGTTCAACCCTTCTACTAAAGCAAGGTCACTCAGAGCAGGTTACACAGATCACATCTAAGCAGGTTTGGAATCTCCCCACAGAAGGAGACTCCACAACCTCTCTGGGCAGCCTGGGCCAGGGCTCTGGCACCCTCACAGAGAAGAATTTTTTCCTCCTGTTCAGATGGAACCTCCTGGGTTCCAAGTTTGTGCCCATTGCCCCTTAGTCTCTCACTGGGCTCCTCTGAAAAGAGTCTGGTTCCATCCTCTTGCTATTGCTCAGCATTGAGGAGAGCCCCTCTGGTGCTGCTCTTCTCCAGGCTAAGCAGCCCCAGGGCTCTCAGCCTTTCCTCCTCCCAGAGATGCTCCAGTCCCCCCAGCATCTTCTTAGCTTCTGCTGGACTCCTTCCAGTAGTTCCTTGTCTCTCTTGAACTGGGGAGCCCAGAACTGGACCCAATGCTCCAGCTGTGGCCTCACTAGGACAAAGTAAAGAGGGAGAAGACCCTCCCTCGACCTGCTGGTCACATTCATAATACTCTCCAGAAGATCATTTACCTTCTTGGTGTAAGGGAACATAGCTGGCTCGTGGTGAACTTGCTGTCCACCAGGACTCCCAGGTCTTTCTCCACAGAGCTGCATTCCAGCAGGTCAGCCCTTAACCCCTCTGGTCCATGAGGTTATTCCTCCCCAGCTGCAGGACTTTCCACTTGCCCTTGTTGAACTTCATGTGGTTCCTCTCCCCCATCTCTCAGCCTGTCCAGGTCTCACTGGATGGCAGCACAGCCTGATGGGTGTCAGGCACTCCTCCCAGTTCTTTACCATGAGCAAACTCACTGAAGACACACTGTCCCTGAAGATGTTGAACAAGACTGGACCCAGTCCTGACCCCTGGGGAACACTACTAGCAGAGCAGGGGCTCAAGCTCACCTCTAACCTCTGTGCAGGTGTAGCCAGGAGCCTGCTGGTTCTGTATAACCCAAATTACCAAACCTCATGCAGTTCCTGTGGGCAGCAGGAGGGGAGCACCCCATGCTCCTGGCTTAAGGCTCCCTGTGATGCCCTTGCACAGAGGTAACTTTGCCCTGGGGGATGTTTGATATCCCTCCAACTATTCCCACCACTGCTTGGTGTTACAAGCCAGGCCACCACTGTGCAAAGCCCTGCTGGAATCCAGGACAGCTGGAAATGCCAAAAGCCACAGGTTCCAGTCTATGGATGCCAGCATACCCCAGTAGGTGCTAATTCTTTCTGCAGTCATGCAGAGACCTTTCCAGGCCAGCTCACTGCCCAGTTAGGCTGTGATTAGACAAAGCTTAAATATCATGTGCTACTCCTGGTAGTTGGACTCCAGCTAGTCATGTTGGAAGTTGTCATGGGAAGGTCTGGGCTTGCTCAGGCAGAAACAAATCAGCAGCAGCAAAATGCTCCTGCCCACCCAAAGAATGTTCTAACAAAGCAAACTCCTGCCAGCAATTCATCATCCCTTTACTGCAGCAAAGCCTCCCCAGCCTGGCCAAACATGAGAAGTGGTGTGCTAGAAGGAAGGACAAGCTCAAGGAAGACTCAAGGAAGCTATTTCTGAAAGGTGCTCTTTTGGAGCCCAAATCACCTGGTTTTTGCTTTTGTTTTCTCATTCTGTGGCAGGTCCAGAAGAGGCCACAAAAATCATCAGATGCTGGAAGACCTCTGCTGCCAGGACAGGTTGAGAGGGTTGGAGTTGTTCAACCTGAACATGAGAAGGCTCCGGGGAGACCTTAGTGCAGCCTTTCAGTACTTCATGGGGCCTGTAAGAAAGATGGGAAGAGACTTTTTAGCAAGGCCTGTTGTGACAGGACAAGGGGTGATGGTTTGAAACTGACAGAGGAGATTTAGACTAGTTAGAAGGAAGGTGTTTTTTTTAACAAGGAAGGTGGTGAGACCCTGTCCCGGGTTGCCCAGAGAGGTGGTAGTTGTCCCATCCTGGAACCATCCCAGGTCAGGTTGTCTGGGGCTCTGAGCAGCCTGATCTAGTTGCAGATGTTCCTGCTGACTGCAGGGATGTTGGACTAGATGACCTTGAGATGTCATCTAAACCTGAACCATTCCACGTTTCTCAGCAGAGGTGGAATGCATCATTTCCTTGGTTAAACATCACTTCACTTGTACTGCATCAAGATTTCTCATAAGATTAGGGTCACAGTGTCCCTGCAACTCTTTTGCTGATATTCTGCTTGAGCTGTGGTGATTTAAGTGACAGCAAGCTCCTGAATGTCCACAATAACCCTTAATCTCACAAATCACCAGCCAAGCCTTCCACGTCATCCTCTACCTGCTGCTACCTAACAAACTCCAGTGTCTCAAGCCTTGATTTTTCTTCCAGAATCAAAAGGACAACAAATTTCTGCATCAAAGGCAAACCAGAGCCTTTCAGGATGCTCTGGGAAATACATTCCTTTTTCCCCAGCTCATACAAAAGTATTGTATGTTTGGTGCTGAGGGGAAGACAAAGGAGGGTGGTTGGTAGCATGGAGCCAGTCTAAGCATCCAGAGGAGTTGGGGTGTGTGGAGGGAAGGGAGAAGCCTTAGGGGCACAGTGGCACCCCTGAGCTGCTATCAGCAGGGGGGTTGATGGTCCAACCCTAGCTCCATTTTCCATTCCTGGTCCAACCCTAGCTCAATTTTCCATTCCCTTTCTCCTTACCACCATGGCACCAGCTTTATTCTGTCATTGTTCTGAAATATTTAAGTGATTTTTCTCCACAAATTTAGAAACAAGTTGGCTGATCTGGTGGATGAAAACCAGTTTAAAAATTAATTAAAAGCCTTTAAAAATTAATAATTATTTCAGTTAATTAAGGTTGCAGCTTAACATATTTTTAAGTGGTAACAATTTGGGAACTGCTCCACAGTTGCTGTAGGAATCAAAAATGATGGAAACCAGGAGCTGGAAATGTGTCCTCTTCAGCATTGCCCAGAGCAGGATTTTGGTCCCTCCTGCATCATCTGCATTATTACTGACAGCATTACTGCACCTATCAGAAAATAGATCTATAACATCATCATTTTGCTATGATTTCTTTTGTTCCAGATAATTTGAAATGCTTTCTTGTTGTCCATAACACATTTGGATATGGATTTTTTTTTAATGGATACTTTTACTTCTTGTACCCATTGTTTTTTATTTCAGAGCATCTGATTTTTAATCATAACCATTATCTTTCTCCCTTTCCTGATTTGTTACTTATTCTGTGTAGCTCAGCTTGCTCTTCTTGCTTCCTTTTTTTGTTGCCAGGATTTGTTGTGATCTTTTCTTTGTGATCATCATAAATATGCCTGTCAAGAAGGAGCCTAAACAAAAGGCATTTATTTCTTGGAGAATTTGAGAAATTTTCTGTTTTGCAATGAATCAGTAAAGAGAACTATAAAAAAGTGCTGTGTGAGAGAGACTTGGCCAGTGGATTTTGCTAAGGGTTTCTGCCTGGTGACTGCATCTGAAAGGGGTGGTTCATCTCTGGGGCCTCTCCTGCAGATGCAGAGCCTGTCAGCAGGAGCTGCTGTGCACCTTGGTCTGATCTCAGCACCAAAAATCCCTTAGCTTCCTAGATTATCCTCTACAGTGGTTGCAAATTCATAAATCTGAATATATGCTGTCCTGCACAGATGGTTTCCTCTGGACCTGCTCCAACAGGTCCATGGTTCTTCTGTGCTGGGGGCTCCAGAGCTGGACCCAGCACTGCAGGTGAGGTCTTCCCAGAGTGAAGCAGAGGCAGAATCCCCTCCCTGACCTGCTGGGGATGCAGCCCAGGACACAGTTGGCTTCTGACCTGTGTGCACACATTGCCAGCTCATGTCCAGCTTTTCACCCACTAGTACCCCCCCTAGTCCTTCTCCACAGGGCTGCTCTCCACCCCTTCACCCCCCAGTCTGGGTTAATGCTGGAGATTGCCCTGACCCATGTGCAGGACCTTGCTCGTGACCTTGTTGAACCTCCTGGGGTTCACACAGGCCAACTTTTCAAGATTATCCAGGTCCCTCTGGATGGATCCTGTCCCTCAGGCATGTCAACTGCACCTCCCAGCTTGGAGTCATCTGCAAAATGTACTGGATCCCACTGTCCATGTCACTGATGAAGATCTTCAGCTGCACCCTGCATCCCCCTACCCAAGGCATCACACACAGACCATGGCTGAGATACCATGGGATGTGCAGGAGAAGAGATGGACCAAATTAAAGCCTGCATTTCTTAATGTCCCATAGACCAGAAGGACACATCAGGAACTTTGTCCTGCTGCTCTATGATCCTGACTACCCCAGGCCACTTCTGCTCTTCCCCAGCACTCACTGCAGCACGCAGGGAGGCTGCTGCTCTCTCCTGCCGTTTGATTTGTTTACATTGATTTGAGAAGAATGACTTCTCAGGAAAGAAATTTCGATTGAGAAAATAAATTATCATCTGGTTTGGGTGCAGGCAGGCAGCTGCTGTGCTCTGTGCCCCTTCCCCAGCCCTGCCTGTGCTGATTCCCCCTTAGTAGCACACCGGTGGCTGGGTGAGAATTTCCATTCAGATGCAAAGTGGCAGAACTTTTTTCATGCAGAAAATCTGCCTATTTCTACTCAGCACAAGATAAACTACTCTTGGGCTCTTTAACCTTGAACACATGATGGTTTAACCGTTTTCAGGACTGCAGGATGAAAAATGGCACTTCTGCCATGAAGGAACCTTGCTCTGTGGCTGATGGTTTAAACCTGAACGTGGCAGAACTGCACTTCCTAAGCAAAAATATATCTTTTTCAGTGCTGCAGTGGAAACATGCTTTGAGTCCTGCTTCATTTTGGAAATGTGCTTTGAAACTGTGCCCTGCCTGTGTTTGATGACCTGCCAGCCTTCAGCTGGCACCAGGCACAGCTCTGCAAAGGATCAGCTGGGAAGCCACCACACAGCCCTCCTCTCAGAGGTGCCTCCTTCCTCTCTGGGTGAAGTTACACCAATGCTTGTCTGCAAGTAGGGCTGGAGCCTTCCTGGAGCATGAGAGGAAACTTAAAAACCCTCTTCCTCAAAGGCTGTTCAAGTAATTAAGCCATCATCCTGATTCCTCACAGCAATGGAAAGTGAGCATGATGCACAATGGGGAATGCCCTTGCAAAAGGGGCTGGATGTCTCCCTGCCATAAGGCAGATCCTATGTTGCAGCCAGAGATCTCCTGTTCTGTATTAAAGGCAGACTCTCAGTTTCCAGTCTGGACTAGATGTACAGAAGCATGCACATGGAGATCCCCCTCATCCTCCTCTGACCTCAAACTAGTGCTTGGCCCAGGCCACTCATTTCAGAAGTTTCTTGATGGATTCCTACATGAAGCATAAAAAACCAAACCATGCCCTCAGGAAGGCCACAGAATCATTAAGATTGGAAAAGACCTCTAAGATCATCAAGTCCAACTGTTGATCCAACACCACCATGCCACTAAACCATGTCACAAAAAGTGCAAAGTCAAAATGTTATTGAACCCCTCCAGGGATGGTGACTCCACCACTGCCCTGGGCAGCCTGGGCCAATGCCTAACCACTCTTTCAGTGGAGAAATTTTTCCTAATATCCAACCTGAACCTCCCCTGGTGCAGCTTAAGGCTGTTTCCTCTTGTCCTATCATCACTAGTCACCAGGAAGAGGAAACTGATCCCCAACTCCTTTCCAGCCTCCTTTGTAGAGAGCAAGAAGGTCTCCCTTGAACTTCCTTTTCTCCAGACTAAACCTCAGGTCCTTCAGCTGCTCCTCACAAGACTTATACTCTAGACCCTGGTGTTGTAAGGCTGATGAGGTCCAAACCATAGAATCATTTTGGCTGGGAGAGACCTTTAAGAACATCAAGTCCCACTGTTATCTCCCAGCACACACTCAAACTGTTCAGTTGTCCTGCAGCCCACCCAAACCTTACAGCAACACCCTGGGGGGAAGGAGTTTAGTTATGCAGAATATGAAGCAAGCTGCTTCTTGCCTGCTTCCAGCCTGATCCAGAGTTTGATACCTCTGGTTTTGTGCTGTGGGGAACCTTGAATCCACTCTCTCATGCTGCTCCTCACCGCACAACCAATCACTCACACTCCTTCCAGGAGATAGAGTCTCAGCCCCTGTAATCTCTCCACCTGTGGAGCCTTTCCCCAACCTTTATCTTTCTCACCTCTCTCTGCATCTTTTCTAGTTTCTAGGGATTTTTTGACTTTTTTCCCCTCCAGTGGAGGGAACAGATTTGCAGAAAGTATTTAAATAGCAGGTGAATTATTGATCTGCACAATGACAAATTGATCTCTTCTGTTTTGTTTGACACTTCTTCCCCTAAAAATTTCCCACACTCAATTTACTTTTTAGGCTACCACAGCTCACTGAAGTGATATTTCTGTAACACTACCTGCAAAGTAGGTATGTAAGGACTAAGTTATCTTTCCTGAGCACTAATAGCTCATTTAAGGGTTAGGACTGGTTCAAGTACAAATGAACTCTCACCCCTGCACATCTTGCTGCAGAATTTCACTCTTGCTTTACTATCCAGTTGCTCACTATTAAGGGATCCTGCCATAGCTTTTCACCATCAACTCTGAGTATTGAAACATTGTCAGCAGCTTCATACCCTCTCTTTTCCTTTCTTTCTCCAGGTCATCTCCTGATCTGGAGGTGACACTCCACCTCAGGCCCTTGGCAATTTTATTCCACTACAAAATCTTCTACTTAAAATTTATTCTTAATTTGTGTTTCTTACTCTTATGCAGTTGCTAGATAGAGGAGGACTTTCCCTTTTACACAGCAGGGGTTTCATTTCTCCAGGAGCCTCTGATGAAGACGATTTTCCAAAGCTTTTACTGAATGCACCTCCAGCCCTCCAAGGGCTCATGGTTTGGACTTCCTTCTGCCAAACCTGCACCCACTCTTGCCCTGTTTCATCTTTATTCTCATACCTACTGACACCTCTCTTACATTTTCTGCCTGTTTGCCCAGCACAGACCTCAGCTGCTCTGCAGTGCCCTGGGCTGCTGCAGGGCCCCTTTTAAATATCATAGCATTTATCACCTTCAGCTCCATTGGTACCAAGTTGTTTGAAAGAGTCCTCTACTCACCACTGCTCAATGGCTATTTCATCCAAGGCATCCTTCAGGCTCTGGGCTCTTCCCCATCTGCTCCTTTTGATTCTCTTGATCTCCCCACTTTGCTCCCCGAACTCTTCCAATGATGCTTGGTTGCAGGATGGGTCTTTCCTTGTGGGATCCACAGCTGCTGAGGGGTTGGAGAAAAAGGGTCTGTTATTACATTTTTACACCTTAGGAAGCTGCTCATCAAGAAAACAACCAACCCACCAAAAACCACCAACCAAAAAAAAAAGTTGATCTCCTTTGTCACAGTTTTGCACCTCATCTGTCATCTTAGTCTTTTGATTTTCCACATTTGAACATGACTTCTGCTTTTTGAGGGATACTATTTTACCTCTGATAGACTCCTTTAGTTGGCTCTTTAATGAGAACAGCTAATTTTTTTGCCCTTTTCAAGTCTCTTTTGATAATTGTGTAGATTTGCTCTCATCATCTAATAGGAGATCTTTAAACAATGTCTATGTCCCCTGGAAAAATTTTACTCTTTTAGTGGCTGCTTTTAATTTCTTTTCAAGAAGCCTCTGCTTTTATGTGCATAGCCTTTTGAAACCAAGTCACAATGAACTTCAGCTTCAGTTTTAAATCCCTCCAATGTCACTGAGTTTCAGAATGTTGCAGAGGGCCTCTTCATTGAGAAGACTAAATAAGCCCTGTGTCCTCAGGATCAAATCTAGTGCTTCTCACCACCCAGTAGCCCAGGGCCCATCCAGCCTGGCCTTGAACACTGCCAGGGATGGGGCATTCACCACTTCTCTGGGCAGCCTATTCCAGTGTCTCACCACCTTGGGTAAAAAAAAAAGTAAAAAAAAATCTTCCTTCTCTCTAGTCTAACTCTCCCTCTTTTAGTTTCAACCATCACCCCTTGTCCTCTCACAACAGGGCCTGCCAAAAAGTCTCTCCCCATCTTTCTTCTCATCCCCATGAAGTACTGAAAGGCTGCACTAAGGTCTCCCTGAAGCCTTCTCTTCTCCAGGCTGAACAACCCCAACTCTCTCAGCTTGTCTTCATAAGAGAGGTGCTCCAGCTTCCTGATCATCTTCATGACCCTCCTCTGGACCCACTGCAGCAGGTCCACATCTCTGTTGTGCTGAGAGCCCCAGACCTGGATGCAGTACTCTGGGTGGAATCTCACCAGAGCAGAAGAGAGGGGGAGAATCACCTCCCTTGACCTGCTGGAAAGTACCCTTCCCTCTCCCATTATTTTAGGCTGAAAGCAGGACTATTTCCAGCTCTGAGCTTTTTCGTCACAGCTACAAACTGTCAGGAACAATCCTGAGGAATAAAAGGAAGGAAGGGGAACCCCAGCAGAAGATGGGTAGCAGGGGCAGCAGGTGAGGACAGTCAGCAGGATCCACATCTACCCTGGCTACCACTGCATGATAACATTGGTAAAGCAGCTCTGCTTCCCCATTATGGCAGAGAGGAAAGCCTTGTTCATGCCAAAAAAATGCATTTCAGCAAGGTCTGAAGCAGATACATTGAGCTCTAAACTGAAAAGCAGTGGTGGTGGGGTTGGCTTTGCTTACATCACAGGAGCTTCACAGTCTCCACTGATTTCTCTGGTTTTCCTCTTGGTTTTTTGTGACCTTTTAACAAACTGGTAGCAAGCCATGCTACCCCATTGCTAAAAAACCCCAACCCCCTGCAAGTCCTCAACATCAGGTTTAAATAACTCCAGGCTCATGAGAATCAAAAAATGTCCTGAGTTGGAAGGGACCCATGAGGATCATCGAGTCCAACTCCTGTCTATGCACAGGATAACTCTAAAAATCACACCATGTGCCTGAGGGTGGTGTCAAATGCTTCTTGAATTCTGTCAGGCTTGGTGCTGTGACTACTTCCCTGGGGAGCCTGTTCCAGTGCTCCACCACCCTCTGGGTGAAAAACCTTTTCCTAATATCCAACCTAACCCTCCCCTGGTAGAACTTCATGCTGTTCAGAAGTGTCAGGTTTCCCTTCAGATGAACATGGACAGCATTTCCCAGATATTTCAGTTTTCCCTTTTCAAACACACATCCTGCTCCTTCCCTCACAGCTATCACTGTTTCATTCCTTCCTCGTTCATGCCTCGAGCATCACTCCTCTCCCTCTGCAGCCAGAGCCAAGCACACAGCTCCCTCTGGGCAGCATACCTGGTGGTGGCTGTGCCCTGATGTGCTCATCATCCTACAGCTACAGCCACGTGTTTGCTTGTCTTTGTGTCATCTCTTCCCAGAGGCTCTGGAGCATTCTGTTTGCACTGCAGATGCTCAGACTCTGGGCTTTAGGGATAAGCCAGATTTTCTTCTGATTAAAGATTTCTGAAAGATTAAAGATACACAGCCAGGGCCCAAGTCAAAGCTGCAAACCAAAGATCATTCTGCAACTTTTCAGCTTACAGTTTGATTTTTTTCCCCCAGCCTGTTCTCCTGCATTTTTAAACACCTAAATTGGAAAAGACAATCATCTACCACAAGGCATCATAGTGCCCCTGCTTGAGAGCAAGACTGAAAATGGAGAAAGTCTGGTCTGTCCCAGGTTCCTAAGGGTTTTCCTCCCACCCCAGTGTTGTGGCACAGCCAGTCCAGCTGTGCTGGATAGCTCTCTCTCTCCTACACAGCCCCAGGCTCCTGCTCCAGTCTGGCTCTGTTCTGATCTGCCCCACTTTTTCTCCTCCCATTCCCAGTACCTGTCTATCCCACATGTCCAAACCTCCCCATTCTCCTCCATGTCCTCTTCCACAGCCTGGGTTCCCCCAGCAAAGGTTCCCCAACTCTCCAGAAAGATTTTTTGCCATGAGGCAAAAAAAAGCTCTTACTCATGCAGTAGATGTAGTGACACAGCTGGGCTGGTTGGACAAACAGGCAGAGGACACATCCACCATCTCTGAAACAATGTGCATAGCAGTGGACCACAGAGAGGCACCCAGGGGAGCTGGAGACGTCTCTCAGCCTCCCAGGTCCAGGGAGCAAAGCCTTGCATGTGAGCACCCACCAGATCACCCAACTGAACTGGGCAAACTCTGCCTCTCCTCCTCCCCATCTCACTGGTGCCCACTGAGCACAGGCCCATTTAATAGCATCTCTGCTGAGTGTGGCTTATATCATCATCCCCAAAGAGAGCTCTCCAAAAAAAAGAAAAGGGTGTGCCCAGTAAAACTTCTACAGTGTCTGTTCCTCTCACTGAACACCTCCATCAAACCACTGTGGCACCAAGCAACAGACACCCTCTGTCCTACCCAAGTCCCATGTGATCCTTGCATGGGATAGCCTAAGCGTCCTCCTCTGCTCTTCTCGTGCTACTGCATCGTGTTACCTGAAGAACCAGAAGCCACCTGAGCAATGTCAGCCTGTCCCAAGCTCTAAAAGGACAAGTACAGAGCAGTCCAGCATTTGTGCCAGCAGATGCTTTGGGACCTGAGCATAGGGGAGGTACCTATGGGGGTTCCTGATGGGATTGTGTGGCCCTGTAGTGTCCTGCTCTGTTGCCACCATGCTCATAAGTTGGTCCCAAGGAGTCAGCAGGTGCCTATAGCCCTGAGGAAAAACCTACCCCATTTTTCCCTGTGCAGAGAGCATTCCCCAAAGGCTTTTATAGACAAAACCAGCCAGTTTTGTTTGCCTGTGTTAGAATACTTCCTTTTCTTCTGAAATGAAGATAGCTCAGAGCAACTAAATCAAACAGAGTAGAAAGAGTTATGAGTAGAAATAAAAAGGGGTTATGAACAGCTTCCCCACCCACCATGTTCCTTGCTGGCTGCTCCATCCTCCCAGACCTGCTTCCAGCTGGCAGTAACTCAGAGCTGCAGCAGCCACAGCATCAGCTCTGCTGGGCCCTGGGCAGTTTGTCCTTCCACCACCTCCTGCTCCCCTTCACAGCCTCCAGGTACAGGCTGCACACTCCTAGCTCTCTTGTTAGCTTCTCTCCTCCTCCACCTGAGAGGCTGGTTGAGGTTTGGGCTGTCTTCTCCCAAGGGAAGGAGCAAGGTATGCTGGATCCCTTCAGAGACATCTGCCCAACTCCAGCACTGTTATTAGAGAAACCTGACACACACATGCCGAGAGCGCATGCAGATCAAACAGATGCTGTCTGTCACAGAGCTTAAAGCCTAATTACAGAAGATTACAGGAACTATTTATAAATATTTATACCTATTTAAATATATTTATAAACATATCAGGATTGGATAAAAGTGTATATTGTTATTTTAGCTTAAGACACAACCAAGTATCATTTATACAATGCACATACAGTAATCATATTTGTGTTAAGCTCCTTTTTGATTAACATGGACAGCAGCTGTTAACATTTGAATTGCTGTTAATGCAAAGTAGGTTGGCACCAGTAAGCTCAGGAAAATGGGTGGGTAGATGCTGAGGAGTCTGGAGGCAACAGAGCAAGTATGTTACAGAGTAGAAAACTTCCCCTTCTTTAGGGATGACGGTAGTGTAGGGCTCTCAGTTGGACTTGATCTTGAAGGTCCTTTCCAACTCTGATGATGTTTCTATGTTTTAGGCAGAAACTGTCCTGACTGACCAAGGAGGATACTGGAAATACATAGCTAGCTTAGGGACTGACCTGCTGGCAGAGGCTCTGGATGGATGTGAGCATAATGGAGGGCACTGAAGGTAAGGGATGGAGGTGTGTGGGAAGCCCTGAGGTGCTCAGCAGTGGTGTTGTAGATAAACTTGGGAAGCACTGGAGAAAAGGTAGCTTGGAGCAGCAGCAGGGAGCCCAACAGGATCACAGAAATGCAGAATTATTTTGGTTGAGAGAGGTCTTTAAGATCATCAAGTCCAGCCATTAATCAGATACCCTTAGGTCACCACTAAACCATGGCCCTAAGCATCACATTTGCCACAACTAAGATGCCCATGGTGTGAGCTGCTCCCATGGCCAGACCTTGAGGTTCCCACAGCCAATCCTTGACCAAAGGAGGGTTCGAGTGGGCTGTACCAAGTCCTGAGCAGAAGAGATGCTGCCTGCTTATCCCTGCCGTTGCCCTCCATCACAGGAGGAGACCGGACAAGCCAGCCCATCCCTCCCTCCTTCCAAGCACAGTTTTTTAACCCCCTCAGGAAATGACAAAGCAGGAAACTCACTTCGTGCTCCCGGCAGGGTAGTTTTGAGCAGGACAATCCCTTTGGTCAGGCATCAAATAGCAGCATGTGAACCATCTGCTTCTTTGACTAAAACACCCAGAGAAAAGCTGCTGGATTGGAGAAAGGATATTAATCTGAAAAGCGTACAACAAAGCAACTGCAGGGTGTTTCCCCCCCGAGCCAGAGCGAGCGAGGGAAAGCTGATTACCATGACACACAGGAGCCCTGATCTAATATTCCACTTCAAGATTTGCAAATAATGTGCCCATTAACATTCATTAGCTCTTTAAATAATACCTGCCAGACCTTCCAGGCAAGGAGGAAAGGCCCCTGCGCCCAGAAATCAATCACATCACAGCCTCTAATTGTGCTTTTTTCCCCCCACATCTACAGAAAGTTTCAATAAAAAACAAGCCAGGACAGAAGAGCAGAGCCAGAGCTGTCATCACTGTGCACAGGAGCTGCTCCCAGACACCCTTCCCACTCCCAGATGCGGCACGAGGAGCTTTGCTAATTAGCAGCCTTCTCTCCGACAGCTCGCCCGAGTTCAGCGGGCGCTGGGGGAGGCTCTCTGCAGGAATGTGTCAAGCCAGCCTTTCACCACCCAAAATAGCTTCTGTCTTCCAGCTCATCAGGGCAGCCTGCAGGGATAAGTGCCGTGGAAAGAAAGAGGCTGGTGTCATGTCCGTCATGGCCTGGGAGATGAGAGGTGCTTGAGCTTTGGGAATCCCACTTTAATACCCAGACATGGAAAGGTTTGAGGAGGCCTCCTGCAGCCCCCAGCTGAAGTAATACCTGAAGACAGGTGGAAAACTAAAGGTTTGATCTCAAGGCATTGTCACAGAGCTGTGATGCTACCTACAAACCTCATTGCTTTATCTATCACTTGGACTTTCTGCCCTCCCATCCCCTTCAGAAAGGGCAGATCCTTTGCTGAAGGCATGGGAGCAGGAGGCCAAGAGGACACACCACTCTTTGGCCATATTGGTCTTGGATGCTGTGTTGGTTTTGGCCTTGAGAGATGCCCAAAGGAACTATCACCTTCCCAAAACCCTTGATAAATCATTTCCAAGCTGTTAACAGCTGCACTGAAAATTGACCCAGTCAAGAGTATCTGTGACTCAGATACTCAGAGTATCTGACTCTGCCAGGAGGATCTTGTTGTCCTATCACCCCTGTGATTGCATGCCAAGCAGACTAGAGGGATGAGAACTAGATGGTTCACAGCACAAAGAGGTCATGGGCACTGCTAAAACCACACTGCTACTTTTACTGCTTTTATTCTTGGGCTGTACCTGTGTTATGCAAAGGACTCCCAAGCAGAAGCGTGGGGACCTGTCCATGCAGAAGTAATGACCTGTGGGAATCACAGCCTGAAGATACCTTTGGGTCATAAAGTAGGTCAAACCAAGGTTTGCCATTGGAAGAAGGCTTTATTATGAAGATTACTCAGTGTACAGCACCAATGCCACTATCATCTTCTCTTCAGCTGGTTTATACTGATGGACACAAATCATTGTCACCTACCTGACTACCACCATGGTTTGGCTCCTTGTCTAGAGCTCCAGCATTGGTTTGAGCCTGTGCTGAGCTGTTTGGACACTAAAGCTGAAAGTAAATCAACCTGCCCAAGAGTGAACAGCTTCTTGGCAAGATAAAAGATATGGTCCAGCCCTTGTGAGCAGCAGATCTGATCAAAATGATGAGCAGGGTCAACACTGTGGTAGACACATTGGCTTTCCAAGTTGGTCATCATCATCTAACTTCACCATACTGACTCACCCTGCCAGCACTCAGTAAGCAACTGTTAGGCACCATAAAGCTCAAATCAGCTGTCCACACAAATACACTCTGGCTCTTCTCTGGTCTATTTTAGTGCTTTTAAAAAAAGAGCTACACCACCAGATAAGTAGGTCTCAGCACAAGGCCACAAGCAAGCCTCAAGGCATCAGGGGGTCTTAGCACATCTTCATGTTCCTCAGAAAATGGCTTTATGTTGTCACAGATTCTACAGTCAAAGCAAAAGCACTGCTTGGAAGAGGAATGCTTTCCTTGAGAAGAACTCTGGCAGGGAAAGCAGCATTTATAACCACATTTCATTAACCCAAAATGAGTTTGAGTAGTTAGTGGACAATCCAGAGTGACTCATTTAGTCTGACTAACCAGGTCAAGCAAGGGCAGCAAAAGAAAAGTGGTCAAACCTGCAGAGGGTCTGCACATCTGCAGGATTAGTGGAAACTGTTCCTCAAACAGGGATGTTCTTCAGCAGAAGGAATTAATTGGAAGTGTGAAGGTGAAATACAAAGAAAAGGGAGGCAAACACTTTTTTAATGTGCAAATAAAAGCACAAGAGAAGCGCAGAGGGAAAAATAGTTTTGTGCAAGCACCTCTCTGCAGATACTGCAAAGAAATGCAGGAGCAAAATGAGTTTGAGCATATTTAAAGGGCAGTTATCTGATGAAGAGGAGAAATGCAGAATTAACACTCTCTGCTGGTTTTCTTTACCAAGCAACATTTCACCAGCTTGCTCCACATCCCTGGAAAAAATACAGGGAAATTCCCATTGCAGAGTGGAGCAATGGATGCTGCCACCACACTGATATGCAAAACAGATGGTGACCACCACTGCTGGTGTAGAAAAGAGCCTTGTCCTTCTCCAACCTTAGCATCAGCTCTGCTCCCTTGGAGCCTGGGTCTCCTCATCTTATTGGGTAAGAATTCTCACCCCAGACCTGCTCTACATTATTGCTAAAAGTGCTCACTAATCCTCCTTGCTATCTCCCCCCAGCTCCTATCTCATTTATCCTACCAGCTACCACAAGTTAATCTAAAGCTTCTGTAAAAAAGAAAAATACATCTGGTTTATGTTATGCACTCTCCATTCCCTCATCCAAGACCTGTGAACATGGATAAAATCACTATTTATTAGTGCTGGTCAAGCCCTGCTGCTTGTTTGAAAACCTTCTCCTTCCAGCCTGTTTGGATCAGCTATTAAAAGTTTGCATGAAACTTGGGAACAGGCTCTTGCAGCATGGAAGGGAATGATTAAAGTGTCTGGCACACAGCAACAGTCCAAGAGCTGTCTGCATCAGGCAGTCTTGTACCTGAGGATTGAGTGCTGCATGGGAGAAGACAGGGAGATAGGGCTCCACCCAGTGAGGTACTGGAGAGGAGCCTCCTGCACTCTTGTACTCGATGGAGATGAGACCAAAGTGCTGGGGACATCACCCAGGTCTTTCTAAAGCAGGCAGCAAAGGGGTTGGGTGGGGAATCCCTCTGGGCACCCACTTCTTTCAGCTGCCAAGGAGACCAGGGTAGTGTCATTGTAAGGTAAGCTGCAACTCAACAGGCTCACTCCTCCTGGAGGTGCTTCCCAGATGCAGGAGCATGTGGTGGGACCAGGGTGAGGTGGGTCACAGAGATCAGATACTGGCTTAAGACAGCCCTACACTCTCTCTAAAGATGGGAAAAGCTCAGCCTGGATACATTTCAGGAAGGTTAAATTTATCCTAGAAAAAGTACTCTAGTAGTTTTCAGCTCTTTTTCCCTACAGGATTTTTTTCTTCCTATTCCTTTTGCAGTACCTTGAATCACCAGCCTCTAATTATTGCCTGCAGTTATAAACATACACTTCTCCCTGGAAGAAGTCCATTTTTATTTTTTTACCTAAAATTGAGGGCAGTTAGCAGCTGCTTGGGTAGTGTGAACACTTGCAATATATTATTAAAACAAGCTCTCACCCCTCTGCTTTGAAAAAGCTGCTACTGCTGATGCCTGTAACACTGCTCTAGCTTTTGGGAAGGGGTTGTCATCCCAAGCAGACAGAAACACTTCCTTCATCTGAAGAACATCAGACTCTGTAACTTAATGGTCCTTTAACATTAAAATGAGGGAGCCAATGAATATTTCTTTGCAGCTAAATTCTCTTGCAGACATTTAAAGCAGCAGAGGAAGAGCAGAGGCATAAAGGAGCCCTTTCAGATTTCACAATTATATCAGTTGAGCTTGGTCCCCAAGGAGCATCTACTAATGCTGGGAACTCAAGGCCCAAAGGCAGAACTTCAGACAAAAGGCAGTTCCCATGGTGCCCTCACACCTTTAAAATCACAGCACCTACCACATTTAAAAGCTAGAACAGGGACTGCATTAAACCATCTGCAACAAATCATCCTGATGTAACTTCAGGATGAAAAAAACCCCAATATGTGTGAGTGGTCCATAAATAAAGGGTTATTGTAAAAAAGTTATTGTGAAACCAAAAGCCATCATCATGGCTTCCCTTGATTAAATCCTTATAGCAACAGTAGATCCCTTCTCAGGTTTAAAGTTTCATTTTTGACAAAACACCATTTTGGTAGGGGAAAAAACAACTTTTAAAAGCTACCTGGCTCTAATATTTGATAACTCATAAAAGTGCAGGAAGATAAAATGTTTAATTTCTTTAATATATATAACCTATTAAATATCAGCTATATAATTTTAAACAGAAATAAAATCAATATTATAATATATTATTAACATAAGGAACAGCATCCAAAGCAGCACTGGAAAACCAATAGTCTCCTGGGATGCATTAAGAAAAGTGAGACCTATAAGTTGAGGGAGGTTCTCCCCCTCTACTCTGCCCTAGTGAGGCCACATCTGGAGCATTGGGTCCAGTTCTGGGCTCCCCAGTTCAAGAGAGACAAGGAACTACTAGAGAGAGTCCAGTGGAGGCTACCAAGGTGCTGAGGGGACCGGAGCATCTCTGGGAAGAGGAAAGGCTGAGAGCCCTGGGGCTGCTTAGCCTGGACAGCAGCAAACCCAGAGGGAATCTGCTCAATGCTGATCAGTAGCTAGAGTGGTCAAGAGGATGGGGCCAGACTTGTTTTAGTGGTAGCTAGCAACAGTCCAAGGGGCACTGGGCACAAACTGGAACCCAGGAGGTTCCACCTGAACTGGAGGAAAAGCTTCTTTGCTGTGAGGGTGCCAGAGCCCTGGCCCAGGCTGCCCAGAGAGGCTGTGGAGTCTCCTCCTCTGGAGAGATTCCAAATGTGCCTGGAGGTGATCCTGGTCAATCTGCTGTGAGTGACCCTGCTTTAGCAGGGGAGATGGGCTAGGTGATGCCCAGAGGTCCCTTCCAACCCTTACCATTCTGTGATTCATGAAACAGTAAGAGGGCTTGTTTATAGCATTGGATTTCCTGTTAACTATCAGTAGGATCACTACTGAACTGACCAAATGCAGCCATGTGTAAGTTTTCACTACACAGTGCCCAGGAACACCTAGTGGCATTGCATCTGAGAAGTGATGGGACTTACTGGGCTCTCCTTAGCCCATGAGCTGGTTTTAGCTTGTTTTGGCTGCCATCACCATTGATCAGTGGCTATTGCCTAACTTGTTCCAGGTCAGCTCTGTAGATGCTCCATGAGGATGCAGCAAACCTCAGTGATAATTACATATCAACCAACCCTTTGCATTAATTGAGACTAGGGGGACTGTGCAACTCTGAGCAGTGACAAGAAAGCAAGGCTGCATTAAGAGGAGGTACAAGGTAATACCAAAACACCCCAGGGGTAGATCCTGAGCTCATCCTGGTGAAGAACTTGAGATGCTGTAGAACCATTTGACACCCAGACCCATTTTCTGCTCCAGGAGGACCTGGACAAGGCTTAGGAACAGCAGCAGAGCATAAGCTGAGACAGGCACCACCAGGGTTTTTATGACTACATTATTAATAGTGCTTTTCCATATTAATTCAGAACATTAATATTATTGTAACTGGGATAATAACTTTGTAATGTTTTGATTAGACTGTTAAGACTGTAATTAAACTAACAATAAACCCACAGCTCCACAGAAGAGATGTTCCCATTTTACCCATAACAACAATGTGGGTCTAACAGGCAGGTGAGGAAGGACAATGGGGCAATGGGGCAGAGACCACAGCTTCCAGCTCCCTGACACCAGCAACATCCCCAGAAGCCAGGAGAGAATCATTGAGGAACCTTGTTATGGCTTTGAAATGGAGGTCTCCAGACAGTACCACAGTGTCTGAACACAAGAGAAGGATGTTTGAGGACAGCTCAGGATGACCTCCCAGTTAGCAGGTTATCAAGTCTGCACCACACTCAAGTCATTATTGGTCAGTGCCTCAATTACCAGAAATCCCAGGTTAACTTGGAGCTGTACAATTATTTAGAGGTGAGAGGTGGCTGCAGTTCTTACCCAAACTGGTAGGGTAATAAACTCCTTTTATGTTCCCAGAAACTGAGCAGCCAAAACACAGAATGGGCTTTGCTCCCTTCCAGGGAAGTGCCAAAAGAAGACTTGCTCCAGGTGAGCATCTCCTTACTTTTAGCCATCTGATCACTTTCAGATCAGCAAGTGCCAGCTTTGCCAAGAGGAATGACATGCCCATAGGAGACTGAATAAAGCACATGTCCTTTGTTCAGCACAAGGCATCCCAGTGAAAGCTGGGGAAGCAGTGAGGGGTAGCAGCCATCAATCCATCTGGTAATGCCTTCAATCACAGCCCAGACAAGCACCCCATTAACTTTGTTTCTCTCAAATCCTATTTAGGGAACTGGCTCATAAGATGTGGAGTAACAACAATGTGACTTTCATATCACTTTGAGAGAAAAGTACTTGAATGCACTTGGTTTATCTTGAGAAACCAGTCATTGCAACTGCAAGCCAGAGCTGGAGAACTCGCTTTCATGCTGGTTCCAATTGATAAGCCCCAAACTGAGCCTGATAGTTGTGTCTTGTTTACCCAAGTGACAAGACAACTCTTTGAGCCCAAATACTTCTGAAAGCACGTACCTTTAGTTAAAGCCCTGCAAGGGACCTCAGGTTTTAATGCCCTCCTTGATTCACAAGGAGAGGAGCTGCTGCTGTGCAGGAGCAATACCGATGTGAAGAACAACCTGCAAGCATGAAGCCTGGCAGCAGTCACATCCTCAGTTTGCCTGGTTTTATCTGTTAATAGTTGTTGCCTGCTCAGCACACATGTGGTTCTCAGTGGCAAAATCCTGCTTTAATGGAAAGCCATTGCCTGTCTTGACATTGCAGTCATGCTGGGAAAATGCTGAACCACCACGACGTAGCCAAGAGGTCCTGGCACCTGATGGGTTACTCAATGTAGAGCCTGAGGCAGGAAGAAAGCCCTGGAGAGATGAAACCCTCTTCAGTCCTGTCTGTCCATCTTGACTTCAGGTGCTTTATCAAGTGCTTCTTGCAAACCTGCTGCTGAATAGCTCATCCAGGAACCTCCTGCTGCCTGGAGGTAAAGGATGTGTTTGTACCCTCAGGCAAGGATGGCATTTGCCCTGTGCCCCAACTGGGTGCTCTGATAATGGAGTTATTTCTGAAAGGGTGGAGGGAAGAGAAGGATTCTCCAGCTGTGGTTTGAGAGCACACAACTGCTCTGGGTCTTGCATGGAGTGCTCTCTTATGGGTGTTTTGCAAGACTGGCAGATTAGGTCCCCCTGGGGAGAAACCATGGCTTTAAGGACAGTGCCACCAGCTGGCTGCACAGCCCAGGGTCCATCAATCCTGGTCCCACTACTGGTGCAAGCCTGATAGGGGTCAGGGTGTGCAGGCACAGATGGTCTCCTGCAAACCACAACAAGCCTGTACAGTGCTGGGGAGGGCTCTGCACTCTTGTAGAAGTCACCTGCCCCATCAGCAGACTGCAGATAACAGCTTGCTAGTAATGTAACTGTAGGATGGCTTGGATTAACTGCTTTAATGCATTATGCTTCACCTGATTTAACAGCTAGAGTTATCTCTTCACATGTCACAAGCATGATCAGGTGGCCTGTGTTTTGTTCACCAACTTCTTGTTTTCTTTGTTAATTGTATTTTGTCTAATAAACTGCTTTAATTTACTCTGATTTCCATGTTGTACTGCAGCTAAAGAACAGAGATAAAGATTGTTACAAGAAACTTTGAATAGATAATTGGTTAATTAAAACAACTTAACTGGTATGTGGTTTATAACATTGTTCTCGCAGAAGCAACAATATGGTGAACTGCTCTGGATAGGTAATTCAAAGTTCCAGCTGCCTTTTATGACTGTATACTATAAAAGGGCTGGTAATTATGAAATTCAGACAATTAGGCTCCTTTTCTCAGAAAGATTTGAACTTCATTCTATTAAATCCTTATCCTGTCTTTTCCCTCTATCTGCTGAAGGATTTATAGCTGCCAAGGGAATTTACCCAACTGCACAACCACCTCCCTCTGCTTTCACCAGAACCTGTATGAAGCATCTTAAATGGAGAAGACATTCACAGCTGTCTCCCCAACCTGAGAGAAGCTGGGATCCAGGTGGGGTACCATGGAGGGAGGGCAAATCACTGGCTAGTCCAGCTCCAGGCAGAAGGTGTTGGAGAGGACAGGATGGGTCCTGATAAGGATAAGGCTGGGGGAGCTGGGAACCTGCAACCCAAGCAGTATTAGAGAGCTCACAGTGAGGGACAGGGATCAAAGCCAGGCCTAAGAGAAAGTGCAAAGGGAAGATCTCCTGGGAGAAGTGTTTGGACAGAGTTTGCTGCAACACTGAAACCAATGAATCATTTGCCTAAATCAAATCTGGAAGTAAGGATCTTCCTGCAAAGTCATCCTTAGCAGGGAAAGAGATGTTAATGAGCCTTTTAAGTGTCCTCTTCTGTTTGTTCTGTTTACTTTCAATCACTTTTAATACATTTTCTGTCCAATATTTAGGTTGGGTCTTCTTTGGGCCCTACCAAAAAAGGGAAGGTCTGGGCAGGTCCACCTCAAAACTCTGGACAATTCAGGGTCTGTGGCCAGGCTGCTTGCACTGGGCAGAGGTGTTCCTGTTTGCTGGGAATGTCTGTATAGCAGTGCCTTTGGGTCACCATAAGCCTCTGGCTGTGACATCCCAGAAGAGTAGATCTGACAAGTGCTGAGAATCATAGAATGATTTTGGTAGGAACAGTTCTTTCAGATGAAGTCCAACCATTAACCCAGCACTGCCAGGTCACTACTAAAACCACATCCCTCAGCACCACATCTACATGACTTTTCAATCCCTTCATCACTGCTCTGGGCATCCTGTACCAAGGCTTGACAACCCTTTTGGGGAAGAAGTTTCCCCTAATTCCCAACCTAAATATCCCCTGGCACCACTTTAGGCTGCTTTCTCTTGTCCTATTGCTTGTTCCTTGGGAAAAGAGACCAACCCTCACCTCTCCAACCTCCTTTCAGGTAGCTGTAGAGATCAAGGTCTCTCTTGAGCCTCCTTTTCACTAGACTAAACAACCCTAATTCCCTCAGCTGCCCCTCACAACACTTGTGCTCTAGACCCTTCACCAGCCTTATTACCCTTCACTGGACATGCTCCAGCACCTCAATGCCCTTCTGGTAGTGAGTGGCCCAAAACTGAACCCAGGATTCAAGGTGTGACCTCACCAGTGCCCAGTACAGCAGGACAATCTCTGCCCTAGTCCTGCTGCCATGCCATTGCTGATCCAAGCCAGGATGCTGTTGGCCTTCTTGGCCACCTGGGCACAGTGCTGGCTCACCTTCAGCTGCTGTCAAATGTCACCCCCCAGATCCTTTTCCTCTAGCCATCTTTCCAGCCACTCTGCCCCAAGCCTGGAGCATTCATGGGGTTGCTGTGTCTCAAATGCAGGACTTTGCACTTGGCTTCTTTGAAGCTCATCCCATTGGCCTCAGCACATGAATCCAGTCTGTCCAGATCCCTCCGTAGAGCCTCCCTACCCTTAAACCAGGTCCACACTCCCATCTAACTTGGTGTCATCTGCAAACTTACTGAGGATGCCCTCAATCTCCTCATGCAGATCATTGATAAAGATATCAAAGAACATCCCTCACTTGGTTTCAGCAGGAGAAACAGCTCATATTGAAAGAGTATGCTTGATCTGGAGACTGGCACTGAATTTAGCTTCCCAATTTGTCTGTGCCCCATGAATGCACAGGGCATTTCAATAGTAGTTAAAACACTTGTCATTTTAACAGCAGTTCAGACACCTACCTCTCATGTAGTTCCCTGCTTTTATGTCCTAAATCTAAATTGAAGTCCACCTGCAATGGAAGAGTGAGACTACATCTCCAGCCAGATAACAAGGCTATGCATTAGGCAAGTGCCCTCTGGAAGAAACAAAATAAAGCCCAAAAGCTTCACTCAAAACAAAGAGAAAAAAGAAATACCAGGGAACTCTGGTTTAGTTCTCAGTTCCAGGTGATTTAAGTAATTGGAAAATCATAGTTGTGAAACAACTCTTTGCAGAGCATCATAATCAGCCACAAAGCTCAGCAGGGCCTAAGTGCCCCAGAATGGCTCTAAAGACCCCTTGAGGAATGTGCTTTTCTGGGGGAGATGTGTCATTTTGCAATGGCATCTCTAGGAACAGCAGTTCCTTCAGAATAATAGCAAGTCTTCAGGACCAGAAGGACACAGTGACTCATGTAATGCTTATCAGGAGGCTTTGGCTAGCTTGCTGCCAGACTCTGTCCTCCCAAGCTCTAGCTGCTGCAAGAATACAAAGTGCAAGTAACGTGCAACTTCTTCCACGGTGCAAAGAAAGCTCTGAGCATGTGGAAGATCATCACCTACAGTCTGGGAGACCTGATTTGGGAGAGCACTGTGGGCTTGGAGAAGGGAGAGAGCTGCTCCCACAACTGAAGCCAAGCACACACTTGCAGGCTACACTCAAGTGACACCTACATAAGGGCTGCGTCTGCCCCAGCGATGCATTCAGATCACGCATACTCCCCTTCACGTTATTAAGTTTGACTCAGTGCTTTGAATTCTGCTCTGAGCAATCCATAATCTCCAACCAAATAATCATAAAGGCCCTGCTGGCCTTAAAACATATGTCTCTGACAATAGCAATAAACCTATTTATTACCACTGTGACCAGAGAAGAGGAGACCATGCAATGTGAGCATCACATCATCCAGATTGACTTGTAAAGCAAGCCAGAGCCAGCATTTGCTAAATGGATGAGATGAAAAGATTGCTCTGAAGATCCACTGATCATGTATGTGGGCATTTAAATATCAGAGAGTTACCACTGTAAAGACTGGGAGAGGAAGAGGCATAAAATGAGATTAAGACAGAAGGATATAAGCTACCATAAAAGTAACTCAATAAACAAGGCCCCGAGCTCAAGTCTGTACCTCCATGAGCATCCTACCTCTATAAACCCAGAGATACATCAGCATCAGGTCAAAAAGCCCAAGGAAGGGAAAACAGCTCAGTAGACACAGGTTTTGTCAAAATGCCCCAGACAGTGTAATAAGGACCAGGGCACCTACTTCAGAGCCTGAGGACTAGCAAGTCTCTGCTATCTCTGGTGCTCACTAGAGCAAAACGACTCCTGCCCCAGAGGTTCTGAAGCAATAAATGTATTGACAGAGTAATGATAACATGTTTGCAGTAGAAAATTGCCTATATTCAGGCAGTGTCATGCTATAACTCTGCAACAATAACCAGCAGTCTCAGAAATAGGAAAAAGAAACAGATTTGGAGAGATTTTCAGCTTTTAAAGAGAATTAAAGGAAATAGAAATCACTGGCAGCACATGCACTAAAATAAAATTGCACAGAAAACAGAGGAACAGTATGGGCTCCACTGGGGATCTTTACATATTTAACAGAAATACCTACAGGACCAAACAAGCTTTATGGCCTTAGCTTCTCTCCACCAATATATTAAGGAAAAAGAAATCAGGAGACCTGCAGAAACAGAGTTAATTCACTATTGCATATGCAGAGAGAATAGCTATAATAAAAGGGAATGTGCTCTTTGGCTAGTATTTATTTTTCAGATGTTCCTACTAAAATCCAGGGTACAATAGTAGCAGAAGTGCAAGAGGACATTTCAGACTTTTATGGGTAAAAAGGTAAATCATGAGAGGGAGAGCAGAGGAAATGAGAGAAATTGCATTTCCCCATGTAAAAAAATTATGTATGATCAAGGATAGACTAAAAGCTTTTTATTGTAGTGAGAGTTTTAGGGGCATTCCCCCTTTCTACACTATTATCTTTGGAGCTTGTAAGATGTCTTCAGCTGGAATAGGCTCTTGTGGATGCTCTCTGACCAGTTGTCAGTGAATTAGCTGACTGGTGTCCTAGTTTCAGCTGGGATAGAGTTAATTTTCTTCCCAGGAACTGGTACAACATTGTATTTTGGATCTAGTGTGAGAAATGCTGATAACTCACTGATGGTTTGGTTGTTGTTAAGTATCACTTATTCTGAGTCAAGGATTTCTCAGTGTCCTAGGCTCTGCCAGCAAGCAGGGGTAGAAGGAGCTGGGAGGGAGTATGGCCAGGAGAGGTGGTTCAGACTAGCTAAAGGGACACTCCATACTATGGGATGTCCTGCTCAGTCTAAACTGGGGGGAGGGGGTTGCTGTGGGAGCACCTGTCAGCAGGTGGTGAGAAATCACTTCTCTTGGGGTTTCTCAGTTTGCTCTATTCATTTTCATTGCCATGATATTCTATTTTAGTTATTGTTTTTATCTCAACCCACAGGTTTATTTTTTCCATCTCTCTACCCCATCCCACTGTGGGAGGAGTGAGGGAGCAGCTGCATGGTGCTTAGCTGCCAGCTGGGGTTAAAACACAACAACTGGGAGTATTCAACTCCCACTTTTCACCTCAGCCTACTGTCCCTCACTTCACAGGGAAGAAAAACACTGAGGTACAAAAAGTTTGACTCCAAAAAAATCAGGGAGAGTTCTGACAATAACACAGACTCCACTTCAAAATATATATTGACTAGCAAATAGCCTTTGCTCTCTCTATATATAATTTCATTTGCTCACTTCCATAAAGAGTTTATTCTCCCTTAAATATTTCCTATGAGTTTATCAAGGGTAATATGGTACAAATGGGTCTAACATGCTCCAGGCCATACCCATGGACACTAATGGCAGAGGGAGAGAGTTTAAATTTTAAAAGGAAGAGATGGGGAGCCTCTGGCACCAGCAGAAATGAAGCACAGAAGGGAGGAGTTATAGCCACACTTACAACAGTGTGTTTGGGATGTTAAGAGTGACTTCTCAGCATCAAAGCTGTCCTACTTCCAGAGCCTTATCATATTTGCCAAAGCACAACTCAGGGAAAAGGGCTTCAGCACAAATCACATTCCACTGGCAGAGTTGGTAATAAATAAATTACATCTCACTTCTAGAAACAATTTCCCATGATCAATAATGAATAAAAAAAGTCAGGTCCAAAGAAGTGTTGTGACAGCATGACACAAGTGAGTG
The DNA here is from genome assembly GCA_013399015.1 of Galbula dea. Lineage (NCBI taxonomy): Eukaryota > Metazoa > Chordata > Aves > Piciformes > Galbulidae > Galbula > Galbula dea. Next base: position 1,523,517 of record VWZX01000354.1, read on the forward strand.
ACAGCAAGGATTTTGCTTCAATAGCAAAATCAGTCCCTGATAAAGCATTGCATTTCCCTAGGACTCAAAAGGTGCTGCAAAGTAGGAAGAAAAACTCAACACCAACATGGGCCCCGCAAGCACAGCCCAAAGACAGGTCAGGTTTGGGGTTCAGGGCTGTCCCATGGGCTCAGAGCTGTGCACTACACAGACAAAACATTGCATTGGCACAAGGGTGCAAGGATGGGGGCAAAAATTGCCTGCACTGAGGACCAGGGTGACTTCATCTCTGCACAAAGGCTGCTGAGGTAAGGTGCAGGTATCATGCAAGTTCACCAAGACAGAGCCTAGTAATTACCTGTCTGTGGCAGCAGCCTCAGCTGACTGTTAGCAAAATACTGATCATCAGGTACAGCACTTGGGGATGAAACCAGAGATGGGATCTCTGTTGCAGAACAGCAGCAGCTGTTCTAGTACCCTGATCCTGCTTCATCTTGACATGCAACCCATTCTGCTCTCCACACTTGGAGGACATGCCAAGATTTAATTGGCAATTGCTAAAGGCAATCACTTACAGCTTATGCACATCTAAACTTCTACTGTTCCACCTGGCTCTAAAGGTCCCAATAGAGCAACCAATAATGCTCATTCCCCAGAAGACCTAAGGAGAGTAGGTGTGGTAAGAAATAGCAGTTCAAAGCTTCTGAGGCACTCTCACTGAGTGAAAAGCCTGCATCTTGTGAAGGACCTGCTCCACCTCACATCTGAATAGTCTAAATATGAGGTTTGAGGAGGTCCACAGAGATGCCTGTGCCTCTGGAGGCATTTAGGCAGAGCTATTCTGCAGGGACTGGCCTGCTTCTTCTCTAAAAAGCAGCCCTTTGATTTGGAGGATAGTCTTGGGTCTTGCTTAGACACAACCAAATCTGATTTTGACCACTAGGAACACAGAGCTCAGGTGCTGCACCTGCCACATGCACAAGCCAAGACCTTGCTGTCCTGCTCATCTCTGAACACTCTCATGCTGCTGGGGCTCAAGTAACCACAGGATTCATAGTTGTTATGGATTGTCAGTGTAAGGAGTGCCAGGTACACAAGACATCACAGAAAAACAAAATCACAGAAGCACACACTGTCCTGTGACCACAGTTTAAAGTTTCAGTGACTCAGCTACAAGCAGAAGAATAAAGTGCAAATGCACCCAGATGAGTATTGACTTAAAAGCCTTTAAGAAGCCATCTCACCTCCCTGAGAACACTTGTGCACCAACTGTCTGAGAAATGCACCACATTTAAAAACAAACCACAAAGAAAAGCAAAATAATTGGGCACTGTCAAGAAGAGCTGACAGGACAGCAAAACCCCACAGCTACAGAAGGAGCTGTGCTGCTCTAACAGTGCTCCTGATGACTCTTGCCTGCAGTAGAGCTGGCTCAGTCTGTGGAGGACTTGGGAGAAGGGCACATGCCCATCAGCTTGCACCCACAGGCCAGCTTCAGCTTCCAGCCTTCCTGACAAATCTGAAAATTGAACTGCCTGAGCTCAGTGAGCTTCACTTTCCCACTCACCAGCAGTGAGTCAGCTCTGCAGAGCAGCACTGCACTGAAGAGCAAGAAAGGAAAGGAAATGAGATGAACAGGCAGCAACCAGCTGCTCCTCTCCCAAACAACTGCAGTAAGCTTTTCAAGTCCCTCTCTGGATGGTTAGTAAAACCAACCACAACACCATCTGAGTCATTTTGCCCCCCTCTAAGGACACCATGACTGCAGGCTGGTGCTGTGGAACATCAGTGCAGCTCCAGCAGTGTGAGCTGCCCCATCCTCTCCTTTAATGCTTGCTCCTATCTGTTTAGTGCTTCCACAGGGCAGGTAGCAGCCAAATCAATGCCACCTCATCCCAGACAGCTCTGCACATCCTGTGCCAGCTCTCCTCCTCCTGAGAGATGGTGAGAAACTGTGATATGGGAAGTTGGGTGGCCAGTTTGTGTGTATCTAAACATGGGATGCTAGGAGATATATAGCCTAGACATGACAAACTAAATATACACTTGTGGGCATGTTCACCAGGAGTCAGCAATGTGTCCTCATGGCCAATAATACCAATGGTCTCCTGGGATGCATTAAGAGTGTGGCCTGCAGGTTCTTCTGTCCCTCCACTCTAGTCAGACTACAGCTGGTGTATTGGGTCCAGTTCTGGGCTCCCCAGTTCAAGAGAGAGAAGAAATTGTTAGAGAGAGTCCTGCAGAGGCTACAAAGACACTGAGGGGACTGGGAGGAGGAAAGGCTGAGAGCCCTGGGGCTGCTTAGCCTGGAGAAGAGCAGACCCAGAGGGGATCTGTTCAATGCTCATAAAGAGCTAAAGGGTGGGGACAAGAGGCTTGGGCCAGACTCTGCTCAGTGGTGCCCAGGGATAGGACAAGGGGCACTGGGCGCAAACTGGAACCCAGGAGGTTCCGCCTGAGCAGGAACAAAAACTTCTCTGCATGCCCCTGCTTTAGCAGGGATGCTGTACTAGATGATCCCCAAAGGTCCCTTCCAACCCCACCATGCTGGGATACTGACAAACCTGTGCTCTTGAGCACCAGGAGGAAATACAATTTCTGCTCCCTGATTCATAGCTCAGATTCTGAGTGGGGTTTTGTTGTGTTTATTTTTTCAGATCTGCAGCATCAGGAAGCAGCCACAAGTAAAGGTGGATTTAATATGTGAAGATGCATCTTGCTCCCATGCCCAGGATTAACCTGATCACCAGGTTTGGGATCAAGAAAGATTTTCCTTAAACCAAGGATTATAGAGATGCCTTTACATTTCCCACCCTCTCCTGTAAGATGACATCACACTATCAAAAGCCACTTAGCCTTTTTTCTTGGGCAAATACCCTGTTGCTGCAGGAGCCCATGACACCAACAGCATTTTTGCTCTCCTGCTTTCTATCTCTGACACATTGTTTTATAGTATCTGGTGTTTTAGACTTGTCATTACAGAACCATAGAATCATTAAGGTTGGAAGAGACCTCCAAGATCATCCAGTCCAAGCATCAACCTATCACCACCTTGCCACTGAACCATGTCCCTAAGTATCACATCTATATGCTTCTCAAACACCTAAGTACATGCATTAAATAAAGCAATTATCTGTGCCTTTTGAAGCTCCTGGAGGTTCTTCTGAACCTCTGTATTTAATTTCCAGTTCAGAGTTGCCAGAGCTCCCCATGGCCCAACACAGCCAGTCCTCCAGCCTCCTGTTTCTCCAGCTGTGCAACACTGCACAGCTGAGATACTGAAGAACATCACCTGATGGTTATCCTCACTGATTTACACTTGTTTACCAGGACCTCTCAGAAAAGCCTGCTGAGTGCCCATAATATACTATTACAATAATGTTTTATTCTCAATTAATTATTATCTCTATCTTTATCCTGCTGTCCTGCTAGTTTATGTAGCATCAGTGTTCAGCAAAACAGCTTCAGCAATTTCCTTCTGTTCTTTGTTTTGGCCCAGTGTTTCTTTCTCCCCATCCTCTGAAGCTTTCTCAGTAGTTCACATTATCACAGTTCCATTATTAAGCCACAAGTTCCCCAGGAGTTTCTCCAAACCACTTGGAAGCCCATTGCACAGCATCTCTAATTTAAATGCATTTGACTCAGTAATACAATTTAATAACCACCATAGTTACAGTTTAGAATGAAAAATATCTCATTAGCTCTGTAAATTTACAATATGCAGCCTGTTGGTTGGGTTGGGGTTTAGTTTTTTTATTTTTAATTTACCAAGCAGAAATATTTTTGGAACATAGTTGACTTTTCAGTTACACTACTATCAATTTTTTCATGCCCACTTAAGTAGGGGGCTTTATACCAGCATTAGGCTCCTTTTAATTCCTAATATCAGATTTCTTTGAGTCCTAACACATTTTTATTTTCTTCTTTTGTTCTTTACTTCCCTAACCACATACTTTCCAATGCTATAACAGCTCAGCTTAAAAGGTAAAACCCAGTTAATTAGAGTTACATTAATTATTCTAACTTCCCTTCTTTCTATCTCTGCATCCCCATATGCCTGCACTAACAGGCACTGCCTGTCACCTGCACTTAAAGAAACATCTTTACCTGGAAGATCTAACAATATTATGGATGTACACAGCTCATCCAGGCACATTTACTGTCAAGATGCTGGCAGCCACCCAGCTACCAACCCTATCAATATCAACAGAGGCACTGGGGAGGGGGCAGCCAGGGGAGATGTGGACTCAGATCAAGTGATTGCTCCTTTTTGACAGGACAGAGGTTGGGCTTTCTGGTTACTTTAAAGTGCAAACCAACATGTATTTATTCTGTACAGCAGAACTATGGGGCTGTGCTACCTAGGTGAACGTGCAAGAGAATCTCTCTGGGAACAGGCAAGCTCCTCTAGGTTTTCTTTCACCACCAGTTTTTCCTCAGCACCAACTTTGTCATGAGAAATCAAAACAACATCTCCCCACCCTTGTCTCCCTCAATGAGCCATCCCCATTCCTCCAGCAGCAAAAATAAGGAGAAAATTTCTGGCCCCTATAGCAATGTAGGGTCTGGATCAACATCAGGCTGGAACCCCCCACCCCCTAAACACTCTTCTGCTGGGTACCCTAATACACTCCTCCCAACCTTGTCCCCAAAGGTGGCTTCAGCTTACCTGAAGAGAACACACCATGACCAGAGCTTGCCCCTCCACTAGCACCAGAAGAAAGAGATACTCCTAAACCAAGCAACTCTTCTAAGCAAGGACAGTTTTTAAAGGCTGCAGATGTGTCACAGCTGAGGGCACTCAAGATATCAATTTCATCAGCTCCACCCTGCCATTTAGGCTCTACCAGCAGCCACCTGGTTCATCTCATCAGCCACCTGGTCTTAGTGTGAGCAGATCCCTATAGTATCTGTCCTGCCCCAAACCACTGAGCCTGTTCCCCATTCCATGGCAATCCTAACACAGAGAGGGCAGGAAGGACTTGTCTGTAGGGAAAGGTAGGGCTTGCTGCCTTGCTGGAGGAGCTGGGCTGGAGTGGAGTAGGTGGCTTTGAACAGAGAAGCTGTGCTAAGAGGCTTCAGAAAAGCAAGAGAATCTTGAGGTGGAGAAGAGCTTCTCAGCACTGGTTTCATGAATGTTGACTTTATGTGGATGAGCTCCCCCATGATGCTCTCCATCCTGTCCAGCTACATCACCGTCCAATGCCTGAGTCCCATGACAGGGACAGAGGAGGTCAGGGCAGGATATTGTGCTGCCGGCTGGAGGGGGATGGAGGCAGGAACAGAGATGCTGGAGAACAGGGCAGGTGGGAGCCAGGGAGGCTGTGAACCCAGGCAAGCTGTGAGAGCAGTTCTGGAAGCTGGGCCAGACCTGAGAGCTGCTCTCCCCTCACTGGTGCCTCCCCCCCAGCTCTCTTTCTCTCTCCTCTCCCTTCCCTGCCCTGCGGTTCTACAGCTATAATCAAATCATAACTTTTATTAAATTTGAGATTACTTTTTAATGGAATCAATTTCTTGCGTGGTGCTTTTTCCCTCCTGCCCCGCGGCTCAGCCGTGCTCTGCACTCCCCTGCTTCTGCTCTGCCTTTTGTCTCTGCTGCTGCCCTAGTGCCGAACCTTGGCAGTGTAGGGGAGCACCCATGACCCTGTCCTGCCTGATGGATGGGAGGCAGCCTTTGTTCTGTATCCTCTGAGAAGGCTCAGCCCTTTGCCTGTAGTCAGACATCCTTGCTAAGTTGCTCTGCAGGGACAGCAGAAGTTGTCCCACTCTGCAGCTCGTAGCATGGATGGCATCATTAACACCTCTGGTTCATGAGATTTTCACCTGGAAGGAAGGGAATCCTCATCTTTCCCTTTGGTTTTGTTGCTGCATTGGAAACCCTAGGTAAGACCCAGTTGCTCTGAAGCTCCTGGAACTAGAGCAGGCTGAAGGCAGCTGCCAGAGCTCCTGTCCTTTTCATTATAGAATCAAAGAATTATAGAATAGTTTAGACTGAAAGAGACCTTTACAGGTCAGCTACTCCAACCCCCAAGCACTGAGCAGGGACATCTGCAACTAGATCAGGTTGCTCAAAGCCCTAGACAACCTGACCTGGGATGGTTACAGGGATGAGACATCAACCACCTTTCTGGGCAAACTGGGCCAGTGTCACACTACCTTCAGCATAAAAAAAATCTTCCATCTATCTAGTTTAAATCTCTCTCTTTTAGTTTCAAACCACCACCCCTTGTCCTGTCACAACAGGACCTGCTAAAAAGTTTCTCCCAATCTTTCTTCTAGTCCCTTGAAGTACTGAAAGGCTGCAGTAAGATCTCCCTGGAGCATTCTCCAGGCTGAACAACCCCAAATCTCTCAGCCTGTCCTCACAGCAGAGGGGTGCCAGCCCTCAGATCATTTTTGTTGCCTCCTCTGGACCTTCTCCAACAGGTCCATGTCTCTGCTGTGCTAAGGACTCCAGAGCTGGCCCCAGCACTGCAGCTGACGTCTCCCCAGAGCAGAGGCAGAATCCCCTCCCTTCACCTGTTGGCCACACTGCTGGGGATGCAGCTCAGGACACAGCTGGCTTTTGGGCTGCTAGTGCACATTGCTGTGTCGTGTCCAGCTTTTCACTCAGCAGTCCCCACAAGTCCTCCTCTGGCCTGTGTTGATACTGAGGTTTGCCCCGACCCAGGTGCAGGACCTTGCACTTGGCCCAATTCTCCATCTTGTCCAGGTAATCCCTGTTGGGAGTCAGGAATTCTGCCCAACCCACTCACAGTGCCTGGCCAGGCTCTGTGAAGTCATCTGCCCCAGGCCAGCCCCACGGGCAAGCTCTCTCCATGTCACCAAGTAGACCACATGGATACCACCAAGCACAGTGGCTCAAGCCCAGCCTTTCCAGCTTTCCTTGTTTTTCAGTTTCCTAATTACCATGTTGCCAGAAAATGGCTTCAGCTTTGCAATTTTATGTAACTTTCCACTCATTTTCCTGCCTCCCCTTCTGCTTATTCTTTTTCTTCCTACAACACCTACAGATTGTATTAAATCCTCTAATGCAAAGAGGACCATTCTGCTCTCACTTGTAACCATGTAGTGATAACAAGACAAATAACAGTGACAGTTTTCCTTTGGTCCTCCTCCTGCTGGTGTTCTTGGAAAGGAATTTCAGATCCTGACTTTGGATCTCACATAGGAATGCTCTGGGTCTTGCAGCTTTCTTGGTTGGAAAGAGTATTTTCCAAATCCTTATTTAAGAACAAGAGGTCAGGCTGCATCCTGGTTGTTTCAAGACCTGGCTCTAGTCCAGGTGCCTTTCTCACAAAAACTTTCTCCCAGTTTGTAATACCTGAGTTTTGAGAAGATGGATTTTCTGCTGCTCTGAAGGCACACAGAGCTTGGGCTCTTGGGCTTTGTGCTGTCTATTATGTAGTTGCACTGGATTTCTTTGGGAATTTAAATTTAATTCCTCCAAAACAAATAAAGATGCATTATCTGGAGTGGTTTCTTCAGATGAAGCCAGAGCAGCAGGTACTGAGCACAGTGACATGCAGAGGAACCCTGAGGCTGTATTGTCTCCAGTGTTTCCCAAGCTGCCACGTGTGCAGCTCAGCAGCCAGCCTGCACCCAACATGTGGCCATCAAGGCATGTCAGGAGGTACAGACCCCATGGCTGAGTAATTGTTCAAGACAACCCCCCCCCCAAAATTCTCTACCATCACCTTTTGCTTCCATTAGCCTGTTTGATGTTGATGTCACACCATGAGCATCCTAAATATTTATCCTTTACACAAACAATCAGAGAATCCTGGAATAGTTTGGATTGGAAGGGACCCATGGGCAGGGACACCTTCCACTAGACCAGGTTGCTAAAAGCTCCATCCAGTCTGGCCTTGAACACTTCCAGGGATGGGGCAACCACAACCTCTCTAGACAAACTGTTCCAGTGCCTCCCCACCCTCAGAGTGAAGAACTGCTGCTGCTATGTTCATGTCACTGTGTACCTGCTCTCCTCCTGGAGAAGTAAAGCTGAGGTCCACTGTCTGATGTGGGCAGTGAGGAACAGTATCAGCTTTTTCTTCCAAGTCTGGCTCTCTCTTAAAGAGCGTAAGAGTCTACCTATTGATTTGGTCTTTGGTGAGTCTGCTTTTGCTGTTTCCCTGAATGCACTAAAATACCTTCCATGGCTGAGCATCCAGCCAGCCAGAAGCAGGTACTTCATAATTAACACATCTCTATAAGCATTCACAGCATTTAAGTACTCCCCAAACAGTTTCAAATGCCTCTTTTCACTCAGAATTTGAAGGAGATTTGGTATTGTTCTCTGCATCCTTCCTAAGATGAGAATCCAAAGCTCTTTCTCCAAATCAGAGAATTATCTCATGCTGTGACAACAGGATGAGAAGCTGTAAGTCTGTAGTTATTCAGGTAACTTTCTGCATTCTCCTTCTTTTAAAGTCTTAGTTTATTTTTCAGCCAAGTCCATTCTGTGTGTATCTGTGCCTCTGAACAAAAGGAAGTTATTCTTTGAGATTCATTTGAAATGTTCTTCCATGGTCATTTATGAAAGCATAAAAATAGATTCAGTCCTGAAGTATGAGACACATCACCAAAATATACATATATATGTTTATAAATAGATATTTGTATGGGTTTGTGTGTGTGTGTGCAGTCTTTTAAGGACTACATTTCTTTTCTTTGGCTATGCACATGGGGTTTATTCCTGCAAAGGTTTTTTCCAGTCTCACACAAATCACCAGGACTGAGGGAACTGCAGCTCTGCCTGTAATTAATAAATCATCTAAAGAGCAGAGAGTAGCGAGTCCACATTGAGGTCCAACAGGAGACTTCCAAGTATAGAAGTCTTTTTAAAAAGATAAAAACCAGTCCATTTTGGTGTCTGCTATCAGCTCCTATGTTTCTGTCACTAGAATCTATCAAGAAGCTCAGGTTTTGTCGATGTGAGTCCTCCTGCAGGTAGGCTGGGAGCTGGGAATGGCTCCAGTTTCTCTGAGCTCAGGATGGACAGGTCCCTTTCCTGAGCATGGGAAAGGATGGCTTTGGTGGTATTGTTATGGCTTTTTCCATCCTCTCTCAGAGCAGTCAGGCTGGAGAAAGCAGCATTTCAAACTCTGACTTGCTGGCTGGTTTTAAGCCTCAGGTTGCAATAAGTAATTAGCTCTCTGTCAGTTGCACTCCTCAATCAAGCACATAAATCCTTGCTGCTTCTATCTGGTTTTGTTAAGTAAAATTTGATCAGAAGATCATTTCTCACAAACTCAACGTTGTCCTCAAATGGATGGTCATCCATGGTGAGCTCTGCAACCTTTTCAGCCACCCTAGTCTTTTCCTGACATCTCATGCCTCCCTGCCCTGCCAACACCTTTCCTGCCCTACGCCTAAGCTCATTCAGAAATACCCATTTCATTATGCAAAGCATAGAGGCTACTTGTCTCTGGTTTTATCTTCCTGGGGCTGGTGGATCCACTTTTCAGCTTTACTTGTCACTGTGTACCCCCTGACTACTCCCACTTCTCCTGTGACCTGAATGGCAGAGTGGTCCCAGCTCCTTCCAGACTGGGACATGCTTGGGAAGGTGGTGGGCACCCTTCTGCACCCTGGCTGCTGTCCCGAGGCACACGGTGACCTGGGGAATGTCTCACCAGGCAGCCTCAGGGCTGCTTATTTCCCACTGAACAAAGAATACAAATGCTGTCTCTTGGTCTCTGAGGGAAGCACATTTTTCAGTGACACTTTCAAGAGGACAGCTTGTCCTTCCTCTAAAGCCATCACAGCGTAACACCACAATCTGCAGACAAACATTATGCAAATGTCTCTTTTATAGCCGTAGTCAGAAATGTGTCTTTTCTTGTGCTTCATTAGGACATTGGCACAAAATGCCATTGGAGCCTCTGAGATTTGCATCCTTTCCATCAGAGAGGCAAGTTTGTGTTTCAGTTTATGGCTGGTTTCAGGTTCTGTAGGTTTTAGAAGCCTGGTTTTGCTCCTTGCTGCTCAGAGGACACCAGATCTCCACATCTAAGTATATACCAGGCTGCTGTCTCCTTCTCAATAGCCCATGAGCCATCTGCACCTCCAGGGAAGCTGCATCTGGAAGAAGAGAGAGGAAAAAAAAGTGCAAAGACTGAATGGAGTCAATCCCAGATTGGTCCTGGGTGTCACACCATCTTCAGGCCCTCCCTTTTGTCCCCATGGTGGTGCCAGCTCCCTTTTCCTTAGATGTTCTGGGCTCTGCTCACAGGTTGCTCCAGGACTCAAAGGTGCAGGAATGAGAATGGTGTCCCCAACATCTGTCAGTCTGCTCAGGAGAGACCACAGCCTCTGGGAACACATTCATCTATTTCAAACAATGAATGCACATAATACACCCCATGTAGCAATAAAAAGTTAGAGGTTTCTTAAAAAATGAAGCTGCCCTGCCAAAAGCCCTTGAATTTTGGTCTAATGACCCTTACATCCTGCTGTATGTTGCTATTTTCCATGGGTGCTCACAGGATGTGGATTTTTGTGTGGCTTTCCCAGTTGTTCATTGTTTGTAGACATCCTGTTACGTGGTGTTTCTGCACATGTCCTGTGGCCACTGCCATCTTCTGTGTGGATCTCCTAGAGCTCTGCTCCTGTCTTGCCTGCTGCTGAGCTATTCCTCCCAGTCTGCCCAGTCCAGACCAGCCACAGCTGGAGGTGCTCTGTCCCCACACTGCTCTACTCTTTACTGTGCTGCTCACCCTCTAGCTCCAGCTTAAGAGATCTCTTCCTCCAACCTTCACCCATGCCATTTGTACCCCCAGCACATCACTGAGCAGAAGGATGAGGACTTTCAGCACTTTCTGGCATGGAAGATCTCACTTGGAAGGAGCCTCTAATCCTATTTTACTCTCCTTGTAATTCCCTCCCATTGCAGTCCGAGGAAGAAGAATAACAACAACAATAAATTGACTTTCCAGTGGTTTGCAAGAAGAACTTGTCAATTCCTCTTCCTGTGCCTGAAAACCTCTCCTCTCTACTCACTGTGTGAATCTTCTAATGTGTTAAGGCAGGGAAGCTGCCCCAAGCACCCAGGCTGTCCCTAGCATGGCTATGCCCAGCTGCATACCCATGTTGCACAGCCTAAAGGACCATGCTTGGCCAAGAGAGCCTGACCATGTGCTCCCAGGATGATAGGAATGGGCAGTGCAGAGCAGATGCCATCAAGTGTTGACTCAGATAATGCTTCTCCATCCCCTGATGTGATCTAGCTGTAACATCATTTCCTTGAAATATGAAAAGTGGAGGAAATATATAAGTAAATATAGTGCCTATATAGTAATCTACAAGTAAATATAGTGCTTGGGAGAAAGCACTGGAGGAATACTAAAAGTGAGTTGTTTGGTTTGACAAAGTACAGTGCCTACCTGGCTTCATCACTCTGTTGCAATATTTACTGCTTGAGGGCATTTTGATAATGATTTGTGTCATTTATTTATAGATGTATTAATTCTCACCTTCCACAGGACTCGGTGTGCTGCCTGTTTTGGAGGGAGATACTCACACTGGGAGCTTGGGCTAGGAAGCTGCAAGAGTTTTCTAATTGTGAACTGAAAACTGTCAGAAGAACCTGGTCTTTTTTTAATCCTGGAAATGAATGCTGGTAAGCACTGTTCTCCTGAGAAGCATCTTAACACATTCCTGCAAACTCTGCTGAAAACAAACACATGAAATTTCACCCTCAAAAAAATAATATATATATTTTGCAAAATATAATGAATGAACCTGAACACAGTAAATCCATTTTTTTTGCATCCTTGGCAGCCAGCACCTTACTCAAATTTCTATTAAGCTCTGGAAAGGCTGTTTTGTGTCAAGAAAGAAAAAAATCAGCTCCTTGGATTTTCTTTAACAGATGCTGGCCTCCTAATGGAAAGCCCATATAGCAGCAAGATCTCACTTAAGCAGTGGTTTTCAAAGGGCTCTTCTGTACAGATTTAGCAATTAAAAATCTGGAAAGAAAGCCACAACTCAAAACCCTAAAAATGGATGTAGGCCAAAAATTTAGCTGAAAATGGACAATGTCCCCAATATGTGAATGAGGATAGGGACCAGAGGAGGCCACAAAAATGATCTGAGGGCTGGAACCCCTCTGCTGTGAGGACAGGCTGAGAGAGTTGGGGTTGTTTAGCCTGGAGAATGCTCCAGGGAGACCTCAGTGCAGCTTTTCAGTACTTCAAGGGACTAGAAGAAAGAATGGGAGAGACTTTTTAGCAGGTCCTGTTGTGACAGAACAAGGGATGATGTATTTAAACTAAAGGAGAAAGATTTAGACTAGATAGAAAGAAGAAATTTTTTACAATGAGGGTGGTGAGACCCATTCCAGGTCTGGCTGGGGCTCTGAGGAATCTGCTTTAATTGCAGATGTCCCTGCTGACTGCAGGGGGGTTGGACTAGATGGCCTGTAAAGGTTTCTTACAACCCAAAGTGTTCTATGAGTCTGCAGTAACCAGCTTGTTCTGAAGCTCACCGAGCCACGTCCCTGCAGTGATTTCTCTGTAGCCCATGCAAGGCCAACACATGGGGAGCAGTTCCCCACAGCTCTAGCTCTCAGAGCCATTTCCAGTGTGAAGTGCAACAGAGGCTGTAGGATGGCTGTGGAAATTAGCACTATTGGCTCAGGCTTCCTCAGCCCCAGATCCTGGATCAGCAGAGGATATCGGTAGAGGGAATTAGGGCTAATCCAGCTTCTGAATCAAAGCCACATGTCAGCAGTAAGATTGCATTTCTCAGGTGTTGAGGCAGTAAGAAGGCAGTGTGGGATGCAGCTGGAGCTGCCATATATGTCTGCACTTTATTTTTAAATGCCTGTTATTTCCTTTTATATTTTGGCTATTGGATGCTATTTCTTGAAGGCAGGATAGCACAGGAGGGGATGCACTGTGTGTGCATAGGAGATGTGTTTGTGTGTGTGAGTGTGCTGGGAAAGCATCAAAAGCCTTGGATACTCAGGTTCATCGTGGGTAACATCCACAGTAGGACATGGGAACCTGGTGGGGTCCAAGTGCAAAGCTCCCAAAGCCTGGGAGAGGCTGCAGGTGGTTCCCCTCGAGAGCTGAGGGTGCACTGTCTGCAGCAGCCAGCCTCAGAACATGGCTCGTGGTTGGGGCGGCACAGCTGGGGCACCAGCACCCCCAGGATTAGTGCTCATGCTGCTCTGAGTATTTTCACTGGGAGAGGCTAGGTACTGGGAGCCTTGCCCTCCATCAATCTCCCAAGGGTACCCAGGCTGGTGCCCCGTGGGGTGGCAGAGCCCACAGCGATGCGGTGGCAGCAAGTCTGGCTCCTCTGGCTGTGCCGCTCCAGAGCTCGAGGGCACGCTGGTATTGCCTGTCAGGGAGATTGGTGGGATCTGAGCTGCCAAACTTCCCAAGTCATTTACAAAGCTCTCTTTGCCCACCCCTGCTCGCCGGTGATGAATGGAGTTATTATATCTGCACAATCTTATCCTGCCCCCCAGCAAAACTCAGTGGTGAATTCAATGTTGTTGGGGAAGGCTAGTGAAGCATACGGAGCAGTGATCACATTTGTCTTGCAGGGAGAGGAAGAATTGAGGGCTGCAATAAGCAGCATTAAATAGCCAAGCGTGCTGGATTACAGCTCAGCAGCTCCCCGGACCCCTGTGGTCTTCCAGCAGATTCCCATTGCCTTCCCATCAGCTTGGGCATCCTGGTGATGGGGAGCAGTTTCTGGGGGTCTCCTCCCATCTTCTCTCACACCTCTTCTGCATCTCAGGTAGGCAAATCAGCTTAGGTGCTCCTGATCAACAACGGAGTCACCTCATGTTGCAGGAAGGACTCTGTCCTGGTTGGGCTGACCAGTGGAAACTTCACAGGCTTTTTTCTCTCTACCCAACTGCTTTCCTGCTTTGGGAGTGTTATCCCACAGGGAAAGACAAAGTGTATGGGCACCTGGTGGAAATGACCTGTCCTGCATGCATACTCAGCCACATGCTGACCAGATGGGGCTAATTAATGAGTATGAATTAGTTCATACTATTAAAGCACTTGGAAACTCTGAATCATCACTTGCTGAATCCTTACACTCAGTATTCTTTCTGCAGCTGTAGTCAGGACAGATATTTCTAGGGCAGAAGAGTCACCTCCAGTCATTCTGAGGGTACAAATCTGGAGGAGGTCTTGCAGAAACTGGTCTGGACCCTCAAAGGATGGCGCATGAGTTTCCATGCTCCTCTGGTGTCTGTGTGGATGGAGTGCACAGTGGTGTGTGTGGTGGTACATGACTGTGACTGAGGTTGTGAGTTTAGGGACAGAGGAATGTTACCAAGGTGTGATTCATCTGTCAGAGGAGCAATCCACCAGAGGCACCAATCCCCTCTAGGTGTGTGCACTGGTGTGCATCAGCATGTGGTGCTGTGGATGCTGATTACCGGTGCACGCCGGTGCTGAGATGATAATAAAGTGGGAAGGTAGAGTTCCATCAGGATGGGACTGCTCTGGGGAGAATAGGTGGTATGTTAAATAGGAATGAGGAAAAACATACATGCTCTGCATGCATCTAACCCCAGAGACACCCCGAGAGAGCCGTGGAGGTGGCTCAGGGGTAGGGCTGCTAGAACAGCATCCGCAATCGGGTCACGCACCCGTGCTGGGGTTGGAGGAGAGCAGCTGCAGGGGGGTGATGTGATTTATGGATCCCAGGGTCTGTATTTGGTGGGCTTCTCCTCCTCCTCCCCAGCGTGGGCTGTGGGAACTGCTGGCCTCCCTGTCCGTCTGTCCGCCCGCGGGGGTGGTAAGCAGCGGCAGCCCGGGCTCTGCACGCAGGGTTGTGGGGCGGTGAGATGCTCCACGGGGCAATGCTCAGAGTTCTGCTGAACCCTGATGGAGGGTGAGTGTGGGAAGAACTGCTGGGAAAGTCACAGCCTTGTCCCTCTGGAGCCGGGAGCAGCTAAAGCATGAGCCCCCTGGGAATATCAGCGTGGAGTTTAACTCTGTGCATGCTGCATGAGGCTGGGCTTGACAGTGCAGGATCTGCCTGGGCTTGACAGTGCAGGACACGACTCCACGCCTGGCCCTACCCGTGCAAGGGACACTCTGGACACCTTTGCCGACGGCAGCATCCTCACAGAGATACCATCAGCATCAGTTTTGTCCACTCATTTAAACTTCTGAGTGACTGAGTGGTAGGATTAGAGGCTGGGAGAAGAACAAGGCAGTTTCTCATCATGTAAAAGCACCACAGGCCCCTGCTCCTCTCCCAGCAGTGCAAGGGCGGTGCAGACTGACAGCCCTGCCAAGGCACTGTCACACATTTCCTATGCAGTATTAAAGGAACGAGAGGAAAGATCTCAGAGCATTTGCATTAAAAATGGTCACGTTGGCATTTGCTTCTTGCTGAACATTTCTTCTCTTCAAAGAACCATGTATTTTCACAGGAGAAAGGAGAGTAAGGAGCAGCCTGTCCCAGGTATCAGGCCGATGCTTTTGTCCCGAGCAATTTTCATCTCAAGAATAAAAGAACTGCAGAAAGGAAAATAGTGCTGAGCACACTTGGTTTGCAATTTTCCAGCCTTTAAAGGCTGGTCCCATCTCTTTCCTCCCAGAGCGGCTTGTTCTCTGGCCCCTGAGGACACTGTTTCCTTACCAGATACTAATTCTCAAACCTCAGCTCTTTCAGCCTGTTCCAATAAACATCACAAGAATGTTTCTAAATAGGGAATGTGCTTTTTTTTTTTCTGCCTTTTTTTTTTTTTGTTCTCCTTAAGAAGGAGGGAGAGGTTTTGTGAAATCCTTGAGAAAGATGATTGGCCAAGGAACCATCCTTTGTCCAAGCAGTGGAGGTTTGGAGAGGTAATGAAGGGTTAAACCTGTTGAAGATGGGTAGGTGACCCTGGCTGAGGATATAAGGTCCAGGATTGTTGCCCTAGTGGTGATGGTGGTGAAGTTAGAGGGCTGTCTACCTGTGTGTGGGGACAGGTTGTTGGTACTGTGCCCCTCAGTACTCTTTCTGTCTGGCTCTTTGCAAGGCTGGACACGTGTTGGGATGCTGAAGCTTGGCTCTGAAAATGAACATTATTGTCAAGTTGTTTCAGGCAGTCTGAAGTTGTGTCTCTTGCTTGTCCTTTCCTTCATTCCAACATCCCTGATAAAGCACGAGTGAGCCATGGCAATGGCTTTAGACACTGGCAGCAGGCAATGCTCTGCCTGAAGAATGCAGGCTGCTGCTGCTAAGCTGCCAGACTTATTAGTGATTATTTTAATTAAGTGGAAGCTTATAAATGGCTCTGTAAACAAAGAAGCTGCTGCAAAGCTCACTGCCTCTGTGCCAGCCACTTTTGGGTTTGCAGAGGTGACCATCTATGCCATCACCTGCCACATCCATGAGGGTTCAGCTTCATTGGCTGCATCTCGGTGGCTCTAGAATGCCCTGCAGCAAACTGGGGAGAACTGTGTGTGCTGTAGCAGCTTCTCAGGTGAGAAAACTGTCAAAAAGATCCACTAAACAGTTTAGTGTGCAACTCAGAAAGAAATCAGAAACAAAAAGAACCTTGAGTAGAAGATGCGGCAAGAAAATAGTCCTTTACCTTCTCGATGAGGTGAGTTGATCACAAAGTGTGAATGCCCTGATGGCTGCAAGACAAAAGCACACCAATGAATTGTACAAGATTGATGCTTTTCTGGATCATATGCTTTAGCAAGCTATAAATTACCAGCTTGTTTCCAGGATGTGGAAATTCAGATTTTTACTCTCTGATCTGATGAGATTTCCTGGCCTGATAGCTGTCCTCTGAATCCCTAGAAATGATGGGAAGGGAGAAGTGCTAATCTGCAGGTAACACCTGCCTAGAGCATTATGAGACCTGCTGAATTTTGTGCAACATCACAGGTAACACAGCAAATGATTTATTGTGCTCACACACCTAGTAAACATAGAGATACCCATAGGCTGTCTTAAGAAAAGAACATGAATTGAATACAAAAATGAAGCAGAGATGTGGGCATTCTGATCATTAAAATGGACAAGATAGGAAAAGATAGGATAAGAAGAAACAGCCTCAAGTTGTCCTAGGAGAGGTTTAGGTTGGACATCAGGAACAATTTCTTCCCCAAAAGGGTTGTCAAGCCCTGGCACAGGCTGCTCAGAGCACTGGTGGAGTCACCATCCCTGGAGGCATTTAAAAGCCATGTAGATGTGGTGCGGAGGAACATGATGGACTTGGCAGTGATAGTTAAGGGTTGGGCTTGATGGTCTGAAAGGTCTCCTCCAACCAAAACAATTCTATGATTCCATATGCCTGTTCCAGCAGATTCCAGAGCCTGGAAAACATTTCTGCTCCTAAATTCCCCACTGCAATGTTGAACCTCATTTAACTTACTCAAGGCTTTGTGGTTTGTTTTTTCCTGGTGATCCTCTAGTTGCAGCTTCAGTCAGCCAGCACTTGCCATGCACAGAGACATCCTTTTAAGTCCCTTTCCTGGATGTAATTTCTTAGTATTTTTGTGAAATCCATCTGCATGGATCCCAGCACATGCAAATCCAATGACACTATTATAATCAGGCTTAAATGCAGCAGCAACCCGCTCCCATTTAAGCTAATAGCTCCCAGCAGGCAAAGGTTGTTATCCTTTATGGACCAGCCCTCTGGGGAGCCACATGGAACAGCTTGTAACAACGGCTTGTGCATTTGGAAGTTGCCAAACTTTACTTACTGCCTCACAGGGCCTTGGGATTTGGTGAATTTTTTATTTTTTTTAATGTTTTTTTTCTCTTCTCTAGCTGCACAGCAGCTTGGTCTGCTTGGGTAATATGGACCTTGCACTTAACAATTGCTTTCTCACAATCCCTGGATTGTTGGTAGTCACCTGGGTGGGGATCTGGAAGTGCCTGCACTGAAAGAAAAAGAGATCTTTGATTATTTATTTTTCAAACAACAAACAGAGGAGTGAACCCAAGGGACCTCCAGCCTGAGAAATCCCAGCAAGTCCTGGGGATAAATACATGGGCTTCCAGGAAGGGAGGTTTGAGGCAAAATGGTTGGGAAATGCCAGAGGTTTGCTAACACATTTCAAGTGGAGATGCTTTTGTTTAAAAGAGTTGATATTTATTAGGCATGCCAGTAGAATAAAAACAAGCACAGATGGAGAATAAATCTTCCTGAACAGCCAGAGCAGTACTCCTTGATCATTCAATAAACATCATATTTTAGCACCTTTAGTCCTTCCCAGGCAGCTCTGTACCTGTTACAAGAGGTTCACTGAAGATAAGATTAGTTGCCAGCTCCTGTTCAGCCACTGCCTTTTCCATTTACTTCTAATTTTTTCAGGCTGCTTCTCTGACACTGAGATTTTCCCACATTAGTCTCTGCTAAAAGGGCAAGCTAGGCACTAGTAGAGATATTTTGAATGTAAGGAAAATTCTTTCCATCTTCAGAAGTCTTGCCCATGAATACCTTGGGGACTATCAGAAACAGATATTTCATGCCACATTTGTTGTGTACAACAGGCCAAGTGCAAAAGATGAGTGGAGCAGCAATGGTGCATGCTTGAAACTAGCAGATTCAACCATGGGTACTATGTTGGTTGCTCATTTTTAGAGCCCTGAGCACATCTGGGCACATCACTTGAACAGCTTGGTTGCAGATGTCTTTCCATGTTGCATTGTACCTCCTGGACACCCAGAGGCTGTGCTTAGAATCATCAGATCACAGAGTGGTTTGGGTTGGAAGGGACCTTTCAAGGTCATCTAGTGCAACTCCCAAGCACTGAGCAGGGACATCTTCAACCAGATCAGGTTGCTCAAAGCCCCAAACAACCTCACCTGGGATGGTTCCAGGGTCCTCAGCAAGCTGGGCCAGTGTCTCACAACCCACATAGTAAAAAATTTCTTCCTCCTATCTAGTCTAAGTCTCCCTCTTTTAGTTTCAAAACATCACCCCTTGTCCTGCCACCACAGACCCAGTTACAAAGTCTCTCACCATCTTTCTTATAGGCTCCTCGAAGTACTGAAAGGCTGCACTAAGGTCTCCTGGAGCCTTCTCTTCTCCAAGCTGAACAACCTCAACTCTCTCAGCTTGTCCTGACAGCAGAGGGGTTCCAGCCCTCAGATCATTTCTGTGCCCTCCTTTGGACCCACTCCAATAGGTTCATGTCCTTCTTGTGCTGAGGGCAAACTTCAACCAGTCCTGATTAAAGAAAAGCTCTCATAGCTATGGCTGGAAGCCTGAAGAATTTGCAGGTTCTGCAGAGGATTTGAAATCTGGCTGAGGCTCAGTTTGTAAGCCCAGCTCTTGGAGCCTGCACTCACCCCAGCCCTCTCCAGAGCTGAGAGGGGAAAGGAAAGAAAATGGGATACTTTAACCAAAATCCTTCCTGACTACAGACCAATGCAGGACAGAGAAGAAGAAATCTAAGCACTTCACCTCTAAAAACAAATCCTGAAGCCATGGATTTTGTTGGTGTCTGATTTTAATGATGGGAGCAGAAAGGGGGACATGAACAGCAACAAAGCTTCCACAGGAGCCAGGAGAAGCATCCAGAAACCTGTCCCCTTCGCTGAACCAATCTGTTCTCCTCCAAATCCCATGCCTCCACTGTGTCTGTGCTGGAAAGCAAACAAAAGCCATGCAGCAAATGCTCCAGTCACCCACCTGGGTGTTCAAAGGGTCACCTTCTCGAGGACTTAAAGGAGCAGAAGCCTCTGGGCTCAGGTGCTCATGATGGCTAGAGGACCATTATCCCAAGGCCTTTTGGAACAGGACAAGGGGTGATGGTTTGAAACTAGAGGAGGAGATTTAGACTAGAGAGAAGGAAAACAATGTTTACAGTGAGGGGGGTGAGACACTGGCCCAGGTTGCCCAGAGAAGGTTGGACAGGACTTTGGGCAACCTGCTCTAGTTGCAGATGTGCCTGCTCAGTGCATGAGGATTGGAGTACATGACCTGGAAAGGTCCCTTCCAACCCAAACCAGTCTGTGATTTTAAGATTCTATGACCAGTGCAGTGACGAACTGCCTAGATGCCTGAGATGGACATGTTTGGGTCCACAGGAGTCAAAGGGAGAAGCCCTTGCAATCAGCTGATAGCACCCCCCCTTACTCAAGCAGATATTTGTGTGTTTGAGGAAGGATGCAGCTCCAAGCTTATGCATTCTTCATTTAAGTGTCCAGACACAGCCTTGGTAAGAAAAGAATTGCCCTAACCCTGCTTCAGAGGACAAAGGTGGGTGATAAAGGTGAGGCCTCTGAAGCACCCGAGGCAAATTGCTTTGGTGGGATTGGTGTGCAGCTGTGCTCTGCACTGCCTCAGCTATTCCAGGAACAGCTGATCTCTGGCAAGGATGGCTGGTCCCCAGGAGCTTGCTCCTCTGCTCCCTGCTGAACAGCTGTCACTTAACAGGGATTAGAGCTCTTGAGGTTATGACACAGAAAAACACTGCATTTGGAAAAAAACAGAACATGTAGGTTGCAAAACAATCCCCAACAAGGTGGAGCACCTCCCACTTAGGGTGCTTTGGATAGCCCCACACCACACCACAGCCTCTGCTTCCAAACACACAATACTCCTGTATGACACAGCCTGACCCTGTGCTGGGATGAATGGCATCCACTTAACGAACCATTCCTCAGCATCTCACTTTAGCTTTATTGTTCAGTCTGGTCCCTTGTCTTATATGCTGCTTGCTATACAAATCTTCTTCTGGGGACAGAATTATTCATCTCCTTGGCCTAGATAACATTAATGGGACGCAAACTAATGGACTGATTTTTCACAACACTCCCTGAGATGAATGGGCTTCTTAATTCTCATTTTATCAGTGAAGAGTGGAAGCATCGAAGCATTTAAGGTCCAAAGATTCCTCTATATATGGTTGTGCAATCTGAGACTCCAAAGACCTGTTCTAGGTGTTGCTCAGGATTTGAGGGATGGATTACTTAGCATTAGATCAGCCCATTGCCCCACCTGCAGTAGCAGCTCTGGGATGTGAGATCCCAAGGCTTGCAGCTAGACCAGCTCAGAAGAACCCACAGATGATGCCAGCATCTTTTCTGTGAGCTCTGGACATCACTGCCACCTTCCTCATCAACAGCCAGGAAAAATCCCACCACAGAGGTCAGGAGAGAATGGAGGAGCAGAATACTCCATAATTATCAATTACAATTGCTACTTGTTGGTTGTTGTCTCCTTCTGCCCTAGGATCCATGTACATGGGCTGCTCCAACCTCAGCAATGGATCTCAGTTGCTCAGGGAAGGAGATCTAGCTGTGGAGATGTGTCTGCCACAGAAATGGGGAAATGCTCATCATAGGAGGAGGAGGACAGCACTGCTAGCTTCCTACCCCATGGCATGGATTTTGTTGCACAGCAGTGAGGTGCTTGCTTGATCCTGAAAGGAGGCAGGTGTAGATCTACAAATGTTACCATGCTCCTGGGAGGTGTTTCATGGTCAGTGTACAAATTTCCCACATGGAGCAGTGAGGTTTTGGCTTGTGCTGGGGTTATACACCACCTCTGAGAAGAGCTGGCTGCCCGTTGTGTGCCCTGGCAGACCTTCTTCCAAAAAATCAATGGTGATCTTCAGGATGGTGAACCTAGACCTGCTGAACCAGAGCATCTGTCTCCCATGATTCACTGTGTTTGCTCCTCTGTTTATCCAGAAATCCCTGTGTGTGTGTGTGAAAACTCTCCTGGAGATCCTTTTTGCCCTAAAAGCTACTCCCTGAGGCACTGTTATTCACCTGGTCCTAGTGCCTCTTCTACATCTGACCTAATGTGTTGGTTACCTGCACCTTGCCATCTGGCTGCCCCCAAGGCTGGTCCTCTTTGCCCTCGAATTTCTGTTCCAAAAGCCCTGGCTGCAAACCTCTTCTCCATATGCACACATGCTTACTCTTTCCATTCCATCCATTTCTGGATTTCAGTCTCCTAAACCACAGGTGAACTTTCTTTTTGCCACCAACTGCTTCTCCCAACAGCTACAGCCACAGGCAAGCAGTGTCAGAGACTCCAGGAGATGAATTAGAACAGGGTAGAATGTTTGTGTCCTCATGGTACATCACAGCCCCCTTCAAAAGAGCCAACACTTCAGTCCTCCTGCTTCAGCTCTTCTCAAAACACAGGGTTTGCCTCTTCTCTGTCAGCAGTCTATACACACACAGACCTTTTTCCTCCCTGGTGCCTTGTATCATGCTCTACAAAGCAACTGTGTTCACTTCTGTGCCCACCTAAACTCTGTTGCTCTATTTTCACCAAACACCCTTGGTTCTTGGATGTTCTGGAAAGGCAATCAGTGCATCATGCTTACACATGTAACCCCATGCTCTGCCTATCATCCTCCATTCCCTTGTTCCTCACATCTTCCCTTTGGTGACTAGTCTGTGAGCTGACCTCGTGTCTTCACTGCCTTCCAGGATCCTAGAAGGTTTTATTTGTCCCTCCCTGGGAGATCACAACTAATTCAGTGCCCATTCATGCATGTCAAAATGTAAATAATAAATCATCTCTCCCTGCCAGCAAAACCCCCCTGCCCACAAAGGCAAAGCCCCACTTCTTTCTGGCAAAGTGGGACTCTGCCTTGGTCTGCAACAACCTTACCATTACTTCTGTGATATTACTGAGCACTGGGGAGAGTGGGGTTTCCCACCTGCCTACACAACCTCTCCACATCCTTGCTTGCTTTGGCTCTGTTTGGAAGGAAATGATTGCTTTGGGATATTCAAAATGACAGGAATGGGGAGAAGGGAAGAACAGAGGAACCAGTACAGGGTGAGGGATGAAGAGAAAACACCATGAAGAAATGGGAGTAGAGAACAAAATTTGGGGTGTGAGAAGCTAAAAGAGTTGGTGTGTGACCCACGTGCACAGAGCTAGTGTGCTAAATTCTCTTCTATAGCAACTTAAAAGGTTTTTATCCTTTAACTAACACAGTGGTGAGAGGTTTATTCAAGTAGAAAATTTTTAATTGCATTCTCTTGTAGTCAAATATTAATGGAAGGACCTTGTACAAATAAAAGTGAATAATGCAACAGCTTAGCTGACAACATTGTTTCACATTCATTGCAGATTGTGAACCTTCATTAAAATGGATTATTTTTGCTTTGGAGATTTAACCAGCAACATGACTTTCCCCTCTCACTGGCCCTGTTATGCCTGAGCCCACAGAGAGCTCAGTCCAAGGAGGAGCTTGCAAAATTAATTCTGAAATAAGAGGCTGAAACTTCCAGGACGTGAATTCTTCTCATCCCCTCGGCTCAGAGGAGAGCTCAGCATGGAAATCATTAGGCAAGGAGTTCAAGCAGACCCCTGTGATGGAGGAGGGCTCAGAGAAGACAGGCATGGCAATGTGCCTGAGAAACTCAGGGAAGAATATAGGCAGTGGCCAGTTGAAAGGCAAGCTGAGCTTGTCCCAACACCAGGGGGGACAGAGGGTGGACTTCACTTTAGGTCACTGGCTCTACCAGTTGGGTGGATCAATCAGAGTTTCAGATCCAGCCAGATCAGCATGGGTGGGGGCATCTATATGGTTCAGCCCAGCACAGAGCAACCAGCCAGAAGGACTTTGAAGAGAGTGACAGGCTGGAGCTGGTTTCAAGCCACAGGCTCCTTCCTGGAAGTAGGGACAGTGAGCACAGGCACTGGGTCAGTGATGGGTTTGCTTCCCCAAACCACCTCAGCTCACTTCAGGACCCTTAGCTGGATTGTATGGGGACACACTGATGCCCCCCTGCAAACACCCTGGCTGTAGCCCCAAGATACTGTTGACCACCCTCTGCTCTGCTTGTAAATACCCTTAGAGGAGGTATTGGCCCTGTGCCCTGGTCCCATGACATCCAAAGGGTCTGCCCCACTTCCAGATCTCCAGACTGCCCTGCTTGTGATTTCCTGAAGCTTTGGTGCCTCCAGGCGTGCAACAGCTGTGTTCCTCATGCAGTCTTGGGTCCCATCCCTGAGCCCAACAGCACAGCTCCATGGTTGTCACTGCTGAATGAGCTCAGGTAGCTCCAGCAAGGAGATCAAAGCCCATCTGCAGGATATCTTCAGGATCCAAGAACCCCAGTAGAACCACTTCAGTATTTTGCTCCAAGGGGTGGAGGCAGCCCCACATGGGAAGCACATGGCAAGAGCAGGAATGCAGCCCTGATTCCCCCAAGCATCCCTTCTCTACTGAGAAATGCACAGGCTAAGGCACAGGGAAGCAATGCTTAGGTGGCCATGTGGTGAGGATCACAGCTTTGCAGTGTTTGTGGTCACAAATGAGCTCCAACTAATTTCTGAAGGATTTTCTCATCACTGTCTGCACACAGCTTGGATGGGAAGTCAGAGCTCTTTCAGAGCGCTCACTGCGAATCCCTCCGGCTGCTTGTTTTCATTCTGCCTAACCCAGGATTAATTGGGTTTGTAGCTGTGGCTGTGGGAAAGCTCTGATGTCCTCCACTATGGTTTTACTCTCAAGTTTCTTTGCCACTCTAATTCCTCACTTACATTGGGAACAGCAATTCTGTGTTATTTTTAGTCCTCAACCATTACAAACATAGAAGAAACAAGACACCTACGGAAGTGGCCCCTGTGCAAAACTATGAATGATTCAAAAGTGCTGTTGCAATTCCCAGCCTCTCCTTTTCTAAAAAGCTTTCTAACATGAACAGTATGGGGTTGATTTGCTCCTGGGTGACTCAAAACACATGAGAGAAGTTAGTTGTTGAACTCTGAGCTGACCCCCAGCGAATCAGACAGAAAATCACAGACTGGAAACCCCACCCTGTACTGCAGGTTCCTCTTCCAAAGGGCCCTTTTATCACCCTGCCTCAGTTCCCATTTCCAGCGTCACTCTAGGGCTTGGGAAGCACCAATGTTTGCATTGAGAGTGCCTTGTACCTTCTGATGCTCAGCCCAGCAACATTAAAAGGTTGCATCAATTAATTTGCTGCTGGTGGCTCCTAACACAAGTGTTCATCTTCCCTCCTGCATCCAAGTCAGTGCGAGGACACTCGCTGTAGCTGTGGCACGGAGGAACCTCTGAAGAGCTGTTTGGTGACTGGGGGATTTATATTAGTACAATGGCCTCGCTGTAGAGTGAGACAAGCTACTGACATGGCAGTACTTATAGTCTATAAAACAGCAATTATGCTTGTTATTAGATCATCCCATTTACAGCCTGAATCCTTCGCCTATGGTGCATGCAAAGCAACCCAGTGGCTCTCGGAATGCTGAGCTAATCTGTGCTAATCCATTATGTAAATCACCAGGACAATAACCAGAGACAAATGTTAAATGTCCTAGAAGCACCCGGCCTTCCTTAACGAGATTTGACCCACAAAACTGGGGGCCTGCAGATTGCTGAGAGGGGTCTGCAGATTGTGGGAAGAACATCTGCACTTTACAATTTGCAGATGCAGTTTGAACCCTGGGGCACCTTCAAATCTCAGCCTTTTCAAGGGGCTGCTGCTGAATTAGTCCCTGTACAGACTGCAAAGTGTCTGGACTCTTTGAAACAGGAACCCCAGCCCCAGGCAAGGTCATTTTGAAGCAGCTTTGGTTGCCTTGGGGCCAGGGTCTACGCACTGAGTCCTTCTCAATTGTGGGCTTTGTGACCAAGACCTAAGGAAAATCTCAAAGAGAATAACACTTGACTAGTGCTGTTGTATATCATCAGAGAATGTCTGGGGTTTTTTTCTCACTTAAAGCCACTCACGATGTCTCTGGGTAGCTGCAGCAAGTGTAGGTGGGGAATGAGATCCCAAAAGCCCACCAGAGCATGCAGAGGATCAGAGGAAGACACCCAACCACAGGAAGAGCTGGTCTGATGGTCCCTGCTGGAGGGTAGTGCCTGTGCTTCTGTCCTGCCCCTGGACACAGCACATTTGGCTTGGACATTTCTAAGGGTGCCCTGGTGGCTCTGAGGGTATCACTAAAGGAGTCTACCCACACTGCGTGGCTGTTGCTCCTCGTGGCAGCTCTTAATGGGAGCATGGATATTCCTTATGGAAGCCTTATTATGGATTCATCATTATTATCCCAGAACACCTTGTTACAGATATTGAAGAGATAACTACAGGAGGACACTCTCTTCTCTGCCAGGAGGTGTGGCTATGAGCCACGAAGAACTAGGGTGTCCTTTGCTTTTATGAATTGTTCTCCAGTTGCAGCAGGGAAAAGCAAAGCCACCAGGGGATGCCAGATAAATTCTGGTCTCTGCCTGGATTTCTGCTCCTCGGGAGAGAATCTGGGCTGTGGCCATGAATATTTTAAAATGTGGGGCTTCAGAATCTCAATGGCAACATGCTTTAGCAGTGTGCTTCAAAGCAAACACAGATATGGGCTGTGTGTCTGTGCTCTTAACTGTCTATCGGCATTTCCAAGCTCTGCTAGCAGAGCTGCTAGACTTTGCATGATCTGCAAGAGATAGATGAGCTCTTCCCCCTTCCTCCCCCCATCTTTTTATTCAAATAAACCTTAGGATAATTACATGCAAAAATCCTGTGCTACTGCAATGTTGATATTGCACATTTAGAAATCGTTGCAGAGGGGATGCATGTAGGCAGAGCCATAAGGATGGTGGCAGCTGGCTGCCAGGCTGGCACATAGCGATCCACTGCCAGTCACAATGGAGCCTCAGTGGCTCCAGACGCTTCCCACAGTCTCACACTTTGCTGGAACACCAAATTTGCCTTCGTGCTTGAGGTACCTGCATGTGCTCAGCCCCTCCACACATCTCAGAGGAGAGGCATCTGCAAGTGGGAGTTATTTTAAGAGAACCCATTTGACTTTCCCCTGGAGCAGATGAGAAGTAGTGCTTGGGCAGCCAGGGATGCTGTTCAGGACTAAGTCACCCCGTTGTGCAGTTCAGTTGTAGGTGTCTGGATCTGTTGGCAGCCTCCGAGACAAGCCACAGGGCTGGACAGCCCAACCCCTAACTTTGCAGGCTGGTATTTCTGAAATGGAGCTGTCTAGAGCCTGATAAAAAAGGTCTCAGCACCCTTCATGTTTGCATGGAGGCAGACAAACAAGAGACCATGCCTCCTGAAAATGTATCTGGAGACTAGGGCATCTCTGATAGCTCCAGACCCACTCGTGAGAGCACCTGCATGCAACACTGGTCCACTGTTGGCCATCAGGAGAGCCTGGAGCCCCAGCTCACAGCAGGGACACTGACATTTAGGTGCCAGTGACCATCCATTAGAGGCTGGGAGCCAAATGTTGTAAGGACACATTTCCCAAGCTGCATTAGTGCCCCACGTCCCCTCCTCCTCATCCTCATGCCACCATTGCACACATCCCTCTGCAGCCCAGAGCACCCATGGCTGAGGGGACAGGTTTATGCTCTGTGGATGTGATGTGGAGGGAGACAGGTGGACAAGTCACCTGCAGCCCCACTTTCAGCTCCACACAGGTGGTTTGAGAGAAATACAGCCAGGTTGAACTGTGGGGGGAAGGAGGGGAAGGATGGGAAGGATTGGAGAGAAGAGCCCCGAAGGGGTTGGGGGCTGGGGGAGGCAGGAGAGCAAGTTTGCAAAAACACAGAACATTTTCCTAGGGAGAAGTGGCTTCCAGTATTTACACCACTCATCAAAAAGCAACGGAGAGGTAGGAAACCTGCTGTGCCATAGAAGTGGTAATGGGACAGCCTCCAGTCCCTACCTTCAGCTCTCCTGCTGGGCTGAGGCTGCTTCCTTTCTGCACAGCCAAGGGTACTCTGCTGTCATCATATCTGGGTTTGATTTTGCAGTAAAAGTAATTTTGAAATTTTCAAATAGTTCTTTTAAGAAAAAATAAGACAGAAGGGAACAGAAACAATACTGGAAGCTTTGTAGCTTTGCACAAATCAGGCTTTCTTCAAACGAGCTACAAAACAAGTGAGTAGCCTAGAACTCAGTTTTAAAGCCTGTGTATAGAATCATAAAATCATAGAATCGTTTTGGTTGGAAGAGATCTTTCAGATCATCAAGTCCAACCATTAATCCAACACTTCCAGGTCACCACTACCCCATGTTCTCAGCACCACGTCTGTAACTGCAGATTCCTGCAATTTTGTGCCCAAATAATATTTCTTTAAATAAAACCTGTAACTTCTTTTTGTTTTTGTTTCCTCACAGAAGAAACAAAAGAACCAAAGGAAACTGACAAAAGTGATAGTCAACCAGGAGCTCATGCCTGGTGCTTAAGTCTCCTGCAAACAGCCTCTGGGTCTCTCCTCTCTGTGCACAGAGGAAGGTCTGTGGTGGGAGCCCAGGCTGCTGTCTCAATGCCCTTCGAGAACACCTCCTGATGCTGAACAACTGCATGTGGGTTGGGACTTGGCTGGCTTGCACTTTGATCAGTGCTTTAAGGAGTCCCTGTGTGCACACATATATCATTATTACAATCACTTTGAAGCTGTTCTGGGCCGCTTGTAAGAGTTTCATTGTACCTGCTTGTGACTTTCTTGAAGTCCTGCACGTGGTTACATATTTGTTGCTGTTCCACCAGCTCTAAGGAGATAAGACAGGTATCACTAACATTTAGATGGAGTAGGAGAAAACAGCAATTTGCATAAATTAATTAAGAGACTGACCTCGTTACCCAGTAGTCCACAGAGAGCAAGTGAAAAAACCCAGTTTATTAAGTCACTACTTAGTTTGACACCTGAATCAAGCTTTACCCAAATCAAATGACAGAATTAATCCCCAGCAAAATGCACCACAAGTCCCTCCACTTCAGACATTTATTTTTTAAGCTATCCCAGCAATTTATTTTTAAACATATCAGCACGTTGTGTTCCATGACATTTCACATCTACAAAAACACCATATGTATTGGCAAGTGATTACTCACTGGGAGTGCCATAGCATGAATGCAAGTAGATCTGGCAAGCCTGGGTTTTCCCCACCTCTTTTGGGCCTAAGCCCTTATTGTTCCATGGAGGCTTTCTTATCAGGCAAGTTGGCTGAGTGTCTCTTTTATCCCATGCTAAAGCTAGACTGGAATTTTCTGTGGCCATCAGGAGTCCACACCTTTGGTCTGTGAGCTGTGGAGGGCGATGGGCATGGTCTGCTGAAATTCAGAGCTGCACTTTGTTGCTGGAGGCAACTAGAAGATGATGCTGTCTCACCTGGCCCCACTATGCAAACAGCAGGTCATCCCTGACCTGTGCCATACCCCTGCTGTACTTTCCATAGTGGCATTACAGCTCCTTCACTGAGCACAGCTTCACTGCATCAGTGGCTTTAGTGCAGCATGAAGACATTATTCACTGTAACTCAGCGATTATTTTAGAGCCATCCCTTGATGCTCACAACCCACAGGCAGTAACTTTAATAACAGAGCTGCAAACCTCCACCACTAGCTGTCTCATGGCTGAGTTGACAAGAGCAAATTGGTCTGAAATATCCAGGTTGTAGGGAGACAGAAAGCAGGCAGCTTTGTCACTAGTGGGGGCTGCCTGGCTGCAGGTAGGACTTCCAGAGCTGGGCTAAGTTTCTTCTACATTGAGGTCTCCTTCCTCTTTGGGAAGCTGCTGTGATCCATTTTCATGCTGCAAATCATTCATCCAAGTAAGTCCCTAGGCAAAATGTTCCAAAGATGAATCTGGAAATGGTGATGGAATTGGCCCTCACACCAGGAGGTGCCTGAAGAAGAGAGGTCCTCACATACTGCACACCTCTGACACCTTCCCAGTTACATTGCTGGTCCAGCTGTTGGAAGGGAACAGCAGAGGACAGAAGCAAAGCATTGTTCAGCAGACCATCAGTATGAAAAAAATGAATCCAGGTGCTTGAAGACAGAGTATAAACCATAATTAAAACCTAGCAGTGCTGCTATGACAGATGGTACAACACATACCCTGAAAATTGTCCATGAACATTTATTTAATGTCTGAGAACACTAACTGCTAGCAGGCTGTGGTGCTATTACTGGATCGCCACGTTATGGGTGACATCCAGGAAGAAATTCTCTGGATTGCTTCATGATTCCCATAAAACCCACAGACCATCTAGTAATCTGATACAAGGAAAACCAAATTCATCATGGATATAATGACGTGGATGCAAATAGAGTGCCCAAAGCAACATACTCTGCAAGGCTAGGAGAAGTTAGCATGCAAACATGCCCAGAAAAATCCCAATAAGGTGCTTTGGTTTGCTGCAGGGACTTGTTCTGGTATTTTGGAGTGGGATTTGCAGCTCTGGAGCAGGACAGCATGTTCTGCAGCGCTGCCATGAGAAGGTTGCTTAACCTGTTCCTCACTCCAGCTGTAACAAAGCAGCACAGGAATGATTCCTGCCCGTCCATCACTGCCTTTGTGCAGGCTACAGCAGGAACTGAATCCTTCTGCTTTCCTGCTAACATTGCTCCTGCATTCAGAATTCATTTGCTGGCACGTGTTCCTCCCTCGTCCATCTCTGACACATTGCTTCCATCTTTCAGTTATTTTTCCTGGCTTGGTAGAGTCAGAGCAGCTCTGGAGCTTCTGGATAGCAGTGCTGAGGGTCAGACCCTCCCCAGGGAGCACCTGGGCTCCGCTTTGGCGGCAGACGGAGAAGGCTCTTGCGTGGGGCCAGCCCTGCAGAGCAGTGCTCTGCAAATGTTCCTGCTATTTGTAATCAGCCATGGTTGTCACACTTTGATATTTGTTCTTTATAAGCACTCCTGCAGAGCTTGCCAACAGGAATGTTTTCTACACAAAGATGCAGCAGCATGTGTTTCAGACATGAATTTTGAACTTACGAGTATTCAGACTGGAAACCTGAGGAGTCTGAGGTGATTAAGAAGCAGATCCACATCACATGGCTTGTTTGCAGTCAAAACAATTCCAGTTCTGGATTAGGAAAATCATTAAGCCCAAGCATGGTCAGCCAGCAACTCCTGGCAGAGGTGAGTGTCCCCACACCCACATTCACCTCAGCATCAATCTATTCACCAAATGGGTCTGGCTGAGCAGGCAGTGCCATGCACACAGCAGAAAGTGATTCAGCACAGTGAGGTGGGGTTAACAAAACCCCAGAGAGAGGAAAGGAGAGCTTTAAAGTCTCTGCCTGCAGAAGAGGTGATCACAGCACTGTGGGATGCTGTTGTCTGGAGGAAATGCTGGGAAAGGTCCAATGAGGTGGTGATGGCTGCCCATAATCATGCTTGGATTTAAAAGTTGGATGGAGATTTCCTGTCATAGCCCACCCTGGCAGGTCTCATCTGAGCTCCCTGACCAGCCCTGGACCCCAGGGTGACCCTGCTCAGAGCTTCTGTCATTGTGTCTTGGCTATGCTAGAGCCAAGGCACCATTATTTCTGAACATCGGGGTGTGGAAGCCCTCAAAGCATCAAAAACTACACAATGCTATGAATAAATGGTGGAGAGAAAGAGAACCAATGTTCAGCAGCACAGTGCTGGGTGAGCCAGCATGGAAAATGATCCCATTATGCCAGTACTTTTCAGGTAGGAAAAGAAATGTAGTCTCTTTCCTGGTCACTTTGATCAGCTGGCAACATCTGGGCATTTCAGCAGAGAAAGGTGGTCTTGTGAAGAATAAAATACCCAGATAATATGGAAGAAGGGTCAGACATGAGAAGGAGGGAACTCTTGTGTACCCAGTGCCCTTCACCAAGCAGTGGACACCACACAGCCTGCTGTGATGCTCCTGCAGGGAGCTCTGCCAAGAGCACACATACAGATCAGGCCAGTACCCTTATGTCTGTAACTAAAATGGGAAAATTAACCATGGCAGAACCTTGATGTGAACTCAAGCTATTGGAGGTCCCTGGCCAGAGAAGGTGGTGCATGCTCTGCATTCCCCCAGTGGGTCCAGGTGGTAGTTCCCATGAACTGCAGCCTTCTGTCACCGTGGATAGAGCCAGGATAGGATCCCAGGGGCTTCCTCTCTGAGAAACCTGGGCCAGTGTCTCACAACCTTCACTGTAAAAATTTTCTTTCTCATATCTAGTCTAAATCTCCTTTTAGTTTCAAACCATAACCCTTTCTCCTGTCACAACAGGTCCTGCTAAGAAGTCTGTTCCCATCTTTCTTATAGGTCCCCTGAAGAGTACTGAAAGGCTGCAAAAAGTTCTCCTTGAAGCCTTCTCTTCTACAGGCTGAACAACCCCAACTCTCTCAGCCTGTCCTCACAGCAGAGGGGTGCCAGCCCTCAGATCATTTTTGTTGCCTCCTCTAGACCCTCTCCAACAGGTCCATGTGTCTGCTGTGCTAAGGACTCCAGAGCTGGACCCAGCACTGCAGCTGACGTCTCCCCAGAGCAGAGTAGAGGCAGAATCCTCTCCCTTGCCTTGCTGGCCACTCTGCTGGGGATGCAGTTGCCTTCTGGGCTGTGAGCCAGCTCATGTCCAGCTTTTCACTTGCCAGTACCCCTAAGTTCTTCTCTACAAGGGCTGCTCTCTATCCATTCATCCTCCAGCCTAGATTGATACGGGGGATTGTTCTGACCCAGGTTGCAGGATGTTGTACTTGGCCTTGTTGAACCTCATAGGGTTCACAAAGACCCACTTCCCAAGCTTGTCCAGATCCCTCTGGATGGATCTGTTCTGTCAACTGCACCACTCATCTTGTTGCCATCTGCAAAGTTGCTGATGGTGCACTCATTCCCACTGTCCATGTCATTGGTGAACATATTAAGCAACAATGTTAACACATGTTTCAGTGCCTGGTATCCAAAATCTACACAGACTGGATTTTCCTAGGTGCTGTTTTCTCTGTCTGTTCTCTGCATTTAGGTGCCTGCAGGGTGTGTGCTGTCTGCTACAGTGCAGCACTTGCAGCTCAGTGACAGCTCTGGCACAGGATGCTTTGGAGCAGGAGTGAGGATGATGGATTGCCAGTGGAAGCCTGTCGGTGCTAAGCCTCCATTCCCCCTGAATGGATGCATGGGGACAGGAGCAAGGAATTAATCTGGACTCCTACCAGTGAGCAGCAGTTTAGGAAGCTGCTCCATTTTGCTTGTCGCAGATCGCAGCTCCCAGCTGAGACACAGCTGCTGTACAGGTGCTGCTTCTCTACCCTGTTTCACTGCAAAGCACTGGTGGAAAACAGTGAAATAAGAGCTTTCCCTCTCCCAGCCAGATCCCCTGCTTGGCTTGCTGCTGGATCTTAGCAGCTGTAGCAAAAGTTTTGAGAACCTGCTGCTTCCCAGCTGCACATCCCTGGCACTGAGCAGAGGGGTCCTATCTTGGTCATGCTATCTGGGCACCCTTAGGGTCTCCTGAGTGTGCCACTGTGTGGGAAACATCACCAGGAACATGGGGCTTGTCACTGGGTCAGCATGTAGGATTCTGGGGCCATCTTCATAGTTTTCTGTCTCCTTATTGCTATGTTGTCTTTTTAGACCCTTCTCACTATTTCTTATATCATCTCCAGCCCCAGACTAACCAGAGAGGGAGCTCAGAACATTCCAGCTATGTAAGGGCTGCTGCAGTTTATGTGCCATCTGCACCTTGGCCAATGCAAACCAACCATCTCTTCATGCACATCCCTGCTTCACATCACTCTGCTGCTCACTCATGAGCTTTAGAAACACTGAGATGGACACAGAGGACAAATCATGGGCTGACATGTAGTTATTTCTTTTCTCTTGACTACTCAACAAATGTTGCCTTCTGTTGTCTACCGTCCATGTGGGACCTGTGAAGCTCCAGAGACCTAAGCATCAGCAGTCACCTCATCTGCTCAGCCATAGTAACTGGAAGACAAGTTGGTTGTATGCAGAGCTGTAGGGACAGAGTCTTGGAAACAGCATCACAGACTTTCAGCCAGCTTAATTCTGCATTTCAGCCCCTGGAAATACCTATAGGAAGGGAAATGTGTGGGAAAATCTGACAGAGTTGCTGTGTTTGGCTGCTGGCACATATTTCTAATTAATTTCTCCACTGCTCTTCCAAAGCAAAGCTCCTGTCTAGGATCAGTACTGTTGTCTGCTGAAAATGCTCAGCCCTGGGATGCATGCCATGCTTTTGCTCGGTCTGAGGAGCCCAGCGACTCCTGTGCCACTGACCTGCAGCTTCCAGTAGGGATTTGAAGGTGTGCCCGGTTCTGCACTGGTATTGGCCAAGCCTGCCTGCTACTGTCTGGGCCAAATGACCTGGCAGCAAGCAGAGTTCAAGCAAAGGCTGTAGGACAGCTTGGCTCCTAGCAGGTGAGAGCACAGCCAGCTGTGGCTTGATGGTCCAGCCCGGATGTCAGCCCCTGCAGGAGTCATCTGAGGTAGGGTTGGACATTGCACATCCTTGGCACTGGTGATCGGTCCAAGAGTAACGGGGTCAGAGCTGTCCCTGATGGCAAAGGCACAGGCATGGTTGTGAGAGTGGATGTAAGAACAGCTTGAGACAGTCTGTTCTTCCCAGCTTGGAGGTGAAGTGGCAGCTAGCTGTTAGGAAACTCACTGCTGGAAGAACAAAGTGATTGCAGAACAGCTTGCTTGACCCAGCCTCACAGAGAAGCTTACTGCCTTGCTGTGGATCTGTAGCTCCATCCCAGACATTGCATTAGGACAGCAAGGTCAACTTGGCATCTTCTTTCTGCAGAGGGTGCAGGCAGTTGACCTTTCCTTCAGTTCAGTTGTGGACCTTGCCATTCAAACTTCTGCATGTCCAGGTATGACAGAGATATTAAGAAGCCACCCAGACCAGAGTGGAGCTGCATGAAACACATCTCAGCATCACCATGAGCCAAAGCTTCATCCTACTCCAGGAACAGCTGCAGTCTCTGTGTAGGAGGTACCAGTTGCTGAGAAACCACCTCCTCAACATGTAGTCTGCAAATGAGTTATTCTGACATACTTTACCTAATGGTCTTTAGCCTACAAGTGAATACCTACTAGAAAAAGTGACTGTACTGGATACAAAGCTTCTGGCTACCCTGACTGTTACTTCTTTTCCTGTTAGAGGAACTCCACGGCTGGAGCTCTGCAATCAAAATGATTTTTTTTCCCTTCTCCATCTTGCTTTTCTTGCTTCTTCAAATTAGTGGAGTGGCTGTGTGCTTTCAGTGGAGTTGCCCAGAGAAAAAGGCAACCCATCTTTCCCCATTAGCTCTGCAGTGCACATGAGCCAACCCTGGAGTGAGGTATCAACTCAGCTTCCTCCCACCTAGGACTGAGGGAACGTATGGAGAGGGTAAAGCTGAAGCTTTCTTCTCCACATGCTAATACTTCACTTTGCATGCTCCTTCACGAAGGCAACAAGGCAAAACAAATGAGCCTTGATAGCCTTACCCAAATGAGTTATCATCTTGGCAGTTTATTCCCTGTTCCCCTTCATGGGTAGCTGCCTCCCTCAGAGGGAGGGATGAGAAGTCTTGATTCGTGCAGTCAGGCAATGCTAGATGAAACGTCAGATCATGGTGACACAGACAGGACTCTCCTGGCCTTCTGTCCCACAGCTTCCCACAGCCATGACTTGCTCCATGAAGAAGAACTGCCTGGATGCTGTGTCAACACACTCATTTAGTCACAGTACTGAGGTAGATCTGCTCAGACATTTTCCCTTCCCTAAAGAGAGGTAAAAGGACATTTAAACTGCTAAACCTGGCTCTCGGAGAACTACAATAATTAGCTGTTCCAATGGAAAAGATTCAAAATGACTGAGCCAGAGAGAAGATAAATAAGGTTTGCATATAGCCACTCCCTGCCCATAGATGGGTAATTGCTTCAGCTAACACTGCCCAGACCCTTCCCTGTGCCTGGAGTTCTCAGTCTGGAAACATGACTCTGCCCTGATCCCAACTCCTTGCTCTCTCAGTGTCCTGCCACAGGCTGTAGCCTGCAAACATTTTTCCCTGAGCAGACCTACTCCCTCCCCAGAGACAGGTATGGTCTAAACTCCTTCCTGCACACTCAGCTGGATGAAGAATATGGCACATGGGATGTGCAGGCAGACACTGCTTTCTTAGCCATGGCTTCATGGCATAAGAGTACTGCCACCAGTGTGAAACCTCTGGTTTGCATCCTCCATGGTCTGGCCCTGCTCAGATATGCTTGGAGCTGAAGGGAAGTATTGCAGAAAGATTTAACAGCTGAGTGTGGTTAGTTGGTTACCAGCACAACAGGATCCTCTGCTGGGATCCTGGCAGAGGCTTTAGGATAATAAAAGAAAGGATCTAAGAAGCATATTGCTTCTCAATGTACATTTTGCGAGGGCTGCTTTGTCCTCCTGATGGTGGGAAAGAAGAGCAATGAAGCTGGTGCAGGCACAAGTCTTCTGAGGAGCAGCTGAGGGAACTGGGATTGTTCAGCCTGGGGAATAGGACGCCCAGGGGAGACCTTATCTCTCTTTACAGCTACCTGAAAGGAGGTTGAAGCAAGGTAGGGGTTGGTCTCTTCTCCCAGGTAACTAGCAATAGAGCAAGAGGAAATGGCCTCAAGTTGCACCAGGGGAGGATTAGGTTGGATATTAGGAACAATTTCTTCCCCAAAGGGGTTATCAAGCCCTGGCACAGGCTGCCCAGGTCTTGACAGTCACCATCCCTGGAGGCATTGAAAAGCCATGTAGATGTGGTGCAGAGAGACATGGTTTAGTGGTGACCTGGCAGTGCTGGTTAATGGTTGGACTTGATGATCTTAAAGGTATTTTTAAACCTAAACGATTGTATGAGTCTCTCCTGCCTCAAATTTAGGTCTCCACCCAGCATATTCTTTGTGGGTCTGTAGATATCCACACCTCAGAAACAGCAGCTTTGCAGTCTCAGCCTAGGGCTGGCTATGCTGGCAAACTCAGAGCACTGCTGTGCTGCTGCAGCATGCCCATGGGGTGCCTGTGTGTCTGGCACCAGTGGGAGTGGGCAACCTCTCAGCAGGAAGACAAGCACGTGAGGACTGAGCAGCACATCCCTCTGCAGGCAGAGGGGCCAAGAGCACAAGCAGGAACAGAGGCATACAGGTTCTTGGGTCTAGGAAACACTTGTGACTCCAACATTGGGTGACACAAGGGTTGAAAATCTGAATCTGGATTGAAAACCTGGATTGATGCCTATCTCTGTGGCTGAGCAGGCTTCTCAGCTACCAACACCTAGGATATAACATCCACCCACCCATCCATCCATCCTTCCATCTTGCCCAGCAACCTTTCTCCTGTTTCTCCTCTTGTTCTTTCTCTCCTTTCTGTGTTCTCCTCCCTTCTCCGTGTTTGCCTTCCTCAGCCCAGGCTGTAGCAGCATCAGCGGCGGCAGCAGCAGCAGAAGTGAGGTGGAATCAGCCGCCCGAATCGCGGAGCAGCAGGGAGCTGACACATCAATCACAGCTCTGCTGTTGGAATTAATGAGAGCGCCACAGGTTCAGGCTGTCACTCACTCCCCTCACTTTGCTGCTTCCATATGGCTGCCAGCCGACAGCCTCACGCTTCCCAATCTCTGCCAATTACAGCCTCAGCACTCCCAACCTCCTCCTATTAGGCTCACAGCTTCATTATTCTAATTAAGCCAAACAAGCTGAGCCCTCCCTTTTCCACTGTTGATGCATGTCTCTTGCATGCATCAGAGCTACACTGCAGCAAACCCCCTCTTCGGGACACCTTTGGAGAAAACCAGCAGCTAGACAGCACAGGAGCATTGAGACATCTTCTCTCCCCACTCCCTTTGCTGGATGCTGGGGTAAATGCCCCTGTTTGGCAGCAAGTCTCAAAGGAGTCCTTTCTTTTCAGAGTAATTGCAGGAAAGTAATTTGGCCTCCAAAACTAATTAGTCAGGGAATCTTTCAAAGCTAGATTGCATTTCCACTTTTTTCTTTTTTTTTCAAGGTCTGCCTGTTGTCCCAAAGGGATGGGAAGTGGCTCCATGTGGCCTCTTGCCTATTGGGAAGGAAGAAAAGTCATCTCTCTTCTGGCCTGCTGAAGGAAGTCGTGCTTAGGAGGGGTTAGCACTCCCCTGGTGACTCCTCCCCAGTTTTGCTCTGCCTCCCACAGCCCTCTAGCTCCTTGTGACTTGATGCTCTGGGCAACAAGTGGTCATGACTCCAGTGGAGGGTTTGAACAGAAACCTCAGCCATCAGTGGAGAGGTGGAGCAGAGCATGCCATCCAGAGGAGAGTGGTCAGTGGCTAGATGGAGATCTGTAACAAGTAATGAATGTCCCTCAGGAGTCTGTACTTGGACCAGTGTTGTTCAATATCTTCACCAACAACACTGGCAATGAGATTGAGTGCACCCTCAGCAAGTTTGCAGAAGACATCAAGCTGAGTGGTTCACCTGGCACACCTGAGGGATGGGATGCTGTCCAGAGGGACCTGGACAAGCTTGAGAAGTGAGCCTGTGTGAAAATCATGAGGTTCAACAAGGCCAAGGGGACATCCTGGTGTTTGGGCACACGCAGTGACAATAAGCTGGTCCCTGCTGGGAGGGGAAGGGCTCTTCTGCAGCTGGCTCAGTGGTGCTGCAGCTCTGCTCTCCTGCAGCTGGTACTCAGGATTTGCTGACCTTTGAATCCTTTAAATCGGTTGCTCTCAGCATTCCTCCAACACTGGCAGCGCAGCCAAGAGATGCAGCTGCTGGGTGGGTGCCAAGGCAGAGCCTGGGCTCCAGCTGAGGTAGGAAAATGCCTTTTGCTGCTGGCGCTCGGGGGTGGAGGAACAACAATGATATTTCTCCCTCTCTACTCCCCCTCCATGCTCTGTTACACCAAGCAGCCTTCAGAACAGCCTTAGTAAACAAGGCAATGCTGTCTGCCTTAAGAGAGGGTTTACTTTTTTTCCCCTCCAAATAGTGATCTGCATTTCTCAAGAAGCTTCATCTCTAATTACATTTAGCATTTTCTAAACAACCCTGGTCTTTTTGGTAACTTTCCACGTGTCTCTTCTTTCACCATAGCCAGAAGCAGCAGCAGGAAGATTCCTAGGCAAATAGGGGATGGCTCACATTGCTAAAATCCAGAATATTTGTAAATAATAATAATAAATTAAAAAAAATCCCCAACTTGCTTGTTGTAAAGTTCTCTTGGATGCCTCTGCTGATGACTCTCAGCTTGAGCTTGGTCCCACCTCCCTTCCTGGCCTCCAGCAGGCCTCACAGTCCATCTCTTCCTCTCCTTTGCTGTGTGTTACCAACATGGGTTCTCTCCTGCACATCTCCTGTCCTTTGCTGTGTGTTGCCACCAAGGGTTCACTCCTGCACATCTCCTGTCCCTGCCCCAATACAACTGTGCCTACAACCCCAAAGGGCACCATGTCCCCAGCTGGGCACAGGGCACCACGGGGCTGAAGTTGGGACCTGGAACATGCACGTGTGGAAGAGCTGATGACCTCATGGTGGTCCTGTTGCCTCTGCCAGGCTGGCAGGTAGAAGGGGATGTAAGCAGCAGAGACATGTTGGCTATGACATTGTTAGCATTTTCCCAATGAGTTATTACCAGGTTAAAGGTTTGTGATAGTGCCAATATCCAGAGCTGGGTTATTGTGTTATTAATGTGCGGCTGTCGCTGGCTATTAGCACTGTGATCAATCCCCGGTGACAAGGGCTGCTTAGCCTGTCACACTTTGTTTTATCTTCCATTCTTAGACTTTTACTAACTCACAAATTGCTAATCCAATCTCCTATAACCCAGTTAGGGGAGGACATTGTCTCTCTGCTGCTCAGACGCAGGAGCTGGGGCCCTGGGAGAGGACGTGCCGGTGGCAGGTTAGGCACACGTTTCCCAGGGGGGAGACAAGTGTGTGTTGGCTGCAATACATATAAGCATGCTACTGTCCCTGTGTCTTCAAGGAAACTCTCCCTGAAGTGCTGGCTAAACCAGTTACATGAAGCTAACTTGATGGTGTTCTTTGGGAGAATCTCTCTCCTCAGCCTTTGGTATTGACTTACCTCCAGCTCACGTCCATGTCCTTGTTGCTCCATGCCAACCTGGGGATGTCATCTGCATCTCCAAATGGCTCAGCCCAGTGTCATGAGGACAGCATTGCTATCTGTCCAAATCCCTCCATCAGGCATCTCAGAAGTCTCAAGAGCTTTGGCATCTCCCACCTTGAAATGTTCAATGGGTAGAAATGACCTTAAAATTCAGTCCTAAGGATGAATCTGTACTTTGGAGCAACCCATTAGAAAGAGTTGGCAGCTTCTCTTTGACCTCAAGCTTGTTTCATTGCCCATTTATTGGAAATGTTGCATTTCTCTGAGTCACTCTATTTCTGATCATCAACTACTGCAATATCTTCTCATAGGAGAACTCAAGGCAAGCTGAGAAGGACTGCTGTTGTGTTTCTGCTCCATCATCAAAGGTGGAGACCAAGCTGCCTTAATACTGGCACCACAAACTGCCCAGAGAACCTGCTCAAAACTCACCACAAGCACAGTCCTTCTCCTGAGGTAGACAACTGAGGAATTCAGGTTATAAAATCAGTTTCTCTCATTCTGCCTACAGCAGTAGTTGTGGGTAGAAAGAAGACTGGCAAAGCTGGTGGATATGCTCCATTAGGGCCAGCTGGGGTTGCATGGGATGGGACTGGTGTGGCTGGCCTGATGATAAAAGCACAGGGCAAGTGTGGGTGGGCTGAGGAGGCAGTGCCCAGGGGCTGGGGCTGATGTCAATGAGGTTGTAATCATGCTGTTAGAATAACACTCTGCATGGTGCTGCCTGTGTGGAGAAGAGCCCAGGATGTTTCCCAGGAGCCCTGCTCCTGGCCCCAGGAAAGTGTGTCCTTTCTGCACAAGTTGTTCAGGCTGGTGAGCCAGTGATTTTGCTGCAGTTGCTACACACACACTGAGAAACTGCGTTTTGCTTAGTGGCAGAGAGAGTTTTGTAACATCTCTGCATGCAGCAGCTGCTGCTCTGCAATGGGTGAACTGAATTCATATGTGCACAGCCTGAAAGGCTGCAAGAGTGCCCTGAGGCTTGCAAAAGGCATCCTATCAATAAATGATCATGATTCCTGAGCGAGAAAGCCAGCCAGAGAGTCCACAGTCTCAGAAACTCCCAGCACATGAGGGAGAGCTCCCAGAGGACATGCAGGGGAAGGATCCAGCAGGGCTGAGTGTCCAGGCTCTGGTGCTCAGCTCAGGGTCTGGCAGCTGGTGTGTCACTGGGCAGAGAAGCAAGGGGGGGAAGGTGATCCCTACAAGGTGTGACCTCCCTCTGTGCAAACAGAGGTGTTTGACAGGAGCACTGAATGCTGCCAGGAGGGCAGGAGGACACTGTGTTGAGATCTAATCTGTGGTGAGCTTGCCACCAGAACCAGGGACATTCATGGCCTTTTCTCTAGTACCTCCAGGCCTCCCCACAGATCATGAGACCTATTTTTGGATTTTCATGTCTCAGTAAGACTCTGAAATATCTTAGGATGTTACCAAAGATGAGCCTGGACTTCCATCCCATTGCAAAAGCTGGGTAAGTATGTGGACTATGGACATCTTCCCAGTGCCCAGCAGCATTTCACAACCTTTGCTGTGCTGGAGAACTGTTCTTGGTAGTGATGACCCCTCTGGGGGTGGGGGGAGGGGGTGAGTGTGTGTGTGTGGGAGTGAACACATGATGTACAAGCAGCATACTATGGTGCTGCAGAGTGGATTGTAGCCAGTTATTAGGAATCAGATAATGCCACAATGGCACTAGAAAACCTTTCAGGCCCAGTTAGATGGCAGCAGCAGGAGGAATAGGACTGCATGGGTCTGGGTATAACAATGCTTCAGGAAAACAAAATAACAGGCAAATTCAGTTTAACTCCCTGAGTGATAAATATGGAGAAAAAGGTGCAAATTCCTTTGCAACTTGTACAATCTCTACTACCAACATTCACACAGATGAATATGAATACCACAGAAACCCAGAATCCCAGCATGGTAGAGATTGGAAGGGACTTCTGGAGATCATCCAGTCCAACCCCACTACTAAAGCAGCATCACCCAGAGCAGGTTGCCCAGGATCACCTCCAGGCAATTTGAAATCTCTCCACATGAGGCTCCACAACCCCTCTGGCCAGCCTGGGCCAGGGCTCTGGCACCCTCACAGGAAAAATGTTTTTCCTTATGTTTAGATGGAATTTCCTGTCTTTTAGTTTGTGCTCATTGTGCTTTGTCCTGTTGCTGGGCACCACTGAGCAAAGTCTGGCCCCAGCCTCTTGTCCCATCCTTTAAGCTCTTGCTTAGTATTGAGCAGATCCCCTCTGGGTCTGCTCTTCTCCAGGCTAAGCAGCCCCAGGGCTCTCAGCCTTTCCTCCTGCCAGAGGTGCTCCAGTCCCCTCAGCATCTTGGTAACCTCTGCTGGACTCTCTCCAGCAGTTCCTTGTCTGTCTTGAACTGAGGAGCCCAGAACTGGACCCAGTACTCCAGATGTGGCCTCAGTATGACAGAGCAGAGAGGAAGAACCTCCTTTGACCTGCTGGCCACACTCTTCCTAATACACCCAATATTTCACAGGGCAAAAATTACAGCACAAGGTTTCCCCAGTTTTCCATGGGTGCTTGGTACAACTGAGCAAGTAATGTTTTGTTTTCTCTTTTTCTGAATATCATGATGATACAAACCCTAAGATTTTCATGTGGCAGACCAAAGTGACCATCAACATGTCTCTTACCAAGTGAGTTCATCCACTAGGCAATGCTTCTGCTGAGCTGAGCACAACTGGTACTTTAGGCACCGTGTTTACCTGTTTTCTTACACCTGGGCAGGCTTTCCAGCCAGATCTAAGGCATGCTGGGGAATTAGTCCTTTTTTCCAAGCCAGTGTACATATTGCACAGGTCCTTGGCAGCCTTCTTGGGTGTTAAAAAAGAGAAAAAGCAAAGAAAATGGAAAACCAAAACTGAATGAGAAGAACCTCTGTGGAAATGGGAAAAAATGGCCCCACTGGGGAGAGATTCACAGGGCTGGGCTTACTCCTGGTGAACAAGGGGTTGGTTTAGATGTGGCTTCATACAGCTCAGAGATGGAGCATCTGTCCTCATAGCTGGAGATTCCAGCAATTACTTATTTTGGAGAAAGATGCTAACCAACATCCACTCCTGCTGGGCTGTGCAAGAAAGCACCATCAATAATCTGACTAGTGAGTACCTTGCCCTGCAAAACTCTGATTGCAAAGACTAACAATGACAGGAAAAAAACACAATGTGGTGACAATTCCTTGCCGTGCTGTGCCCTTCCAGCTGAGGACATCATGCCTGGAGACCTTCCTCTCCCTCGGGAGCTGATGCCCCTTGTGGTGCTAAGGAGAAGGATGAAGCACACCTGGAGCTGTGCCTGGTGCCACGAAGAGGTAGTAGAAGGTCTTTTCTCTCTCTCAGACTCTGCAAGGTATATTTAGGAACACAGCTTATGTGTCAGCCCCGGTGTCACGTTGGGTGTGACAGGGCCAGCACTGTGCTTCAGTCAACAAACAGGGCTAAGCATAGTTCAAGCACTCTGTGTTCCTGCAAGCTTTTAGATCAGCTTAAACTGTTTAAGCAGCTGCACTGCAGTTTAAGATTAAGCTGGTCTTTTGAGCAATCTAAGCAGTTTAAAATTCTCTAAAGGCTTAACATTATAGCCAGTTTAAGTTGCTGTAGGGGCTTAAAGCAGTGATGTGCAGACAGTATCTTAACAGGGTTTTCCACAAAATGTGTCTTTATAGCCTGTGATAAGCCCTATGTACCAGGGTCTGTGTGTTTGCATAGGGCAGGATCATCT
This sequence comes from Galbula dea, assembly GCA_013399015.1. NCBI lineage: Eukaryota > Metazoa > Chordata > Aves > Piciformes > Galbulidae > Galbula > Galbula dea. Next base: position 1,567,024 of record VWZX01000354.1, read on the forward strand.
GCCTGCCTCCCAGGAGTTTCTATCTGACCTTGCACATTGCTGCTCTGATGCATGGCCCTGCCCCTCTGCTTGGACCACTGTGGCTGTGCCAGTTGGAGAATGCTCTTGTTTTATCCTGCAGCATCCTCTTCCTGTTCCAGAGACACCAGATGCACCAAGAACCACAGAATCATAGAATGGCCTGAGTTGGAAGGGATTCATGAGGCTCATTAAGTCCAACTCCTGTCTATGCACAGGACAACCCCAAAAAACCAACCCCACCTGCCTGAGGGTGTTCTCCAAATGCTTCTCAAATTCTGACAGGCTTGGTGCCATGACTACTTCCCTGGGAAGCCTGTTCTAGTGCTCCACCACACTCTGAGCAATGATCTTTTTCCTAGTATCCAACCTAAACCTCCCCTGGCACAGCTTCATGCCTCCTTGGGTCCTGTTGCTGGTCACAAAACAGAAGTGACCAGTTCCTGCCTCTCTGCTTCCCCTCATCAGGAAGCTATAAATGGAGATGAGGTCTCTCCTCAGTCTTTTCTTCACCAGGCTGAACAAACCAAGTGACTTCAGCTGTTCCTCCTATAGCTTCCTCTCTAAACCCTTCACTAGCTTTGGGGCTCTCCTCTGTTTGCTCTCCAACAGCTTCACATCCCTCCTGTGTTGTGGTGCCTAAAACTGCACACAACACTTGAGGTGAGGCCACACCATCACAGGACAGGGAGGGACTATCACCTCCCTTGACCAGCTAACAGTGCAGTGCAGTGCTTCTTCAAACCCACAACCCAGGAAAGGGGGAAAAACAGCTCAGTTTGACAAACTCCAGAAGCCCTTGCCCTTTGTCTTAATGAGGCAGCCACATCTGGTGAAGGAAGGAGAAGAGATCTACATGCACACAGTCTGATATAGCCAGGGTCAAATGGGAGCCTTCAGAGCAGCTGAGCAGAAGGGACAGCTCTCTGAAAGCCTGGTTTTCTGGGACCTTTGAAATAGGAGCCCTTGGGACACTGTGAGATTGCCCTTCAAGGACCACAGAAGCTAAAGGAGGCTTATGTTGCTTTAACTCTGTCTTATGACATGCTACACTTTAAGGCATTTAAGTCCTTATGTGACACTAAGGGTTTAAGGTCTTACACAGCTTTAAAAGTGGCTTAAATGCTCCCCCACCTTTCAGTGGGACACAGAGGACTCCAGGCACAGGTCAGAGGGACAGTTGTGCATTGCTTGCACAGCAAGGGTTTTGCTCTAGCAGTACCACCCAGGAGGGTCTTCACAGGTGCAACATTTGGGGTCTGCATCCCATGACCATACCTTTCCCATCTTGTTATGAGCACCCTGCCTTGTAGGTAGCAGCAGAATGGGAGCAAAATGGCACCTTCAGCTCCTTAAAACCTTTTACCTAAAGGCAACATCATGAGATCTGAATATGAAGTGCCTGTTAAGAGATGAGGTGGTGGTGGTCTTACCTGGGGGACTTACCCCTAACTTCCAGTGTGAGGAAAAGCATCACTTGAGGTTTTCTGGATCCAACACATACCCAAAGTTTCCTCTACCCCATCTCTGGCAGAATCCCTGGTCCTCAGGTGGAGAGATTCCATCCATGCTTGAATGCCTCCTCCCAGGCTTGCACCTAAACAGCATTACTCTCTAACCTTCTCTTTGGAAAAGTAAATCACCCTCTGAAAGCAACCAACCATGGCATTAGAAACTCAGTGTTGGGGAAAGTTTTACCCACCATCTGCTCCAGGACAGGAGCAGGCACTGGCTCCATCAGTGGGGTTGCATGGACACAGCAAGCTCCAAGGACAAGCTGGGAACCAAGACCCATGTCATGCTCAGGGCTCTGCACTGTCTCACTGGTCATCAGAGGTGACAGGTGTCAGCTTTGATACAGCAGCCAGTGAGCTGAGCTCTGGGCACGTGAGTTCAGCAGGAAGCATATCTCCTAGGCCAGGCCAGGAGTGAGGGTGTCAATGGCCAGGCTGGCTGGTGGACTTGCAGCTCAGGGACTTCTTGCTCTCCATGATGTGGGCTGCAATCTCTTTTTCATTGATGTACAGCCCTCTCCAGACCCTCCTAAGGGGTTGCATTAATGCTGGGATGATGATTCAGGGTGCAGCATCTTGTAAAGATAGATCAAAGCAACCAATCACATTGCACATGCTAAGATCTCTAAACTTGAACATCTCCAAGCAGCATGAAGAGCAGTGGCACCAAAAAGTTCCTTTTGTTTAGATGACATATATTGGTTCCCATGCACTGCTGAGGCTGCTAGGCAGAGGCTGCCAGCATGAGGATTACTCACTGGTTTGGTTCCTCCTCTCCAATAGGTCAGTTGAGAAGTTCAGATTAAGATGCAAATTTTCTGCTTGATGAGCCTGGGTCCAAAGCTTAGAGAAAACCATTAGAGAGCCTCCCCAGTTTGCATCTCACATCTCTTCAGCAGAGCACACCAAGTGGTAAGCCTGTTGTATTTAGTATAACTGAGTGAAGCCTGCAGCCATCACGTGCCTGGTCCTAGCTCACTGGTGTCTTGCAGAGATTACATCCATGCCAGTTTGGCAGGCTCAGAGGAACATCTGCCAGTCCTTCCACTTGCCTCTGTGCCCAGGCCCTTGCAGCAGTTGTGCCTTGCTCCCCTTGTCTGAACCCACCCCCCAGGACTCAGGCACATGCTGTGTTGATGGTACAGCAGACAGGGCTGTTACTGCTGCTCTGCTCCTTTGGACTTCATGGCCAGATGCTTTCACCAGAAGATAATGCCTGTCCCACAGTGTCAGTGCAGTGGTGGCCCAGAAGAGTGACCATGTGCTAGGACACCATCAGACATCCTCTGTCCATTTTGTGCCCTTCCCAGAGTATCCATGTCTACCCTTGGCATGTCCACCCAATGCTTTCAGACAGTTCATGACACTTTGCAGGCACTTGCCACTCCCTCTAGGGAGCATCTGGGTTTGCAAGTGGAGGGAGCTCCCTGCATTGTAATGCTGGGCTTGAAGGGCTGCAAACACTGCAACCAGCTCCTTAGGATAGGGCCACAGGACACTGCAGCCTGGACAGGCCTCCAAGAGGAAATTCCTCTGGCAGAAGTGCCTGTCTGAGCATGGGCTAACTGTTGCACAGGCTGGATGATGCTTTCCTTCATTCTGCACCATTCTGAACACTGCAGAGGGTACATCATTTTCCTCAATACAAGAGCCTGCTAATCTTCTTGGTTTTCCAAAGGCAGTGGGTGAATTTGTTAATTCTCCATTCCCATGTCCTTCCTATTAAAAGAGAACTGACCAAGGTATAAAACCAGAGCAGCTGTAAACCGAAACTGCTTAAAATGCATTCCCAAGCTCCCCCATTGTTTTTTTTCAGATGAGATCACAGAAACTGGGGCTTGCAAATTCACACCTGGCAGAAGTGTTCTTTGCTGTTATAGCAGGTGAAGGGAGGGGACACCTCTGCCCAATGCCACGTCCTGGTTTTTCCACTTATCCTCTGTATGGAATTTGAGCACAGAGCCCTCAACTCAGGCTGCCCAGCTGTGCTGTTACACAGTCCAGAGAGGGGTACATGAGTCAGGTCCAGGTTGGCTAGACCTGGCTTTAAATCAGTTGAACTGGGAGGTGCACACTTATGATATCTGGAGGACCTCATACCCACTCATATATTTTGCATTTTTCACACTGGCAGTCTGGTGTCGATGTCACTGGCCAAGGAGCTACTCTTGAAAGTGCCCATACCATAAAAAATTCTCTGTTATCTAAATAAAGGGCTGTGTTTCAGGTAAAAAAGTATGGAGAATGATCATTATTTCCCCTTCACTTTGCAAATCTGGTCAGTTGAAATGAGCTACCTTTGTGCCTTGAGCAGTGGCAGAGGCTGCACAAGAGCATTAGAAGCCTCTGGCTAGCTCAAAATTCCTGCAAACCATATTGTTCATTCAGGTGCCTCAGTGTGGATGGAATTTTGGCTCCTCTGATTTTAATTTTTGTACCTTTAATGGGTCAGGTGCACTCAGATTTTCAGGACAGGAGACTGCTTTCCATGATGTTTCTCAGCAGGAGCTGGCTATTGGGACACCAGCGTGTTCAAAGAAGGGCAATGAGGCTGGGGAAGGGTCTAGAGCACAAGTCTTGTGAGGAGCAGCTGAGGGAACTGGGGTTGTTTAGCTCAGAGAAGAGGAGGCTCAGGAAAGGCCTTCTCACTCTCTACAACTCCCTGAAAGGAGGCTGTAGTAAAGTGAGAGTTGGTCTCTTCTCCCAGGTAACTAGCAATAGGACAAGAGGAAATGACCTCTAGTTGCCCAGAAGAGGTTCAGGTTACATACTAAAACCAATTCATTCCCAGAAGGGGCTGTCAAGCCTTGGCCCAAGCTACCCAGGACAGTAGTGGAGTCACCATTCTGGAAGTCTTTAAAAAACATGTAGATATGGCACTCTGTGACATGGTTTGGGCCTGGTAGTATTGAGTCAATGGTTGGACTTTGATGATCTTAGAGTTCTTTTCCCACCTTAATGAATCTATGATTCCATGATTTGCACCCCTGAAAGCTCCCCTGGTGAGGCAGTGGGGTGTCTCTGACACCATGGTGGCAAACCCTGCTTAACAAAGAGATTTTATTTGTATTTGAGGTCTTTAAACCATCTATCTTCCCTGTTCTGTTCTGTTAAGACCAATTTAAACCAAATCCTTGAGAAACATATCTGTTCAAGACTTTGCACCAACTGCTCTCAGCAGTGGGCAGAGGAAGCTCATTATCCACTCCCTAATGAGCCACCCAGCAAGACAAGGAAACCTGAGACTAAATAAGACAACAAAACTGAGCAGAAGGAAATACTCCAGTTTTCAAAGAGGAAAAATTTGGAAGGACTCAACAGAACAGACACAGTTTGTTCCAGGGCTTAACAACACTTCTGGGTGAGAAACTTTTCCTAATGTCCAACCTAAACCTCCTTTGGCATAACCTGAGGCTGTTTCCTCTTGTCTTGTTGCTTGTTACCTGGGAGAAAAGACCAAACCCACCTCACTCCAACCTCTTTTCAGGGAGTTGTAGAGAGTGAGAAGGTCTCCCCTGAGCCTCCTCCAAGCTAAACAACCCCAGTTCCCTCAGCTGCTCCTCACAAGACTTGTGCTCTAGACCCTTCACCAGCTGTGTTGCCCATGCTCCAGCACCAAAATATCCTTCTTGGAGTGAGTGGCCCAAAACTGAGCCCAGGATTTGAGGTGTGGCCTCAGTAGTGCTGAGTACAGGAGGACAATTTCTGCCCTAGTCCTGCTGGCCATGCTAGGGCTGACCCAAGGCAGGATGCTGTTGGCATTCTTGGCCACCTGGGCACACTGGTGTCTCATCTTCAGCTGCTTCCAGCCAACACTCACAGGTCCTTTTCCACTAAGCAGCTTTCCAGCCACTCTGCCCCAAGCCTGGAGCATTCATGATGTTGTTGTAACTGAAGCGCAGGACCCAGCACTTGACCTTGTTGAACCTCACCCCACTGGCTTTGGCTCATGGATCCAGGCTGGCTGGTTCCCTCTGTAAAGCCTTCCTACCCTAAAGTAAATCAACACTTCCACACAACTTGGTGTCACATACAGACACAGACACATGTAGGCACAGGCTCCCCATGGGCAGTTCTGCTCTTGCCCACCCCTGGCTGCAAGCACGGCCCTTCTACACACTGACTGCAGCTGACACCCTCGAAGTGCATGGTCCCTCCTAGACTCTGGGTGGAAATTCACATCCCTGAATCCAGCACTAGGGCTGCTGAGTCACTTTTCCCACCCCAGTCACGGTGTCAGGTCCTACTGCACACCCAGCCCGTGCTAGGTTTGGTGTGAGCTAAGCTTTCCTGTGCTGCCAGCCCATCGCTGGGTTTTCTCACCACCTCCACTGCCCCAGGATGCAGTTGCCATGGCAATGTGTGAGCTGAGGGTCTGGACCTCCTGCCAGCAGCCCTGCAGAGGAGAATGCTCCCCAGCTCCTTCCTCACCTCCGATGGACATCTCTGTGCATCCCTGGCTGAAGGAGAAGTCCACTGAGTTTTGCACTGTTGCAACATCTTGCACTTTTGTCACTTGGTTCTTCCATGTTCAAACTCTGGCCTGCTGCAAATCTGAGACTGCAAAGCAAAAATGCTCAGTGAGCCAAAGATGATCGTTTTTGCTTCCCAGAAATGTTAGGGAGATACTATCTGACAACACTGCCAAAAAAAAAGATCCCCAAAAAACCCCATGTAAGCTGCATGTTGAAAGTGTTTCTGAACCCATTATATAATTGCTCTCTGTCATTAAGAAGGATCAAAGTTAGCCTGAACCATTTGAAAATGTGTCTGGAGACATAGCCCATGAGCTCTGTCTCATAACAGACATTTAATAGTGAGGTGATTAATATGAAAGTGCTTCTTCCTTCAAATATCAATATTAACTTGAACTTTGCCTTAAGTAGGCTTGAGCCTATATTTGAAAGAGTGTATTGGTTAATGTGTTAAATAAAAATCAGTCATTTCACACTGTAATCTCTCTGCTGTAATCTTTCCCTTTGACTCCTTTCCATTTCGATCCTGCAAGTAACGATTCCAGACCATTTTTCTGCAGGCGAATATACAAAGGGAGCTGTAAGTCACCCTCAGCCCACAGAGCTGAAGCTCCAGTTCTTGAGGCAACAGAGCAAACTGTGGGCTAAGAACACATCAGCTGAAGCAGTTTGACACAAATGATCAACAGAGCTGGTTCATCAACAAATACATGGGGATCAAAATGAAGCCTGCAAATATTTCAGGAGGAGAGCAAGGGCTACTTGAATCGAATACAGTGTGTGCTGGAACTTGCTTGGCTGCATTTTCCTGTGGCTCAATGTGTCTTTTTAATTTCCTTCTCCTTTCAGCATCCCAAGGATCCTAGCTGCATGTTGCTGACTGCTTGGTCTGGTATTTTTCTCTGTATCAGTGGCTTGTTATTAATGAACTGCCAAACCTGAAAAAAAATGGAGCTGAGTGCATCTGCATAGCTACATAACTTCTTTTAATTTGCCATAGGTCTGCAGGTTACTGAGTTTATTGGTGAGAACAAACCTCAAGACTCTTTCTCTCCAGCATGAGCTGTGGCCAAGAAAGAGAGCTGCTGCAGCTGAGGATCAGAGTGAAATATAGCAAATGGAGATTGGGGGGGGGGGGGAAACCCCAAAATGTTTTGGCCATTTCAAGCAAATTATTGAAGTGGGTAAAATGAATCCCTTCTGCATCTGCCCTGACTCTGGAGGGATGGCTGCAGGGCTGGACTCAGCTCTTGGTGGTTGCTGTGTGTGTTTGCAGACTGCAGGTTGGGCAGGTTTCTGGAGGAGGAGGAGGAGGAAGGGCAGCTGAGGTGAAGGGTTGGCACATCGTGGCACCTCATGGGGCAGGGGTAGCTTAGCAGTGGATTGCAGGAGATCAGGCACTGCATCTCCAGAATAACTACTGCAGGGGATAAACACTGCAGTCCCTATTCTTGAGGTAGGACAGGGAAAGGACAGGATGGGTCATGCAGCCTCTCAGGAGCATTTTAGGAGATTAATTGTACATCTGCTTAATTCAGGAAGGAAACAGGGTGCTCTGCTTTAGTGATCAGAGTGGAAAGAAGAAGATACTGTTATACCACCTCCCTGGATGGTTGCACAGCAAAGCAAGGAGGAGCACAGCTGAGAAAAAGACACCTCTGAGTATCCCCCTGCTGCTGCACCCAGGGGTCCTGGTCTCAACAGGGAGTGCAAGGTCAGACCCATTCTACCTCATTTGATACAGAGTAACAGATCCCATTTTCTTACTTCGAATTTCCCCCAATTCTGCACATGGGATACTGAGATGGCTGGTAATGTTTGCTTAAGCACAGAGTAGCTGGGAAGAGTTTTTCTCCCTACCTGTTTATCCAGGTTTCCTAGATTAGAGAATACAAGAAGCAGTTGCCTTAACCTCGAAGTTGCTGAGCATTGGACAGCCTGGCATGTGCAAGTGCTGGGATTCCAACAGGTCTAGGACATTTTGGGATAAAACCAGACAGGCTGGGTATAAACCAGTCTGGTGACAACCTCACTGTGCATGTGGGATCCCCAGAGCACGAGAAATCACACAGCTAACATGCAAAGCAGAAGATGTAAATCTATTGCCAGAAGAGCATGAGATGGGAGTCAAATGAATGACTCCCATGCCTGGAGAAGAAACTCAGCAGGTCTGGGTACCTCTCCTTAAGCAGAGCTCAACACACATAATGGCTGGGTTGAGCTGTCATATCTCTCATGGGGTCCAACATGAGCAGAGCTGCTCCTTGGAGAGGACCTGACCTCATGATGCAAACAGTCCTGGATGAACTCAAGAGGGATCGTTAGTCTGGAGAGCTTCTTCAGGGAGGGACTTCTGCACCCAGGATGTGTAAAGACATGCCAGATGAATCCTCCCAGCCTGGCCTGGAGTCCAGCCATTGACTCTCTGGGGACACAAAAGACTGTCTGGAGGAAGAGAAGAATGTGCCTTGGGTGTTGTTTGCCTGGCACAGTGCTACTGCGAGTGCAGTAATTGAACCGTGTCAATAACACACCAACAGAGCATTTCCACCAGAAAATGCCATTTAAATGCCATTTTGTTGTAATAAAGAATTTCCATGGGAATACATTGATTTCAAGGAAATTTAATTTTGAGAAAAAAAAAAAGAAAGAGAAGCCATTTTGTAAGCTTTGAAAGCTCAAGCACCTCTATTGCAGCAAATACATCATTTGTTACTCTACAATTGACTTTATTTCTCAGCTTATTCAACACCATGTAGTTAGGTAATTTGATGGAAGTAGTTAGCTAATATTCAGACTTGACTTTTGGCAGCTCTTTCCAGTATGGAGGGAACTTGCAAGAGGGTCAGGTATTTCTGGTGGAATTAATTTAATATGCAAGAGCACTGCTGTAAATGACACTTTCCTTGAGGTGAGCACCGGTGTAGCAGGAGATACATATGCCACCAGACTTCTCAAGCCTCTTTCCCCAGCCAACACACTGCCCAAAATCTCAGTCTTTGCTTTCTCTGAGCAATACTTAAAGGAAGCTTATAAAAAAGAGGGAGAGAGACTTTTTACACAGTCAGATAGTGACAGGACAAGGGGAAGGGTTTTAAACTGGAAGAGAGGAGATTTAGATTAGATGTTAGGAAGAAATTCTTTACTCAGAGGGTAGTGAGACACTGACAAGGGTTGCCCAGAGAAGTTGTGGATGCTGCAACCCTGGCAGTGTTCAAGGCCAGGCTGGATGGGCCCTGGGCAACTTGGGTTAGTGGGTGACATCTCTGCCCACAGCAAGGGGTTGGAACTAGATGATCTTTAACACCCCTTCCAACCCAAACCTTTCTGTAGGACTCTATGGTAAGGCTGCAAAGTGTTGCTTTGGCCATCCTTGGCTTTCTCATGATCTCTCCTGCTTATTTCTGTGGTGCCTCCTCACCCTCAGACAGGCAGGCCCACAGACCTCTCTAACAAAGCAACATTCATTTAGCTCTTTCATGCACATAGCTCAGCTCTTAATTAGTCTTACACGTGGCTCATGCTTCAGGCAGCAGCTCCTGCTGGTTGCATAAGAGAGATGAACTCTTTCTCTGCTCTCTCTGACTGAAGGATGGCAGCAATGCTCAGCTTTTGCAGTGCTCTCCCTGACCTCTTATGGAATAAGAGGTTCCTCCTGCCTTTTCATGCTCTGGTCTACAGCCTCCAACCTGCTCCCAGGTGCCTGGGTCTGGCTTCTTGCAGGAATGGATCAAGCCTTCCTCCTCCTTCATTGGCCATAGAATCATTATGGTTGGAAAAGACCTCTGAGATCATCTAGTCCAGGTGTCCACCCAGCACTACCATGTTCACCACTAAAGCATGTCCCCAAGCACCACATCTGTATATTTTTTGAATGGGACAGCAACTTCATCACCTCCCTGGACAGCCTGTGCCAATGCTTGATAACCCTCTCAGTGAAGAAATTCTTTGTAATATCTAATCTGAACCTCTCCTGGGACAACTTGAAGCCATTTCCTCTTGTCCTATCACTTGTAACTTGGAAGAAGAGACTGAGCTCTCCACCTTACTGCAGCCTCCTTTCAGGGACTTGTAGAGAGCGAGGTCTCTCCGGAGCTTCCTCTTCTCCAGAAGCAACAACCCCAGTTCCCTCAGCTGCTCCTCACAAGACTTGTGCTCTAGACCTCTCAACAGCTTCACTGCCATTCTCTGAACACACTCCAGCACCTCAATGTCCTTCTTGGAGTGAAGGTCCCAAAACTGAATCCAGTATTTGAGGTGTGGCCTCACCAGTGCTGAGTACAGGAGGACAATCACTGCCCTACTCCTGCTGCCACACTATTTTGGATATAAGCCAGGATGCTGTTGGCCTTTTTGGCCACCTGGGCACACTGCTAGCTCATCTTCAGCAAAATCAGTCTGATACAAGCACAACTGGAAGAACAAAGGGCACAACCACTGTCCTCCTGGGTCCTCACCTGAGCTTTCAAGACAATATAAATAAGCCACAGTGCTGCATAAACACATTAGCAATGTGTTTGGCCCACCCAAGGTGAAGACAGGCCAGTGCAATTCTGAAAGTCTCATCTGAGGAAAGCAGACAAAGACTCCAGCTTTTAAACTGCCAGAGTCCCACTAGACCAGGAGAAAGGGCAGCCAACATATCTTGGTCATCAGGATTAGAATAAGGGGATTACTGCACCTGCTAAAGTCTCTCTGAACTTCAAAGGCTCATGGCACATCATATTTTTAAACGTGTCCCAGAGTAATTAAGCAAAGCAACTTTAAAAGAAAGGCATTTTGTCAGTCTGAGGAGCTCCCTTGGGAGCTTCCTTGCTGTGGAGAAGGTTAGCCTGATTATGGCAGGAAGACAGGTGCTTTACAAGCTCCTTGCCATAGCCACATCTTAGCTGTGATGCCATCTGTCAGGGACAGGCTCTGGGTCCTGGAAAAGCCCTCACAGCAGCTGATGAACCTACCATCCTTGATAGAAGAGTTAAGCTCCTGCAGCAGCTTGGTGCCTCCTCCTGCAAGGAGCCTTATCACACCTCTCCATCCACTGCCACAGCGTGGGGGTAAGGAAGGCGCCAGGATTCATACAGGTCTGTCAGGTTGATGGACAGATGCTGCTGGAGCCCTGCCCTGCTAAGTCTTGCATGCATCCACAATGTGCCTCTGCATGGAGCAAATGGCCATGTGCAGCATTGCTCTGCTGAAAGCAGCAGGAGTGGCCACTTGTGATGGACACGTGTCACAAACACGCTTTTAAGCCCTTGAGATCAGGATATTCTCCCCTTCACTTGTGATCCTCTCCCAGCTGCTGGACCAGCAAGGGTGGCACCTTCAGGACCTCCGAGATCTGCTGCCCAGCAAGGCTCCTCAGATCTCTCCAGTCTAGCACTGAGATTCAGCCCTAGGCTGAGAAAATAGATTTCTGGATGATTTCTGGTTTTGAGCCTGGCTTCAGCATTACATCAGGTAGAAGCAGCATCCTGCTGAGCTTTCTGTGACTCACTGTGCCACCCACTTCTCGAGGAAAGGGAATGTTAGGTCTTTAACAAGCGAGCCAAGCACTAGAAATTGCTTGTGGGTATTGATTGGTGTCCAGGCTGCAGGGAGAAGGGATTTTCAGTCATTATCTGGAAGATGTCAGGGCCATGAGACTGGTCTTAAAACTGAACAGGAATAGAAATTATTCCTCTTTTTTCATTGGGGTTGGAGGGGTGGTGTTTATTTCCTTTGCAGGTTTTGTTTCCTTTGCATTGAATTCTTGGTTAACATGTAGAGGAGCCAAAGCTGGATGCTGCTGCAGAGGGGGAGGTCCCAAAAATCCAAGCAGCAGCACCACACCTAGAGCACACAGCCAGAGAAAGGGCTGGGGAACAGGAAGACCAGTACTTTATCCCACGTGGTCCAAAGGACATGTGTGGGTGCAACCAGAGAAGGGGTTTCCTTTTCTGACTCTAGACCCGGTGAGAGCAGACTTGTGCAACCGGTAGCCCAGGGAGGGAGGAGGCAATCCCTCCTTTCCTCACTCCCACAGGGATGAGTCAGAGAGAGCTGGTGTCCAGCTCCCCCAGCCCCTCCCAGCTCCTACCCAACAGTTTCCCTAGCTCCAATTAGGCAAGAAAAATGTGTGGAAATGAAAGGAGCTGTGTGCAATTTCCAGCAGCTGTTAACTTCTTTCCTCTGCTCCCGGGATGGTTGAATGTGAATCGATCTGGCTGTAAAGCCCATGCTAAAGCCTGCCCATCTTCACTTAATGCTTCACACAACACTTTGGCCAAACCTCAAAGGCCAAGGACCGCTGCCCATAAGAGGGATTGGGGGAAGGGTCAAGGTCAGAGGAGGGAGGTGGAGACTCAGCAGTGGCAGTTCCTGGACAAGTGTCCCGGGAGAAAACATTTCCAGCTCCTGTTGGCAGAGGTGAGCTTTTCCAACCAAGCATTTCCACCTCTGTCCAGACATTTGGCTTGAAACACATCACTGTTTCAAAACCTATTTCGGACTTCTGCTCAGATATTGACTGGTGGCTGGCATTTTATCCCAGAGGTTATGTCTTATGTGATTAAACAGGGGAACACAGGGATGCAAAGCCTTGTCAGAGGTCTTCTAGAGAGACTCAAACCCCCCACAAGTAAGAGGAAAATTCCATTCCACAGCCAGCAGCTTTTGGCATCCCAGTGTTCCTTTATAATCTGAGTTAGGAAGCTTAGGCAGAGCCAGACAGACTTCCCCTGCCTCCCTCTCCCCCCATAGCCACCCTGCAGGGTTTCAGGGTCCCTTCAGAGCTGCTCAGCTCTGACCCAGCTCTGTGGCTGCTGCCTGGGTTAGCTCGGACTTGCCCCTGGGGCTCTACCAGCAGTGACAGACTGCACGTACCCCAGCTTTGCTGCTGCGGTTCCCTCTTATTCACAGCATCCTCAGCACAGGTCTGAGCTCTTTGAATCTCCTCAAGTGCCAGCCTGCTGATCCCACACCTCAGCTTGTTTTACTCAGTGTTTCTCTCCAAATACACAGTTCACACCATGCCGTAGGAGTTGGTTGACCCTCACGGCTCCTCACACATCAACCTGAGCTTCCATCTCAACGTGCCATTTCCCAAAAGCACCACGGCTGGCCCCGGGAGGCAGTGTGATTGCTATTTCTCGGTGCGGCCATGTAGATTTGTTTCTCACGCCTTGGGGCGAGCAGATTTCAAGCCTGGCCAGCGCTGCGGTTCTCAGAGCCCTGCCTGCACGGAGGAAACACAGCCCTGATGGTCCTGCCACTTCTGCAGCACCCAAGCTCTCTTCTCGAGCGGCAGCCAGGAATTTTGGCTCCCCACTAGCCAGCAGAGGCTCCTGGAGAGATGAGGAACCTGCCCGAGGCAGGCTATGCTTATTCTCTCCTCCCCAAGCCACACTGCCCGTCACCCTTCAGGGCAATAACAGTAACTCTTTGCTACCAAAATAAAGACAGTGTAAAGGCAGCAGTTCCTCCCCTGCATGTGCACACACCCAGCTCACACTCACCCACACGATCGATCTCTGTTTAATTAAATACTGGCAATGACTGTCACGTGGGGCCAATTCTGCTGACTTGGGCACTTTGGGATTTTTATGCATCTATTTCTGCTTTGCTTTTCCATTAACTTATTTTTCCCTTTGTAATAAGGGGTTGTCAATGTAATTTATACAGCAGCACAGGAGGCACGGGCAGCCCGGGGAGCCATTCACAGCTTGCCAGGGATAAACACAATTACACATTTTTAAATGTCAGACTTCAGGAGAAGAAATGAAAAAGGTAAACCATATAAATCTCTGAGCAAGAGCTGCTGCTCTCCCTTTGAGGAACAGCTTCTCAGCCAAGCTGTCATGCCCCCACACCCATGGCAGAAGCATGTCCTCCTGCACCTCTGGGATGCAGAAGCACAAAGAGCCACAAGAAATACAGCAAAAGTGACATAGCACTTGTGCTTCCCATGTTGTTGTCGAGTATTTAAAGCAAAAAAGAAAGCAACCTGAAAAAGCCTCATGCCCTGGCATGTGTGCCCACAACCTGCCCCTTCCTCACCCACTGCAAGCCAGTTTGAGCAGGGGAGAGCCCGTGCTGCTCCCTACTCATTTCCAAGTCAGCAGCTTTGATCTCATATGTGATTAAAAGAGGAGAGTTTAGATGGATTAAATGAGAGCCACTTACATAATCTGTTTAAAATTCCAGTAACACATATTTGGAGAGAAGAAGGAGAACAGCCACCAACTCCCACGTCCCACGTGTTTTGCAAGCTAGGTGGGAGCTTCAGTCCTGGTTCCCCACTCCTGGGGGGCTGGGGGCAGTGTAGAAAACCATTTGCAGGTGACAACTTTTTGTCATTATAAACCATGATAGGCACCACCTGGAAAAACAGAAGAAGGCTAAGGGTGGAGAGGGGGAGGCTTATAATGCCCAGGCCCTATTAATGAGCAGCTCTCTGAGCTCTATAAAAGCTGATGGCATAAGGAGAATGTGATTTGAAGAGGTTTTTTTATGAGGTTGGTGGTCAAGGTATGCTTTGTCCTGTGTAGGTTTATCCCCTGCTCTAGTCTTGGCTAGGAGGAGGTAGTGGGTTAATAGAGCCTCCCTGTCTAGCTTTTTCTTAGGCTTAAAACATGGAGGAAGGAATGGGGATGAAGAAGGACCTACAAGCAAAGAATAGAGCTGAAAGTCTTTGGAGGATGCTTGCAGGGGTAGGAGAGAAACTGGAGTTTCTTCTTACCTGTGTGCCAGATGAAGGAAGCCTGTCCCACAATTCTGGAAGCTTGAAGAGCTGAGGCTGTGGAGGAAAGGAGTACAGCTGAAGGGCTTGTAGGTCCCCAGAAAAATAATATTTGATCATAGAGGTACTTTTCCTGCTGGACTGGGAGGATGCAGCAGCAAAACAAGGTGAGGAGATGGAAAGGGAGCATCTGTTGATGTGAGGAGAGAGAGGGAGGGAACACTGGGAACACAGTAAGTAGAATGGCTTGCTTCAAGGCTTGGATGGCACTGGTAATGAAAAGCCACCAGAACAGGCACAGCCACTATTGGAAGATTGGTGAGTGGCTATGGAAGTGAGGGCTATTATCTCAAGGGACTGGATGGGGGAAGACAGGAGATCAGATTTGGGGTTGGCAATGATAACTGGTAAAGCTAGTGGTTACTGGACCTGGAGTGGACAGGGATCAGCACAAGAAGGAGAAGCTCAGCCCCTGCAGGAGTGTGCTACTGACCTTGGACCCCACAGGAGGACACTCACTAATGTGGCAAATGGAGTAGCCATTTAGCAAGCAGCTGTAAGGTGGAGGTGTGAGCAGGGAGTGGTGGAGATGGTAATAGTATAGCAAGATGGGTCCAAGGTCCCTTTGGTAAGGCCACTACAGGAAACTGAGTGATGTCCTCTGCAGAAAGGAGGAGATGCCTTGTGGTGGGCTTGGAGGCATGGTGCTGTGCAGAAGTGTTTGCAGTGGCAAGCTGGTCTGGAGAAATGACTGTGGTAAATTAATAGGTGGGGTGGCTTTTTGGCCTTTTTAGAGGATGTGAAACCTTTTTATAGGAATGCTTCTGGGAGTATCAAAAGGGATGAACTTGTATCTGTTTGAACTTGAAGGACACTGGTGTGTTAGACTGCAGGGACCTCAGGAGCATGAAGGTCTGATCTCTAACCTGGCTTTGGAAAATGGGATGCCAAGGGCATTTCAACTGCTGCTGTTACATCCCTGTAATATTAATCTGGGTTATGATTTCCTGAGCAGTTTCTCCACTAAGTCTATGCTAATGAGTTGCTCAGAGCACACATGGCATCCAAGTGTTTCAAAGTGTAAGGGCCATGAAGGTATAAACAGGGCAACCTCCTCCTAGCTGGCTGTAAACTATTAGTTTGGCTTTGTAGAAGGGCAGGAGGATGAAATAAGATGATAGTAACATTACACGGTGAATTCAACTTATTTATTAAGTGATAAAGGGTTGAATATAGCTTCTGATGTAGTCAAAATTCAATGTAAATGCTGGTTATGTGGAGGACAGCTCATGCTTAGGTAACTGTGAATGACACCCAACCCATTGCAAGTACTACTGAAAAACTGCAGTGAGGGTGAGAGAACTTTGTCTTAATTGAGGGTGACAGCAGGGAGTGAAAGAACCTTTCTGAGGTGCCAGGACCTGGAGGGATGGAACTTCTTATGGAAGAATTGCAATGAGCTTCCCTGTGACAGAGGCTTTGGTGTAGGTTTCATGCAGTCTCCAAATGTGTTTAAAGTGGCATGGAAAGTCTAGGTCTTCTTGTTCTGTGTGGATGATTTACAAGCTTTGATAATGACCTAGCAGATGTTTGTCTTCATTTTAGGACAGCAGGAGGTTCAAGGTGTTGCTTATATTGCAATTGGAATTTGGCTGGGGATGAGGCTGATGAAAATGAGACCTCTACCACAAGCCAGCACAAACCCCCTCCCTAGAGACCTTGAGGCTCAAGAGCAGGGAGGACTGATGGAGATAATTTTTCACATGGTGAAGACCAGCAGTGTGTTATGTAGATCAGCTTGTCAGCTGACAGTAGTCACTGCTTGGTGAGGTCTGGCTGGTTTTCAAAGCATGAATGACAGGTGGCATCTGCTAGGATAACACCTACATCTGATGCTCTTTACTGTGAGTGCAGGTGGAGGTATCCTCTGCTTCAAGGAAAACATAATGTTGCTACAGTGTTCTAGGGCATGTTGATGGAGTTGATTCTAGAACTGAGAGGTAGTCAGAGTTGGCCACTATAGGCACATGTGCAGTGGAAAGTGCTTCCCCAGTCTGGTGATGGGTGAAATGAAGGTGTTATGGAGCCCAGTGCAGTGTCTTGGCAGTGGTATGGTCCAAGGCACGTGCTAATGAGACTCAAGGCTCTAGGACTGAGGCCAGGAAAGGGTAGTGAGCTGCCCCTCTGAAGCTGCCAAGGAGGCTTTTACCTACATTTAGATCTAGGCAGCAGAAAACAGGAGTGAGGAAGCAGCAGTTGCTGTTGAAGGATTCCATATGGAAAGGGAATGGCCCTTCTGCCCATTAATCAGAGGTAGCTTGGTGCAGGTTGTGGAGGAGGAATTGTGATGGAGGCTCAACTACATATGCCTAATGCAGAGTCCCCTATGGTAGATCACACCAGCTTTCAGAGGTGAAGGGTGTGAGCAGGGAGAGACTGAGTTCACAGCTCAGAAATCAGAGAGGAGGCATTGGGATGGGGTTAGGAGACACTTCAGGTCCCTGAGAACAGTGCTGAAGTGAACTGCTGTGAGTGCTTCCCTCCCTCTTACTCTTGCAGATGCTCTTTGCTTCTAAGAAAACCTGATGATGTCCCTTGATGTCCTAGATGTCAAGAGTTTAAAACCACTGAACAGACAACATATTTAAGTAGAGCTGAGGGAAGTGGTCTAAAGAACATAAGTTGGGACAGCAGCTCTGGGAGAAAACTGAGTTGGCCATCAGTGAGAGTGAGAAAAGGAATGATTTCTCACTTGGCCACTCAGTGTTGCCTGAACAGGCAGCTATGCACTGCTGAATGCCTCTCCAGGTACAAGCACCTCTTGAGCTGGATGCTTTTCATGTGTCTGCTGTTCACCCTGTGAAGATGAGCCTGCTGCTCAGCCTTCAGAGAACTCCCCAGTCATTAAGTTTAGGACCCTGCTAGCGAAGAAGAAAGTGATGTAGGATCACAGCAAAGAGCAGAGTATCATTAATGAACAAACAAAGCTGTGCCTATGACCAGAGAAAACAAAATGCTGGTCCCAGACAGCTGAGCTTTCTAGACAAGGAGTTTGCTCTAGCAGGAAAAGAGGAGCCTGTTTACAGAGCTAATGCAAGGATGAAAGGGAGAAAATGAAACTAGAGCTTTTTATGGTAGTGCTTGAGGAAAAAGACAAGGAAACAATGCTGGCAGAAATAGTTTGCAATGCAAACAGCTGGTACCACAGTCATCATAGCTGGACATAAAGCAGATGAGACTGCAGAGATGTTTGGAATTGGGTTTTTTGTTTGAAAACTTTGGCATCTATCTAAACACAGAAGGCTTCACAGTCACTTGGGCTGTTGCTCTTGGCTCCAGCTACAGTAGGCAAAGATACAGCTAGCCTGAGAAAATGCTTTAAAAAAGAAGATGAGCTGAGCTGTCCAGGGAAGGATTAAACACATGAGGTCACCAAGGCCAGGTGCATGCAACCCAGGTGGTGGGAGGAGGGTTGGAAACACAGATATTGTCTACTGGGTGAGGAGGAAGGAGAAAGGTCACAAAGCAGACAAATACACAGTTTGTGAGGTGGAGCAGAGTGATCTGGGAAGGGAAAATCTCAAGTCCTGTTACCTCAGCAGCCCCAGCAAGTGGAGAGGCTGTAGTGAGGCTCCATCAGCTGTCTGCTACCTTTCTGAAGGTCAGCCACTGGAATTCACACAGGTGAAATCTCAGGTCTATTGATTCCCTTTGAGGGTGCTGTTGATTTGGGCTTGCCAGATGCTTTCTCTGGATTGGGTTGCCTTACTTTTCTCTTTTACCACTAACATGGCAAAAGGCACTTTTGCTCATGTGGCTGGCCATTGGCTTGGGCTGATGGTAAGAAAAACTAGTCTGGCATCTCCTTTAGACCTCAGGAAACCATCAGTTACTCCAAGACAGATATCCCTCTGCTTAGCTCCTCTGTAGCTGTCAAACACGTTTAACTCTCTGTACTTTGTCATCTGAAATCCCATGCAAACCTGAATCACATCCTGGTTGTTGAGGGTTTCTCATCTTCCAGCTCCTATACTTCAGTTAAAATGGCAGAAGATATACTTCTGTTTAAGAGGTGCTTGTTGTTCCATGACTGATGTGATTCCAGAATCATGAGCAGCAATATTAGACCCAGGAAAGTAATCAATAGTTGAGATCATACCAAAACGCATTCTGAATTCAACAGGCAAGTGCAGCCTGTCCTTTCAGAGCCTTAGAGTTTTCACTGCTTATCCCTACCAGAGGAGTGGGGAACAACTTTTTTCCAAAATTCATTCTGAGAGCCACTCAAACCTCACCACCTAAGAACAATAAATGCCTCTGGTTTGATCAGGAAAGGTCTTTGTGTGCTTAAACATGCTGCACCTCTGAAGAGAGGCAAAGGAGTTCTCTGGAGACTCCCTTCAGGTCTTTTATCAAAATGTTACATGTGCACAAGACTGATCTCTGCCCCATGGGCCCTCAGATGTCCTCCAGAAGCTGTACCTGCCAGGATGATTGACTTCTTAGGGCAAGCACTCCATCCTCAAGTCCTGCTGCTTGTCTCTGCAACGCGTGCTGCAATTGCTTGGCTGCTTTCTCATGGTGCTTTCCAAGGGTTTATGGCAGCTTCACCTCTGAACCCAAAGTTAATGTGCATGGCTCTGCAGCTCCAGTTGTGTCCTGGCATACTGAGCCTTTGTGTCTCAATGGTCTTTTTTTATTCTTTCAGATGCCTGGTGCTGGGTTTGAACATTTTCACTGAGTGCCTTAGGAGCTGGCAGCCTTAGGAACTGTCTCGAGCTGATTAGTTTTCCTTGCCTGTTTCTTGCATGTCCTTTTTCCTTTATGGCCACCAGGTTCTCAAGGTCTGTTGGAAGTCAACAGATGTTTGCTGAAATGGACTTCAGATCCTGCTTGTACTGCCATTATTCAGCATTTGCCTAGGAGGTGGTGTCACCTAATGCTCTGCAAGCATAGTAGAGAATCTTTCACTTATCCCGTTGGATGGTGTCATTTTAATAAAAAAATAATCCTTTTCAGACACTTTCTGACTCTAATCCTGTCCTCCAATATGTATGCTGCTCCTCCTGGCCTTTTTACCAGCCACTTTAATAAGCATCCTCTACAGGGCAGCATCCAGGTCACTAATGAAAAATCAAATAATATCAGACACATGTGCTTTGGAAAAGCCTCCTTGATGTCTCTCATTCTGACAATGTCATCCATGGCTCTTCTGCAAACCCAAGTTTCCAGTGAGTTTTGCACTGGTGTCATACTAAATTCTTCCCAAATGTTTCCTTCACTTATTGGTTTGCAAGAGTTTATTGAAAGATGGTCAAAAAAAAAAGCCCACACTAAAATTGGTATGGAAAGCATCATCTGCTGGTACTGCTTACCTTGCTGCTGCTAACAGCTGTGGTAATCAGTAAAAATGAGATACAAAGACTTAAATGTGGAAAAAGTCCATAGCAGGCTCTTCTGCCTGAGCAGCATCTGCATCAGACTGTTAGAAAAATGACTTTGAACAGAGAATTCCTACAGAATGCCTCATTTTACTTGACCAAGAAATCTCAGGAGACCTCTCCTAAGAGGCCTTCAGGTATCTGTACTGGGCATTTATTAGTTATTCATCCTCTCAACTCTCACACCAAAGTAATTTTCTTTTCTCCAGGTTTCATCTTAATGGTGCTTTATAGCATATGTTCACAGTGTTATTCATTAGCTCTGGGTAAATAAACTTAAAAATGAGGAAGAAACTTGCAATAAATATGAACAGCAAAAGACTGCTTCAAGAAAGATTTGAAGAGAAGTGAAGCAGGAGAATACTTTGTCTCCTTTGGCCATTAGTGTGGTGCTGGGAAATCACTCAGCCACTCTTGTTTACTTTTACTGACAGGAATTATGTGATTACAGCACATTAGTATCCCAATTTCTGGCAGAAGGGCTAGCTAGAGGACACTTAGGTGGGGATTATGATGGGAAAGCTGACTCTTCTTCTGAAAGATAAGAAGATGCCTGAGCATGATGTATCATGGGGACTATGCCATGATGCGCTGCAACGAGAAGGTCCTCACATGGGTGCCCTCTTCCCTTGGGTGGAGGTGAATCATCTGTGGATATGGAAGGGGAGGGAGGAGCCAGGAATCCAAATTCATCCCAACCCAGTGTCAAGCAGACTGTACAAAGGCAGCAGTCAAAACTCTAACTGGATTTGCTGTGGTGGTGGTGGTGATGGAAGATAGCTCTGGAGCAGGGCAGAGCTGATACAATGAGATGCCTTGCACCAAAGCCCTGAGCCTGATGAGGCTTTCCCAAGCATTGGTATGATAAATTCAAAACATGGTATCAGGTAGAAAGTAAAGGAGGTAACAAATCAGAAGGTGTTCTGGCACCCTCACAGACCCAGAAGATTTGGTTTTCTTGGCTACAAGGGCCCAATGTTGGCTCATGGTTACCTACTTGTCTAGCAACACTCCCAAGTGTTTCTCTGCAGAGCTGCTTTCCAGCAGGTCAGCACCTAACCTGTCCTGGTCCCTGGGGTTATTCCTTCCCAGGTGCAGGTCTGTATGCTTGTCCTTGTTGAACTTCATGTGGTTCCTCTCTCCCATCTCTCAGCCTGTCCAGGTGTTACTGAATGCCAACACAGCCTGATGGGTGTCAGCCACTCCTTCCAGTTCTTTATCATCAGCAAACTTGCTGAGGGTCCACTCTGTCCCTTCATCCAGGTCATTGATTTAACATAATCTTCTGATACCTTTCAGCAATACCCTTCTCAGGATTTGGAGATGATTTGCATCTCACTTTTTGGAGCATGAGGGAGATAAAGGGCTTGCTTAGATCCTCATCTAAGGATAGATATCTAAAACGTAGCAGCACCTTGGACTGGTCTGTGCTCAGCTGCACATGCTGCTTACATTTTCTTCTGTGTGCAACAAAAGGGCTTGAATTTTCCCAGTAACACAGCCTAGCTCTCAAACTGGGAGACTGGGCTCTGTCCTCCTGAGGTTTAGCCCAGCCCTTCAGCTTGTGTGGCTGTGAACTGGGTTAAGCCTTGAACCTTGGTGACAGCATTCCCTAACTGTGCATTGTTCTTGAGAAATAAGCTCTTCTGTTTGCTTCTTCCCATGTGGGAACTCAAATTACCCTCAAAGAGCTTTTTTTCAATATCCTTATCCTTCAGAATTTCCCAGGCCCAGGATCAGCACAAGCAATGAGTGAAATTGCTTGCAAATAGCTCATTTCTCAATAATTAAACCCATTGTTCTGTAACAATGCTGTAGATTTTTCTAAGATATTATTATTTTTAAATGATTACTTGCAAACATATAATTTGATCTCTCCTATTTAAAAGCACATCAGGAGATCCTGTCAGTGATTTATTGTAGAAGAAAGAGTGGGAGAGGTGGGTTATGGCTGGAATATCATCTACTGCCTCAACAGAATTAATGTGTAGAAAGATGCAAAGTTAGAACACTCATTTGCAATGTTTATTCCCAGAGGTCAAAACAGCACTGCCAAGAGGAGCTGCAAGGTGGCATTTCAGGAAGCATTCAGGCTTGGCACAGGCAGTCCCTTGGGCACCTGCAGCAGCTCACTCTCTCCTCCCTTGCAAAGTTATGGGGTGCCTTGTTCTGCTCTGGCTGTGGAATCCCCCCAGGAGGGTGTTGGAGGCATTTCCTTTGTTCCAAACCCATTTGATTTGTGCTGCCCCCATGGTGAAGGCAATCCACCCTTCTCCTATCCTGGTGTAACAAGGAGCTCTTAGCCGGGAGAACCAAGGCACAGAGACGGGAAGCTGAAGGCATAACAAAGGAAAGAGTAAGGGCCTGGTGGCCATGAAGCCAGTGTTGTAACCATTAGTAAAGGTATTGTGTTTCAGCCAAGAAACTCTTGGGTTCTGGGGAAGTCCAGGGAAATAGTAAAGTTTTTTTATAGACCATGACTTGAATTTAATCTCCTCTGAGTTCTAAGGGGTTTGGGTTTTTTTTTCCCTTAGTTCAATTACTTCCAAATGTGAGCAGGTGGTAAAATCTGGTGTATCTATGGACATATGATTTGTGACAAAATAAATTGTTGATACTTGAAGGAAGTTCTATAATGAGATTAGGAAGCTGGTAGGTGTTCTGATTATCTCCCTGGGCTAATACTGGAAGAAAACTTTATTCACTGAATGAAATGATGCCATTTTTCTGTGCCTGGATGAGAAGCTAACAAAAGCCTAGAAGTAAAATTCACATTTCTAGCACAGTAAATCGGTGGAGTAAGTTGAGAAGTGAGATCTCTCTCTCTTATTTGCCTCTCATGTGAGATCAGTGAATCTTTCTCAATGGTCTACCACTTTCCTGCAGCCAGCAGCTCTTGTAGGTAGGTTTGTAGGGCTTGGTTTTGACAGAGAGGGAATTGGATCATTAAAATTATCTTCTCAACACTTCTGAATAGATGCTGCCTTTTTGAAAAAACTTAATTTAAGACTTTAACTGAACAGTTGTGGAGCTGTTGATGAGAAGGAGTCTCTGGCCAAACTGCTTGGAGCAGGACTACTACTCATGCCAGATCAGGACATGGTGTTGTCCAGCCTCTGGAAGCACCTGTTGGAAGCCTCTGGAGGGAGCTCCCACTGCTCTTCTGAGGAGCCTGCTCTGGAGCCCACCACCTTCCTGGGGACTGGGCATGTGTAAGCTCCAGCCTGAGCCTCCAGTGCTGCTGCATGTGGTCATGGTAGTGTCATTTGACATAACTGACTGTCTCCATCTTCCTGCCTGTTCTTCAAATAGATGAAGGCTACAATTTGATCAGCTTTGAGCCTACTCTTGGTCAGATTAAACTGACCTCTTTCCTACAGCCTTTCCTCATAACCCAAATGACACAGACCTGAATCATCTTGATAGCCTCTCCTGGCCCATCTCTGCTTTCCGCATGTCACTCTTGAACTTAGGGGCATGACAAAAACGTGTCCTCCCAGCACTGAGCAGAGAGGATAGTAACTTCTTGGAGCCTCCTGGCCTTGTTCATCATAGTGCAGCCCAGGCTGAGGTTTGCATGATTCAAGATGAGAGTGTGCTGGAGGTTTGTTTGCCCTGGCAGCCCCTTTGGCTCCCAGCCTGGCCTGACGCTGGGCATGATGACAGCCCACACCCATAATTTTGCACTTCTTCTTGAACTCCAGGCAGTTTCTGTTGGCCCCATCCTCAAGTTTCTCAAGGTCCCTCTGGGTTGGAGCTCTACTGTTTGCTGTGTCAATCATCCTCTCTAATTCAGTAGTGTCCACAAACTTGCTGAGTGTGCTCTCTGTCTCATCACCCAGGTAGCTGATGAAGATATTGAACAATATCAGCCCCACTATTGACCCCTGAGGCACTCTGCTTATTACTGGCTGCCAACCAGATGTTGAGCCATTGATTACTATGCTTTGAGCCTAGCTGCCCAGCCAATTTTCAAGCCATCTAATAGTCCTTTCATTCAGCCCCTACTTCTTCAGCTTCCAAATGAGAAAGCTGAGGGAGACGGCGTCAGAAGCTTGATCAACCTGGCTACGTTGAATTAAGGCCAAGTCTGAGGTTATTAACTGAAACAGCAGACATGCCTACACAACCAAATGAAGGAGTGATTGCAGTGTCTGCTGCTGTAACCAGGCTGGCTCTAGGGCACAGTAACAATAGCATTAATATGGGTATTAGCTCCTGCTAACAAGCAGAGTAAAAGCTCCTGAGGATCTATGCTCATGAGCACTGTTCTCTAGCAGCAGCTGAAGTCCACACTCCTGCATCTTGGCTGCTCCCGTTGGCAATGCCAGCCTGGTGGAGCCAGAATGGACATGCCAGCACGTGCCCCAGCAGGTCTTTGCTTCTGCTGTGTAATCACACCTCCTAATTTTGTGCTGACAGAGCTGACTTCTCAGGGGCCCAGAGAAGCAATTAAAAACTCTATTTGCAATCAGTCTGTGGAGACAAGCCTTGTGCCTAGTGCTGCTGCGAGGCCCTCGGATGGGTGAGCAATTAACTGGGGAGATGAAGAATTCAGATGAGAAAGTGAAGCCTTTTGGTAGTTATCCACTTGTTTGGATTTGCAAGTTCACATCCATTATGGATGCTGTGTCCTATTCAGATGCACTGGTGCTGCCAGATATATTACAAAGACTTATGGTGATAAACAAAGAAGAAAACGTTTAATTGACCCAAAATGACTATTGCTATTGGTGTCAAATCCATGAGAACAAAGCTGGTCAACTTGAATCACAGCTGGTGGAGACATTTCAGTAAAGACCTGAGACAGCTGCACAGTGCAATCTCTCTCACTAATGATTCTTAAATTAAGAAATTAACCCCCTTCCACAAGCATTTAGATTGTGCTGGAGTGGGAGACAGTAACAAAAATTGGAGCAGAGTCCATGGTAATAGCAACCATGGATGCTGCCAACAATACTTATCATTTTTGAGCCCCAGTGCTTGCAGAAACAAGGCACCCAAAATGCCAGATATGGCCCTTGTAAGGGAAGGGACAGTCCACAAAGGCATTGGTGAACCCTACAGTACTTCTGCTGCAACATATTCTGCAGCCATGCTGGTCTTGGCCAAAGGTTTTGCATTGTGTTAGCACTGAACTTAAAGTAAGTCTCTTTTCAGGGGTGTCCAATTGTCTTCTGACATCAGTCAGATCAAATCTCTGCATGGCTGGAACATCTTGGTGTGTAAACTTCAGCTAGATCAGCTGATGGAGCCAAAAGACATAGCACAAGCCTTAGTATCCTCAGCTTCAGGATTTTATGCTTCCTTTGTGACATCTGTGTCCAGTGTGGAGAGCCACAGACAGGGGAGACCTGGCCAGCCTGCCACTTGTCAGTGTTTTTTTTGTCAAGCCATCAAAAAACTCCTGAATGAATTTGGACTGGCAGGATGAGGTCATGTCAGATCAGTTGTCTATGTCATAAAGATGCAGTGGTTTTCAGCTGATATCAGGAGCCCTAACACTGGGATTACTCTTGTCATGGGTAAACCCCAGATGGCAACCAAGCACCATGCAGCTGCTCATTCACAGCTCCACCAGCAGTGGGATGAGAAGGAGAATAAGAAAACCTCCAAAAACCAAATAACTGCATGGGTTGAGATAAGAAGAATTTAATAACTACAATAAAATACAATAATAATATTTTAATGAAAATAAATATATCAAAATGAGAGGAAACCTCCAGGTGACTCCACCACTTTCCTGGGGAGCCTGTTCCAATGCTTAACTACTCTTTCAGGGAAGAAATTTTTCCTGATACCCAACCTAAACCTCCTCTGGCATAACTTGTGACTATGTCCTCATCTTAGAGACCATCTCTCACCTTGTTCCACACTCCTTCCAGGGAGCTGTAGAAAGTGAGAAGGTCTCCCCTGAGCCTTCTCTTCTCCAAGCTAAACAATCCCTGTTCCCTCAGCCACTTTTCACAACACTTGTGCTTTAGACCCTTCACCAGCTTTGTTCCTCTTCTTTAGACACTCTCCAGCACCTCAATGTCCTTTTTGTAGTGAGGGGCCCAAAACTGAACCCAGGATTCAAATGGTGGCCTCACCAGTGCTGAATACTGGGGGATGATTGCCTCCCTGGTCCTACTGGCCATGCTATTTTGGATATAAGCCAGGATGCTGTTGGCATTCTTGGCCACCTGGGCACACTGCTGGCTCATTTGCAGCTGCCGTTGACCAACACCCCCAAGTCCTTTTCCTCTGGGCAGCTCTCTAGCCACTGTGTTCCAAACCTGTAGTATCATAGAATCATTTGGGTTGGAAGGGACCTTTACAGGTCACCTCATCCAACTCCCCCAACATTATTCTCAACCTAAATCCAAACCACAGCACTTAAACAACCACTAGGAAGAAAATTAACTTCATTCCAGCCAAAACCAGGACAACTATATTGTCAACAGTGACCTTGTGGAGCTGTTTGTGATGCATGGGTTGCTGCAAATGAATAAAGCTTCTGTTAAGGAAGCATCAGAGCAGCAGCAGGGCTTGGATGCAATTGTTTAGCAGATGAGGACCCTATGCAGCCATGCATCTATTCCCCTTCACATGAAAAAATCATGCTGTGCATTGGGAGGTGAGGTAGGCATGAAGGGATTTCTTCAGCCCTTCCCTGAGTAAATCTGTTCCTTGTGGCTTCACAGGCTAAGCCAAACTCAACTCTGGGGAGACCTGATCACTGAACCCTGTGATTCAAAGAATGGCTACTAGCCATGTCACAGTCTCATTGAGCTTTGCCATTGCCTTTGATTTGACTACCTTTGAATGGGAGCTTGAGATCAGCAAGGTCAAGATGTTGCTATATGACAGAAGAGTTGAAAGCTCTTGGAGAATCTGTAAATGCTGATGGGTCCTGGACTGTGTCCTTAGGTTGCCTGTAAAAATGTTGCTGTTTTTACCATTTCTTCTTCATGTTCTTTCTACAGGCATTCTGAAATGGGTGATGCCTGGAGTTATTTTCTTTAGCTTTTGCTAGATGTTCATCCCCTATCAACTAGAAATGTCTGATGTGTTTATTTTTGTGTGTGTGTGATCTTCTAATAGATTGCTCTCAGGCCTTTGAAGGAAAAGTCATTGACTTTCTTAAGAGTTCACGTTTCTTCCTCCCCTCCTCCTGCAACATCTTTGTTTTTATCTTCTGTGGTGATCTGCAGATTGACATAGTTTTTCTCCTTTCATGCCTTTTCCAAGAATTTTCACTTATTCACTGATGCTAACAGTTCTGTAGTGCTTTGAGAGATTTAGAAAGAGCAAAAGTTCCCTCAACACAAAACCTTTGGTATTTCCAGCCAGTTCCTCATTTCTATCTAGGTCAACACCTGTTTGGGGCATAATGCTCAGTGCATGGTGAGCTGTCTTTCTGGTCACCTCATGCAATGGTTTCAGATCTTCAGGAGGCCAGCATATTATCTGCTGTGTCACACATGACTGAGATGCCAAAACCTATTAATTACCTTAAAAGGTCTTACCCAGAGCTTTGATTTCAGAAACATACAGATTTTCTTGTTTTTCTTAACATCATAGTGGTTACAGTGCCTTGTGCTGAGATAAATTTTTAGTTATCTTTGGAGTCTTGGATCTCTCCTTCACAGTAGTATTAAGATTGAGCTCTTGCCATGGAATAATGCTCACAGAGGCACCTTTCCATAATCCATATTGCATGCAGGTATCATTAGAAACACTGAAAGGTGCTGACTCTCTTGCTCTCGTTTTCACTAGGCTCATTGCCTCTCCCTCCATGCCTCTGCTCCATGTATGTGACCTTTCATCAGGTTAATGATAAAGTCAAGCTGATTAGTTCTCTAGAAGTGGCTAATGAAAATATTGGAGGTTGGGGTACTTCAGAGATGCCTGACAAATGGTAATAGTGGCTCCACTGTATACTCTGAGACTTTCCACATGATCATACAAAGGTATGGGGTGGAAGGAACCTTAAAGATCATTTAGTCCAGCCCCCTGCCATGGGCAGGGGCACCTTCCATTAGACTAGGTTGCTCAAAGCTCCATCTAGCCTGGCCTCAAACCCTTCCAGGGATGGGGCACCCACAACTTCTCTGGGCAACCTGTGCCAGTGTCTCACCACCCTGAGAGTAAAGAATTTCTTCCTTGTCTGTGACTATTAGGATTCTGATATACTGATAAGTGAGGATGGTTGGTGCTTTGTATCCTCATGTTTTTCCACATCTGGCAGCCCAGGATGGAAAGTTCCCTTTGAAGTCTGCTGAAATCTGTAGTCTCAAGTGCTTTCTTAGAGTGGGAAAACCTCACAGAATCACAGAATGGTCTGGGTTGGAAGGAGCCATAACAATCATCTAGTCCAATGTCTCTGCAGTCAGCAGAGACATCTTCAACTAGAGCCATGTCCAATCTCACCTGGAACGTTTCCAGGGATGGGACATCTACCACAGCTCTGGGCAGGGACACTTTACATCAGACTAGGCTGCTCAAAGCTCCATCCAGTGGAGCTGGGCCAGAGTCTCACCACCCTCAGTGTAAAATATTTCTTCCTTCCCACTAGTCTCAATCTCCCTTTCTCAGTTTCAAACCATCACCCCTCCTCCTCTCACAACAGGCTTCCCCATTAGCACAGGTTGTTTCCTGCTACACCTGCAGACAGTTCTTGCAGGAGGTGGTCCTACACAGGTCTCAGATGTTGCTGTGCCTGCAGCCAGACACACTAACATCACCTGTGCAGCAATTCCCTTGGAAGCCTTTTGTCTTTCTAGTCCTTTCCTTTCCTAAGGGTCATTCCACCTGTTTCTGGACTTACACTTGGATTTTCCAATTCCCTGTCCCTTTTTGTCATCTTTCAGGTTCTCTGCCACTATTGTTGAGCTAGACCATGCAACCACAGGTTATTTTTCAGAATTTCAATCTCTTTTCAGTCAGGAGAGGTGAGCCTGCTTTGATTGACTGAAGCTTCTCTTGACGTAGCTCCCTCAGCCAGCGATGATCAGTCTGCTTTGCCTGCCTATATTTTCTCTCTCTTGTTTAAATTTGATTCTGGATGGGAATGATAGGTTGTCTTAAATCCTTGCTGACTGCTTAAAATTCTCCCACATCTTTGGAGTGTTTAATTATTCCCCTTCAGGAACAGGTTTAAATTGACTGACTTCCTTTAAGGCTGTGATTTCACATGTAATAGCAGCGCTGCTTAAATTATTACAGGCTGGCTCCCTCCCTCGTGCAGCTGAATGACCTGGGAAAAGCAACACTTCAAAACCAACCTTTTCTCCTCCAGCAGGGTTTAACTCGATGGGCTCCCCAGCTCTGGTCACTCCCCAGCCACATGGCTGCAGCAGGGCAGGGGCACAGAGCATCCTCCTGCAGCGGAGGTGCCAGTTGATGATGGCATAAGGAGTGGGTGGTATTTGGGTCTTAATTTTGTCTCAAGCTCCTTTCACAGAGGGGATTGCTGATGTTCATTAGCAGCTAATTGGTACTGGCGAGTTGTGACTTTTACCCCACAGTTTCACAGCTACTCTGGCAGCAGCAGATGATGCTTAATTGCTAAGTCTGAGTGAAGCTGTGGGTTCACAGAGCTTGCCCGAGTTCTGTTATCTGCCTTTGCTTGACAATTACATGTAGTTTTGATTAGTAAAATTTTGATGGGTTTTACTGTTCTGTTTCTTTGATGTTTTGAGAAAGCTTTAGCTGTGCTGCTGAGCTCCTGTAAAGCTTGCCAGAGCATTATTTAGGCATGGGGAAAATGGAAGCTGCATCTGGACCAGTGCTGCTTGGAGAGGCAGTTTGCAAACCAGATTTCTGCTCCCGATGGTCACCATCTGAGGCAGGAATTATGGCTGGCATATTTTGCCCAAGAACTACTTTTAATTTGTTGGCTTGCCTGATTGAATCAAAATTGACTGTAAAATGACACACTTCTGACTTCCAAATCTATCTGCATGTGTATCTTTGTGGGTAAATGTGGAAAATAGAGCAAGGTTATTGCTGTCTGCCTGCTGGTTAGCATAGCTCAAATGGGAGGAGCACACTCATGTTTTCCCATGGTCCATTTTGACCCAGTAACTCTCCCAGTCCCAGTGCCTGAGATGTCATTCAGCCACTTTAACAGATCCAAAACTGCTGTGCAAGGATCCAGACAGGACAGTTAATGTCCCTCCTGCTCTCCAAACCTAGATCAAGTGCAGAGCTGGGATTCAGCTGCATGTGCCACAGAGTGGGAGAAGGACCTGAGAACCAAAGGGAGGTTCAGGATAGGTCATCAAGCAAAGGTAGAGGAAAACAATTTTTAAAAGGAAAAAAACCAACAACCCTCAACATTTTCTTGACTTGATTTTTGCCTTTGAAGGTACTGTACCACTGGCCAGCCTGTGATACTTGGATGCCAAAAATGGCCCTGGTCCCAGAGCAGGCATGCTCATCCAAACATCTAGAGAGAGGAAGTACACCAGTGTGCCCTCTCAGAGCAGCTCCTCCACCTTCCTCAGGCCTGGCCCACATCTGTAAGGAGGAAACTTAGAAAGCTGGGAAAGGAAAAAGGTCTGATTCCCCTCTCCCTTCTGGGGCAGAGAAAGTTATTAGGAGAATAGATTAATAAATCCTTTCCCCAGTGCCAACAACTTCCACTGGCAACCAGTTTGCTTAAGGGCTAACCTGGCAGCAGATCCCAAAGATGTGAATGCTCATGAATACTGGTAAGATCTGCACCCTGAGGCAGTAATGTGTTTCCTTTCCTGCCGGGGCTGAGGAATCTAATTGCACTGTTCTTCTTAATTGAAATGAAAAATGCTGCTGTATCAACCCACTGAAAATATTGCAAGCTTCTATCTTCCTAATTCACTGGGAGAGCTGTGCCCTGCAATGTGAATGAAATTCTGAATAAGATGGTTGGAGGTAATTCACAGGTTTTGATTTGAAAGATTTTACCTTTTTGTTTGAATTTGTTGTTGCTGGGCAGGGTGACAGTTTGGAGATGATCCCTTGGTTTAGATTCTGCAGATCCTGGAAGTGTGAAAATGAATGAAACCTAAGAGTGTAATGTTGCATATTATTCAATTATCTTTCAGCTGGGTTCAGAGACCTTCTCTAACACTAAATCTGGGATGGAGAAGCAGGAGGTAGCACAGAGACTCAGAGGAACTGCAGGATGCAAGTCTAGCAAGGAAGCTACTGACCCTGCAAAGGAGAGAGTTTCTCAGGCACCAAATGCTGTAAGCCCCAGGGCCCAAATAGGGTTTCTGAAGTAAATGGAGTTCCCATTGACATCAGTGTGAGTTTGGCCCTTGGGCTCCCTGCCAAGGAGGAGCCTGGTGGATTCTTGCACACTTTATTCCATACATAGCAAAGTAGCAGCCTGATCAACTTATTAGAAGAAGGCTCTTCCTTCCATCAGGGGAGGAAATGCGTGGAGTCAGCCTTCAAACCTGTTGATGCTGGATGTGTGCAATTGCCCCTGGTCATTGCCATTGTCAGAAGGAAAACTGGTTTATGGCTTCAAGAATCATAGAATCATTTTGGTTAGAAGAGATCTTTAAGATAATCTAGTCCAGCCATTAACCAGCACTGCCAGGTCACCACTAAACTATGTCCCTCAGCACCACATCTACCTGGCTTTTCAGTGCCTCCAGGGATGGTGACTCCACCACTTCCCTGGGCAGCCTGTACCAGAGCTTGACAACCCTTTTGGGGAAGATGTTTATCCTGATGTCCAGCCTCAACTTCCCCTGGCACAACTTGATGCCATTTGCTCTTGTCCTATGGCTTGTTCCTTGGGAGAAGAGACTCAGCTCGCTCCAGCCTCCTTTCAGGGAGTTGTACAACGAGGTTTCCTCTGAGCCTCCTTTTCTCCAGGCTGAACAACTCCAGTTCCCTCAACTACTCCTCACAACACTTGTGCTCTAGACCCTTCACCAGCTTCATTGCCCTTCATTGGACTTACTCCAGCACCTCAGATGCAGACTTTCGTTTTACTATCAGCTTGTAGCACCCTCTCAGTGTTTTTCCTGGGGCTGGAGAACGTTTATTTGTGCTGGGTGCATCTCACTTGCTTACAGAGCAGGGCCCTTCTGGTGGCCCTGCACCCATCACAGCCTACTTTTGCCTCCGAAGGGATCCTCCCCATGTAGATGTGGAGCCTCAGAAACACCAGTTCCAGCAGTGGCTTAGGAAGGAGAGCAGCACATGTGCAGAGTGGTGTGCTTCAGGTTTCAGGGGCTGGAAGGGATGGTTGTTTTTTTAATGATCTTTATTTTTTTTCCCCAAGTGCTACTCTGTGTTTTGTTCAAAACCACACTCTGCCTTAAGGAGACTGTTTGTCACTGGGTATCCCTGATGCTGCTCCCTGAGGAACCAGAACTGCAGGCAGTGGTGATGAATCAGGTCTGCCAGGATAATTGTGGCAGATAAGAGAGAATTGAAGCCTCCAGCCCAGTCTGAGAGAGCAAATGCTGCTGAGGAAAGAGAGGCTAGCTCAGGGCGCTGGGAGATGTGGCGTGCAGCCGGTCTGCAGAGCAGGAACCAGCACACCCAGCCTGGATCAGGGAGGCTCTTTCCACATGCCAGCCATGCACACACCTGAGCTGACAGCACCTGCTTTCCGGTGACAGGACAGAGGAAGAAAATCAGAGCTGGCTGGAACATGGACTCCATAGCAAGAGCTCAGGAACAGCATGAAAACCATCTGAGAGGGGAGGAAAAATCATTACCTATAGCCCCTGGTGTGCCTGAGCAGGTCTTTGTGCCTCTTACCGTTTCTCCATCCATCTGCCAGAGCTGTTTTTTGCTGCACAGATCTGCCTTAGCCAGGTGGCTATTGTTGGGTCACCTTCTGCAAAGGATTTGTATCAACCATAAGCTGTGGTTGTAAGGCCACAGTGGAAGTGCAGGAAGCAGCAGCATGCTGCTGGGGCTTTTTCTTTTCCCAGCATTTGTGGTGGATGTGGATTGCTGTGCCACCCCAGCAGCAATGCTGCCTCTTAGGTCAGTTGCCGTGGTAGAACTCCACAAATATGTCTGGGCCAAGGGGAAGGGCATGCTGCTGTTGCCTTTTGCATGGTGCAGCAGGTGCCCAGCTGAGCACCAGGCAGGAGCAGACCCAGGTTTTGGACTCAGGCAACCCTTTTCTTGGCTGCTCTGTAGCCTGGCACAGCAGCCCACTTGTGCTAATTGGTAAATTATGACGATTCGCTTCAAAATTGCCCTCTTGATGCCCAGCAGGTATCAGAGGCATTGCATGATGATGAACCTGCTCAGCAGGGATGTGCACCCTATCTCCTACCCTTCCCCAGATAGATGTTACTCTGTCACTCTGCATGTGCTTCATGCTGTGTCTTCATGTCTCTGCCTTCAGAGCTGGCGTTGTGGCACATGGCTCGATGCAGCCTATGCCTCCATCTGTGCCCCCCACTAGGCAGCCCTGCCTGACTGCTCTGCTACTCTGGCTCCTGGAAGCTTCTGCACCCAGTGGGCACCCTTGGGTGCAATGTTATGCACCCAAGCATTACTGCTGCAGAAGCTGCCACATAGCAGGGAGAGGCAGAGAGGGCTCCTTCCTGCTGTGGGTGGAGGTGCTTTGCAGCCGGATCCTGTTTTCTTGCCTTAGCCTCTCCTCTTTGTGGACTGGAGGAGAGGAAGGGTTGTAAGGTAACTCAAAGAGGAGCTGAGTGACCTGAGGTTTAAGCAAAGATCTTGCACTCACACAGAGGAAAAAAGAAAGTATCAGGGAAGCTCGAGCACTGTTTTATCTTTCACCTAGATACAAATTGTCATCGTGCATTAAGAGGGAGACACAATAAAGCTCTTCTGTGCATTTCCTCCTCAGAAGGTTGACCTGCAGCCCCTTCTCCGGCAATGCTTTCTAATGCAAAGGTTTCCTGAGAGTGAAGTCCTGCTTGGGCATGAAGTGCAAAGCCAGAAACGTGAACTGCAAGCCTGAGGCTTCAGGAGAAGGAGGGGAGCAGCTGGGTGAAACACTGTGCTGCTGTGCAAGGTCCTGGGATCCCATCAGCTGAGGATGAAGGCAGGGCAGAAAGCTCTGTCAGCAGCCTGACTGGAGTGGACCAGATGCCTCGAAGAAGGGGCAGTGGGTGCAGGAAGGATGTGGTGTGGAGGTGGGGCAGAGGCAGAAGTGCTGGCAGCTGGAGAAGTTTTCCTGACAGGAGTACTGCATTTCATAGCACTCTCAGCTATTTCCCAGTGCCCTTCTGTGCTCTTACCACCTGGCTCTGATGCACAGCAGCTGTGGTACGACCCCTTTACAGCTGTTTGCCTAAGACCTGCTCATCATGGCCTTGCTCCTCTCTCTGCCTCTGCCACTGCCAAACAGCTCTCTGGGTGCTGATATCTGCCCATTTCCTCAGCTGTGTGGATTTGCTCAGAGCTGCTGATGCTATTCAGGCAAGAAAAACAGCCCTGAGGAAGCCTGGCTCTGCTGCTGGTGCCTTGCAGTGGCTTCCAGTGTTGAACAGCGGGATCTGGTGATGGCTTGATACAAGGCAGAAAGTGTTAATCCCAGGGTGAGCATACAAGATAAAGTCATTGTGCTCAAAGATCTGAGCGAAACCCAGTGCAAAGAGGAAAAAAGTGAGACCCTGTGAGCAACCAAGGAGAAAGGCCAAGCTCAAGGTGCCCAGCTTTCATCTAGGTGAGGATGGAGACATCAAGCATGGCATACCCAGTGGGCAAGAACACCCTGGTGGAGAAGTTTAGGAGATAACTGGGAGATTAACGAGCACTCTGGTGTGGACAGAGTGCTTGGCCCAGCAGGTAGGCAGCCCATCCACATTCTTAAAGCAAATTCAAACCAGTGGTGTGTTCCTGCTCTGAGCAAGCAGTTAGCATCACCTGGCCATGGTGAGTTCATCTGGCACCTGCTTCCCAAAGCAAATTCAGCATGGAAATGCTCAGTGTGTAAACACAACACAAAGAATCCCTTAGCTCCTGAGCCCTCTGTCCTTGATGTGACATTCACTATTTACAAAAATTGGGGGGTTTTACACCACAGAAGGGCACCATGCTGCTTCTCTGCAATAAAAGCACCACCACCTTTTTTAATGGCCAGAATGACTACTTCCACTCTGCTAGTATTGGATAAATATTGACTCATGGCTACTACAAGTCCATTCCTTCACTGATGAATGCTCAAGGCTACTTGGATAAACACATGATTTCTCATGAATATTCTTATTTTAACACATCCCTAGAATAATAATGTCTTGCATATATTCTGGTTATGCTTTTTGTTCTGCTGACAATTTGAGGTGACATTGTGTGGTGCTTCGTTAGCACAGAAAAGGAGTGTCCTGTTGTGGAGGGTCACTTGTCCAGGGCAGAGTTCAGTTGTACAATTCTTGGTTTCTGCTTGGCCCTGAACAATAGGGGAAAAAAATCAGAATGACTTCTCTTGCATGAGGAAGGGGATGAGCATCCAGCACACTTCTGTCCACACATTGTTTACTTTGACTACTAGATCATTAATCTAATGCCTGATAATGATGGTGGCTGTAACCAGGATGCTGCAGGTGATTAGCAACTGGATTGCTCCCAAAATACACTCTTCCATTAGTGGGGATGGCTGCTTGTTGCTCAGCCCATGACATCTCCCTCAGCAACAGGAGCCCTGTAACTGCTTGCTGGCTGTGCACCCCTTGCCAAGAACCAGGGAGTGACTGTCACAAAGAATCCCAGAATCCTAGCATGGTTGGCATTGAAAGTGACCTCTGGGGATCATTCAGTCCAACCCCCCTGCTAAAGCAGGGTCACTCAGAGCAGGTTGCCCAGGATTGTGTCCAGGTGGCTTTGGAACCTCTCCAGAGAAGGAGACTCCACAACCTCTCTGGGCAGCCTGGGCCAGGGCTCTGGCACCCTCACACGTGACCATGGGGTGGCAGGTCCACTTTTTCTGCTGAAGTAGGACACACCAGGAGCTCCCTAGGAGGAGAGATGACAGGGCAGAAGATGAAAAAAACCAGCATCCTGGTTTCCAAATGTTCCTCCTTGGACTGCAACCCTGAAATGGTCTTGGCAATCTCACATCTTTGGCTATGACAGATCCTACTGGTTTCATTCACTGATCCTGGCAGCAATCCTTCCTGATGCCCATTTCTGCTTCCCTCTGTAGAAATGGCCATGCAGCTCAGGGTTGGGCAGCTTTGGAGCAAATGGCTCACCTTAACACAAAGTTACTAAGCACCTGGGGACACCTCCTGCTCCTTCTGATGACAACAGGACCATTACCTACATTTTGCTGCTATCAATTCCTCCACTTGCAAGTGGCTGGAAGCATCAACCTGCTGCACTAGCATTGCTTCCCAGGCACTTTGCATTGATGTGAATGGCTCCACAATGGTGAACTGATACATAGGTGAGGCTGTTAACATTATTTAGGGTAAGCTAGTAAGCAGAGCTACCAGAGAATGAAGTATTCCAGAATAGCTCTTCCAGAATAGCTCCCCACATGCACATTCAAGGTCCAAAATAAAGAGCTGCTTAATTCTGGAATAATTACCCTAATTATTTTCAATGACTCCTTTCCCAAATTTTGTGAAGTGTCTAAAAATTGTGCCTGTCCCTGTCACCCCAATGAGATCACACTGCTTCACAACATTCAGAGTAGATGAAGTTACTGACTCCCCCAGGCAGCCTGCTTATTTTCTAATCCATTTACAGTGTTTTGATTCCATGGTGATAAGGATTTTATAAATGCTAATTGATAAATGGGACAGAGTTTATATTGGCTCATACAGGGCAGAAATAGTCAAATGCATACAAAATTGCTGTTATTTAAAAGCTCAACCAGACTTTCCATTCCAAAGTGAATAAACCTGGGGAGTCTGCGTCCTTCACCGTGTTGTCAGCCAGTGCTGTGAGCATCTGGGTTCACAGGCTCACACCAGCCTGGTGAGGCTGAATGGCTGGGAAACCACTGAGGAGTCGACAGACAGCTGTCAGATGTCTCATCCTGGTAATATTCTCTTCTCCTGCCAGGACCAGCAGCCCAGCAACCATCCAGGCACCAGATTGGGAAGGGGGAAAAATCTCTGATTCAACTCATTCTATGGACAAATCGCCCTTGAAGGAGGTGTCTGGGGCTTTGGCTTCACTCACTCAAAGGTGCTTTGTTTACAGCAGTAAGACTAACATAATTCTGGGAGTTTTAAACTGTTTTTACTTCTCTGCTGTTTTGGTTTTTTCCTTAAGCACATCTTCTGCTTTCGTTCTTTTAAAGTTGTTAGGCACCCCAGAAGTAAACCAGCCTGCTCAAGAGAGGTGTGCCCTGCTCCTGAAGAGACATGGCTGCCACCACTGGCTCACCAGAAACCATGTTTATAGTGGGGAAAATATGCAAAATTTATATGAACTATCACAGGTTTGCTCAGTGCTTTAAGGGAAGAGACAACTAAGTGTATGAAAGAGATCTGTAAAACGAAAAAAAAAATCATCTCTGCCACAGCTGGAGGCTCTGGCTCCATGTGTTACAGGTTTTGATGGCCTTTTCTCCAGCTTTCTCCAGCCAGCAGCACCGACTGGAGACTGCAGTCACCTGATCCTTGTTCAGCAAGCAGTGTGATCGCTGTGACCCGGGATGGGTGGCATTGCAGAGCTCCACAGCATTGCATGGATGATCCTAGCACAGGGGCCCCAGTCCCTGGGAAACAGCAGCACCGGTACCCCTGGGAGCCTGGAAGGCTAGCAGCCTGCAAAGCCTTTACAAGGTTTCCTTCCTCTTCCCTTTTATTGCCTAGCCAAGCCTAGCTGTCTCTTAAGCCCATGTGAACAAAGAGTCTCTGCTGCTGGAGCATGTCAGCAGAAGTATACATCAGTCTCTTTCTCCTATCTGTGGGGAATGCAGTGCTCTCTGTCTTGTTTTCTCTCTCGTTCTGGTCCTGCACCAGGCGACAGACATTGGTAATTAATTACCTTGGTCTCTTTTTAGCTGCAGTCTCTTGCTGGAGCCACAGCATAAAAAAAAATAGAAGTTACAATCCTGTCTTAGTCCTGCTGTACAACAATTCCCTTTCTCTGCAAGATATGGTCAGAGCACAATGTGCCTACAGCCTCCAGACGTCGGGCTGGGGAGCCGGCATGGCGCTGATGCTATTTTTGCCCAACGCTGACATTAGTCACACTTAAAAGGAGCAGCTACCTCTCACCTCACTCTAAAACCTATCAGGATGCTCAGCACCCAGAGCTGAGCCAGCAAGCCCAGGAAGGCTCTCCCTGCCTTTAGCTGGAGGTAACAGGGGTCTGACCACATCACATCTAAAGTGGGCAGGGGTGTCCACTGTAAAAAAAGCTCTTTTCCTGCTCAGTGGGTGTGGGGTTGTGCTTCCCAATGCTCCACGTGGCCCTCTGGAAAAAGAGAGTGATGGCAGCCCAGTGGCAAGGGCACAGCATCACTGAAGGTGACATGTGAGGCAGGGTGTGGGAATGGCACACCAAGGGTCAAGACCAATACCAACATACAGGCAGATTGACAGAGGCCTTATGTTTCCAAAAACTAAGGGTGCAACTTTAGGTTTCATCTCCCAGTGATGCCCCAAAGATTTAGTCTATGGTACAGCAGGCTCTGGGGAGACCTTATTGCAGCTTTTTATTACTTTGGGGGGCCTAGAAGAAAGGTGGGGACAGACTTTTAGCAGGGCCTGTGGTGACAGGACAAGGGGTGATGGTTGGAAACTGAAAGAGGAGATTTAGACTAGATAGAAAGAAGAAATTTGCTATGCTGAAAGTGGTGAGACACTGGCCCAGGCTGCCCAGAGAGGTGGAAGATGTCCCATCCCTGGAACCAGGCTGTCTGGGCCTCTGAGCAATATAGGTGAAGAAGTCCCTACTGACTGCAGGGGGGTTGGGCTAGATGACCTTTAAAGATCCCTTCAAACCCAAACCAGTCTATGATTCTGTGATTCTGTAAGTCTGTTGCAGACATTTTATACATAACTGTAAGCACAGCAATAAAGCATGTTATAAGAATTACAAGACATAGTAATAAACAACCTCTGGTGATCTATGAGTCTAAAAGACCCCAACAGGATTTATTAAAATTTCTGTTAATCATTTATACTTGCCTTTCAGTACATAAAAGCCTGTGAGCAGGACACTTCAAACAAAAAGGCAGCAAAAGACAGCTTATTACAAGCCCTGTAGTCACTAGCAGCAAAGATGCATGTGCATTTTAACAGGCATGAGTTTGCTGCAAAGAGTTCTCTGCTGCAGTGTCCGTGTCAGTCAGGAGGGAGAAGCAGCCACCAGTAGCGTGCAGGGAGGGCTTGATGCACAACCACTGCAAATGCAGCCAACCTCCCTCTTGCAGATGTAATGTCCCCAAACTGAATCCTAGAATCCCAGCATGGTGGGGGTTGGAAAGGACCTCTGGAGATCATCTAGTCCAACCTAAATACTAAATACAAAATACTAAAGCAGGGTCACCCAGAGCAGGTTGCCCAAGATCATCTCCAGGTGGCTTTGGAATATCTCCAGAGAAGGAAACTCCACAATCTCTCTGGGCAGCCTGGGCCAGGGCTCTGGCACCCTCACAGCAAACAAGTTTCTCCTCATGTTCAGATGCAACCTCCTGGTTTCCAGTTTGTGCCCAGTGTCCTATGGCCTGTCACTGGGCACCACTGAAAATACTCTAGCCTCATCCTCTTGTCCCTTCCCTTTAGAACTTGCTCAGCATTGAGGAGATCCCCTCTGGGTCTGCTCTTCTCCAGGCTAAGCAGCCCCAGGGCTCTCAGCCTTTTCTCCTCCCAGAGATGCTCCAGTGCCCTCAGCACCTTGGTAGCCTCTGCTGGACTCACACCTGCTGATGCTCCAGTGCCTGCATCAGAAGAAGCAGACCTGGTCATCTTCACCTTGTTTGTTTATAGAAATTACTAAAATTACTGCTGTTAATAGGATCTGGGGAAGAGCCACACACAGCAATTATCCAGGCTTACAGCAATTGACTGAAGTTGTCCAAAAATCACTAAGACAAAGAAAATCTCCCCCTGCCTTTAATCCTCTTGTAGTCTAGACAAGATCTCACAAAGTATATTCCCATGACCGTGTCGCTCTGCACTGTCACTCAAAGATTGTAAACAGTCCATCAAACTCCAGTTTATATCCCCTCTGCTGCTTTCAGAGCTCTTTGTGCTGTTTACATTGCTGAAAGCACAGGCATGCCAGGAGAACAATATCAGCTGGGAACAGACTTTGGCCTGAAGCCCTTCCAGTGGCACCTGAAAGGTACGGTTTGAAGTCTCCACACAAGCACTGCTTCTCATATAAAGCTATGCTTAAAGCTACCTGCAGACTGAGCAGATCTGTGGGTATTTACTCATGGAATCATAGAATTGGGTTGGGTTGGAAGGGACCTTAAAGATCCTCTAGTTCCAACACTCCTGCTATGGGCAGGGATGCCACTCACAAAACCAGGTTGCCCAGGGCCTTACTCAACCTGGTCTTGAACATAATGCAGTCCTCATCCCAAAAATACAGTGAGATAACACCAACAGAACCAGCAGAATTGCACTAGCAGCCGGAATAAAACATATTTGATTCAGAGTTATCCTTTGGCCAGGTCTCTGCAAAAATACTGAGCTGGGAATGGGAGACTGAGGAGCCTACTGAGAATCTTCTTCATGGCATCTACTGAAACGAGCTGCCAGAGCCTGGCAAAGACTCCTCAGCCCAAGCAGATGCACTTTGTCAGCAGAAAGTGCCAGCCCATGTGTTTTGCCTGGAAAGCAGGGATCAGGTAGATGCGTGGTCAATCTGGAGCAATCTGCTACTCAGCAAAATGATGTCGAAACTCAAACTGAAGACAGTGACAAAACAAAGCTTTACACTTTGGAAGGACCTGAAAAGACAGTGAAATATTGCTCAAGACATGTTAGCTTGGTAAAAGAAATACCAAATGCCCTTTCTGGTAGGAGTTTAGGTCACAATATAACTGAAGATCTCTCAGAAACCCCAGATTATGAAATATTTGTTTTGAGGAACAGGTGACATCCAAAGCAATATTAGAGGAAAATCAGGCCCTCTGCTGATTTTCTCCCTTGCCATCCCAGGTGGAGAGCAGCAAGCACTGCCAATATTGATTTAACTGGAAGGACTTCAGATGTACTTCAGGGTTTGCTTAGGAAGATTTTTTTTGCTCTGATTTTGACATAATATGCACTCAGGTACAAGCAATCCACATCAGATCGAGGTCTAGCTTCTTCCCTCCACTCCTACGCTGACAAAAGCTGATTTTTGCAACAATCTGCTGGTAACCAAGGCTAAGGGCTTGCAGGTGAAAACAGATACTGTTCTGTGATACCCACGGGGTCCACCTCTGCCCACAGCATTGCATGAAGGCTAAATCCCAACACAAATGATGCATATGGTTTCCTTCTACTTTCTTCCCCAGGGCTGCTGAGTATGGAAGCTCACTGAATGAGCAGCTGCACCCCACTGCATGGTGTGTAGTGGGTCATTTGTGGTCATGGTGAGTCCTACCAGGATGTGGGAGACTGCAAGAACATGTATACCATTGTTTATAGAGGTCTTACTCAGAACAGGGGACCCCTCAAGATCCTTATCCCAAACAACTTTGCAATAGCTACTGCCCTGTCTTAGGAAACTGCTTGTGAGAGCTCCTGCCTTTTCTCTCCCCATGTGAACTGTTTTCTTCCCTGGGCCGAGTGGGCTGCTGCAGCTGGCCAGATGTGCAGATGTGTGCTCTTTCTCCACAGTTCCTGCCTGTCCCCATGCATCCTAGGGTTTCCTTGTCACGGTGCTGCTTTGCAAAGGGGCATTAGGAACAGGACATTAGTAGTGCAGCTCCATGGGAAGTGGGAGTGCTCCAATTCCCCCTGACATTAGTGGGTGGCAGTTCTGATAAATCAACTGTTTTATCATAAACGTGTGCACCCAGCATTAACTCTACCTGTGCCCAGCTCCTGGAGGAGAGATGATTACTCACCAGGAAAGAGAGCCTGAGACAGGGAGATCCTCAGCAAATCCCCTGAGGAGGTGCCACTACCCTGCCCTGGCTCATGTACATGCACACACCCATGTGCCTGGCCATATGATGACACATCCTGTACATGCAGCATGACCTACCTGTGCTCACACACACACACATGGGCTTCCGCTATGGCCAGGCACCCCATGCATTCATGAAGATACACACAGTGATGCCTGGGCAAGGGACTAATCCCAGCTCTTCCCTGCTGTATTTCCAATTGCTTGGTCCTTAGAGCTGCTGTTTTATTTGCCAGGGCTCTGAGCAGCCAACTGAGAGGCCAGCAAGAGCTCAGAAGCCCAAGTTCATATTTGTGTGGATGTGTGTGCCTGGTGCCTTTCTCATGCCACCATCCCAGGGTCTGGTGGGCATGATTTTCTTCTCCAAGGCAGGGTGACTAACATGCATAGCCCTTCTTGGTTTCTAATCTGTCTATCTGCCTGCCCCAGCTTGTAAGACTGTCAGCTAGTTTCTTTCAGAGCCACAGCTGCATACTGAGCTTTGCAAACTGGGAAAACCCAATTCCCTGCAGCTAGGAGCAAAGCTGAGGACAGGGAGCAAACACTGGTCTTTACCTGCTCTGCTTCTCTGTGTCAGGACACGATGACTTGGGGCATACACTCATACAGAACAAGAGAGCTTCCAGTGTTGAAGTGAGCTTTGGTGGTCCCAAAGCTGTGCTCACCATGAGTGGCCATAGATCTTGGGGACACTTCCATGCATCACCACAGGGTCTGCAGAGCAGAGCTTTGCTGCTGCCTGGGCAGTGTGGGTACTCAACCCAACCTTGGGCCAGGAACAAAAAGTGATGGAGAAAGGGTCACGGAAAGCATTGGGATGCAGCAGAGCCTGCAGCCAAGCAGGAGCTTTAGATAATGGATGCAGAGAGCTGTGGTACCTAGGTACCAGTTACCCAGTGCCTCAGGGCTGAGGGCTACCTTGGTCATCTCCCCTGACCTCCCTGCACACAGCCTCCCATGTCAGAGACAGGAGACCACTGCCATGCCACGGGGCAGGGAGGAACCAAGGTGGCAGCCCAGGGACCCATAAATCACTGTGTCTCTCTGTGAATTGTGGCAACTCCTCATTTAGTGTGTGTATGTATTTGTGCATTCCTTCTGACATTTTTATTATTATGAGATAGCTCCCCTGAAGGGGGATGAATAATGAAAATGCAGCCTTTGGATGTAGGAAAGTAAGGAGGCAGAGAGTGACTGCTCTGCTTAAAGCCACCTTGCTGCAGTGCACGTCTCCTTCCCACACACAGCTGTTCCCATTGCTGGCTCCTGACACCTCCCTGCCCAGAGCTAGCATCACATCCACTGTCTCCTCCTTTCATGAAACACCAGCACATCACATCTGCCCTTCCCTTGCCATTCCTCCTGTGATTTCTGGTGTCTTTTCATCTGCCTCCAGACCTTGCTACCAGCACCTCTTCCAGAAAGGTGCTCGTGGGCATTCAGTCTCCTCTGCTGACCCTCCTGCCTTGAACACCTGATGTTGTGTGGAGGACATGGAGTGGGGCAAGGGGACTTCTTTGCAGGCTGCCAGAAGTGATGTTTGTCAAGGGCATGTTTTTGAGGGTGAGGAGTGGGGTCGTGGTGTGACATCCCATCAAGTTATCCTGCTGGGAAGCCTTGGAAAGCTGCAAGCTCATGGCAGCACCGTGGCTGTGCTCACACTCAGGGCTAGGGTAGGCTCTGCTGTGAGCTGGCATGGGCTTGTAGGGTGAGCAAAGGGAGTAACTGGCCCCCATCAGGTGCTGTCAGGGCAATCTCTCCCCAGGCACTGTGATGGAAGCACAGATGCCACAGTCTGGGTTTGGAGATCAGAAAGAAATCAAAAGAATTGGTTTCCGTGGCAACGCTGCCATGGAGCTGGAAGCAAAGACCATGGACCCATCACTGCAGATATGTGGGAAGACCCTGCCTGGGTGATGGTTTCTGCACAAAATGATGGCCCCATCATTGCATGTCACTGCACAAGTGGCTGGAGGTACGTGGGCTGGAACTGACTTCACAGAGGAGGGGACGTGGGGCTGGAGCCACCCATTCCATTCCCTCTCAGCTGCTAAACCCACAGCCCACACCTCCTTCCCCTTTTTTTACTGGGACTCCCATTTCCCCACCATGCACTCCAGAGGCAAATGGCTTGCAGGGGGATTTGGAGCCTGTGGACCCTCCTGGGGTAGCTGGGATGGGTGTGCTGTGAAATCCTGTGGCCACAGAGATCAATAGCACAACATAAAGCCATTTATTTCACTCTAAAGGGAGCATACAGACTGGAATTAGTTACACTGAAATGTCTGTTGCAGAGTATTAATTGGGTTACTAAATATGCCACTGCAAATGTATTTTATAGACAGCATAAATTTCTGTATTAACAAGGAGAATTTCTGGTCCTCTCTGTGGCTGCCCCTGGCCCAGTGTTCCTGGGGACCTGGCAGGTGATGCTGACTCTCTCCTTTGGTGCCACATCTCTGGCACTGTGTTTGGCAGAGGTGTCCTGATGAAAACACCCTTTGTACTCCCACATAGAGCAGAGGCAGAGCTCAGCTCCTTGGCTGGGAACTGTGGCATGTCAGAATGTTGCCTCCTCCCTCACTGAGATGGGGAAGGAAGGGCTCAAGGTGATAAGCCAGGTATCCTCTGCAGGGGAAGGTGAGGATGCACAAAGGATGGGGAGAGGCTTTGGGGGTTCCCCAAGGGACTCTGTTGCCAGGCAGCAGGGTGCATGGCCCAAGATGCACAGGGTACACCAGTTCAATGGGACTGGGCAGGGCTTGTGGTCCCCAAGCATCATGTCTGGGCTCTGGGCTAC
This sequence comes from Galbula dea, assembly GCA_013399015.1. Taxonomy (NCBI): domain Eukaryota; kingdom Metazoa; phylum Chordata; class Aves; order Piciformes; family Galbulidae; genus Galbula; species Galbula dea. The sequence continues at coordinate 1,611,999 of VWZX01000354.1, forward strand.
TGGTCTGGGGTAGTGGCTGGAGGTCAAAGTGCCACCAAAGATTTAGATGCAGGTACCCACATGCAGTCCTGGACCTCATGTGCTTTCTTTGCTCTGTGTGCCCCATCCCAGGGCTACTTCTCCTTTCCTTGTTCAGCTGCTGTTATCAAATTCTTTAAACAGAGAAACTGAACTTTCTGGTGATTGGGATTGTTTTGGATTCTTGCAGTGAAAAAGTTGATTTAAAAAAAATTAATTAAAAAAAAAAAGATGTAAGTCTTCCCAGAAATGTGATCTCCTGCCTCTGTGCTGCCCATGGGGCTCCTGGCAGCACTGGCACTGGTGGTTGGAGAGATCTGTAAGTCACCCTGCCCCTGGCTGTGGTGGGGTGGTCACAGAAGGGAAGCAATCCTGGGTTTGCATGAAATATTTAACTGTCTCTAAGTTCTAGCTGGCATGCATCCACTGCAAACAAACACCCGTGGAAGAACTGAGCTGTCAGGAAATGCCTAGGAAAAGAAGGGAGGAAAACACAGCTTTCAACGTTAAAAATATCACTGCAAGGTGCTCCTTTTAGTTTAAAGGGTCTCTAAGGGCAAGCCTTTGACCCTGCAGCCCTGTTGCTTGGAGCCATTTTGGACAAGCACATATTGACAGGACAGTTACTGAATTGATGATGCTTTGATTTTGATTTTTCTTTTCTTTTTTTGGTGAGGCAAACGAAGACAAGAGCAAATAGACATGAGGAAAGAAAAGGGCACAGAGAAAAAGATAAAAATATCATTTCCCTCATAGTTGGCTTAGTTGCTGAAAAATGTCAAGCCTACAGCCTGCTCTTGTTTCAGATTTGAGAGGGAAGCTTTGGCAGAGGGCTGGCAGCAGCCAGCGAGTTTTACCATGGGATCCAAGCCAGACACTTCTTAGGGAGGCAAATGAGATGACAGGGGAAGCACAGGAGATAATCTGAGGAGGAAGAGGTACATGCAAAACAGGGCTGGCTGCAGGGGCTCCAGGTTCATAACACTTACCTTGTGCCAAGTAGCCCAGTAAAGGAGATGTCTCTGGGACACTGGTCTTGACCCAGAGGCTGGACTGCTCCCCATTCAGAAGTCCCTGCTCCCGAGCCATATGCATGTCTATATAGAGGATTCCTCCTTCTTCTGCTTCAATGGTAGTGACTCACACAGAGCTTGAGAAGAGTAAAAAAGAAAAAAATTGTTCCTAAACATTGTTATTTTAGGTTCATGAAAAACAGATTGTTCACTAGGTAGCAAGAGAACAACTTGCCAGACACACGTAGAGGTCATGACGCCTGTGATTCATCTTACTAATCTAGCAGGTATCTCGAGCCATTTTAAATGTCTTTATGCTTGGCAGTGATTCACATCAACTGTTCCAAAGCACCTTTCCAAAAATGCAAGATTTCTTCTCTCCTCTGCAGTTGTGAGAGTTGTTCACACAAGGTAAGGAGAAAGCTATCAAGTGCTTGCCAGATAACCATGTGCCTCACCTGAAGACAAGAGGATTCAGACAAATCTGCATTAAACATCTGCACTCAGTTAGCATAATATGAAAATGTTGCCTCCCTGTATACATGCATGCCAAGAGCTCCATGATGGATCTCTTATTTGCATCTGAGTAACTGCCTTCCAGCTTCAACATGTCTGCAGCCTTCATGCATCTCTGGACCAGAAGCATGTACTCCCACTGCTTCTCTGGTGTGCAGATGAGATTGAGGGGTGCAGGGTAATGTCATCAGTCACTTCTTCACACGAGTAGAGGTGGCCTCAGCTCCTCCTCTCTTCAGTAGATGATAAGGAGATCTTTCCAAGAGGAGCTCCACTGGCAGATCAGATCCTGAAAATAGAGGTTGGATAGGGTCTTGGTGGGCAGGGTCTTTTGCAACTGAGAGATGCATGCAGGAGCAGGGAAAGGGAGATGGTTGGCAGGATTCAAACTACTGCTCTGTGTCTGCCCAGGGAGCATGTTTCAGCAGAAAGGCATGCAGGTGTCTTGGTAAAGTCTTGGAGAGCTGCAGTGTGCCAGGCAAGCTTCTGCCCTCTCAATAGGCCAGGGTTTAGTCATCTGTATTGTCAAGATAGTGTTTGGGGTGGATCTGACCTAAATAGAGACATCTGATTTTAGTCAGAGAAATCCCATTTTATACTTCAGGAAACCAATAGAGGTTAAATCTGCAGGAAAAAATGAACCAATCCTTTCAGGCTGGAAAAGCAGGGGTGCCATTGCCATTTGTATTCTAGGGAACAAATCTTCAGCCTGAGCTTTAATGTCAACACATTGCATTAAAGGGTTTTTCATTAGTTACGAGGAAGGTGGAAATCATCTTCTGCTGAAATGTGATTTGCAGCAGTAAGCTGCAGGGAGATGATTGTGCTCTCTAATGCAACAGGTCTCTGCTCTTCCCCTACAAGTGTACACAGGCAGGTCCTGACGCAGGAGATGGGCTGCTCAGAGCCAAGATTTGCTTGAACATACGTAGTAGCCAGGAGGGTTTTCAGGTCTCCATCATCACCAACCTCTGTCCCTCCCAAAAATGGAACATGAGAGTGCTCCACGTTCTTGGGTTCAGAGCTTGGCCATGTCTTGAGACTAGGGACCACAAGTGCTAGCATGACTTTGGAGTTGGGAGGCAGCTACTTACCATCCCAGGGACAGGACCCAGGGGCTAGCTGGGTCCAGGATATGTTGGTCATCACGTATCCCACACCATGCACATGTGATGTAAAAGAGTTGAGGAGATGCATGACCAGACTGAGTTGCTTTTTGTTTGTTTGTTTTTGGGGAGGACAAACCTTTAAAGAGCTTAGTCAGTCAAAGTGGATTTAGGCAGTCAGGGCCAGCCAGGATGGAGCTGAAGTTATAGGAGCAGTGTGCAGCTGATGGTTTCCTTCCTTTGCTGCAGCAGAGGCAGGTAGGGCTCTTTGCAGCACTGGAACTTGGAGGAAGCACAGCATGGGCTGAGGGTGCAGTGATGTGGGCATACATTCATCCAGCAAACAAAACCATGTATATGCAGCTGCACACACTCTATTTACACATTTTTACTAGGGTGTTTTTATTTTTTATTGTGCTATAAACCAAGAATAAGTGATCAGAAACAAAAGAATTTAGTTATCATCTGCCAAAAACAAGACAGAGAGAGAAGCATTGTCATAAATTCCCTAGTCCATAAAAAGTTCCAGTGTATTAACAAAAGTGCTGCAGAGCAGACAACAGGTAACAATAAAGCTGAACATAATTACTAAGGAAAAAATTTATTTTAAAATACTGGGATATTCTCAGCTGAGAAACATTGCTGATCTACAGTTTAGTTGGCTGGGTGAAATAATATCAGCCTTTCCTATCAAGACAGGCTGGGGTTGTTCAGCCAAGAGAAGAGAAGGCTCCAGGGACACCTTAGCATGGGCTTCCAGTACTTAAAGGGAGCTTAGAAAAAAGAGGGAGAGAGACTTTTTACATGGGTAGATAGTGATAGGACAAGGGGGAAGGGTTTTAAACTGAAAGAGGGGAGAGTTAGATTAGATGTTAGGAAGAAATACTTTACTCAGAGGGTGGTGAGACACTGGAACAGGTTACCCAGAGGAGTTTTGGATGCCCTTTCCCTGGAAGGGTTCAAGGACAGGTTGAACAGGGCTTTGAGCAACCTGATCTAGTAGGTGACATCCCCGCCCATGGCAGGGGGGTTTGGACTAGATGATCTTTAAGTTCCCTTCTAACCCAAACCACTCTATGATTCTATGATTAAGGTGAGGGAAAACAGAAGCAAAGTGAATCTTCAACAAATCCTACCCAGGTCACATTTAAGAAGTGGGAGTACCGAGGTCTTTCTTTTCCACCCAGTGGTTCTACATTGTCACCATCCCCTCTGATTACGTGACTGACACCCTGTTAAAGTGACACACTCAATCTCTGCACATCAGTTGCCAGTTGCAGTCCCTCTCCAAAATCCCAGAGAACCAAATAATAAGTTCCTTTAGTTTTTTTCCTCACCCAGGCTATGAACCTGCAACTAGACACCAGAGGCTGCAGTAAGGTGGAGCTCGGGCTCTTTCCCAAGTTACAAGTGATACGACTAGAGGAAATGGCTTCAAGTTGCCCCAGGGGAGGTTCGGATGGGATATTACAAAGAATTTCTTCACTGAGAGGGTTACCAGACATTGGCACAGGTTGTCCAGGGAGGTGATGGAGTCACTGCCCCTGGAAGTGTTCAGAAAAGGTGCAGACGTGGTGCTTGGGGACATAGTTTAGTGGCAAGCATGGGGGTGCTAGGTGGACATCTGGACTCAATGATCTCAGAGGTGTTTTCCAACCAGAATGGTTCTGTGATTCTATGACACACATTCTCAAAGCCCAAATGCAGACCTCTATAAGCTTAGGGCTTTGTTAACAAAATCCAGGGAAAAACTCTCTCAGATTATCCTTTTTATCAATTTTCTCAGCCAATATGAGCTGTGGAGGTTGACATGGAGACAATGTGTGAGTTCGAGGATTCAGAGTGCGCTGGCCGAGCCGTTTGAGTTAATCAATTACCCATTCCATGGTCTAATAGCTCTTTAGATCTCATTTTGCTTAGTGAAACTGGGAACTCGAGTGCTCAGCTCTACAATTTATTAATGAAAATTCGTTTTTGAGCAATTTTTAAAATTATGGAATGGAAAATAAAGATGATGAACAGTGCCTGCAAAGATTCAAGGAATGTATAGAAGGTTTTGGGACCTCGCTGTGAATCAGTAAATCTAATCGATGGGTAAATGGTATCTCTGAATTAATATTAACACAGTGGTAACTTATTCTAATTATTACATAACCTATTTTGGAGGAGTAATTTTTCTATCAGCATGAGCTGTTGGTCTTTAATCTTTCATTAATTTCATTCGTAGCCTTTTCTTAATTTGCCAATCAAGCTTTTTATGTGAATTAAAAGCTCTGGGACTTGGACATGTCAAATCAACCAAGTGATTTCAAAACCAGGATTTAGGACTTCAGACAGTTACTCACTTACTGCCAATATTAAGTTTGTTCACAACAGCCTTTTCCTCATCATGATGCTGGGTTCAGCTTTGGGTCCCTCACTGCAAGAAAGACATGGAGTTGCTGGAGCATGTCCAGAGAAGGACAAGAAAGCTGGTGTAGGGTCTAGAGCACAAGTGTTGTGAGGAGCAGCTGAGGGAAGTGGGGTGTTTGGTCTGGAAAAGAGAAGGCTCAGGGGAGACCTTCTCACTCTATACAGTTCCCTGAAAGGAGGTTGCAGAGAAGTGGGGGGTTGGTCTCTTCTCCCAAGAAACAAGTAGTAAGACAAGAGGAAATGGCCTCAAGTCATGCCGAGAGAGGTTTAGGTTAGTTATTAGGAAAAATTTTTTCCCTGAAAGAGTTGTTAGACATTGGCCCAGGCTTCCCAGGGGAGTGGTGGAGTTATCATCCCTGGAGGGGTTAAAAAAACATAGAGATGTGTTACTTAGGGACATGGTTTAGTGGCATGGTAGTGATAGGTTGATGGTTGGACTTGATGATCATAGAGGTCTTTTCCAACCATAATGATTCTATGATACTCATGTTCATACCCTTTTCCTCATCAGTTTTGCTCCTTCTGCGGCCTTCATCTTTTCTAAGAGTAGGTGCACCACAAAAAAAGGTATTACAGAAAAAAAAGAGAATATAAACTGTGATGTAAAGGACTGATTTGCATTTCATATGTTCTGCAAGTCACATCAAATTTGTAGCAGAGCTCTAATTGGTTCAGTTCTTAATTAACAATGTATATCTTTGCCAGTTTGTCTTTCAGATACACAGAGGGACAGGAAGATCCTCTCACAACACAGCTGCCTAGCACTGCTGAACTGCTTCCCTTTGGTTTTTTCTCTGTCATCATCCATCACCAGTGCTTGTGCAACTTCCCTGGCCCTGACCACAGCCATCCAGTACATGCACAGCAGGACACACACACACCTGGGCAACTCATGGGTGCCATTCTCTGTGGCACTGCTGTCTTTCTGCACCCAAGACCTCTTCTCTGCATGTCAACCCAGACACATCTATGTTCCATAGAATCATAGAACCACAGACAGGTTTGGGCCAGAGGGGACCTTTCCAGGTCATCTAGTCCAGCCCCTCTGCAGTCAGCAAGGACATCTGCAACTAGATCAGGTTGTTCACAGTCCCAGACAACCTGACCTGGCATGATTCCAGGGATGGAGCATCTCCCACCTTTCTGAGCAACCTGGGCCAGTGTCTCACCACTCTCAGTGTAAAAAATTTCTTCCTTCTATTTCTTGCACTTATAATTACCAGACAGTGTTCAGGCTGTGTGTGGGACAAGGAAGAAAAAGATAGAGTTATCACAGCAGGCAGGAATGCATGTGGGCATAGCTGGGTCACTCCTATCTGCATTTGGGGATTTCAAGCCCATGCATCTCTGTAATGTGCTACTTGTAATGCTTCTATCTAGTGACCTTAATGCCCAGCTACTGCCTTGTGGATATGAATATCATGAATATCAAAGGTGCTCTGGTGTTTACATTGAGTTAGAAAATTGATCCCATCCCACCCACAGGCACTAGCTTGTTTTCCAAGGTACATATCCTTGTTATTAGTAATTTATAGGCAGCACTTGATATTGCAGTCAGGGTGGGGCAAGGAGCAGCAGCAGGAATCGCTGTCAGCATGGCAATGTGCATACATAACTGGGGGGGCCTGAGGATGCTCTTACCTGGTCAACTCATACCATGTAGGACCAAAATGATACCTTTCCTCTTGTGGGCAGCCTTATCTTCCTTGCATTGGCTGTAGCAATTCTGCAGAGTCTAAACAACCTACCTGCTGCTCGAGCTGCAAACTAATGTCATCCAAAAAGCATTTCATTTTCTGTTGAAGGCCAGCTGTGAAACTGCACTGTTAAATCCAGGCAACCTCCTGTCTCAAATACTTTTTCTCACTCATAGGTGAGAAAGCAAATGACTTCTTTGAAATAGAAGACTTCTCAAGGAGGAGCAAGGGGCACTGACACAGCCAAGTTGGAGGCACAGGAGTCCACCAGTAAGCAAATCTCTTTGAGACCCTGCCTACCCTAGCAGGGCTGCAGGTTGCCAGATAGCTGAGGTACAACCTGTGCAGTTCAAGCCCATGCCATCCAGCAAGTGAAACAGTTCACCACAACCAAAGGCACTCAGCATATACCCACACACTGCAGTGATTCCTAAAGGGGCAGGGAAGCCAGGATATGGTCAGAGCTTGGGCTGGAGAGGAGTAGAAACTGAGATGGGGCTTAAGGGGATTCATTAACCTCAAATTTCCCTCTGTAGATGATGAGTTTGGTGTCAGACCTTGAGAAACCCATGTGATTTCCTCATCCAGGGTCTGCTGAGCATCAGCCTGGATTAGCTGGGTTTTGTTCTCCATCTAAACCTCATGCGTCCCTTACCTCCCAAGGTGGAAACTTCCAGGAGAAGAAGTGGGAAAGACTCCTCTGGAGTCACACTGACTTTAGCATCCCTCTGTGCCTGTGATGAGCTTCTGACCTGAGTCAAGACAGATTGAAGCTTAAAAATTCCCCTTCTTCTGCAAAGAACAGTTGGAGGGGTGAGAGGAGGTTGTGTCTCCCAGCCCCACGAGATGGAAGTGCAGACATGACCAGTTTGCAGGTGCCTCTGCTCTGCATATGTGGAGCTAGTGCCGTGGTTCTCTCTAGCTTTCATCTTTGGGGTGTAAGTGTTGCAGTTCTGGCAGCAGCCTGAGGGCAAATTGTTCTGGAAAGTTTCAGCAAAGCAGGTTCAACTGCTTCAAAGTAGGAAGTGGATGACAAAAATACATAATTGCCTTCTTAAGAAAATAAAAAGCAACTTTTTCTGGCAGATTGGCAACTATACACTTCCTACGCACTTTCCTTTCTACCCAAAACATGATTCCAGCCTTCTTTTTATTTCAGGAACTGTGAATTATGAAAGGGCTCTCCCCTCCCTCTCCTCTGTCTTTTTCTCTCTCCTTCCAACTCCTCCTCTCCCTCCCCATTCCTAACCAGTATTATGTTGGTTTCTAACCTTCACATGCAGACCTTGTTCTAATTTACTTTATACACACGTCGCAGGGCCTGCAGGACAAGGATTGCTTCGCTGCTGCTGCGGCTTTATGAATAAATCCTTTCACAAAACAAAATCCCCCTGCAGTGCCACAGCTGGGTGATATGTTTTACTAAATCCCAGTGCCCCTTGTCCCATGGTTTTTCCAGGTGAGAAGTGCTTCTGCATGCCTGTAGCCAAAACCAAGCTGCCACGTCTCCTCAGCTGTCCCCCAGCCCATGGGATGCCCCTTCACCCAGCCTTCCACTAGTGCTGCTGCTCATGCCCACTTGCTGCTGGCATGCCAGGGAACTCTCTGGCTCTCTGGTGGCTCAGGATGCTCACCTTTGCATGGGTGATTACAAATCTCCTTCCTCCTGAGAGGGAGATGCTAACCATGAAGCTGTGCTCACTGTCTGCTGCCACGTGGCCTTTGCAGACATGCAGAATTTCCCCAGTTATGCCTGGTTGGAGAAATATGTGGTCCTTGGCTGGAGCTGTTCTGTTGACATCAGTGCCAGCTTGTGCTGACAAACCAAGCAGGGAGGCAGCATGTCCTGACACCAGCAGGCTTTCCTGCCTCTCACCCACAGGTACCCAGGGGTTTGGTTATGGTGTGCAGGCAGCATCGTCACTGCTCTCCCCTTGACCAGCCTTCGTCCTCACAGATCAACAGCTGCACAGGGCAGGCCAAGGAGCACTAAAACCTTGTGGAGAAACATTGTCTGCCCAGGGGCAATGCCTGAGAGGGAGGGGAAGGGGGTGAGATCGTTTTGTGGGAGTTTACAGAGTATCCCTCACTTGGAGGAAAGCTGTGGGAGGGAGTTGCAAAGCCATGTGAGGAGCAACATAGAGGTAAATGCTGATCCTGATCAACTTCATTTCTTGGCTGCATCTGCTGCAGTTTATACCAATGCAGCAGCAAGGCTGGGACCCAGCATAAAGGAACTGGGTGGTGGATATAAAATGTCCTTTGGAGCTTCTGGCATCAGGGATGGCAAAAAGAAAAAGTTTGCATAGTCTCTACCATGCAAAAGGCACTTGATCCCTGAACCCTTCTCCCTTTAAGTGTCCCACACATGAGAAAAGCCACAGCCAGGCTGGCTCAAAAGTGAGTTGAGAGATGCAGGCATAGTGTGGGAAATGCTGAGAGCTTTCTGCAGTTCTCCTTAGAGATTTTGGGGTTGGGCAGGAGGCATTGCCTAAACACCAACAGTGGGGACCAGTAAATCACCTGAGTACAAAGGATGAAATGCCATGAGAACATTAGCCACATATCCCCACCTCCAGGCATGCCTGAGGACTGCTTTTGTCCTGCACACCCCTTGTAGCCTTTTGCAATGTGAAAACTAGTGTGTCCTTCCTGCTATACCCAAGGGAAAAAACTAAAAACTGCTCCAAACCAAGTCCTTCCAAGATGACTAACCAACACAAGCACTAAAACAGTTGTCCATTTAACTCTTCCTTGCAGAAGGGGGACAGGCAGGGGACCAGTTTTCAATGTCTCTCCCTTACCTCTGTCCCATCACTAATCTGTGGTGGAGGCTGTCATTCCCTTTGGCCACTCTCAGGAGCCTTGTGCTGCTGAGATGCAGAGAAAAAGCAGCCAACAGCATCTGCTAAGCATGTCAGCCCATGTCAGGGAGCATGCTGGCTCTCATCCCACCTCACCAGCCTCTCATGGAGAGCCCTGTGAGTGAGATGCCATCAGAGACCACGATCCTGGGCTGTGGGGGCTTGGGGCTCAGGGCAGAGAGTCCTGCTGTGCTGAAAGCTGTGACAGCTGCCGCTGGTCCCAGATGACAGGAGAGTTTATGGCACTTTTAATAGGTGGTCTGCAGACAGCAAGATGAATGCACTCTGAAGGAGCCTGTGGAGAAGCAACATGAACATGACCAGCTGTTCTGGTTTGGGCTGGAGTGGAACTCATTCTGTTTGGTGGCTTTGCTTTCCAGCCAACTTCTGCTCCAGCCCAAACCAGGACACCAGCCCTACCACCCCCAGGGGCTTCTTCTCCTGCTTGAGCTAGACAGCTGGTGCAGAGCACATGGCTCCCAGCTCTGTGCTGAGCTCTTTCCTGCAGCCCTTGCTCTGGAGCTGTTTCCACCCCTGCTACAACCAGCATTGTGCCACAGCTGTCACAGTACCTGTCTTTGTAGGACCCTGGCCTTGGCTCCAGCTCCTCATCTGTGGTTCTGGCAGAAAGAAAAGTCACTAGAGACCACACATGATCCTTGTGACTCCCCGAGTGGTGAAAGGGTCCCATGCCTGGGCTTTGGCAGAGGAAGATTTGCTGCTGGTACCCAGTACAGAGCATTTTGGAGTTCAGGTACCACTTGCTAAGGGTAATCTTTCACTAATGGTCAGAGTCTTCCCAGGTTTCCTCACTCTGCACCGGAGCTGTGCATGCATTTAACATCAACAGGCATCCAGGGAGCAGGGATGGGACTGTGAGCAGCTGGGCTCCCTGCTTAGTCCCCTCCAGAAGCAGGTCCCTGCTCTCCATCCAGTGGGACAAGGCAGAAATCGTGCAGGATTGGGCTGCTGCTTGAAGAATAAATCCCCTTCCTAAATGCTGAACGTGGCCACATGCTCCCAGTCCACCCCCCCGAGCTCTCGGTGCAGAGCAAGCTTCCCAGGCCCACAACCCATCCATCTCCTGGCACGCTCATCTCCGCAGTGCCTCTGGCAGAGCGGTAAGCTCCTGAATATTTTATGTGGTTATTAGTCGACAACATAATCTATCTGAGGAGAAGTCAGAAGTGCTGACCGAGGCGGATGGCACAGCGGCAGGGAATGCTGACTCCCGCAGCACCCTGCCCCATCCTCGCAGCACCTCCTGGGGCGCTGCAGGAGCTACCTGCAGGGGTGGGCTGGTGACTCGGCCTCGCTTGTGCTGCTCGCCCGTGGCCAAGTGTGGGCACATGCTGTGCTTACAGGCAGCCAGACTGGATGCCCCCTTGTTTGAAAGGCTCCTGCATGCATCCCTTCCCCCCTGGATTTGTCACATATGGCACAGGCATGGTATGTCCATGTGTCTCGGTGCAGGGACATATGCTCTGTACACGGCAGAACCATGATCAGTAACACATTAGCCACAAATATGCTGGTGATGCACACAAGGGCAGTGCCTGTGCTAGTGGGTACACACATGGATGTGAGCATGTGGAAACTATTCACCCAGGTGTCTCCTCCACATGCAACCCATACAAGTTCTGTGAGCCTGCAGCCATGTGCACCCTGGCAATGAGAAAGCACTCACATGCATGATAGAAGATTGGTGGCCTGCATTTTGCAGGGTGCAAAATCCAATACTGATGGCACCTGAAGAAATGAGCTGGCAATGTGTGCTTGCAGCACAGAGGCCACCCATATCCTGGGCTGCAACCCTAGCAGTGTGGCCAGCAGGGCAAGGAAGGGGATTTTGCTTCTGCTCTGCTCTGCTCTGGGGAGACCTCACCTGCAGTGCTGGGGCCAGCTCTGGAGTCCTCAGCACAGCAGAGACATAGATCTGTTGGAGAGGGTCCAGAGGAAGCCACAAAAATGATCCAATGGCTGGCACCCCTCTAATGTGAGGACAGGCTGAGAAAGTTGGGGTTGTTCAGCCTGGAGAAGAGAAAGCTCCAGAGAGACCTTACTGAAGCCTTTCAGTAAGGAAGACAGAGACATTTTAGCAGGAACTGTTGTGACAGGACAATGAGTGATGGTTTAAAACGAAAAGAGCAGAGGTTTAGACTAGATAGAGGGAAGACACTTACTACACTGAGTGTGGAGAGACACTGTCACAGGTTGCCCAGAGAGGTGGTAGATGTCCCATCCCTGGAACCATTCCAGGTCAGGTTGTCTGGGGCTCTCAGCAACCTGCTCTAGTTGCAGATGTCCCTGCTGGCTGCAGGGGATTTGGACTGGATGACCTTGAAAGGTGCTTTCCAACCCAAATCATTCTGATTCTAAATGTCTTAGGTGCAAAAGCTCACAGAGCTCAGGAGTGTGTAAGGACAGTGCTGTATGGACACTCACTGTGCAAGCAGCCTGGGAAAGCACAGTCCAGAACAGCAGGATGGCACAAAGGCAGCACATGAATTCACTTCATGTGCTTGTACTGTGAAGCTGCATAGAATAAGGGAGAAAAAACAGCAACATGTGGGAGGAGGCTGGCAGAAAGGAAGCTGAGCCATCTCTTTGCTGTGCCTACCAACCAAGGGAGGTGATTTCCACTGTATACAGGTGGTAGCTGTGGAAGGTTGAAGACCATGATGAAAATCTGTCCATGAATATAACATGGAGGAGGCTGGAATGAAAATACCTAAGAAACTCTGCCCTTTTCAGGTCTTGGGCTCCAGTGGGTGATTTGAAGTGGACTCTCAGCTTGTGGTATAAGCCAGGCTGCTGCTGAACTTCTTGTTCCCGCTCCCTCCTCTGTGCTGGTGTTCATGCAAGGAGTTGGGTCATGGGTTTTGGGGATATATCATAGGATATATTTTTTTCTCCAGCCAGATCGGTTTTCCAGCCTGGTTTCTTGCATGGCCACAGATTGGCCTGCTTCTGTCAGATGGCCCTGCTGGGAACAGCATAGGAGCAGCAGCAACACCCAGCAGCTCATTACAACCAGGAGCCAGACTGAGGTGGGAGAAGTGGGATGGATTAGCAGTCAAGGGGGGGCTGGTAGGCTGAAAGTGCTTGCAGAGTCATATAGAGCTGTTGGAGCAAGGCACAGCTCTTTTCTGCCTGTTGGGAAGCAGAGGCACCTGGAAGTGCTGCCAACCCCAGGATGCTGCAGAACATCCCAGCTGAGGCCCAGCCTGTGTTGCTGCTGCTGAGCCACCCAACACTGCCGAGGAAGACTGTGCTGAGCAGGTTCATCTTTATGTAAATCACATTCACTTCAGCTGGCTTCCAGGATAATCAGTATTAAAGGGAAACTATTTTCTAGTTCATTAGAGGAAAGCTGCGTCCCTGCGGCTGCTGCTGTCGGCACCTCCTTCTCCTTCCAGGAGAAATGATATCCGCGAGCACCAAACATGGAGACATTCACACTCCAAATGTCAAGTGGGGGAAGGGGGAGAAGAAAGTTCTGTGGCTCCAAGGGCAGTCCTTCCTCCTCCATCCTTCAGGAAGGCTTGAATGAACTGTGGTCTTTCCCCTTTGGCTTCTCACCACCAGCCCTCACTACCATAGGGCTTGAGGTCCTTCCCTCTATTCCTTGCCATGGTAGCCCCTTGGTCCTGATAAGGCCTCGTTCTCACCTTACCCCTGAGATTCCTGCTGCTTGGTAGCATCCCTGAGAGCCTGGATCTCCTTGAGCACAAGTATATTGATGCTTGTGCCAATGCCTCCTCCAGAGCCTCTTCCTCTCAGCATAGTGCTCTGAGGTTACCCCAGGGCTGGGACTGTTCTCCTCCCCATCTCCTAGCAAAAACCAGGTCCTTCTTGTGTGGATTATGCCTTCCCGATTCCCTGTGGTGCAGTGACCTCTCCAGCGGTTTCTTTACCTCATTACTTCCTTGGGTTTTCCTTGGTCACAACATCCTTGTGCCCATCTCACAGCTTCTTTGTTTCTCACTCTGTCCCCATTTCTTCTCTGTGGTTTGGTTAATTTTATCTGAGTAAGGACTCTGCTTTCCCATCCCATCAGACCAGCCATGCACCTATGGCAGAAGGTACTAGCATAGACTCAGCAGGCAGTGGTGTTTTGAGGTTTGTAGAGGATACCTCCTTGCTGACAAGGAAGTTGAGATACCTCCTTGCTGACAAGTGTTGAGATCTTCCCACTGCTTCAGAACAAGGCTCTGTGTTTGCCTCAAAACCACAGGCTGTCAAACTCATAAAGCTCAGGATTAATCCAGCTTCAAAGAAACACCAAGGTGATGCTTGAAAAAGTGATGCCAGCCTGGCAATTCAAAGAGTGAAGCAAGGAGCCTGTACAGGGGCACAGGGCAGAGAATCAAGCTAAGTATGGGTGTTGTGTGATTGTCAGACAGCAATGACGACAGGCACCAGGCATGGCTTTTCTTACCTTGTTCTGCAAGGAGTCCTGGAGCTCTTGACTCTAGGAAGGTGGAGTTCCAGCAGGATAATGGTAAAAGTGAGATTCCAAAGAACTGGAATGAGTGTCCTGACAGAAAAGAAGACCATTTTATGGAAAGAAGTGCAACCCCACCCACTCACCCTCAGTAGCCCCTTCCTGGCAGCTCCAAGTGTGCATTGGCCAGTCCCTCACACAGAGCTGAAAAGCCTGTGTGGACTCTCCAGTCTTGTAGAGAGATGCCAAGTCTTGGCCTTTCAGAGCTGTTCTCTTCTTTGGCAGGCAGCCATGGCTGGGGGATTGCTTCGAGGAGAGGCCAAGACTGACAGATGATCCCCTAATCAGCTGTATAAGCAGAGCCCAAAGTCCCAGTTCCCACCTCCGCCAGCTAATTGCTTTTGTTACCAGCCCAACGGGGCAGAACCAGTGTTTGTGCTCTGGTGCCCTTTTTAAGCATTCACCCTGGGTTTCCTAGATAGGCTGTGCAGATGTTGATGAGCTCTGATGAGCTGTTTACCCATTCTCCCAGGCACCAGGCAGGAGGCAGCTTGGAGACAGCTCTTGAGCAAGGAGGCGAGTCTGTTTGAGTTTATACTCTTTACTCATGCTCTCATGAAGAAAACACTACTGTCAATCAAGAAGAAAACCTTTTTGAGGCTGTTCCCATCCTGCAAAGCCCAAAGGTTTTTTGGGACCTGTGATCTCAAGCAGGGGAGGGGTGTGTGTGTGGAAAGACAGGACAAACCTGCTGCAGTCTGAGCCCACAGATGAAGCTTGTGTGACACTGTGGATGCTGACAATGTGGCTGTCACCTGCAGACTACTTGTCTAGACAGTCTGTGGATGAATGGAGAGACAGAAACACCTCTGAGGTGGGATTTTTCTGACCTACCCTGGACTTTACTACTCTGGCCCATGGGGGATGCTCAGCCATGCCTGGCTTTTAGGCCAGGCTTTCATCTATGTTCCTCACCAAAGGAGGACTGGGGTCTGCACCAAGCAAGCACTTGCAGCGTTGCATCTCCTTTGCTCCTCACCTTCATCCCTCCATCATCAGCAGCCAGTAGTTGCTTTGGTGACTTGCGGTGTGGTCCAGGTAAGAGAAAGCCACTCTGCAGTCTGCTGCAGCAACATCTCCTTTAGGAGTGATGGAGGGGCAGAAAGGAGGAACAGAGAGAGTCTGCTGGCAAGCTGGCCTGGAGGAGCAGATCTATCCATGCAAATGAGGCCAATAGGGATTCAAAATTACCTCTGTATGGATAATAGAGTGAAATGGGTTTTCCTCCAGGCACCCTGGGGAAGAAGTGTGGATTTATGTGAGCTGTTTCATAGTCCGCTTATCAGAGGTTCAACCTCTAAGGCCTGAACTCTCCCTGCAGAAAAGCAGGACAGTAGTGGGCAGGTCTCCTGTGTGGTTTGGACACAGAAGACAGTCTGGGAACAGATTTAGTGGTGTGAGATTATTGTACACCAAATGGGTCCAGAAGTAAAGAGTAACTTGGAAGATGGGAAGAAGGAGCAGTTTGAAGCCTCCTCAGCAGTCAGAGCCTAAATTCCCTGGAAATGTGAATAACAGCAGAGAAGAAGGAAAACAGAGGTCAGCCAAGAGAAGCTAAAAAGTAGCCTCTGCACTAGCAATAGTGGAGCTTGAGTTACTTGATGGTTTAACACTCTTTAGCTCCCTCAGGAAGAGGAGAATAATTTCGAAGTCCTATTGAAGAAGTGTTACACTCGACATGAAAGTGATGCATATGAGCAAGAGCTTCTTAACTGGAGAGTATGAAACAAGGTGAAACCATAGAGGAATCTGCAGCTCATCAAGCTCTGAAGAGCCAATTTTGCAATTATGGGTGCTGAAGCTTTGTTAAGAGATTGAAATCTGATTGTGATCTGGAACAAAAGTTTCAGGCAGAGATGGCAGGAAGGCTCTTGGTTAACTCTCCACAAAGAAATTAGAGCTTGTTGATATGAGAAAACCACTCAGTCTGATCTGAAGGTTATGGAGGACTAGCATGGCTTTGGCACTGTGGACAAGGCAGAGAATCCAACGTGGCACAAGGGGAATGGTGAGACAGAAACACATGTAGAGCCATTGTTGGAGATCATCAGAAACACCAGGCAGCCATGCACAAAGCAGGGATGTGCCTGGAATACAGAAAAGGTACAAGACCTCAGTGCATCTCTTCTCTTTGCAAGTGTTTGTGTGCTCCAAGAGACAGCACCTAGCCCTGTCAGCCTAGAGAGAAGAGGTGACAAAAGGACATGAGTTCACAGTAATTTGTAGGAGCAAAGGACAGCACTGCTGCAGGTGATGAGCCCATCCATCTAAAAGCAGGGAGGGTAACAAATGTGTGTAGGCTGGATCCCGAGGCTCAAACGAGGATGGTGCCAAGGTTAAGCTTATCTGTAAGCAATAGGCAGCTCTTCAGCCCACCCAAAGCTCTGTTTGGTGGCACACAGCAGCAAACATCTACTTCCTCCATCCATGATTGTCCTTCTGGATCAATCAAAACCGTGCCCTCTGCCATGAAGGAGGCTGCTGCAAAGCCCTCTGCTCTGCCTTTGAGTGATGGCTGCCCAGCAATCTCCAATGCAGCTTAATTTGATAATAACCCTGAGCCACTTTAAATACTTCAATCATGCCACCTCTTAATCATCTTCTCTCAGAACAAAATAATCCCACTTTGGTTAATCTCTTCTCCTGTGGAAATCCTGTCACTCCTTTATTGTCTAAATGACTTTACTCTGCGCTCTCTCCAACGTAAAAATATCTGCTTTCTCCTAAATTGACAAAAACAGGACATTACTCCCAGTGTGGTCTAAGTAGCTTCGTGGTACTGTGTCTGTAACTTCAGTGAGCATCTCATGAAGGGTCAACACCTCTTCTGCATCCACAAAAGCATGTGGATCCAGGCAATATTAGTTTATCCAGTTGTCTTCATGAATGCCTTCACTGATGCTCACCCCTGAACCAGGGCGAGGCCATCTCTTCCTACCTCATATGCATCCTCACTGTCCTAGGTGTATGGGCAGGCTATGGTTCAAAGGGAGCCAGATGAGATCTGGATTGTTGCAAATAATTTAGGAAAGTGGTTGTTTGCTTGTTTGTTTTTCTCCTGAGGGTTTTGGGCATGAAGACCTGTGGGGTTTGTCCAAAGAGAAAAGTCTAACCAAGGGAGGAGACCAGTGGTGTCTGTGTAAGAGGACAGGACATCACAGGTGTAAAGAGAAAGAGAACTTCAAAGGGTGCTGCAGATTGCAGCAAAATCATATGCTGCATGGAAATGTTGCCATAAAGGACCTGCAAGTCCTGGTTCTTTCCTGTCTGACACATACAATGCTCTGTACAGCCAAATGCTGTCACTTGCTGCTGTTGGGAGAAAGGGAGGGAGACGTTTTGCACATTCACTTTGTCACCAGGCTGCAGGCTTTGAGGAAGAGCAGCAAATGCCTCACCAAAAATTCATGAGAGCAGATGTGAATGGCCGTCAAACCCTGGAAAAGGTGTTTTCCTGGAGAAGGAACAGAGATGAATCCACCCATAGAAAATCTGTTACTGGTAAGTCTGCATCCACTTCTCAGAACTCAAATATTCCCCCAGAATCTTTGTTTTTCAGGAAATTCTGAGAAGTAGTAAGCATGGCATTGGCTGTTCTACTCCCACACAAGCAATAAACAGGGAGAGGCAGCTCCTGGCTGGTGGTTGCTTTTTGTGTCATGATTCCTTATGCCTAAATGAAACAAACAACGTGTCCACGTTTAATGCCATTTGTGAAGGTGCTAAAGAAAATGATGCTGATATTTAGGTGTGAAATATTGTCTCCAGCAGCATGAGGTTGTGATTGATAAGCACTCAGGCTCCAGGACCTGCAGCACAGCTGCTGTCTCCCATCAGAACACCCCGTGTAGGGTGGACAATTCTTTTCCCCAGCCACTGTCTTGTAGTTATCATTATCAGACAGGTTTTTGTTCCGCCGGTGCAATGAGGCAAGGCTTGAGCTCAAATAATGAATAGGTGCCTTTTAGTTGAGTTCATTGATTTGGGAGAGACAGCATTTCATAGCCCTGATTGATCTCTTGAATAACCATAGGCACTGCAAGCTGGGCAACGATGCTTTGATTCTTGTCTGCTTTGAGATTTATTTTCCCAACACGCTGAAGTGTGACTGAATGGTGTACACTGGCTCAGATCACATTGCAGGCACCTCAGCCAGCTTTGTACAGACCCTCCAGAGTCACAAAGTAGAAACCACTCTATTACCATGTTAAAGACATGACCTCAGCAAGGTGGATGTACAGCTGGGCTTTTCTGGTAGGGTAAGGAATGGGTCTCCCTTTGCACCACCACCATCAGCACTGTATTCCCACTCTTCTGGCCGAGGAGTTCTCCAGCAAGTATGCACTCTAAATGGGTGGACTCCAATTAAAATATCACACTAGTAATAGCCTATGATGGGGCTGTCAGACCTGGGCAACTCCATGTTAGCAAAGTCTGGAGGACTTTAGGAGAGAGAAGTGATGTAGGGCGAGTCAGGCAAGGGGCAGAAGCTGCCTGCCAGGCTCTGTCCAGCTGGGCCACCAGTGCTGTTGGCCACATTGGCCGAGTGTGATTCCCCAACCACTGAGCAGTGCCCAGCAAAGGGATAGATGTGAGGGCAGAATGTCCTCCATTGGTGTTTTCATCTATTTATTTCTCTGCTTTAAAGTAAATATTTGATAACTTTTCTGGGATTAAGCCCTCTGATTAGGGCCCTGATGATTTATTTACACACACTCTGCTGCAGCACTCTGCCGCAGGAGATGGAGATGTCCTGATGGCCAAGGCACTAGCACAATAACACGTCACATCTAGGGGGCACTGGGGTGATGGCTGGTGGCTCTTATGCCATCCCTGCACCACTGAGTTACCTTTGATCTTACATTTGAAGCTCTTGAGGAGACAAGAAAAGCAGCTGAAAGCAGCTAGGGAAGGGGTGATGGGGCAACTGCTACTCCAATGCCTGAGTAGACACATCTTGCTGGAACCCTTCGTCTCTGAATCTCCACTTGCAGTAGCAAGGAGTGAAAGGAAACCTAGAGAGAGAAATTGTGTAAAAAAGGAGCAGAGGTAGAAGCAGGAAAATGATAATAATTTGCTGAGGAGATAGGACACACTGAAGACAGATAGTTCAAGTGCGACGTGCTCACAGAGGGTGACCTGCACTCTAGCCTCCTGCAATCCAGATGACCGACAGACAGTGGTTTTGAAAAGCTGCCTTGTCAGGCTGGCTGAGATTCATTGCCAGGTACCTGACTACAGGATGCCTTGAAAGGATGAGTCCTCCTTCAGAGTTGATTTAGGTCGCTGTGGAAATGAACACAGCTGTGGCCCTCTCATCTGAGTCAAAGGAGACTCATCCGTATGCACAGGCCACTCGAGGACTCCTAGGCAAGATTATAAAGGCAGGTACAGGAGCTCTGACAAATGTTAAGGTTGTTGGGATCAGACGTGGAGAGAAGTCCTCCAATTGCAGCCAGGGCAGAGCCACACAAAAGGCTGTGCCAGTGATGAAGATTAGGAAGGGCAAACAAATTTTCATGAAGTGCAGAATTACCTATTGGAAAGAGCCATTTGGAGAAATGTCAGGCTCTCCTACATGTTAGGATTGTAAATTAGGGCTGTACTACATCTGAGGAAAAAAAACACCCAACAACCCTGTGCTAGCTGACCCATGAGACATGGGGCGGCTGCAGAGTGCTTTGGTTAAGCTGCCTGGCCCATGCCCAGCAGGCAGGCAGGTGGGAGGAAGACAGTAATCCCTCTGCCCTCAGCATCTCTGAACTGATGAACAGCTACAGCATGGTGCTTCTTATCACCTCCTTGCTCAGCAGTGGTTATGTGTGGACGTGTTGCCATGCCTTTCCATTGGACCCTCTACTCCCCAGGGTCCCAGCCAGAGCTGCTGCTCTGCTGCCAGGGTTGGATATCTCCTGCTGCTCCATGCACAGCTCTGCTCGCTCTGCACACCCCCCCCCCCCCCCNGGAATACTGCTAACACTTCATTTTGGGTGGGAGCATCCTCATGCTATGGTACCACAGTTGACCAGGTGCAAAAGGATGGGAGCTGTGCTGACTGGCTGGGAGGACCTCTCAGCTCAGCTGTTGTCACAGCTAAGCTCATGCATTGCCTGGCAGCACCCAGGGGCACATAGGGAGTAAGAACTCCCTGCTGCAGGCAGGTGACAGGGTCGTTTCTGCCCACCTCAGGGGCACTGCCTACCCCTTTGTACCCACCTGGCAGAGCCCCACATGCAGCAGGATAAGGTCAGGCTGGTTTGTCTGGGCTGGTTCAGCCTCAGCATCCCATTGGGGTGCTGCTGGCTCCTTGGTGCTCACAGTGCTGGCTCTTCCACCCCTTGCCCTGCTCCCTTCCCTCCTGTCTGATGTGAGAGCACTCACCATGGGCCTGTGTTCATTTATTCCTCTCATTTGTGATTCAGCCTCTGTGCAGGAGCATGGGGAAGCTTTACCGACGCTCTGAGCCGAATAACAAGCTCTTGGCATTTTGTTCACTGCTGGCAGGTAAGCGGCAGGGCCTTGGAGGGTGCTTGCAAGAGCAGCACCTTGAGTGCATTGAGGCTTTCTAGCAGCTTCACTGGGCTTTTGGATTCAAATGAAATGATTTTCACTCCCTCACATAAGCACAGAAAGGAAAGCAAATCTGCAAAGGCCAGGGATGGGGAGGAATGTCCATCCTTCTGCAGCTGCTGACTCTCGAAATCTGGCTGAGCTCCTGCTCTGACCTGGGGGATGCTTCATACTCAGCGCTGGTCCAAGGTAGCATTTTTATCTGATGGTTTTGAGGAGCATGGGGCATGCTGATTGCAATAGCAGAGCATCAGCCTGCACTGAAAGAGAGTATCACATGGGCAATTAGCTTTCCTGAGGTGGGGAAAGGTGAGTGCCATGCAGGAGCATCTCTTCAGAGGTGGATGCCACTTAAGCAAGCAATGTCCATCAGGGAAGGAGGGAGCAACCCTCCGGGTCAGACAGACAGTTGCTGGCCATGAGCAGCCCAGCCCTCAAGCACAACAAGCAGGAGAGGAAAGGTAGATCAAGGGCAGCTCTGATCACATGCCCTCAAGGGAACTAATTTATCCCAAATTTCCACCTTTTGTTCCATTTGTGAATACACCCTGATTTCTTTGGTGCTCGAATGTGTTTGCCTGATACTCTGGATGAACACATTTCAGCCTCCCTGCCGTGATCACTGCCTGCTCCCTTCCAGCACATGCTATTTGCTATTCATGCCCTCTCATCGGGTGCCTTTCATGGTGATTTCAAGAGGGAAAGGATGACTAATGCATGCCAAGCAGTAGGTAACACTTTTGAAGCCCAGTTTCTGACCTGTAATCCTTGGTGACGAAGCAGATGAACTCAGGATGGCAAACCTCTTCAGGCAAACCTTGTATTTCTCTGGCTCCTGCAATTGCCAGTCAAAAAACCAAGGTGGTCTCACAACTAGCAGCTAAGGAAACTGGTCTGCAGGTCCAATTTGGAGGTGATTCTTGGGTTGGGAGGCAGAGAGTCTAGCAATGAGTTAATGGCATGGCTGCAATGAAAAACACTGCTGTATGTTAGAGTATGTATGAAGGACACATCTGACTCTTTAGAGCTAATGATAAAAAAAATAATAGGAGTGCAATAGCCCTTGCCTCTGTGCCAGGTTGCCTTTGTGTGGTACCCAGAGGCTGCAGAGTGTCTACATCACAGTGTAATTGCCCTGTTGTAACTTTTAGCCTCTCATTACTTTCGTGCTGTGATCACATGGGGTTTTGTCACAGCAATGTCTGAAAGGATCTATTGGGAGTCTCTTCCTGCAGCTCTGGGCAGCAGCAAATTTCTATTGTCCTCAGTTGGACACATACTTGTGAAGAACAGATTTCATCCTACCCAGAAGTACAATACAGATTTCTTGAATACAGAAGAGGTTCTGACCTGGTACAATAAAAGTGGCTTATGATTAATGTTAGCTAATGGCACATCCACTAACAAACCTAGCATTATATATGGGTTATTTCATGTGTCTCATGCCCTCAGCAGAGAATAATACAGATGTTTCAAAGTTCCTGTAATATGAACTCTCTAAAAAGTACTTGTTTTTTAAGTGGGAAATGACATAAAATAAGTAATGGTCATTTTCTTTGGCTGGTCTTTGTTACTGAACAGTTTTTCTTCAGCTGAAACCAAATCTGGTTTTATTGGGTCACATCCATGAAGAGCTGCACTTTCAGAAACTGACTGATGCTGATGTTGTTAGGGGGACTGGAGCCATGGACTGCTGTTAAGTCAAGTCGTGGTGTGAAAGTGGTTTGCTCTACTGGTACAGTGGTGGAACGAGGAGAGCTCCCAGGTTTTCGTGTGCTGGGGGTGATCTTGGAGATGGTCTTGGGGGGAAATAGTAAAAAAATGAGAGCCTTGGAGTTGTTTAGCCTGGAAAAGATCAGACAAAGAAGGATCTTCCCAATGCTGAGCAAGAGCTAAAGGTTTGGTGTCAAGAGGATGGAGCCAAACTTTTTAAGTGGTGCCCAGTGAGGGGCCAAAGGGCAATGGGCACAAACTGGAAACCAGGAGTTCCACCTGAACTTAAGGAAAAACTTCTCTGCTGTGAAGGTGCCAGAGCCCTGGTCCAGGCAGCCTACAGAGCTTGTGGAATCTTCTCTGGAGAGATTCCAAACCTGCCTGGACATGAACCTGGGCAACCTACTCTGGGTGACCCTGCAAGGGGGTTGCTCTACATGATCCTCAGAGTTCACTTCTAACCCCTGCCACGCTGGGATTCTGTGAACACTAATGATTTCTGATGGTGAGATCTTCCATTCCCTCTTGGGAATGACTATAAACCCAGTATCTTCTGAGGCTGTCTGGGAGGTTTTGGCCAGCTAGCTCTTCTGCTTGAAGGATAAAGCATCACCACGAGCACAGAAACGATCTCAAAGGGGCTGGAACATCTGTTAAAACAATTGTATCCTAATCTGAAACCAGAGAATAAGTGCTCAATTAATTATATTTCAATTGAATGTTATAATTGATTATTGCATGGTATGGCTGCAATTTGTGACTGTGTGGGTAACAACAACATATGTCCTTAATATTTTCAATTTAAATTGTATGGAAGTGCACTCTCTGATCTAACTGTACTTCAGAATGTTTCTGGATCATATTTCTTTTTCCTTGGAGAAACAGTTATCATAATCACCATCACCATTTTTGCAATTGGAAAGTCTTTTAGACAGGCAAGATGATTTTCCAGAGGAGTGGGTGCCCCACAGGAGTAAGCCAGGACAGCACATACCCAGTAATGCAGTGTACAGAATGAGAACTGGAATGCATTCACAGAGCAAATGGGAGACATTGTGATTTAGGTAAAATAACCTACAAGAATTATTTTGTTGTGTGTTATTGTTAGCATGATTATTACAAATAGGAAATTCAAAACATCTGGAATCTGAAGTACCTCTGCTGCACCATTGTAGCAACAAAGCTTTTCTCATGTTATGAAGCTCAGTGGAAGTCTCTAGGAGAGATGCAGATTTTCTTTTCAGATGAAACTGGTCTCTTACAGGCATTCTCTCATGTCCACATGTTCACCAGGTCCAGGACATGTGTATCCACATAGTCTGTTCACAGCACTTGCAGTGACACAAGAGACATTAAAGATGATGCCTGTGAAATGCCCTTCCTGCCTTACAGCTTCTTCTTAGGTGAATAGGTGCTGATTTTGGGATGAGCCTTTGGTACCCTTGGGGTGCAAACAGTGGTGTTGATCTCTTGTGTGTCCATCATGTGCCACCTCTGAGTCACTGCACATCTCTCCCGGAGTGCATTAAGAAGAGTGTGACCAACAGGTTGAGGAAGGTTCTTCTCCCACTCTACTCTGCCCTAGTGAGGCCACTCCTGCAGTACTGGGTGCAATTCTTGGCTTCCCAGTTCAAGAGACACAAGGAACTACTAGGGAGAGTCCAGTGGAGGCTACAAAGATGCTGAGGGGACTGGAGCATCTCTGGCAGGAGGAAAGGCTGAGAGCCCTAGGGATGCTTAGCCTGGACAAGAGCAGACCCAGAGGGAATCTGCTCAATGCTGAGCAAGAGCTAAAGAGTGGAAGCAAGAGGATGGGGCAAGGCTCTGCTCAGTGGTGCCCAGGGACAGGCCAAGGGGCACCAGGCACAAACTGGAACCCAGGAGGTTCCACCTGAACAGGAGGAAAAACTTGTTTGCTGTGAGGGTGCCAGAGCCCTGGCCCAGGCTGCCCAGAGAGGTTGTGGAGTCTTCCTCTAGAGAGATTCCAAAATGCCTGGAGGTGATCCTGGGCAACCTGCTGTGGGTGACCCTGCTTTAGCAGAGTGGTTGGACTAGATGGTCTGCAGAGGTCCCTTCCAACCTACTGTGCTGGGATTCTGGTAACTCTGGTAACCCTGGTCATCCAAGAGATCCAGAACCCTGCTTCATTTTTCCTGCTGCATTTCAGGAAATGGCTGCCATGCTAACTCTCTCATTTCTGCAGGCAGGCAAAGCTGGTTGGCTGGATGACCTGCCACATATGCAGATTACTATTGTTACAATAAGAAGAAGTGGCATCTAAAGTCAGCTGTGAGAGCTTGGGGTAGACATGGTAATAATGGCTTCTGAATGCCAGAGAAGAGGCAGAGTGGTTATAAATTGAAGGAGATTACATTTAGGGAATAGCAAGGTTTGGAACTGGGTCACCAAGATGCACAGACCGAGCTTACTTTCTGGCATCCCTGTTGGGAATCCATCTAATGACGTGTTCCTGTTAATTCTTTAGTTGTGCATCCTCAGAGCCCAGCTCATCCTCAGGCACTCCAGCCCAGATGGACCTGCCACAGCTGCCTCTTGCTCCAGGTTCCCCAGGACACCTGGAGCCAGAGTGTACTCGTGTGTGACGTGACAGGACCAAAGGCAGCAGTGTTAATTGCTTTCCACAGAGCTGCTGTCTCCCCTGCGTTGGGCTGGACCAGCAACGGTGGCCTTGGAAAGGAGACGGAAGAAGTGATTTCATGCACTGGTTGTGTGTCCTAGATAGCAGCTTGCTGGGAGGGGAGCTGAGGAGAAAGAAAGCAGCTGGAAAACTCTTGAAAACTGCCTGTTTTCTTTTTAATTTTCTTTTGTCAGTGATAGGGTTGCAGTGCAAGGTTGCATGAGTTCATGCTGGGACCACAGGCATGGCTGTAGACATGGCCTCGCGTTTAACTGGGGCTGAATCACAGCAAGGGGATAGATTGACTGCAGCACTTCCCAGGGAAGGGTGCCTCCATCAGCAGCTGGCAAGCCAATGGTTGCCTTTTCCCACAGAAGTTATAAGCTTACTGGGGCTGAGGAGGAGATGCACTGACACTGAGGACCAGCTCAGCGCAGCAGGAGAGTTTTTAATCCACAGCTTAAATCCCCATCCAGATGTGAAGCAGTACCAGAGGGACAACATCACTGTTTATACCAATTAGGTGTGGAACTGGTTTGTTAGGTGGAATACACACGTTTGGGGAATGTAAGAGAGTGCTGTAGTCCTTGCAACAAAGAACATCACCTGTATGCAGAGATTTGGGAGTCTTTCAGCAAAAGTCTTCAGCACAGAAGGAGGCTTAGGAAGCCAGATAAAGCAGGACACCAGGCCAATGTGACAATTATATATTTTGAGGGGCTATTAGGTAGGAAAAGCATCCACACTTTTATCATGGATTTAAAAAAAAATTAGAGAGAGCTCAGAGAAGAGCTTCAAGAATGAGAAAAGGACTGAGAAACCTGCTGTGTGATGATAGGCTTAAGGACTTCAATCTATTTAGCTCATCAGAGAGCAAGTTGAGAGGTGACTTGATCATGGTCTCTAAGTACTTCCAGTGAGGAGATTTCTGATAGTAGAGGGTCCTTTAATCCACCAGACAAAGGCAAGACTCAGTGGCTGACAGGTAGAGCTGAAGTAAGAAAAATTCAAATTGGAATTAAGACACAAATGTTTCACAGGAAAGGTAATTAACTTCTGAAACTGCTCACCTAGGGATGTGCTGAATCCATCTTTAAATGATAATTGAAGAGATTTTCTCTCATCTAAACACAGGTTATAGGCTCAACAGCTTTCATCCACATGGAAGTGGAGAAGAATACCCTCCACTGTGTCTACACACATTGCCCTGCTTGCTCAGACCTGGTCAGTTGTCTGAGCTCTCTTGAGCTCAGGGCACATGTCATTCCCCTCTTGTGGGGGTACTTCACTGGGTGTGAGCATGGGGACTTCCATCCCTGGGGACATTCAGGGGGGTACTTATGGATTTCCTTTTGGATCCAGGTGTCCATTACACAGAGCTTCTCCACTGCCTCCAGCCTGGAAACTCGAGTTGCCAGACTATGTGCATCTGTGAGCAGTTTATAACCCTTATTTCTGTTGAGAAGCTCTTCACTTCAGTCCTCTAGCTCACCTTGATTTTAGATAATGTTGGTTTTGGCATCAGGGTTGTTTGACCTCTCCTCTGACTTGATCAGTGAACTCATCATGGTATTGTCTCCAGCTGCCAGA
The DNA here is from genome assembly GCA_013399015.1 of Galbula dea. Taxonomy (NCBI): domain Eukaryota; kingdom Metazoa; phylum Chordata; class Aves; order Piciformes; family Galbulidae; genus Galbula; species Galbula dea. Next base: position 1,638,643 of record VWZX01000354.1, read on the forward strand.
GGTGCATCTTCAGACTGAAATTGGCTCAGATGTTCATCATTAGAAGAAAACTCTTAAGAAAAAACTAATCTCAGAGGATCTCCAACTGCATTGGCAATGAAATCCCAAAGAGCAATTGGTTCTGGTAGGTGTCAGGGCCCTGACTGCATCAATAGACCTTAATGGTCCTCATCAGCCTCACCTGGGCCCTTACCCACACCTTGTCCATGGCTCAGGAACTCTATTTAAAGGTGGCCCTGGGTATTCTTTCTTTCTCTAAACTGTGTTGTAGATGTGGTTTTTTGGAGCTCTTCTGACCTTATCTCCTGGATAAGGACTTCACTCCTGGATGGTTTTTATCTCCTTCTGCACCTGTGGATGGACCCAGTTCATCCCTGAGTATACCTGGGACTCCTCTGGGACCCTGTTGCCAGCAGCTGACTCTACCTGCTGCTTTCAGATGCCGTGGGACTAAGCCTGTTGGTAAGGATGCTGCCTGTGCTGGGGTTACCGTCAGCTCCTGGCTCCCCTTCCCTTAGGGAACAGCTGGTCTTTGTTGATGCCTGAGAGTAGGAACCCCTCTAGAAGGCAAGTCTGAGGCAGGGAGTATGTTGCATGAAGTGCTAGTCCTGATGCAGTTATGAATTAATCTGCTAAGATTGTCAGTGGTCAGCACATGCTGTGAGGTGCTGAGCAGTGGGTGTAATGCTTCCTACTGGAGTGCAAAGCCCAGTTTAATGCCTGCTTGTCACTGAATGACACATGTGAGCAGGAAAACATCCTTCAGCTGGAGACTTCTGGAAGCTTGCTGGTTGAAAGCTGTGAGTGCTTGTGACACTACTCTCATGGTATGATTGGTGTACATGACAGCATAAAAGATAAGAGCTTTTTGGGACCTCTAGAAGAGATCTTGCAAGTGCAAGCAGAGTACCCACATCACCCATCCCTAGGGACCTTCCACGCACTTCCCATGTCACTAGTGGAATACATTTGGGTCTTTGGGGTCATACCCATGTTGTATTTGGACCCTCAAAACTGATGGTGTCAGCAGCATGCCAAGGGTTTCAGAGTGTCCAAAGCTGTATTCCTTCACTCTCATTGGGCAATACTTGTGTTGAGCTTCTTGGCCATGCCTTATCCCCCATCTACTGCTCTACAAGCAGTGTTGCAGGGTACCAGGAGCAGCTCCTTAATTTCTCTGCTTCAGCAGTCCCACTTGAGAGGTGGGCTGCTCTGCTTGCTGTTGTCTGCTGCCCTGAGAGAGCAGGAGGCTGACCCACCCCCAAAGAGGCCATTGTCCCCCTGCTGTAACCAGAGCATTTCAAAGCAGGGAGAAAAAACAAGGAAACAGGAGCAAGTTGGGTGCCCTGTTTTTAATCCTTCATAGAATCATGGTATCACAGAATGGTTTGGGTTGGAATGGACCTTTAAAGGTCATCTAGTCCAACCCCTCTGAACTTGCTGGTGGAGCAAGATCCCAGAGACCATTGCCTGTCAGGCAGCATGTGGGACCACTCACATGGGAGACAGCTATGGTTGAAAATGGATGTTGCTGATGTGTGACAGCTTTTCAGGCATACATTTTTTTCTTGTGTTTTAGTGGGAAAAAATGGAATGTTTTGAGTAAGACAAGGGAAAGGCTGTTTTGAGGCAAATTCATCTTTTGTTGAACAAAATGAAAGCTCCCCAGCTGAATTGTTTGCCCACCCAGCAGCCCCACAGGCTCTGCTCAGAGCAAACCTTCAGCTGCCTCTGGTAGGAGGAGGGGCTTCAGACAGCTCTTACTCCTGTGAGTTACTCCCCAAGGCAAAAACAACAACAAATTTCCTCCAGAGCAAGAATTGCCCAACTGTTTCAGCTGAGAGAATGTATTACTGTAGTGTTGTTCAGAGAGATCCCATTCTTGCACAGAACAGTGTACTGAGCCTGCAACAGAGAGCTGGCGTAACAGAGGTGAACCTGACTGTGTGCTGAATAAGCTAGTGGGAGGTAGGACCCAGAAACCTGTAAAAATGTTTGCTGCTGCTTCTAGGACAACACAATAGCCTTGGACAGTTTGTACTTAAGGGAAGAGCAGATGTGTTGGTCCAGGAAGCTGCCTGTAGCCCATAACATCATTAAAGTCACACACACTAGTAAGGATCTGAGTGTTAGGAGCCAGTGAAAAGGAAAGAAAGGAGGGGAAAAAAATAAACAAAAAGCCACCAGCAGATCAGACTCCTTCTGACACTACTAATGAAAAGCCAAGTGAAGTCTAGAAATTCATTCATCCACATCACTCATGTTAAGCCTTAAAATGTTGATACTAGCCAATGAAAATCATTAAAGAAGTGACAGCTAGGTTCTCAAGAGGAGAAGGAGTCAGAGTAGCAGATCCAGAATATGCTTTAGCAAGAAAAATGTGATGAGCTAGCCTCCAAGTTAGTGATTTCTATGACTTCATCAGTACATTAAAAATGCAACTGAATGCCATTTAGTGTTAGCTCTGCTCCTAAGATATTAGATGGAGTCAATTCACAGCTCTTCAGTGGATAATACTTTTTGTTTTGAGCAAAGGGCGTTGAAACAGAATGGAAAATTAAAGCAATTTTTCTGACAGCAATGCATAAACGTTGACCATGAAACAAGAAAGAAAAAAAACCAAACCAAAACAAAAAGCAAGTACATATCTAACCGAGTGCATCTGTATTAGGCAGCAGTGATTTCATTACGGCTTTCATTTGAATAAAGGCAGAAGAGGATGTGCCCTTTCTGTAATGGAAATGCTCTTCAAGTCCAAACTATCTGTGGTCATTACCATCTGAAGAGGATTGCTTAGGAAGCAGCTGTATGGAGCCAGCTATGTGCCTGGAGCACAGAGCTGCTCATTCTGTGGCTGGACCCATTTCCCCGAGGTGTGTGGGGCTGGATGCAGATGGATCCTGCTTTCTTAGAAACATCGCTATCTACAGGTATGTTGTTTGCTCTGGAGTGCCTAAGACCTCTGCCTGCTTGTCCAGCAGTTAGATGGTGTGTTCTGAACAGGGTGCTCCCTCAGTCCTACGTACCAGACTTTCTGGAAGTGGTTTTAAGCCCTTAAAAAGTTCAGGAAAAACTAAAACTCTGACTAGAGGAAAGGCTGCCCTTTGTGGTCCCCTCTCTGTCCCAGCTCCCTGCACATCTAATGCAGAAGCACCTGAGGTGTTGCTGCTGAAACTCATGTTTGTTTCTAGTAGGTCTCTGCAAATTTGTCCTTCCCCTTGGTGCAGGAGTCAAGGGCCTCCCCACCTCTCTCTTCATCCTTTCTCCAGCTCTGGCTGCACAGGAGTTGGCACAAAGGAGAACTGGTAACCAGTAACATCTCACCCTGCTCTGTGACTTCCTGGGATGTACTTTTTCCCCAAAGGACCTAGGTTTTGGATGCACACATCCCTGCAAGGGGACAGGAGCCCTCTGAGATATCTCATGTGACTTTGCACCCTCATGCAGCAGTTCAGCCTTGCACTGGACATGTCTTGCTCCTGGAGACGTCCTCATCTCAGTGACCAACTGTGTCCCAAGGGTCTCCTGGGACGCCATTGGTTGGATCCTGACTTCCACCTACCCCAGCTGTGCCCTTGTCCTGAGTGAGGACAGGCAACAAGACCTAATGGGAGAGGATAGGAGGGTCCGAGGGAAAGAGAGCTGCAGACTGGCCAAGGTTAAGTGTGCCGTCTGTCATGGTGCCACTAGATGTCCTTATGAGAAAGGGCTTGGTGCTGCCCATGGCCAGGTAACCACAGAGACAAGGCTGGGACTGGAGCTGGGGGCACCTCCACCTCGGGGTTTGGCTCTTCTACTCCCTACTCTCTGCAGGGAGAAGCTCCAAGGGAGACATGGAGAAGACAGAGAGAAGCATCCCGACGGTGACCTGGGGATGCTGCAGCACAGGACTGCTGACAGCCTGTGCTGAGTCAGGTCCTTGCCCATCCTTACCAACTCCAAGAGTTCAGGAAATAACAGGCTGTGCTGTACAGCTTTGAGCAGAGATGAGTGGGAGGATGAGCCAGTGTGCAGCCCTGTGCATGAAGGGTTCTCACATGGCTTAGATACTCTTTGCAGACCTCCTTGAAGCCAGCCCAGAGTGCCTACAGTATGGGAATCACTCGGCAGTGGTCCTAACTGAGCCCAAGCCCAATGTGCTTTGGTGCATGGGATGTGCACTAGGTAGAATGCTTTGGGTTGGAAGAGACCTTTACAGGTTATCTAGTCCAACTCTATCTTCATTTAGCCTACACTGTAATGGGCTTTGTGGTTCTGTTGCAAGGACCTTCCTGGGATGCCAGCCCTGTCTCTCTGCTCTATTGGGGATGCAGTTGGCAATGCTGGGAGTCCCAGGGAAGACCTGTGCTGGGCAGGCCAGCACCATGCTCACCCTCCTGCCTGTTTCCTCAGTGCTGGCATTGTGCTGGGAGAAAGACTGAGAAGCAGAAGGTGAAACTCTGCAGCGAGGAGATTAGAGCTCTTGTGGTTTTTTTTCTCTCTCTTTTTTTTTAAGTTTTTTTTTTTCTTCAAAGGAATGACTTAGTATTTTTGGAAATAATAGCTGCTCTGAAAATCCTGGTACAAACTCTTCCAGACTCCAGCATTGCTTATCACGAGCTGTGCTAGGGGCCCTGTTGGGAATGCAGAATTTTAACTCTTTTGCTGCTTCCTTGTCTTCCCCAGTTTTAGTACCTCACCCTCTCCCCCCAGCGTGATCCTAGTGGCTCAAACTAACACTAGGTAATGTTTGGTGTTAAGGGCAAATCCCAGCAGGAAAGGGGAGTCAGTTGCCTTGGGAAATCTGACTCAGCCTAGTGCAAAAATGCTGGAAACTAAGGCTGGTGGTGTTGTATGCTGAGCAACCATGTTTCAGCCCTGCTCAAGGTGTGACTGACACATAGATTGCAGCCTGGCAACCAGCAGGCACATCTTTGATAAAGAAAGTTGCCCAGAATAGGAAGAATGGAAGTAAATAATTTCTGTGGCTTGGCTTATGGGTTAACCTTCTCATCTGTGTACAGATCTCAACAGGCTTTTGATGTCTCTTGATAGTCAGGAATCACGGGGGGGTGGGGAAGAGATTCAAACTGGTGGAGTAGTAAAGATGTAAAGGAGGGGAGTTAGCAGCTCGCTAATTACATTTGCAGATAAATCCTAACTGCAGGAAGATGCAAACTCCAGTGTGAAGTGAAACACAAAGGAACTGAGAGGCTGGAGCTGTGGGTAGGAAGCCACAAAGCAAACCAGCCCTGATGAATGCAGTTCCTGTATTGTGGGGAAAATAACCCTGGAGCCAAATTCAATGGGAGTGGAACACCTGGAGAGCAATAGCCTTGGGCAGAAAGCACTCAGCCTACCAGGTAGGAGTTTGTAGTTGCTGCTATTGTGTGTTGCAGACCCAGAGGAATTGCATGGCCAGGGCAGGAAGAGGCCTGTCTTGCTTGTTTGAATCCCAAGGAGGATGTGGTTCAGATAACATGTGCAGTGTCCCAGAGACCTTGAAGAAAAGGAATGGGAAGCAACAGACCCAGCAGAAAGATGAGGACAGGACCTGTGCAGAGACTGCCCAGTTCTGGGCATGGTGAGGGGGTGGGAACCAAGAAAGCAAGCTGGAAGGAATAAGTAGGACAGGACAGCAGGATTGACAGACCAGAAGGCTGGAGGAAGGAAAATAAGAGAAAATGCCTCACAGCAGAGATTGTACTTTGCTATTTTTAGGTAATCCTTGCAGCCACAGTGTGCTGTGTGGTGGTCACCCAGAGCAGAGGGGTGGGCTTGGGGTGCAGCCCTCGGAACCTTCTGCTGCTGTAACTCTGTCAAGTGACAGGGACTGGGGGAGCCTGACATGGAGCAGGGACCCCCAGCGTGCAGAGCCCATGCCCACTCAGCCTCCTCAGGCCTTCTCACTCCTTGTGACAGTGGGACCTTGCTAAGGGACATGGCCAGGATATGAAGTTTACAGCAAAAGAAGGAGGCACCAGTTTGATGGCATAGTGGGCAGCCTGATTTTGGTAACCTGGGCTCTGTCAAAGCCAAAACCTTCAGCCTCTTGCCTTGGCATGGGCTGCGTCAGCTTGGAGAGAGGCTACCACCTTCCCTGCTGCCCAGGGTGTGGAGTCAGGCAGCTGGCTTGCTCCCAGGCTCTTTTCTAGGCTCATGGGTCAGACCCACCCTGTGAGAATCTGGTATTGCCTTTTGCTTCCCACTGAGCTCTTATTGGGACCCTCTCCTCACTGCTCTGGAATGTTGTCTTAACACCCTGTCCTCCTGAAGGGACCAGGGAGAGAGTCTGTGTGTATCACAATTCTTGGTGAAGAAGCTGGTGAGCACCATGATGCTCAGCAACTCTGACTTTGCTGGCATGTGGCATGAGACCAGCCGTCTCCATTTCCTGCTGTGGACCCATCACAGCAGGGATGAATTGATCCTCAGTCCAGATGTGACAGGGCAATGCATTTGTGTGGAGCTGGAGCATGAGATCTTCTGCTGGAGGAGCCGATTTCCTCTTTCTACGGGGTAAGTGGCTAAGAAAAGAGACATGTGCTGCCTGTCAGCTCATTACAGCAGAAGCTGAAGCCTGTGTTTCAGGAGCCCTCAGCTCCCCCTTCTGCTCCTGTAATTGTGAAATCAGTTTGCCTGCAGTCCTCCTGGGATGAAGCTGCAGGGGTAGCAAGGGCTTAACCTGCAGTGATGTGCTTGCTGAAACCGCTCCCCTCCCGAGGCTGCACCGGGTACTTTAGCTTCCCATTAGCAGAGTCCTTGGTGGGCTGGAGCTAGCAGCAATCGTAGCTAAAGCCTTGCTGCAGAAATAAATGGGATCCCAAGGGGGTTCTCATGACAGAGCCCTCCAGGTCATGAGCTGCCCCAAGCAGACTAGGACAAGGGCTGGAAAAGTCTCCCATGCCTACAAGGGGAAAAGCTCCCTCGTGCCTGCCCTGGGCTGCCTGGGTGCTGTGCAATGCAGAGGCTGTGCTGAGGACTCAATACAGCAGAGAAATGCTGTAGCAGTCCAGTCAAATCCAGACCAACTGGCTGGAGAGGCAAGGGTGAGCAGATAGGCTTAGGGAGAGATCACAGAATTGCTAGCTTGTGTAAACAAATGTATTTAGAAAGGGATTAGCAGCAATAAGGACATAGCAAGAAACAAGTGGCAAGCATGGACCAGACAGATGGGTGGCCCTGGAGAGACACTGCCCTGCAGGTCTTCTGGGTTTTTTTGTCCAGCAGTTGCTGGGGGAGCCCAAGCTCCCCTGAGGTGGCACATTCAGGGAGTCCATCAATGCAAAAAATGCTGCTAGCTCCAAATATCTGCTCAGTGAGGCACAAGTGATGAGGGTGGCTTGCTATGCAGTTTTGCAACGACCTGCAACCACCTCTAGACCCTCTGTGAGTTCCAGTTGTACACAGAGCTCTCTGGGATCTGCCAGCCAAGTCCAAGCAGGGTTCCCTCTACCTTATTGGCCCCAGTGCCAGATCCCTCTACTTGCCTGTGAAGACCTGTGTGTTTGAGGACAGGTCTTGCCTGACTTGAAGCATGAAACGACTGTGTTTTGCCCTGGAGCCTTTACACTGTACTGGGTGCAAGTGCCCAGAGAGGTTGTGGAAGCCTCATCCCTGGAAGCTTTTAAGACAAGGCTTGATGGGGCCCTGGGTAACCTGATCTAGTGGATGGTGTCCCTTCCAGGCAGGGGGGTTAGATGATCCTTGAGGTCCCTTCCAACTCTGATGAGTCTATGATTCTATGCATCAGCATGAGCCTTGGGAGACTCCATGTGTGAGAGACTCATGCCTCATCCAAGACTCCTTCTTTCATCAAGCAGCTCCTCCTGTCAGTGAAAATAAGGAGTACCAGCTCATCTCCTTTTCCTTCTTCTTCCTTTTCTAACCTGCTAGGCATTCTGTAACTTACTCTGCATCTGCTGTGATGTGTTGGAGGTGGTCTTAGTTTTCTTCAGTGCTTATGTCAGGAGCTCTAGCACCCATATGAAGCTTTCTGAGGATTTTGTCATTTGCAGCCCCAGTAGCCTGAAACGAGTGCAGGAGTTATAAGCTGCTCCCTGTGCTGCTGGTGAACCCCGATGCAATCTTCAAGCGAGCTGAGCTCTGGTGAACAGCCGATGTCCCGCAGCCAAACTAATTCAGGCTCTGCAACTCGAAGCACAGAGCAATTCACAGGCTAACCCACTTGTAGGGCAAAGGATGAAGTGCTACATCCTGAATATGAGCACTGAAATTACCAGTGCCACCTCTGTCAATGCCACTGAATCCCTCTGAAATGAATTTCTGAGAAGCAATGAGCCTGTTATACGAAGAGATTTGCCGAACACTCTGGATTTGCCTTTCCTAGCTCTGTGCAGGGGCAATGCAGGCTGACCTTGCTCCAAGGTCAAATAATAGCAGCATGGGTTCAGCAGCAAGTGCTTCCCTGTCTGCTTGCTCTCTCTCAGCTCACAAAATGGGGGCCAAGACCATTCCTGGGGAAACAGCGCAAGGTTACAGTGGGTCCACTTTGCTTTCTGCAGGGCAAGAGCTAATCAGTCCCACCGTGCCTCCAGAAGGCATGGGTGTTAATGCATGCTGGTAGGAAGAGGCTGACCCCTGAAAAGGTAGCTGGGATCAGGGCCAGGGTGGCTGCCTGAGTGCAGAAGAGCTGTTTGGTCAGCCTGGAAGCTGGCAGGGAGAAGACAGCTGTCCTTTGCACCCACAGCACAAGACCAAGAGGGTCTTCTGTGGGGTCATTGGCAAAGTCTGCTTCCATGTGTCCTTGAGAGCATGTTAGCCTCCACCCCCTTTCCCCCCACAGAGGTTTGTTTTCTGGGGAGGCTCAGAGCAGGCTGTTGGGAGGCGCGCAGCTTCAGGGAGCCTGCAATTGGGTGTGCATGCCCCACATGGGGCTTTTGGGTGGCTCAGCTGCAAGGACACATCCCTAAAACTCCTTAGGCAGATTTCTTCATCTGAAAGAGGCACCAAGCCAGCCCAATTATGGGCTAGTAATGTCTGTATTGAGGTAGTAGGCAGAAAAGCTAGGTTCCCTTCTAGAGGCTTGCTTTCCTTGGGAAGAGAACATGAGGTACAAAAAGTATCACAGGACCCAGACATTTCATGCCTGCTGTTTCCTAGCTGTTCTTCTGGCTGGTGCCAGTGAACCTACATGGCTTGTTTTCCAGTTACATTTTCTAATTGTGTTTTAGGGAAGCTGGTCAGGCATGCTCAGCCTTGAGGTCTCCTCATTTTGTGTCTTGGGATCTCCTAGGAGGACCTGGCAGAAGGTAACCTGGTGGGCACTCCTTCTGTTGGTTGCACAGCTCTCAGTGCATGCTGTGCTCCAGGAGGTGGTGGTCACCTCTGCGGTGGTGACAGATGGGTGGAAGGATGCCCCAAAGCCAGCAGACCATGGGGACAGCAAGGAGGAGCAGGGCACAGGCAGCTCTCTCAAAGTTTTCTGTAAGAACCCAATGCCACAATTTTGGCTGTGAGCAGAGCAGGACTGGAAGACTCAGCTCCAAGAACACAGTGGCTAAGGGGAGAGCTGAGCAGAAGGGCCCTGCTGCCATGCTCTGTGACCTTGGGGGCTCTCTGCTTACCAAGTGAAGCCTTCTCATTGATATTCAAATAAAACCCTGCTTTTGAGTTTAGAAATCCTCCAGAAGGGGCAAGAGAAGCTGGGTGGATGTTGTCTAGGGAGACTCACTGCAAAGCAGCTCTCTGAGCTGCTGTGGTCTCTCAGTGCCTGTGCCAGGAGCTGAGAAGCTGGGAGCTCAGCAAAATCTTCAGATCTTGCTGATTGTGGGGAAGGGAGCACACAGTAACAATTTGGTCGAGTTCCCCACTGCTGTGAGTGCTCTTAGATGTTATGATTTGTTAATATACTCCCTACCCATGAACACACCAGGTGCTGGAATTTCACAAATTTGCATCTTCGAAATAGCTGCTTGATTCCCCAACAGGATCAAAGCTGGCCTCTCCTGGAGAGGCAGCCTGTCTAGTCACAGCATTTTCATGTGACAACTTAAAATGGGCCCTGTGACAGAGCTGTAGGTCTGCAGTGGCCACCACCCAGAAATCTGTGCTGCTGTTTGCACTGCTTTTGAGTATTCTTCACAATTTTGTACTTTGGGGCTTCCCCCTGCATGCCTCCAGTGCCAAGCAACCTGGAGAGGACCATGAGCACACTGCACTTGAAAGGGAAACCTTTTAGCTGTCTCTTTATTCACAGAACTTTTCACCCCAAGCAGACTCTCAGAATCTATTAGAAAAGACATTTTTCTTGGGTGAATAAAAATACCTCAATGCCTTAATGAGAACATTAAACTTGGTTTCACCTGCTTTGACTGGTGCCATCAGGTCTTGTAGTAGAACAAACATCTTTTGTCCAATTAATGAGAAAGAGGAAAAAAAAAATCCCAGCTCTTTCCCTTAGAGTTTCTGTATTGCCTTGTTCCTGAAATTCCCTTCATTGTTCCTCATGTCAAGCAGGGACACCTTCTTGTTGACAGAGCAGATCCCAGCTGTTAGGCTGTGTAGTTGGGGCAACCCTTTATGTCGCTGGTTGTACATCATCCTTCTCATGGATACCTAAGAGTAAGCACAGAAACAGAAGATTCTCACCTTTCAGCAGTAAAACATTGCTCTTGCCACAGGTGACATAGTTCTGGTTTCTAGGGGCAAGATCTGATCTACCTACCATAGAGTCCTAGGATGATTTGGGTTGCAAGGGACCTTTCAAGGCCACCTAGTCCAACCACCCTGCAGTTAGCAGGAACATCTTCAAGCAGATGAGGTTGCTCAGAGCTTTTAGCTACTTTCACCTACCTTTTTGACTTCTTTCAACACTACCTTCAAGGCACCCAGCAAGTTCTCAAAGCCAGTGAGCACAAAGCAGCAGCAAGCACACTGCTGTGTGGTCTGAGGGTGCCATCATAATAAGTGCACCTCAACTACAAAGAGTGTCAGTATGGATTTCTGCTCTGACCTTTGTTTCAGGTGGCTATTGGTTGATCAGCACTCCTTTCCCCTCAAGAGCTCACATCAGGATGTACTCCCCACATACCTGTAGCTTCCTCTGCCTTCACTATTACCTTCCTGCCTAGGTGCCACCCTTTGGGGTGGAGATCCTGTCCCACTGCCTTCCAGTTCACCCTGCAACTCCCTGTGCTTCCAATAAAGCACATTGAGTCTCTGTGCCAGGGTGTGCTGAGAGCAGGAGTTGGGGGGCAACCTGCTAATTAACATCTCTTAATGGAAGATCACATAACAAGCATTTCTCCTCAGGCTAGCTGGAAGTTATGCCTGTGATCAGAAGTTTAGGGCAACCTGAATGCAAACATGAGCAGAAGCCAGTCTCCCCATGTCTCAGTGCTCCCAAGCTAAGGGACATGATATTTAGGTAAATCTTCAGTTTCCCAGATGGGCTCAGCTTGAGAAAAGAGAGTGGTGAAGGTGCTGAAAACACGGAGGGCAATTCATAACGTAGTTATATTTACTCTGAACACCTGTTTCTTGACTTTTCTTGCAGTGGTGTTCCTAGGTGGAGGAAGAGATGGTCTTGGCTGGGTCTGCACTTGTGATGGTTTTTCCTTGGATGAAGTAGCTTGCTGGGAATGTGGGAGTCCCAGTGTGCCTGAGAGAGTCACCTTCCAGAGATGCTGGGAGCAGCATCTACCAGATGTGGTGCTGCTAAACACAAAAGCCATTTGGGTGAGTAGAATTCTGTAAAGATAGAGGCACTTGGCAGAGCCCAAAAATGGCAGAGCTGAGGGTTTTGCTGAGCTGGCTTCCTGACTGAGAGTCAGCTGCTGTTTCCAGAGAACCTCTAAATGGTGGTGTGCTTTGGCAAGAATATCTGCAGAGCTGTTACTGACAGCCACTTGGCCAATCTCCTCAGGGACTCCATCCCACTTGGGGTCAGCACAGCTTTCTCCAAGCTGTGGTGTTCAAGCCTATCTTGTAAAGCTGGTGGAGCTGTGCATGGGCTGCTGTGGCAGATTATTTGTGGGAGATGTGTTAGACACCAGCTGAAGAGCAAACAACCCTTTGCTGGGGATGGAGTGGAGCACACTGGGATCAAAGCTCCTTGGAGTGGAGGGCTTCTGCTTGTGACTCTCCCCACTGCCAGGGTGGATGTGGATGTGTTCTGCTGGCTACTGCTCCACTCTCCCATGGACTGTCTCCTGAGGAGCTCATGAAGGATTGATAGCACTGGGTGACTTTCCAAGACCAAAGCCCCATCACTCAGAAGACGTTAGACATGGTCTGGCATGACACTCTGCTCTCTGGCACTGACCAGGGCAACCTGCTGACTGCAAATCTGCTGGGTCCACAGGCAAATTATCTGCAGATCAGCACATTTAAGATAAATTAATTTCCCTGCAGGAGTAAGGAAGAAAGTCTCTTCCAGATCAGAGTCCAGCTCATAGTGGCTGTTATGAAAGGCAGTGACAATCCTACCCATGCCACCCAGCAAGGGAGCAGGATCTTGCCTGAATTTGCAGACAAGCAGCAGGCAGGAAAGTCACAACAAAAGCAACAAAAAGAGAGACCTTAGTAGCCAGCTTTTAAAGTTAGTTACAGAGAACTGGAAGCCCTGAGGATGTTTGAGCTTTACCTCTGCAGTCAGTGCAGGGACACAAAAGTGCTGCATAGGAGCAAGGGTGGAGAGAAAGGGGTCACAGGTGCATGGATAAGGAGGGAAGTATTGTTAATATATCTGATCTAATCTAATTAGTGGTGTCTCACTGAAGAACAAATGCTTTCCTGCTAGGGAAGGAGAAAAAAATAACCCCAAAGTCCTGCTAGCCTTTGTGCTGGACTAAAATAATATGTAGGGTTTAAGGCAGGGGAAACAGCAACAGGAAGGGAAGGAAGGTAAATGAGCGTGGGGGCATTAAGAAAAGTGTGGCCAAGAGGTCAAAGGATGTTCTCCTCCCCCTCTACTCAGCTCTAGTGAGGCCACATCTGGAGTTTTGGATTCAGTTCTGGGCTCCCCAGTGCAAGACAGACAAGGAACTACTGGAGAGAGTCCAGCAGAGGTTACAAGGGTGCTGAGAGAACTGGAGCATCTCTGGGAGGAGGAAAGGCTGAGAGCCCTGGGGATGCTTAGCCTAGACAAGAGCAGACCCAGAGGGGAGCTGTTCAATGCTCATCAAGAGCTAAAGGGTGGTGGCAAGAGGATGGGGCAAGTCTCTGCTCAGTGGTGCCCAGGGACAGGCCAAGGGGCACTGGGCACAAACTGGAACCCAGGAGGTTCCACCTGAACAGGAGGAAAAACTTGTTTGCTGTGAGGTTGCCAGAGCCCTGGCCCAGGCTGCCCAGAGAGGTTGTGGAGTCTCCTTCTGTGGAGAGATTCCAAACCCACCTGGACATGATCCTGGGCAACCTGCTCTGGGTGATGCTGCTTGAGCAGGGGGGTTGGACTAGATGATCCCCAGAGGTCCCTTCCCAGTGCCTGTCATTCTGTGGTTCCATGATTCTGTAAATATAAAATGATGTAAAGTATAATATAGATTTGCCAGAAGAATACAGAGTGAGATAAACCTACTCTCTCTTTTAGGGAAGATAATTGAGGTATTTATTTATTTATTTATATTAAACGGAAGCAAAATGCAATAGATTTCATCTACCTGAATTTCAGCACAGTGCTTGACATGGCAGTGTGAAAGCTTTCTTGTGCCTCTGGAGAAGATGTGCTCAGTCAGGTGAACAGGACCCCAGGAAGTTATACTGAGAACTTACCTGCAGTTTTTTCTGTGAGTGCAGATTCAGAGCAGCAAAAAGAAACCAAAAATTAGAGAAATTAGCTATTGCTGCTGTGAGTAGCTCTGGGAAAGGCAGGACAGCACAGAAGTGCCATCATCTTTTATCCCTTGGTGTGACAAGAGCCCCAGCTGCTAGGATGGGGAAGGCAGACAGGGAGAGACACTTTCCATCAGCCATGCTCCTGCTCTCTGCCAGCTCAGGTTAGGAGCAGAAGTGTTTCTCTGGGGCCAGAGTCCCTGCAAGCACTTGTCCTGCTCCTCCTTCCTCCCTGAAAGAGGGTGCTGGAGGAGGTGCACAGCAGCAGGCAGCAAGCCAGCTCCTGCCCCATCTGTCTTCAAGGAGACCAGCCAAAAAATGCCATGAAAGCCACTTTCAAGGGGTAAAGGAACCACGTGGAGAGGACAGCAGCACTTGCTCCCATCTTCCTGCATTACACAGAAGCCCCATCCCTGCCTTCGTTGTCTCTCCCCCCCACACCCAATGCCATCCCCAGGCTGCCTCAGCCCCAGGCACTCTTTGCTCATACTTGCATCTGAATGCACATTTCTCCAGCTCACTGAGTCAGCTGGGGCTGGACCAGAGCTGGGAAGTGTTTTATGTGTGCAGAAATGGAAAGGAAATGAATGCTGCTTCTCCTCTCAAGTCTGAGATGGGCAAATGATTTGCCAGGGATTTGTAAGAGGTTTTTTCTTTCTTTTTTCTTTTTCTTTCTTTTTTCTTTTTTTTTCTTTTTAGATTCTGATTTATTTTTTTTCTAAGTCTGCCTGAATAGGCTTTCTGTGGAGAGAAAAGAGAGACTCTGAAAGCAGAAAATATGGTTAGGTCCTAATAGGATAATTTATTAGTAGGGACAGATTTTTTTTTTCTATCAAAAAAAAAGAAAGGAATAAGAAAAAACAAGATTCCCTGGCAGCTTGGAGCTGCTGTTGCCATTGTGAGGCCACACAGCTACTGGGGCAGGAATTCTATTCACACCAGTAGCACAGAATCTCAGAATCCCAGCATGGTGGAAGATTGAAGAGACCTCTGGGGATCATCCAGTCCAACCTTTTCATCCTTTAGCTATTGATAAGCATTGAGAAGTTCTCCTCTCAGGCTGCTCTTCTCCAGGCTAGCCAGCCCCAGGGCTCTCAGACTTTCCCCCTTAGAGACATTCTCCAGCCTCCCCAGCATCTTCAGAGCTTCTGCTGGACTCTCACCAGTAATTCCTCATCTCTGTTGAACAGGGGAGCCCAGAACTGGACCCAGTACTGCAGGTGTGGTCTCACTAGAGCAGAGTAGAAGGAAAGGAGAACCTCCTTCAGCCTGCTGGTCACACTCTTCTTAATGCATGCCAGGACACCATTAGGCTTTTTGGCTACAAGAGAACATTGCTGGCCCATGGTGAACTTGTGCACCAGCACTCCCAGGTCCTCCTCCACAGAGCTGCTTTCCAGCAGGTCAACCCCTAACCTGTCCGTTATTCCTTCCTAGGAGCAGGACCTTATACTTGTCCTTGTTGAACTTCATGAGGTTTCTCTCCCCCAGCTCTCAGCCTGTCCAGGTGTCACTGAATGCCAGCACAGCCTGATGGGTGTCAGCCACTCCTCCCAGTTTGGTACCATCAGCAAACTTGCTGAGGGTCCACTCTGTCCCTTCATCCAGGTCATTGATGAAGATGTTGAACAAAGCTAGATCCAGCCCTGACCTTTGGGGAACACTTTCATCCCTTGCGTCTCTGCAGAGCAAGTCCTGGAGCAGTGCTGAAGAAACCTGGGAAGTCACCCCTGTGCAGATATCCTCCTGAATGAGAGCCTGCCTCTGGTACATACTCTGTAAACATTTATGCAAGCCCATCTGCTCCAAACCTTCCTGCATGAGCTCTGGGCTTTTACCAGGCTGCTGACAGCACTGTGGACCTTGGGAGCCAAATTTCCTTCCCCTTGTCACACTCTGTGCCCTTCAAAACCTTTGATTTTCTCAGAAAGAACAAGGTGCCACCCCCCTAAACCTCTCTAGTTCCAATGGCAACTGAAGACCTCGTGTGCCTCAGTTTCCTTGGCTTATTTCTTCCCACCCAGGGCTGGGAGCCATCAGTGATGTCAGCCTGAGCCCTGCAGCTATCACTGCCCCTGTGGACATGCTGGGACCCAGTCCCAGGAGGTTATCTTCTTGAAGTGACACCTGCCTGGATCAGGGGGCAGAGGAGTCACAGGAGGAAGCTGATGAAGCAGGAAGGAGAGCAGGCACTGTGCTCAGTCTGTTGCCTCCCCATCACTGGCAGGGCTCTGCAATGTTTGGTGTGATTGATGTCCTCCAAATGGGCATTTCTGATGCCTGTCATCCATGTCCTGCTTTGATTTTCTGTTCGCTGAGTTGGGAACAGGTTGCAGGTTATGACTCAAAGAATGCTTGAGCTTCACTGAGCTGCAACCATGGGAAGATGTCCTGTTGTCCTCCTCCCTCCTGGGCTGCCTTGGATGCTATTCTGGCTGTGCTCTAAGGTGCTGTTGCTGCTGACTTGGTGAGAAGACAAACCTTGCTTTGACTGTTCCCAGTCAAAAGTCTGCTGGCTCTCCTGAGGATGCTGAGAGTCACAAGGGAAGAGCACGAGGTTTCCCTTTTCTGGAGCAGTGAGCTGTGAGGCTGCCTCAGCCATCTACCAAGGGGTGACTTTCAGCTTTTGTGTCAGAGGTCTGGCAAGAAGCTCTAATGAACAAGCCACAAAGGCAATTAATTGCTAATGACCAGCCTTGGCTGCCCAACAGTGAGGTTGTGGGCAGGAAGCTGAGCAAATGCTCTGCAGGTTGCTGGTCTCACTGGTATCTCCTTGCTTCACCAGGGGTATTTCTACAGGAACCTGTTGAGGGCTTGAGGGGCCCCAGCACTGGGAAAACAGCCCCTGAGGTCAGAGGACTGTCTGGGAACTTGCTCAGCCCTCTCCTACATCACTGCTATGTCAGGTCAGGAGAGACATTTTGAGGAAGGAGCATCAACCAGCAGGATTTGCAAGAGGCAACATGGTCTGACAGCAAGAGGAAGACATTGCACTGTTTCCTGTTTGGCATCCTTGTCGGATAAACTCACCAGCTGCGTTCCATGAGATGCTGTTACTCACCTCCTGGCTAGCAGCAGGATTTCTAGGGATGCTGACTCACTCCTGGAGCAGCCAGATCTAAGCAAAGCCTCAGATGCTCCCACAATGCCTATTGAAACAGGAGCTCCCCACTAACCACAACTGCCATTCCTCTTCCCCAGAGGCAACCTCAGAAGTTTTTTTTCACAGAAATCCAGAATCCCAGCATGGTGGGGGCTGGAAGGGACCTCTGGGGATCATCTAGTCCAACCCCTCCCCATCACAGAGCAGGTTGCCTACGATCACATCCAGGTAGGTTTGGAATCTCTCCACAGAAGGAGACTCCACAATCTCTCTAGACAGCCTGGGCCAGGGCTCTGGCACCCTCACAGCAAACAAGTTTTTCCTCCTGTTCAGGTGGAACCTCCTGGGTTCCAGTTTGTGCCCAGTGCCCCTTGGCCTGTCCCTGGGCACCACTGAGCAGAGCTTGGCCCCATCCTCTTGCCCCAAGCTTTGAGCTCTTGCTCAGCATTGAGCAGCTCCCCTCTGGGTCTGCTCTTCTCCAGGCTAAGCATCCCCAGGGCTCTCAGCCTTTCCTCCTCCCAGAGATGCTCCAGTCCTCTCAGCACCCTGGTAACCTCTGCTGGACTCTCTCCAGTAGTTCCTTGTCTGTCTTGCACTGGGGAGCCCAGAACTGAATCCCAAACTCCAGATGTGGCCTTAGTAGGGCAGAGTAGAGATTTATATACTAGAATTGGTATTATAAATACCAGAATTGTGTTTCACTTCTGGCATTTGCCCTGGGCTTTCTGCCTCTCCTCTTCCAGATCCTCAGTAAACTCTGGCTGATTTTGAAGAGCTTCCTGCTCAGCTGGAATTTGCTGCCCCTTATCCACCTTTCCAGAAAGGTATGTTCCAGACCAGAGCTGATGCAAGTCAGGCTTATCATGGAACCCCTGCAGTTCAGCTTCAGAGAGAAGAAGCTTTGGGGTTCAGTTTTACTCTGGCTCTGTGCAAAAACCTCTCTGGAAGAAGTAATGCACACCTACATGTCCTCTTTTCTCCTGGAGGCAGGATGGCTGGCACTGTGGGCTTTGGCCAGTCTGCTCTGAGCACAGTGAGAGCTGTTTGTCCTGGCATTGCTTGGACCATCAGCAGATGGCAGGTGAAGAGACGCATCTGTGTGCAGGTGGAGGAAATCTCCCTGGACAGAGAGGTGGTACCTGGGGCCATGAGACATGCTGGGCAGGAGCAGAAACAGCTCAGCCTGGTAAGATGCTGCCCAGAAATGGTGTCCTCCCACACAAGGACCCTTTTTCCTACAGCTAGGACCAAGCCAGAGGGTAGAAATGATCTATTTCAGAGCATTTGCTGTGCCACTGTGGGCATGAAGAAACCTGTGCAATGTGGGTGGCTGTTTCCTCTAGGGCTGTCCCACTTTTGCAGGGTGGTCCAGCCTTGTGGGGGGATGCTTGGGGAGGCCTCTAAAGCCTTCAGGTAGCACAGATTGCAGGGAGGGCTTAGGTAGGAACTCAACACCCAGGAAAGCCCCCATGTTGCCTGTGAACAGCCCAGGACAGGGGAACATGGTTGGTGAAGGCAGAGTGACAGAGTGAAGGACTTTCTGTTTCCCTGCGGAGGGACCCTGCTGCTTCTGAGGCACTCTGCTTAAACACTGATGCTTCCCCCTTGATAAGCAACTGAAACTCAGCTTTTGAGTTTATAAACCCCTTGGGTGTCCCTGCAGATCTCTGTGAATGCCATGGGGGTGGCTGGGTGGTGGAGCAGCTGGTGGAGTGACCCATCCAGAATGTTACAGAGAAGATCACAGCAGGTATGCTGGGGAGAGCTGCTCTGCTGACAGACACAGCAGCTCCTCTGAGGTTTCATGGAGCTGTGACGTCATGCCTTTCACTTTCCAGCAAAGAAGGACAGGTTTACACCCCTCACTGTGCTTGGAAGACTTTATGGCCCTTGGGAAGACCAGTAGTAGCTGGAACACATGCTTTTACAAGGGGGACCACTGCTAGTGTTTTGTTTTTGGTTTAGTTTGGTTTGGTTTTTTCCTGGTCACATGAATCCAGGGCAGGATTGGTTTTTCTGCTCTGGAAAAATGAGCAGTGCCAGGAGAGTATGCAAGGGAAACCTCATTGCATGGGTGCTTCCTTCTGCCCTGTGTGATGCTAGGAGGAAGCCTCTGAGCTGTGGGAGCTTTCTGTAGGGAGGGAATCATTGCCTGGCTCTGATGGCCAGGATGGAAAGTTGTGGACACAGGGATGCTGCCAAGGGTAGAGGTGCTTTACAATCAGGAGCTGCCATCACCTTTCTCCCACGTTGAAAGCAAAAATGACCAATCTCTCCAGCTCATTCCTAATGCAGGAAAAGCCTCTCCGATATTAATAAGAATCTAATTTTACATTTATTGTTGCATGAATTAATTACATCGCAAGTAGAGTTACCTTTTACACAGCCATTAAACTTCAGGAAGGCCTCTTTATACCACTCCATGGATAATTTAATTAGCATACTAATGTCTTATTAGCTATAAACCCAAAGCTGGTTTAGAATCACTTAAATTAAAACTCAAAAGCCTTCAGCCACCCTATAACCCCTTTGCCTGAATGGTGGGCAGAGGACAGGAGCGTGTACAAGTGGTGGGTGGGCTTTGCCCTGCCATGGGAAGAGCCTCCTGGGCAGCTTTCCTGGCAGCAACTGTCTGCCCCTGCCTGCATAGCATCCACGGGGCTGAGATCATGGGTGAGGAGCTCCTCAGCTCGTCTCCTAATTCTCCTTTTATTTCCTCTTAGCTGCCATCGGTATTTGCATTAATGGGGCTAGTCTGGAAGAGCCGTGATAATCCATTATGGATGGACAATTAAAGCTGCAAAGGGGAAGTTAGGAGCTGGGACAGGAGCATCTGTGGCACTTTGAGGGAGTTCCACTCCCACCCGGGGCTCCCTGGGAGCGAAGAGATGATGTCACCTTCTCCATAGACTTTTAGCAAAGGAAACTCCAGAGCTAATGACGGGGCCAATTCCCAAAGCACCTGCCCAAGGCAAGCAGGAGCAGAGGGCATCTGTCCCCCCACGATGGTGCCTGGTGTCCCCTCTGCCCCTCGCCTCCCAACAGCATCAGGGCTCTCTGTGAAAACACTGCAACTTCAGTGCTGAGATTTGTGCATGGAGCTGGCATGAAGTTGTTGTGTTTGAGATGATCCCAAACATGATCCCACTCATGCTGGGGTCAGGACTGGCACTTCTGCACACTCACAGTTTATTCTGAAGTGACCTCTTCTCCCATTCTGTTCATCAGCATAACTTCTTTTTCTTTTTTTTTTTCCTTTTTTTTTTTTTCCTCAGATCTTCTTAGCTAATAAATAGCTTAATTTGGAGGTTTGAAAATTGACTCAGGCAGAGTTTAACTAAATCGAAGAGCAAGACTACTGCTTGAATATAATAATCTGAAAATAATTGATTAATTTGCATGATCCTTCATAATTGCTTCAATTTACACCCGAGAGGCCACTGTCATCAATAGATGAATAAGACATAATTTTTAAAGTCCCAGTAAGGCCTGGAATGGAACTGAGGAGATTCACTCCCTCTGAAGCACGGGGCAGGCTCCTACATGCTGTCAGCTCGGCGGCACTTCCAGAACACTGCGGGGAGAAGCTCTCGTTGTTAGAGACATGGTGCTAGAAATGAATTGACTTGGTAACAATGTAATCACCTTCATCACCATCCGGGAAGAAGAGGATCAAATCCTATCACAGTGATGCTCAACTTTTCAACAGAGAGATTGGAGCAGAGTGAGGAAGCCAGCTGAGAGCATCAGGAGTCAAAAGTAAAGAGATTACAACTCTGAAATCTTGCACGGATGCTCTTTGAGGAGTGAGATGGCAAAGCACCTACCTTCTGCAAGGTGCTTAACCACGTGCTCAACTTTAATTGCCATTAATGAGATTTCAGAATATGCTTAGCTATACCAGGACCTGACAACGCCAAAGGGTTTGAAACTGCCTGCACAGGTCTGATCAGTGAGTGCAGGAGGAAAGCAGGTAAATAGCAGGGTTCAGGGAGGTGTTTGGGCCACAGATTTCTTCTTCAAAAAATGGAAATCCATCCTTCACGAGGTCAATAAACAGGGGCAGAAAATACAGCATGAAAGAGGGGAAACAGGAAACCAGCAAGAAATAGCAAGACTTGGTAGGAATGAAAACAAACAATAGATAATTCAAGTCTGCCAGGAACAGGAAAGCCTGCAAAGGAACAAGACAGGTCTGCTGGCTCCCCAGGAATTAAAAGGAACAATTAAGGAAGATGAGGACACAGCTGAGAAGTGAAATGATTTCATTTTATAAGTTCTCACCTCAGGGGATGTGGGGAGAAATCTGCTCTTGACTTGCTCTTTTCTGGTAATAAAGGTGAGTTGCTATTAAGGATTAAGGTATCAAATGAAGAGGTGCTGGTGCAAATAGGTAATTTAAAAAATATTAAGTCACTGGGTCTAGATGGGACATTCAGGGGTTTTGAAGAAACCTAATAATACAGTGGCTGAGCTTCTGGGTAAGCTGCAACAGTATTCATCTGGTTGCCAAAGTGAGTGTGGGATCAGAGGGCTGGAGGGCAGCAGGGATTGCTGTGCCTGTCTTTTTATAAAGAAACACAGAGGAATCCAGAAGCTGCTGCCTGGTGAACCTGGTGTTGGTACAAGAGACACAGGTAAAGTGGTCAGAGCATGCAGGACAGTGAAGGTCCTGCTGGCTGCCATCCATCCTCAAGATGCTGAGGGCAGGGAGTGGGGGGAATCCATCTCACCTTGGATTGCTCTTCACTCCCTCCTTTTACCCTTTATTGGTCCCTTTGCATTTGCAGGACTTGAAGATCATGGAGATCAGATAGCAGCAACTTAGGAGATGTCTTGGTCTTGCACCTTCTGCCTGGCACTCCTTGAGAAATGTCCCCAGAGGAGAAGGAGGACTAGCTACAGTGGAAAATGTACTGAGGCAGAAAAATCATTCAGATGTGAGTCTGCCTGCTCAAGCCTTTGTGCTCTTTTGTTATGTCGCAGTACCTGGTAGGAGTCGATTCCCCTCAAGTTTGCTTCCTAAAAGATAGCTTGCTGTGCCTGCAGATAACATTTCTTTCCACCCTAAGACAGACATCAAAGCAAGGTGGGATGAGGTCAGGCTACATGACACCCAGAAGTCCCTTCTAGCCTGAATTACTTCATGACCATAGGAGTCTTCCTCCAAAGGTCTCTGTCTGTACTGGAAGCCCAGATATCTGGACAATTCAGCCAGCTACCAAGATGATTACAAACATATTCCACATGACTGCTTTCCCTGGGACTGTTACCTCTCTCCAGCTTGTGACAATTCTTTGAATTCAGCACAGCAGTGCTGCCACCATCCTAACCTTGAATCTAGGGCTACAGGTGTTTGAGAATTTAAAAGAAAGTTTATTTGATGATAAACTGTCTCTCAACCACTTATTTTAGAGGTTCTGCATATTTACCTGAAGCATTTGCTGATGGTACCAAACTGGGAGGAGTGGCTGATGCCCATCAGGCAATGCTGCCATGCAGTCAGATCTGGACAGGCTGAGAGTTGGGGGACAGGAACCTCATGAAGGTCAACAAGGGCAGGTGTCAAGTCGTGCACCTGGGGAGGAATAACCTTATTCACCAGTACAGGTTAGGGGTTGGTCTGCTGGAAAGCAGCTCTGCTGAGAAGGACCTGGGAGTGATGGTGGACAAGTTCACCGTGAGCTAGACATGTGCCCTTGTGGCCAAGAAGGCCAATAGTCATCTCCTGGAGTTCATTAAGAAGAGTGTGACCAGCAGATTGAGGGAGGTTCTCCTCCGCCTCTGCTCTGCCCTAGTGAGGCCACATGTGCAGTACTGGGCTCCCCAGTTCTGGGCTCTCCAGCTCAGGAGACTCAAGGAACTGCTGGAGAGAGTCCAACAAAGGCTACCAAGATGCTGAGGGAACTGGAGCATCTCTGGGAGGAGGAAAGGCTAAGAGTCCTGGGGCTGCTTAGGCTGGAGAAGAGCAGCCCCAGAGGGTATCTACTCAATGCTTACAATAGCTAAAGGGCAGGAGACAATATCTGATGCCAGAGAGAGTTTCTTAGCTTAGAGGGATCCCTCAGCTGATGTAGCCCAGTGGTGCCCATGATCCAGTTTAGACAATGACTTTCATGACACAACCAGAGTGGAATCTCTCCACCCAAACATGAAACTTTTTATAAAGTCACAGCACTGAATAAAAGGATATTTTATAAACCCTGGGCATCCCTTCCTCCCAGCTGTCCTTGGCATTACTCTGATGTTTAATGTTGTGTTTTACAGCCTGAGGGCATTACAGGTATCTGAGCAGTGTCCTAAGGTATGGAAATGCAAACATGGTGCCTGGGACACCCTAACCATGATTTGTGGTGGTGATGTGCCATTGAGACATGATTGGAGCTGGAGCACTGTGGTGACTTTTTAAAAGCCATGTTCAGCTATGCTGGTATTTAGAGGTGTGATAAATTTGTCTTGTGCTTTTCTCCTTGCTAAAGCAGGGAAGGAGCATGGCGCTTGGGAGTCATAAAGACTCTGCTGCAAGAGCTCTGCCTTGGGTCTGCTGCCTGTCCTGTACCTGAGGAGAAAAGCTGGTTTGCTGCAGCACCTGCCTCCATTTCCTTCAGGTGTTGCAGCCATGAGGCATATAAAAGATTAAAAAAGAAGAGCAAAACAGTGTTTGTGACTCTACACAGTCAGTGAATAGTAAAAGCCCATCTTTGGGAAAAATCATCCAAGATGATTCCAAGAGCCTTCAAAGCATTGCAGTGCCTCTAGGTATCTTTTGCCATACCTGTATTTTTCTTGTTAAATATGTGGTTTATAATGTTTCTATCTTAGTGCTTTACTGGGGACCATAAATACCTGATGGAAAGCACTTGCAGGCTACCTGGGATGCTCTGAAAAGCATATGAGCAGCCATAGTCCACAGGAACATCTGCATCCTGACAGTCTGTGAGTTTATCTGGGTAGAGCTGCTTGCATGTAGTGCTTCCAGTTTCATTTCCACATTTTTCCAAGGAAGAAGAAAAATGCCTGGGTGACTGGAGGAAGGTTTTACTGTGCCAGGCATCTCTAATCTCCCCATACAAGGTTTCCTTAGTGGCAGACAGAGAGCAGCAGGCTGACAAGACATGGGAAGGTGGATAAGATTGGGAAATGATGTTTGATAGAGGTGGGGGAGTTCATCACATTCTGCTGAAAATATCAGCTCACCTTCAATTGGAATCACACAATCTATGATCATGAAAGCAGTTGGTGGGCTTGGGGGTCTCAGTGACTTCAGCCCTGCTCCTGCACAGCTACAACATCCCCAAATCACTCTCCACTCCCAGAAGGAAGAGGCTGGATAGCTACAAATTTCTGCCTTTCCCTCCTGGAGAAGTCCCAGTCGCTCTGTGTTGATGGCACGCTCATGCCTTTCATGGGGGCTCAGTCAGCAGGAGTTTGGCTGCTGCTTGGAGGGCAGCCCTGCAAAGGCAGGGAGCTGTGAGCTGGAGCAATCACCAGCACAGAGGACACCGTGGCTGTGACGGGAGGTGGGTGTCAAGGAGGAAGGAGCAGGTGGTGCGAGCTGCGAGGCCAAGCGAGGTGCTGCACATCTCCAGCAGCAAGCACCCACCTGACACAAGCATAAACTGATGGAGCTCAAAACCTGCCTGTCAATATGTGCAAACCATGGAGTGACATCCAGGAAATTCAGGTTGGATTGCCAAACTTTTCATCCTTACAGGAGTCTACCAGCTTGCAGCTGCCCCCTCTGCAGCAGGAAGCTGCTTGCATTTGAGCCGAATGAAGAGTGGAAGGCAAGAAAAAAATCATGAATATTAATTGGAATCCAACTGAATTTCAATTAGGCTGTGCTCAGCCTCCACAAATATTTGAGCAGTGCTATTGCAAATATGGTGAAAAAGCAAATCTGTAACTTTAACACACAAATATTCACAAAAGATAAATTCTGAGCTGCGTGCTCACAATTCACATTGGCCTGACTCGAGTTCTGCAGTCCTGTGCTGCTGTTTCCATACCTCAGGCAGGAGGTGTGGAAGGAGCCAGCCAAAGAAACAAGTTTATTGATTTAATGTAGCCTGTGAGGTGTGGGGGAGAGCATTGAATCATGGCACGAGTTCTGGCATGTGCAAGCTGGGATGGTGAGTCTGCTTCTGACTTGGTGAGGTGCTCTGTCTTTCCTCAGCATGTAAAAGGCTGCCAGTCCAAATTGGGTAAGGTCACAGGGCAGAAATGGGGTGGGTCTGACAGTGGGATGGGGCAGCAAGGGCTGAGGAGAAGCTGACAGGAAGGAACAACATGTTGGTTTATTAGGTAGGTCATTGAGAGTGAGAAATACTCAACCTGCTGCAGGTCCCACCACTGAGTGTTTTGGTGTCATTGATTTCAGGTCATGTAACATCAAAATAGGAAGGTCCAGGTGATTTTTCTCTGCACTTTCCATGTGTACCCTGGCTACACATCCCCATGGCAAATAGCCTGCATGAAACCAAAAATGGGCTAAGCGCTGTCAACTAGAGGAAGGTCTGCCTGACTTCATGAAGAGCAGGCTTAAATCAGGACCTAGGGATGAGAAAATCCCACCCACCAAGCACCATGAGCATTCCCAATTAAAGGAAAAGATAATGAGAACCTGCTGCTCATCCCAAGTGGGTTTGGAGGCCTCACACTGCATAGCTGTTGACAATTTGGAAGGATTTCAGAAGAAAAAGGGAGAAAAAAGCAGGGCCTAGGGCCTACTGCTGTGGATTACAACAGCCTTGGTGGTGGAGAGGTGAGGCTGGAACAAAGCCACCTAAGGACTAGGTGAATGCCACAGTGGTAGGGGAACTGAGCAGCAGCACAAAGGACTTAAGTGAAGAGCAACAGAATGAAGGATGATGAGTATGATGCTGAGGAGGGGAAGATGGAGAGGAACTGACTACCCACCAACAGCACTGATTTGTTTAGCACCATGGGCTGTCAAAGCCAAGCAGGAGGTAGGCAAGCAATGCATGTCATAAACCTGCTGTAAAAGGGGGGATGGTTACTGGTTGCTTCACCTCATCCAGTGCTCTTCTCCACCAGTGGTTACACTCAGTTGGCACCCAAAGCTTGGAGCATCCAGAGACTGGGGCAAGAGGATCTAGCTGCCAGCTGGGAAAACTCTTTCCATAAGGAGCTGATCATAGCCCTCCCTACAGAGAGGGGAGTACATTTTGCCTGACTTCAGAGGTCTGTGCTGTACCCTACTCAACTCTTCAGTCTATTTTTGGGGGAGGCTGGAGGGAAGTGGTCACTGCACAGCATGGCTGGTTCATTTTGTCCTAGGGTTGGTATTTCAAATGCGTCAGATGAGTTGCACCCTACGTGTCAATGTCTTTTCATCAGCTCTAAAAAAGAGACCAGATGAGTGGCTCAAGTGTAAACTTCTTTAATGTAAAAATTTCCACTTTAGAAATCTCCCTCTGTGTCCTTCACCTACCTCTTTTTCCTGTGAATAACTGCTTTTTCTGTACACTGGCCAAGCCTTTCGGGTGAGTGATATTCAAACAACAGGCAGCTGCCCTGCTGCTCCCGTTGAGTCCCATTGTGAAGCTGGTGAACTGATTGATTGTTTGGTTTCTTGAGAACCTGATGTTGTTTCTGCCTTTTCACTGGGTGGCTGAAATGTTTAAGCAGGAGAAAGGAACAATAGCAACAGAAAATAAAGAAGGGAGAATTGTGAGAAATCAAGTCTATACAACAAATGATTAATAGTGCATTTCCTGAGGCAGACAATAGCCATTGGTGCTGGGATTGGTGGAGGTTTGGAAAGTGGTGTTGCTTTTACTGACTCCTCATATACAATAAATAATGGGCATGGGGGATCCCTTTCATGGCACATTGAATGTGGGGCCCTGATGCACAAGTGCAGACTGGGAGACCAAGAGAAGAGTCTCAAGATGCCCATTAAAACACCAGGCTAACAAAGGCAATCTGCATGTGGTAACAGGGCAAGTGAAAAAGGGGCATGTTTTGTGCAAAGGGCTCCACTCTACCTAGTGTGTAGAGGACAACGGGTTGTCCTGATCCAGCAGCTTTATGCTTGTGAATGGCACATATCCTTGCACCCTTCTCCCTCTTTCTCCTTCCCTTTTTTTGACAGTGGTTAGGGTTCACCATAAGCCAGCCATGTGCTCTTGGAGCCAAGAAGGCCAGTGTTCTCCTGGGGTGAATTAAGAAGTGTGACCAGCAGGTCAAAGGAGGTTGTCCTCTATTTTTACCCTGCCCTACTAAGACCACATCTAGAGTAGTGTGACTGGTTCTGCGCTCCCCAGTGCAAGAGAGACAAGGAACTACTGGAGAGAGTCCAGCAGAGGCTACCAAGATGCAGAGGGGACTGGAGCATCTCTGGCAGGAGGAAAGGCTGAGAGCCCTGGGGATGCTTAGCCTGGAGAAGAGCAGACCCAGAGGGGAGCTGCTCAATGCTGAGCAAGAGCTAAAGGGTGGGGACAAAAGGCTGGGGCTAGTCTCTGCTCAGTGGTGCCCAGTGACAGGCCAAGGGGCAGTGGGCACAAACTGGAACCCAGGAGGTTCCACCTGAACAGGAGGAAAAACTTGTTTGCTGTGAGGGTGCCAGACTCCTGGCCCAGGCTGCCCAGAGAGGTTGTGGAGTCTCCTTCTGTGGAGAGATTCCAAACCTACCTGGATGTGATCCTAGGCAACTGGCCTGGGTAACCTTGTTTTAGCAGGGGGGTTGGACTGGACCACAGGTCCCTTCCAGCCCCCACCATGCTGGGATTCTTGAATTCTATGGGGTGGATTCCATTATTTCTGTCACAGGGTCTGACACTGCCCCTGGAATTCATTTTCTATTCCCCTAGTAGACTCAAAAAATTTGCAGTAAGTCAAAGAAATTAAATTTTAAGCTCACTATTGAAGGATAATGAATCTGAAATATGTGATCTTTTGTAAAATTATATTCTTTCAAATGCTTAGATTTGGGGAACGCTATCTCATAAGGGGAGTACACAAAAAACTGCCATCAAAATGACCTATACAAAACATAAAGAAGAGTTAATAGGATTGCTCTGAATTCTAAAGGGGGTGGTGCAGAGCAGCACAAGTGGGCCTTGCAGTGGGGCATTTATAATCTCCAATTCCATTAACAAATTTTAATATAGTCTTTGAGGGTAGAAAGTGGTCGTTAATAAAACTTTAAATTAAAGCATGCTAGCTGTCGGATTAGATCATTAAAATTGCAGGGTCCTGGTGGCTGGCTGCCTCTGCAGGAGACAGTGTCTCTAAAGCTACAGTGTGGAGACCATGAAATAATTCCCAGGCAAAGAGGAAAAAGGAATAAAACAATTTTAGATGTGAGTTATGATTCTATATCATGTTTAATGAAGAGAAAAATGTAATCATATTTCATCGGCTCTCAGTGTAATTAGTGTTTCTGAACATTGGGGACTAGACAGAGGAGGAGTGTAGGCACAGTGTGTCAGCAGCTGGTCATGCAGGTGGACAGTAGGACAAGTGCAGCTTTCAGACTGGTGAAGATCTTTCCCTAGGTCAGGGAAAGAGGTGTATTTGTCTCCTACAGCCCATGGGTAGGACTGAAATGTTCTGGAGAAGCCACGTCTCTCTGAGAGAGTTTTCTTAGCAGAAAAGCAGTTTTGATTTCTAAGAGTGGTGGTTGGTGGGGATCTGGGTGGCTGCAGGATGAACACACTTCTCCAGGTAACACTTTCTCTAAAGATTGAGGGATGATCCTGTAAGTGGGGGCTGGAAAACAGAACTGATAGATGAGGATGAAATATTACTTGAGGCTGCATAGGAAATTTGAGGACAGATATCTACCTGTAGGAAACCTTTTGTTTCTATTTGTATTTTGCATCTCATGTAAGACTAAAGAGAACTGTGCTGTGCTGCTGTGTCTGACACTGAAAAACACCTGTGTTTTCCAAAAAAATGTGATTAGAGGTATCAAGGGTGCCTGAGAGCACAAGGGTTCCTGGCTGACTGATGGTTCTTTCATCACCCTCCTAAAGGCTGTTTCTCTAAATGAGGGGACACTGATAGAGCCCTCTTACCTCTTCTGGTGCTGCTGGAGGTAAGGGCTTGGGGCAGGAGAAGGTAGGGCCACCACTGCAGGGAGAACATCTGCTTGTCTGTGTCTCAGAACTACCCCACTACCTTTAAGTTTAGATATAACTAAGGGTAAGCAGTAGAGCTTGGCTAATATAAAGCCCACCTAGAGATCAAAAAACTGTCTGGTTACTCAGTATCTTCCTCACCATTTCACAGCTGCAGAAACAGAGAAACTACAGGGCAGAGCATGGACGTGCTCTGGACAAGGACAGACACAAGCCTTTTTGAGCTGTACAGCTCAAGCAACCCAGTTCTGTGCCTCCTCACCAGCCTCAAGAGAGAAGAAATTACTCCCATGAAGTCATTTAGATGTATCTTATTAACTAGCACCACCACCTGTGGGAGACTCTGTGGTTTCCACCTGCTGGGAGTGGACAACCTGCTCAGGATGGGTGACAACCAGTGCCATTTTGAGGGATGGAGCAACAGAGCTGCTCCAGGTTTGTAAGTCAGGAGCCAAGGAAAAGCATGTTCAGATTCACAGAGACAGCAAACAGCAAATCCATTCCTTAAATGTAGCTCTTCATATGAATTGCTTGTGAACACATTTGCCTTTCTATGAATTATTCATTCTCTTAAATGATTGGGCAGATGATTTATGTGAAGAGGCTTCCTGGCCTACTGGGAGATCTTGGCTTGTACAAACAGCCATGCTGGATGTGTCCAACCAGGGCACGCGCAGGCTTACATGAGCAGTTGTGACATTTTCCCTTCCTTCAAGCTTTTAAGTAAACAAAGTGTGCTGGTATGCAAGTGTAACTGGTGTCAGGGTGAATCTGTGCATGGAGGGAAAATGAATACTTCTATTTAGTCCATGCAAAACATTCTTTTGATGTTGAACCTCACTGGTGAGCGTTCTCTTCACTCGCAATCTTCTTTCTTCTTGGCAGAGACTTTTAGACAGACTGTGAGTTTTGGTTATTTTACTCTGACAGGTTATTTCTAATTGTGTCTCTCTGGGAAAAGAAAAAGAAGAAAGGTAGGAATTAAACACTGCATACAGGAGAGCCAAACATCAGGGAGCTGAGTGCTACCTCAGCATCCCAAAGAGAAATAAGCAGGACTGGCAGTGGTCCCTCCTGCCTGGCCTCCAGAGGTGGGGCAGCAAAGGTGGCCTCTCATTGGGCATCCCTTCCATGCTCCACAGCACATGCTTTCATCTCTTCCTCTGAGTTTTTGTCTACAGACCTAGTTCTGCTAGCACATTTATGTCTGAATAATTCTAGTCTGTATGATTTATTTTTTTTCTTCTTTGCCTTATGTGCAGGGGAAAAGTAAAGATTTCTTCTGCTGTGCTCCTCAGCTGCATTCTCCCACCTTGTATTAGATCTGAACTTGAAGCAGATTGCTACAGCATTTCTGCTGAGACCAGATGGGCACCAGCTCTGCTTTGGGTGATGAATACAGAAGAGCATTTGAGCTGCACTCTCTGAGCCTGAACACCACTCTCTTTAGGCACAGTGACCAGTAAATGGGTTCTGCTGTGGCTTAACCTTGGATGCCCATCAAAAGGTCCCAA
The DNA here is from genome assembly GCA_013399015.1 of Galbula dea. Classification (NCBI taxonomy): domain Eukaryota; kingdom Metazoa; phylum Chordata; class Aves; order Piciformes; family Galbulidae; genus Galbula; species Galbula dea. The sequence goes on from VWZX01000354.1 coordinate 1,669,140, forward strand.
GCTCATCACCATTAGGACAGGACAGTGAAACAACCATACTGGGACAGACCCAATATCTGCAAAGCTTGGTGTTCTACCTGTGGAAACCAGTTCAGCCATGAGAGCTTCTGGCATGACAGCATCTGGTAGTTGATGGAGCATCATGAGATGCTGGTTGCAGCTGGGCTGCTGTGTCTGTGCCATAGACAGACCTGTCCTGGAACACACCAGATGCCTTCTGACATGCACAAGCACCTGTGTGGGGACAAAGTGCTTCCAAGTAATTTTAAATCTGCTTCCCAATATTTCCATTTTTTACTGTAATGCCAGAAAAAGGGAGTCACCAACTCTGATTTTCTTTCTCCAGAACATGTGGGATAGATGTCTGGTCTATCTAAGCTCAGTAACCTTGGTCTGTTCAGCCTCTCAGCACCAGGAACATCACTGGGTCAGCCTGTCACTTGTATTTAATCCTGTGTCTTATGAGGTGCAGAATCAGACAATCAAAATAAAGACCATAGATAGGCACATGGGTTCTGATTAAGATTCCTGTACCCTTGTCTCTCTCAAGCAATACTTAACATCCTCCTTACTTTTTGACCAGATGCAGGTCTGAGCAGCTTTCCCAGGCACCTTCCACTGTGCCTTAGGAACTATGAGCAGTGGTAGCTAATTTGGAACTAATCATTTCCTGTTTAAACTTGGTTGCCATTCTGGGTGGCAGTTTTTCTCCTTTACTTACATTACCTTACATTTATTTACACTGAATTTCATCTTCTGTTTTATTGTCAGTAACTCAGCCTCAGAAGATCCTCCAGAGCTTTTCACTGTCAGTGTTAGATTTCATGATCCTGAATAATTTTGTCACATAGGCAAACACTGTCACTTCATTATTCACCACTTTTCTGGATCATTGATGGATGTCATGCAGTACAGATCCCAGGGTAGGCTTCCAAAGGACCCAGTGACTGCTCTTTGGCCAAGATGAACACTGCTCAGTTACCCTTCACTTGGTTACATGTTTTAAACCACTTATAAATCTGAGGAGGGGCTTCCTTTCATGCTCCATAACATCACAGTGTCTCCAAATGCTTTTTGTGAGAGACCTTGGGCATAGCTTTTGGAAAATGCAATTTGCCTATGGCAGCCAGCTAATCCTTGCCTGGACCTGTGTTGACACTTTCAAAGAAATTTAATAGATTTATGAGCTATGACTTCCCCTGGAGAAGCCACGTTGACTCTTCCCCAATATATCCAGCTTTACCTAGGCTCCTCTTAATTCTGTTGTATATTACAGTTTCTTCTGGCTTGCCTGTCACAAAAAGCTCCCTCACTTGTCTCCAGTTCCTTATGCCCTTTGTAAAGAAAAATGATGTCATATTTTCTGCCTCCCACACCACTTAGTGCTGTGTTGGAGGAGGGGGGAGGAAAGCTGGAAGGTAGAGTGATATTTTATCTGATGGCCTCATAAGAAATGAGAGCTACCTCAGCAGCCCCTCAATCAGATCATGCGAGTGAATCAGTGCAATTTGCCAAACCCCAAGCTGGCACCTGCATGGACACAGATTTGCACCTTTACATGCATCTGAGCAGGTCAAGATGCAGCAAGGGCAAGAGCAGGATTCACTCTGGCCAGCTTAAAGAGACCAGTCCACATCTGTGCTTGGGAACAGATGTAAGAGAAGTGTGTGGACACTTGGCATCACCTGCCTCAAACTTGGCTGTTTGTCCTGATTGAGACAAGTCTATAACTGAGATGCTGTGGAGGTCCTGGGGACAGTCTCAGTACTAACCAAACAGGATTTGTGAAGAATTGTGTCCAAGAAGCTGCAGAAGGTCCTTAAGGATTTCTTCTTTTGCCCATGATATCCTACTATGGCTTTTATTATCAGCATCCCAAGCATGTCTTCCCCATCTCTCCCACAGTATACCATAAGGATGATCATGGTGGTCCAGAGCACTGGTCCTTCTATGCTGAAGTCCTGGCTTTTGGAGATGTCATAAGTGTGGTAATTTCCCTTGTGTCAGGAGTATGTCCTCTCTCCCTCAACATTTAGTGTCAGATCTTTACTCTAAACTAGTGCTCTGGACTTCTGGCTTGGCTAATGAGAGGGTTGCATAGATGTTCAGTAGCCTTTAGGTTGCTTAGTGTCTGCAGGCATGCTGCAGAAGACAGTCCCTGAAGCACATTACACCCATCCTGGGCTGGCTTCTCCCACACACTGTGCACAACTTCAAGCACTCATTTGAGTAAGACTTTGAAGGTTTGGTACAAGGTAAATGAGATCTGGCCTGCTCCTTGCAGCTGCCTCTGCATTTGTCCTGAAGTTCTGGAGTGGACATACCATGCCACAGAAGACTTTGATCATCTCTTCTTTGAAGTGGAAAGACTGGGACTATCTGGCATCAGGCCCTACACTGGTGGAGGCAGCAGTGGTGTGATCTCAGCAGGAGGCACCTCTTCAATGCACCACCCTCACAGATCTCTGCTATACCTACCCCAGGAGTGCCAGCCCCCTGTCTCCAGCCACAGTGAGCTTCCCCATCACTGTTTACCCAGCATGAACTCACTTTCAGATCATCCTTAGAACATTTTTCAGCTTTCCCACCCATATCGATCTGTGTTGGTTGTGATGCTCTTTACATAATCCCCAGCAGCAAAGCCAATGCTCTCAGCTGAGCTGCCCCATTAGCAGATCAAGGTTAATTACTTGTGGTTTCTTTTCCAAAGCCACCAGTCTCTAAGTAATGTTGAGTTAAAGCCTACATCAGTAGTGACCGATGGAGCTTGCTTTTGGTCCCAGCTCCCCACTCTGACTTCCTTCTGCTCTCTTCCTTTATCTCAAGCTCTAGGAGAAACCATTTTTTTCTACCTTTTAAATTTCTTTGCATTCTTTTTCTCTTTTCTTTTTTTTCTTTTTTTTTTCTTTTTTTCTTTAGGCTTGGATACCTTCCCTGGACTTATCCCCTCTTTACTATGGTGGCCACAAGGCCCGTCTGCAGCTTCCTATGGCCTCCCACCCAGGCCCTGCTGGATAACCAGGCAGGAGTCACATCACCTTAGCATGCCAAAAGAACCTTCTGCTCCATCAAAAGGGTCCTGAAACCAGACAAGTACTGCTTACTCAGAGAGCTGTGGCCAAACCATGCCTGGTAGGAAAGTCTGGGAAGAGAAGAAGTTGTTATTTTAGTGTCTTATCCCAGCCTGATTTTCCCTGAACAATGAGGTTGGTGGTTTGAGCATTATTTTTCCCTGGCACAGCTTTATTTTATTGTATTGGTACTGAGATTTCTGCCCCCACACAGAGCACCTCAGACATGAGAATAAAGATTTGCCAGCAGCAGGCTCTTCCTGTGACAAAGCACAGCGTGTTCTGCAGCTGGGATGAGAGGCAGGGGAGAAGCCAGAATGAGAGGTTGCTGTGAGTTTGCAAGCCACTCTTATTGTTTGTTTGGTAATCCTAGGTCATTGCAATTCATTCTGAAATTGATTTGTCCCTATGCAAGCATCTCTGTCCAATTCAGAAGAGCCCCATCCTCCTCTGTGCCTCTTATGTGAGTGTAACTCTCCACCATGCAGAAGTTGAATGGTGTAATCTTTTTCAAGCTTCTTTTTTCCTCTGGGTTACACAGTCTGGGATCTGTTTGGAGAAGTGGAGATTGCTCATACATCAAGGTAAGAAGTTGCCTGCCTTTAGCATCCCTCTCTCAGCTGTGGCTGCCTCAGATGCTCTCCCCTGTGCTGGTTTGATTTTAACTGCTACATTAATAAATAAGCAAGAGCAGCCCTGTTGGGGAGGAAGGAATGCTGATCGTCCCTAATGTGTGCTCAGGGACAGTGACTTCTGGGCCTGACCACCCAGCTGTCCCAGGAGGCTGAGAGATACCACTTTTCCCCTTTTCTCAAGTCATTGAGCTGGCAGGACCAACTGCAAAGATAGCCCTGCCCCAGCTACCCCCTGGCTTGAGCATCCCGTACTTCAACTTATTACAACTCCTGAGGCAGACTCTGAATGTAAAATAGATGCCACAGCTCCTTTTTGGAATAAAATAGATAAAAAATCAATGCATTTGAAAGAGAAATAAAAAATAATGTCTGGTAGCACTAATATTCCTCCATGCGAGACTGCAAGTGCTGAGCCTCTCATGGCAACCTTGATTAAGAAAAACATCTTACTTTGGAGGGAGATGGAAGATCTAGGAACTGCATCTCAAAAGGTGACCTCTGAGTGATAAGCATAATTACTGATGTTCCCATGGAGCTTTAGGCATGTGACTTAAAGCAGAAGAATAAGGACCTGGCATGGGATCATAAATCCAGATCTAAGCTGAGAGTTCCCAAAGCTGCTTGGGTGCGGGCAGAAGGTGTGGATCTGCTGCAGCTCAGGTGTCACGCTGCCTGCACTCCTCTATTGAAAGTCCTACTCAGTGAGTTTTTCCCCATTGATTTGAGTGGAAAGAAGATCAATTGTCTCTTTGGGTTCCTGTGTGGGAATGAGATTATGTTGAATATTAATTTGCCTTGCAATGGGCCCTGACTGCAATTTTCTATCAGCAAAGGAGAATTCATGTATTTCCATAAATTCAGATCCTTCCATCTATTCATTCCACATATTCACAGACATTATCTCAATTCCCAGCTCTGGTTCAAACAAAAGTTTCTTCCTTTTACAAATAAATTATTTTTCACTGTTGATGATATTTCTAATTTTTGTAGGCAAATTTATACATTTGAACAAAGGAGACAAAAAGGATCTTTGATGTAGCAAAGCCTTTCTGAGAGCTGTACATAAAATGAAAGAGAAAAGATAGTCTGGAAAATTTAAGGAAGGGATGGGAATGCTTCCAAGTTACCTTGTACTTAATTGAAGTTCTCAGAAATGTTCTTTTCTTGTTTTCTGTATTGGAGCTGTTCCTTGAAGTACATATGAATGCTTCTTGAAACTAGCATTTCATCTTGGGCTGCATATATTTTCCTTCACTTGTGGAAATGGAAGGGCTCTTCAGGGAACTTCTTACTCTTTAGCATCTCTTCACCTTGGTCCCTAATTTTTGGTGAGTGTTGCTGGGAGATACGACAGCAACATCTGTGTTGTTCAGAACAGGGTTTTTCCCACTTTCTTCTTTCTGCTGCTGAAAATTCCCCTTGTGCAGTAGTGATTTCTGTTAGAGGGTGACATCCTCAGCCAGCGCAAGCCTGCCTTGCTTCACTGCTCTCAAATTATCCCAGGTGAGGATTTCCTTGGACATCTTCACCTCAACAGAGCTCTTGTCCAGTAAAAAGAAATGTGGCTATTTTCCCAGGATTTCTGGATGTTCCACAGCCTGGAGAGGGCAGAAGCTGAACAGTGGGCACAGGTCTGGAAACCCAAAATATGTTCCCATAGAGCTGGTGCTTTCTGGCCCCTCCATGCACAGCAAGCTCCAGTGGGCTCCTTGGGCAGCTGCTGTGATGCAGCATGGGGCATACCACATCCCTCTGCCTTTAGCCTAGATCCTCCTGGGAGAGAGTGAAGATTCACATGCTCCCCACAGAGCTGGCTTTTTGATGGTTTTGATTTTTTATTTCAGAGCTCAGACTGAAAAGCTGAGTGACTGGAGGTTTAAGGTACACTTGGATGCTTTAAGGTGCCCAAGTGCTACCCAGAGCAGCAGCATTCTTCCATTGGGACTGGTGGAAATGCAGTGCTGGGCTGAGACAGCAGATGTGGCCTGGCAAGCTCATGAATGATTTTATTCTCTGAAAGCCATTTGGCCACCTCTGCTCTCTACACTGAGTTAGGAAGAACAGCACCAGGTAAGAAGCTCCTAATGGTGAGCTGCAAGGTCCTTCTGTCAAGCTGCTTGTGGGTGCAGAGCAACACCCTGTTTGACATAGGGAAAGTCATGCTGCTTGAAATACTCTCTTTAAAACTCCCCCTTAAGGCTCTCAGCATGTTCCAGCAGTGGTTGGGCATGATGGCTCTGCCACCCCTTGCCCCACTGGAACATCCTCCAGCAGCAACCCTGCCTCCACGATTCCTTCCCAGACCTGCTTCTCCCCAGCAGCATCTGCATCAGCAGGAGGTTTGCTTTGAGCTGTACTGCAATTTATTAATGACAAACATGCTACCAGCATGCAGGCATATCATATCTGCCTTCAATTATTGCCTGCATTTGATTTTACAGATTAAACTGCTTGAATCAGGAATGTGCCTGACCTGTATGGAGCCACTTGGTCTGCCTGTAGTGTGCTCTCATGGGGTAGAAGTAATAATACTAATGACAGTGTTGTCATGGGTGGGATACTAAAATCCACTAGTGCCACAGCTCCTAGAGGAACCTTAAAAGGCACTGTAATTAAGTCACAACAGACTACAGCCCTGCTGTGAATGAGAGATGCAAGAAGAAAAGACATGGACAGTGTGACTTCAGTACAGGCACTCAAGGAGCCAAGGTTTACAAAAGTTCTACCCAAAATGGAATAGCAGGAGGTGATTTGGGATTTCTTAAGACTTGTAGGGGAAAAAAAAGCTAATGGTACAGCCATGGGTGTGCAGCACAAAAAGGGAACTGCTGGAAAAGTATCCTGGGGAAAAGAAGAACATTACTGTGGATCACGGAGGGTTGTGAAGTCAGCTCAGTCCTTGGTGTGCTTCATTCTGAGGGAAAGAAAGAGGAAAGGAAGGGGAAAAAAATAGGTGACTAGGAAAAATCTAAGTTCTTTAAAAAACCAATTCTTCATAAACAGTATACAAATGAATGTGCAAAAAATTAAATTTGTGAATTTGAAGAGGTGTGAGTAGCAAGGAAGAGAATTAGCAGTTATTTATTGTCACACTGGCAGTTCCCTGGGGAAAGGTACGTGCAATGGAGAAAAATAAAACACTGGGAAAAGTCAAGTGTGGGTATTAAAATGTATATAGAGAAAGAAAGATGATTTTGGCAACTCTCATAAGTTAGTATGACCTTAGCCACCAGCAAAATAACAGCACAGATAGAAAAAAATGGTATCTTCACACAGCTAAGAGATAATGGAGCAAAAAGCAATAAGCAATATAATTTAAGAAGAAAAACCACTGTGGAGTGACTGCCTTTGAAGACAACAATTAAAATAGATGATTTGATCAAAATATGCCTAATACTTCTACACAGGAATAATGTTATTTACAGGCAATCCTCCAGAGTTCAGTGTCACTTTCTGCATCTATAAATGTTTGTGGCATCAGAGTACTTGTGGGTAAGGGAAATGCAGCTCCTGGGATGTGAATGTGAGTCTGGAGACCCAGTAGCTGTTTGTGGGGCCATGGTGGGCTGCTCCAGTCAGGGGTGAGGAGAGCTCACCCCTTTAGATTCCCTAAGAGATGCTCAAAAGAGACTAAAAAAAGATAACCATCTGTATGTGCATCTAAATAGTGCAAATAAGGGAAGGGGGAGATGGATTTGTATGGCACCTGGAGATGGAATTTGCACTACCGTGACTGGAAACATAAAAACCCCCTCTGTACCACTAGGGAAAGGTAGATTTGAAAGAGAATCAAAAGCTTCCCCTAACATCTGGGGTTGGCTGTGTAGGGGCAGGCTGGCACTGCAGCCTGGAGACACTGAAAACTCGGTTAAACAAATCATTAGGAAACATTGAGCAGGATTCATTAGGAAATGTGGAGTGGGATATGGTCTTATTCCTGCAAAGTGAATGGCTGGGAGAACCTAATTAGTTATTTCAATCAGGCTCCCCAGAGTCAGTCCTGTCTGCATTTGCCTCCCTGACTCTGAAACCAGTTTCTTCCTTGGTTTTGGGTAGGCTGGGAGAGCTCGGCAAGCGTGAGTGAAGAGGGAAAAGGGAGATGACAGAAGTGGCATGAAAAGGAGGGCAGGGGAGAGGCTTTTGAAGGAATAAAGGCTATCTAGCTGCAGCTAGCTTCTCCAGGCTGCCACTCAGTGTGCATCCCTCTTCCCAGCATCTGTGACCAGTGCAGGTGCCTGTGCTCCCATCCAAGTCACCCCTGGGCTTGGGCAGCCCATGTCCTCTTATTTCCAGTCTTGGGAAATCATAGCTTGACTATGGTAGTCACTGAGCTGGCTGTCATGAATTCCACAAGGCCCTCAGCCACTCTGGTGTAAGTCAGAAGTTCAGGCTTGGCACATGCAGACAATCAGAGACCAAACCAGCCCAGTGGTCTTTAGAATCATAGAATTGTCAGAGTTGGAATGGACCTTAAAGATCATCTAGTTCCAACCCGCCTGCCATGGGCAGGGACACCTCCCACTAGATTAGGTTGCCCAGAGCCCCATCCAGCCTGGCCTTAAAAACTTCCAGGGATGGAGCTTCCACAACCTCTCTGGGCAACCTGTTCCAGCGTCTCAGCATCTCCCATCTCCCTGCAGGGAACACATCCTGGGGCAATGAGGTCCCAAGCCAGAAACTGCTGGAGAGTCACAGCTCTTTTCCTTTGTAACAGAAGCAATTATGCATGGTTAGTCTCTTATTTCAGCCACTTATCTCCTTGGGACACACACCTGGGTATTGTCAAATCAACCCCTGAAGACACCCAGGCGCATGATCACGTTTCTGTTGTGTGTGATATGGAGCTTGCAACCCAGGTATGGTTTGGTGCCAGGTTCATGCTGCCTGTGGGAGAACAGGTGGTATGTGATCTGGCACAAAGCCTGGTAGTATAAAGTTTGCACTTCAATACTTTCTGGCTCTTAGGAGCCAGTATTTTGAGTTTATTCTGGCATAATGCTTACCATTGTGTGAGCATGACTACTTTGATCTGAGAGCCCCAGTATCTGAGTTACTATTGAAGTGTGGCTGTAAGGAGCCAAAGCCTAGAATATGCTTGGTAGGATGGCAGCTCTGCTAATGGTTTTAATCCTGCAGCTTCAGGCTAGGCATCTTGCTGGCTAGGAGTTGACTGAGGTTTCTGCAAGCCAAACAAGTTTTGGTGCTCTATAGAAAATACAGTTGGGGAAGATGCACAGATTTTGTGCAGCAGAATCTTCTGGGCCACCTTTATCCATATGGCAAAGGAAGCATGGGCTAGGAGAGAGTCTTTAGCAGGGTGGCAGCATCCCACCATACAGATGCCATATGTCTTGACTGCAGCCATCATGGTCTCAGTAGTGTGGCACTGTCACCATCCACAAACATAGAGAGCCAGGATTGTCTTTCTACAGGGAGAAGCCAGACCCTGGCACCAGGACAGCCTTAGGGAACTGCTGGCTCGCAGAGGTTATGTGATCCAGCTCCACCTTTAGCTGTGGCTTTGCAGATTGACTTGGTCACATGAAATTTTGGATTTGCAGCCATCAGCAGGGCTGGCAGAAGGCAAGCAGAGGGCAGGACAGCCCAGGGAGATCTCATCCTGGCTGGAGACCTGGTTGTGCCTGCGCTGACAGCAAAAGCAGCTGTGTGAGCTCTGTGTTTGCTGACGGAGGGTGGGAAGGCACCCGGCTGCCTTCGCTCTGACCACTTGATTACTGCATTGATTGCCTCTGCTGCCCAGCCCGCGACCAGGGAGGGAGCAGCAACTCCTGACTGTGTATAGCAGGAAGGAGGGCAGCAGGAGGGTTGGGAGGGTGAGGCTGGGGAAAGCAACAGCATGAGGACCACTGAAGGACAGCTGTGGGCCAGCCTGGCTCGTGGGACCTTCGTGAGACCTTATTTATTTCATGCAAGACCTGTGTCTGTAGCAGCACATATGTTAAATCTCTTCCCAGAGTGCTGCAGCAGGAGCTGTTTGCAGTGTGATGATGATACTTGATATTTGCTGCTGCTGCTTGATATTTGCCTTTCTGTGTTTTTAGATCAGGATAGCTATGAAGTTAATAGAATATGGGCAAGTGCTATTCAAATTTTAACAGATCTTTGTTTTGGATGTAAGTTGCATGCGTAGCTAAGAGCCAGTATGTGAGGCAGGTGTCAAAATAGAGATCAGTGCTGGGGCCAACACTGGAGTCCTCAGCACAGCAGAGACAGGGACCTGTGGGAGTGGGTCCAGAGGAGCCCACAAAAATGATCTGAGGGCTGGAACTCCTCTAGTGTGGGGACAGGCTGAGAGAGTTGGGGTTGTTCAGCCTGGAGAAGGGAAGGCTCACACCCCACATGCATAAGATGGCAAAGGGGTATGTGGATATTAGGGAGGGTTTCATGCCATGTCCCATGTCTCAGCACAGCCAGGGTAGTTTTGCAGAGGTGGGTGCTGATGTTCCTTTTTCCCAGGTCACCAGACAGCAACTGGTTGGGGTCCCAGGGAGCAGTCAGCCACACAGGGCAGTGCTGGGGGCTGGTGCCACTCTCTATAGATGGATTTCTTTTCTTAAATCATGCTTTAATTTCCTCTCCTTCTGGTGCCAATGCCTAAGTTTTAATGAGCTCGCTCCCCTAGCATATCAAACAAGCCTGATCCCCGGTGCTCCCTGTTTGCAATTCCCAGTGGCTCCTAACTAAGAATTGTGCTGTTTAATTTTGCCAGTCTTCTAGTTTACATTGAAGCATTAAAAAAAAAAATGTAGGGGAAAGGACCATATTTCTCCTGGCCTATTGATAGAGCGTGATAGGTATTAAATTCTATAATTCTTTCACTGGCCTTTAAGCAGCCTTGGTGTTAATATTTAATGATGAAAGATGCTGGTAATCAGCCCTGTATCCCAAGTGTCTGAATGCTTTATGATCTTGCCTTTGGGAGCCTAATTGTGAACCCAGCCTGCCAGGGCTTCCCACCCCAACTTAATAAACTTTGCCATTCCTGCCCAGCACATCATCTGTCTCCGGGCAGGATCCTGAACGAAGACGACCAGGTAGCAGGAGGAGGAAGGATGGAGAAGAGCATGATGATAAGGGCAAGCATGAGACAGAGGTGAGTGTTACACAGGCAGCATGCCCTAGGGACGTTGGATGTTGATTTGGCACTGCTTCAGGAATGCCTCTAACTCCAGCCTTGTGGCACAGATATCATAGAATCACAGAATCATAGTCTGTGGTCTACACTGCAGCCCAACCCAGAAACAGCAGATGAGAGTGCATTGACCATGCCCTCCCATAGCAGCCAGGTAGGGTAGGCTGTGAGCTTGAGGTCTGCATATGTGAGCCCCTGCCAGTCCCACCTTGCTGGTGGGATGCCTTTCTTCACTTTCCTGCCTGATGATGGTGTCTCTCCTATTTCCCAGTCAGTCTGAGCTCCTACACCAATGTCCCTCAGCCTGGATAAAGCCAGATACTTGGTTCTGGACTCACAGCTCCACCTCCAGCTGCTTTCCAGAGCATCCTGGGATGTTCTGGCTGGCGCAGAGGTCTGCCACAGTGCAGGTAGTACTGCTGAGGGTGATGTTTCACTGGGTTGGAATGGCCTCAGGCAAAGTCAGCAGAGCCCTGTACCAAAGGAGAACGGCTGTTAGTTGCTAATAGTACTTAGCACTTACACATTGCAGAGACATTTGTGTTCAAAGCCATGTACAAACATGATCTCACTAACTGCTGGCATGGGAGCAAGTGCTGTCATGGAGCCAGCTGCTGGGAAACTGAGGCAAACATGTGGCCATGCAGCTGAGAAGAAGACATCATCTACCATGAACATGTCTTACTGCACCCATAGGTGACCCTGCCCCTGCCTCCCTGGTGCAGTGTTGCAGCCTCTGGCTCTTCTGATGCCAGCACTGGGCTGGCTGGTCCTTGACCCTACTGATACCATCGCTGTGGGAGCCCTTCCCAGGCCACTGGAAGCACTGTTGCAATAGTAGCCACGTATTTCACTTGTGGATGTTTTATACCAAATTAGGAGATGCAATAATCTTTCTCCATAAGGCATAAACCTTATTTTGCTTTATATTTATCTGCCTAGGGTTTATGCTTGTATAACAAGATGAGTAAGTAACCTTACAAGCTGATTTTGTTATACGGTCACATATAACCATGGCTGAGGCTGGGAGCAAGTCTTCTCTCCTGAGCACGACCATGAGGAAAGCTTGTCAGGGAGGTCAAAGAGAAATGTGGTCCTAGGCCAAAGAAACATGAAATTCATTAGTGTGAGAGGCTGCTATGCAGCAGCTGCAAACATATGTTGTCCAATGAGGGATTTACAAGGGTCAGGAGATACCAGCAGGATGGAAGTAGAGACTCTCCTCTTCTGCTCACCCAGTCACTCAATATATCCCATTTACCTTCTTGCAGTGTTGCTCAGTTTCACATCCTCCTTGAGATGGCTGCAGCTGAGTCCCCACTCTGACAGACGGTGGTTTAATACTAGAAGAAGAGGTAGGAGTGTGTTCTCTTGCTGGTGCCACAGACTCCAGTAAGCACTGTTGTCTTCCCTGGCAGCAGACTGGCACCTCTAAGCTCTTACAGAAAGGCTTTTCATACCCCAGGGAGCTACAGAGCAGCCAGCAGGACTGGGTTGCTGGAACTGGGAGTGCTGGGAAGTCCCAGCAGGTGCTGAGACCCACAGAGCTCTGTGCAATGACTGTGCACCCCAGTGCAACCTGCACCCACCAGACAGCACCAGCTGCCCCAGAACATGCGTTTAGACCATCAAGATGGGGATAAAGCCCCCCAAAGCCCAGAGATTTATTTGATGATAGTAGGCTTTTCATTGTCTGGTGTAGAAAGGTACCAAGGCTCCTGGGATAGGAGCAGAGAAGTCATCTTTTTACTGATAATGATGGTCAGAGTTGCTTCAATCTCTTGCTCCACTCCTGTCTCTGGTGAGAAGGCCACAGCTTCCTAGAATGAGGACTTGGCATCTGAATCCATTTCAGAGCTTCTTTCATGCAGGTCATACGTGTCACAGCCTTTGGGTGATGCTCATTCGCTGCAGCGTCCTCAGGTCTGAGCTCCCACTGGTTTTGAGCACTGACAGGGGCCAAGAAGAATTATTTGTAAGTGCTGGAAAGCCACCAAGTTCCTGCTCAGGCACCCAGGTTTGAACAAAAAGGTGGAAGAAATGTTATGTCAAGGAGCCAGCTCCTGGGACAGCGAGTCCTACTACCCCTGCAGCTGGAGATGAGCTCCTATCTGCTGCTGCTGTGGCTGTAAGGCAGGGAGCTGCTGCCTTTTGCTTCAGAGCAGAATGAGAAGTGGGGAAGGCAGTGATGGGCTAGGAGAGCACCAAGCCAGGGGCTGACAGAGGCAGATAAGGCTTCCTGGTGGCAGGTGGCGGGAGCTGATGTGCAGGCAGAGCTGTCTGCCTGCCCGGGAGGAGTCACCGCTGCTGTGGAGAGCAGAAGGCCAGGCTGTGGCACAGCTTGCTCTCGCTCCCCGGCCAGGGCTTGGCACAGTTCGTCCCTGCACTGCCAAAATGCTTTCCATCCCACCTCTCACAGCCCTGAAGACTCTCACTTGAGGCCATCTGAAGCGGCAAATTTGTCTCTCAAATACCCTTAATGGGGGGAGGGGGGTGTTTGTCCACCCTCCATCAGACTCCTGCAGAGCTGTTACCCAGCCACTATCTCCAACAAGCAGGTAGATCTTACCCAGCCTTTGGCACCTGCCTATGACCACTGCACAGCCAAAACATACCCTCCTCCTTATTTATCCATCAGCACTTGTCTCCCAGCCTCCCACCATTGTCCCCAGCACCCTGTTTTTGTGGCCAAGAAGGTCAATGGTCTACTGGGGTGCATTAAGAAGATTGTGACCAGTAAATCGAGGGAGGTTCTCCTCCCACTCTACTCTGTCCTAGTGAGGCCACAGCTACAGTACTGGGTCCAGTTCTGGGCTCCCCAGTTCAACAGAAACAAGAAACTACTGGACAAAATCCAGCAGAGGCTACTGAGATGCTGAGGGGACTGGAGCATCTCTGGGAGGAAGAAAGGCTGAGAACCCTGGGGATGCTTAGCCTGGAGAAGAGCAGACCCAGAGGGGATCTGCTGAATGCTGAGCAAGAGCTAAAGGGTGGGGGCAAGAGGATGGAGCCAGACTCTTCCCAGTGGTGCCCAGGGACAGGCCAAGGGACACTGGGCACAAACTGGAACCCAGGAGGTTCCACCTGAACAGGAGGAAAAACTTGATTGCTGTGAGGGTGCCAGAGCCCTGGCCCAGGCTGTCTAGAGAGACTGTGGAGTCTCCTTCTGTGGAGAGATTCCAAATATGCCTGGATGTGATCCTGGGCATCCTGCTGTGGGTGACTTTGCTTTAGCAGGGGGGTTGGACTAGATGATCCCTAGAGGCCCCTTCCAGCCCCCACCATGCTGGAACTCTGTGATTCTGTCACTCAGCATTAGCCATCACTCACATCCTTCTCTGAAACAAGAAGTTTCTCCAGAGCTGCCTTGACCAGGAGTCAAACCTTAACAAGCACCTTGTAAAAAAAAAAAAACAACAACCAAACCAAACATGGATGAGATCAAATATTTCTGGCAATCTTTGACTTCTCTATGCTCTTTCTGACTCCAAATATCAAAGGCAAAATGAGATTTTCAGCATATCAGAGAGCAGTGCAGGAAGGCACACTGTAAACAAACTAATGAGTTTAGTGCCAGTGAGAATAGCCTGTGCTATTACATCTCTCTTCCCAAAATGAGAGAATCCTTCTGATACAATTTACTGACATCATTAGCAGGGCTTCCTGCACTGCTGCAGAATCTTCCCCCACCACTGCTTCAGATTTTAAGCTTCCAGGCTTAAAATGTTATTGTTTTAATCTTTACATAGCAAGAACATTTTAGAACTGGGAACTAGGTTTGTCTGGGGGATTGCCTGCAACTGCTCATATTCACCTAAAGGGATGTAGGCTCTGAAATATAACAATGACAAATTAACTTGCACTGCTAGCAGCCATTTCAGGGAAATCATCAGCTTCTGGGTTGCTTTTATTTTTTCTACTTCTTTCTTTTTTTTTAATTTTCTTGTTGCAAGCTGCTCCCTGCATTTCCTCAGGGGAGCTGAGCTGCTCCAGACATTTTGGGCAATGCCAAAGTGATCCAGGAACCTTTCGTTGTGAGTTGTGGAGCAGCAACAAGATTGATCTGATACAAAATTCATGTCGGAATTTTACATCTGGCAATACACAATTTCTGCAGCTGAGTGTTTGCATTTTTTTAATGCAATGAAGTTAATTATGCAAGCTGACTGTGCTGCAGAGTACCCAGTTTGGAGGAACAGCTGCTGAAGTGCAGAATCAAGTGGTGTCAGGATGCTTTGGAGTCCATTGTTAAGTCTATTTTCTATGGCAACACAGGATCTTAATATGCCTGACAGAATATGTAATGAAGATCCAGGGTAATGCAGGAGAAATTTGGGTTGCACTTCCACACACTGCTGGCCTGCACAGTGCCACTACTAGAAAGGCTGCTGAAAAAGCTGCTCCTGAATCTGCTGGCAACTGGCTGATCATCCTGGCTTGGATCAGCACCAGTGTGGCCAGCAGGACTGGGGCTGTGATTGTCCTCCTGTATTGGGCACTGGTGAGGCTGCACCTCAAATACTGGGTTCAGTTTTGGGCTCCTCACTACAAGAAAGACATTGAGGTGCTGGAGTGTGTCCAAAGAAGGGCAATGAAGCTGGTGAAGGGTCTAGAGCACAAGTCTTGTGAGGAGCAGCTGAGGGAACTGGGGTTGTTTAGCTGGGAGAAAAGGAGGCTCGGGGGAGACCTCCTCACTCTCTATAACTCCCTGAAAGGAGGTTGAAGCAAGGTGGAAGTTGGTCTCTTCTTCCAAGGAACAAGTGATAGGACAAGAAGAAATGGCCTCAATTTGTGCCACAGAAGGTTTAGGTTGGACATTAGGAACAATTTCTTCCCCAAAAGGGTTGTCAAGGCCTGGGACAGGCTGCCCAGGGCATTGGTGGAGTCACCATCCCTGGAGGGATTGAAAATCCATGGAGATGTGGTGCTGAGGGACACATGATTTAGTGGTGATCTGGCAGTGGTGGTTAAGAGTTGGACTCAATGATCTTAAAGGTCTATTCCAACTAGGTTGCTCAGGGCTTTGCCCTGTTGAATTGTGAAGGTCTACAAGGATAATCATCTCCACTTCCTTGGGATGACCTGTCTGATAGGGAAGAACCTTTTCCTCCTGTTCAGATTGGATTTCCCTCACGACTTGTGCCTGTTGCCTCTTGGACTTTGGTGTGCACCTTCAACAGAATCTTCCTCCATCTCACCCATAACCCCTCGAGGTTTCAGCCATGCT
This sequence comes from Galbula dea, assembly GCA_013399015.1. Classification (NCBI taxonomy): domain Eukaryota; kingdom Metazoa; phylum Chordata; class Aves; order Piciformes; family Galbulidae; genus Galbula; species Galbula dea. The sequence continues at coordinate 1,685,226 of VWZX01000354.1, forward strand.
GTAGGACTGCATCTTGTTTCTGCTACTGCTTCCTAAGTTGCAACAAGATCTGCTGGGATTGCTGCTTTAGCTGTGGAATAGCAGAAGTAACTAAAGAAGAACTTTCCAGATAAATCACCTCCCATCTTCCTTTACCATGCTGGAGGAATCCCAAAATGTAACACTAAACAGATGGGAGGACTGCCCCCTCCAGAAACCACACAGATTTCCTGGTTGCCTTAATGGGAAGAGATTCTTTCTGCAGATTTAATTCTCCTCTGTTGGGATTTCCCACTCCAGCCCCACCTCTAGACCTGCCCCTGGAGTGACCTGCCTTGTTGCTGGCTGCTGTTGGAGCCTTTGGATGCCTAAGGCAGCACGGGGCTGGCAATCCTACAGTCCTCTTCCTCTTGCTGCCTTGACATGTACACTCACAGCACACTCACCTTCCCCAAATTTGCAGTTATATTTAACATAGAAGCAGCTAACTCAGATTGAGCTGTTTCTGCTCCAGACAAACTTGTCAGACCTTATATGCATGCCTTTCTTGTCCTTCTTTAAAGCTTCTACCTTCTGCTTTCCTGAATCATAATTAAAACCTTACCTTTGACCTACAGACCCTGGGAGCAATTGCCAGGGCAAACCACAGTCACACTTCAGATTTCCACTAGTGTAGGACCTGTGCACACACAACCACCCATGCCTGCTTGTCCAGACTCTAGTTTCTATTTCCATTCTATCTACCACCTTGCTTATTTCTCCATGCAGAAGCTGTGAGATATTCTGGCAGGTGGAAGTATTGATGGAGGGTGAATCATAAATTCAAAGGTACATTCTAGGTGGTAGGAAACACACCTTAGGGACTGTGGAAACCACCCTCAGTGGTTTCCAGGGCAAATAATCAGATCAGTGCTAGGTCTTCCTGAAGAGAGCCAACAGCCCAGTATTTATTGATGACCTGGAAGAGAGTGTACATTCTTTAGGGATAAGAATTAGAGAGGATATAAAGCCCAGCAGGAAGACAAATGTCACCAAGGCAGTATGAATCACTTGGTAGGCTGAATTTGTTCCAGAATTCTGAATTTTGGTACAATGAAATGGAGATCCATACATCTAGAAACAGAGATGGATAACACAAGCTGGGACTTCTGTGGAGAGCATGGATTAGACAAGGACAGTGTGATCAGGTGGAAGCCTTTTGAACTTCAAGTCCCTAATGAGGAGAATGACAAAGGAAAACACACACAGGCTTCACATTAGTATGGGACCACACACTGCTTTAATAAGGGCACCAATATGCTCAGTGGCCAGTTCCAGGGTCACACATGATAAGAACATGGAAAGAACCCAAAAAACAGGTACAAAAGTTAGTGAAACTCTGGGGGGAAAAAAAGAAAAGGAAAAACACCAACAACCTTGTTTTATAATGAAAGGTTTAATGAAAAGCACTTTGAATAGTTACTTGACAAGAGTCTGCAAGTACCCAGCAGAAGAGAATATATTTGAGACTAGAGAGCTCTTTAATCTGGCGATCAAAGGTGTAACAAGATCTGGTGGCTGGAAGCTGAAATTAGACAAATTCGACCTGAAAAGAAGACACATTTCAACAGCAAAGTGAATTAGCCATTAAACAACCTACAGAGGAGATGGTTGATTCTTCCTCACCTGGAGCTTTTTACTTGAAATGGGCTGGCTTTCTGAAAGATCTGCCCTAACTCAACCAGAAACTACAGGTTTGACACAGGAATCACTTGGTAAAACTATCTAGCTTGGGTGATGAAGGAGGACAAAGTAGCCTTTCTGGCTTCAGCATCAATAATCCATAACATGCTGTCATGGACACTTCTGCTTGCCTTTATCTACAAGACTTTAAAAGCTACATGAACATGTCTAGTTGTGCTTGAGTTACCTTGAAGTACTTACAGATTACTCTGCTGCATGCAATAGCTCTGCATTAAGTGCTTTGGTTCCATGCATTTCTGTGGGATCTGGACAGATCTCTGTGTCTCACTCTTCATCTCTTCTCCAGGATTTCACCTTCTTGCTTGCCTGTCTGGCACTTCTGGCCCAAAATTAGCCACCTCAAAGCAGAGTGAATCCAGTTCCCCAGCCAGATCCCCCTTCTTCAAGCTCAATGGGAAGCAGCCATCCTAAGTCATCGCCACGCTGAGCACGGCTGCGTTCACTGCATGCTCCCAGAAGGACCATTGAGGGACATCAGATCTTTGGGAAGGCACAGCAGGATGGAGATGAGTGTGCTGGCCCTGCAGCAGGATGCTGTGATGGGGACAATACATCCTGCTTTGGCTGCTATGAGGTGCAGAGACAGGATTGCTCCCAGGACAGGAGTGGAACAAACCCATCCCTGCATCAGGCTCAGCAGGTGCCCAGAGGTGACCTAGTCCTGGCCCAGTGGGAGCCTGTGCCCTTGTCCTTGGCACGATCCAGAAGAGTGGGCACAGGCTTTGCTTACCTTCCTGTTTTCAATATTGCTTATATTCTGATTTGCATAATCCAGGACAGTAAACAATACAGTCAGATGAGCCCAAACAAGGGGTAAAAAGAGGAAAACACAAACATATTTACCCAGTCTAATGAGCAGCAGGCCAATCAGACAGGAGCTGCCACCAGGACTCCTGAAGGGCACAGCCTGGAGCTCCTCTGAAAGCTGGGAGGTGAGAAGTGGGAGAAGAGAATCCATGCAGTGTGGGAGAAAAGGGAAATCACTTTCTCAGGGAGGAGCCATACCATATCTTCCTGGCTTGGAAGGGTCATCTGTCCTAGTAATGTCACTGCTGGATGAGGAATATCCAACTGCTGTGCCCTTGCAGGAGGGCTGCTTCACTGCTGCTTGATATTGCCTGGTGGCATCCACTTCTCCAGCAGAAGCTGAGCCCTGGTGGTGTGAACTACAGGCAGGGTGTGTGGGTTGGGGATGGAGGTGGTCAGGAAGGCTTGAACTTGCAAAGTAGCCTGGTCAGGTACTTCACCAGCACCCCCACATCTCTCCCCTATTTTCCTGCTTCTTCTCCTCAAAAAGGTGCTGCAAGCACATCCAGGCAAGAGTGCTGGAAACAGGAATTCCTGTCTGAAATGAAGACTGAACCAATGTGTGTTTGCAGCAGAGAACATGTTTGAGAGAAGAGATCAGGACATCACCACGCATGGCTGCTCCCTTGCTGAAATCCCAGGTTGCACTTAAAAGAGATTTTGAGAGTAGATTTATTGTAACTAGATGGCTTTAAACAAAACAAAACAAAACACAATGTTTCATTTTGGATTTAATGTAACATTTCGCCTCACCCCAAGTCCGTTTCACAAGGTTTTGTGTCAGAAAGAGACCTAAGAAAAAGACTAGCTTTAGCCAGTGGGGTGTGTTTTCTTCTGTCTTGGCTGAGCAAGCAAACTGCAAATAAAAAATGACTGTAAAAAGCCCTCCCCACAAGTGGATCACCACTGCTCACAACCTTTTGAGCTCTGTCTTTCAGCCAGTTCTCATCCCACCTCACTATCCACTCATCTGACCCATCCTTCCTAAGCTTAGCTAGGAGGATGTTATAGGAGACTGACAAAAGCCTTGCTAAAGCTCCTGCAATGTGCTAGGCAGGAGGCACAGACTCTGCACCAGCCCCAAGCATTCAGCAGGAACTCAATTGTCTGCACACACTCCTCGCACATCCCTTCCACAGGTAATAAGAGCCCTGGCAGAAGGCAACCTGCTGCCCGCTCCTGAAGTGCATAATAAGGTGTGTGTTTTATAAGGGAGATGGTTTTAATGGGGTTTAGTGGATCTAAGAGTCTCCACTGTGTCATAAATTCCTGAGACAAGCTTTTGGTGTCATATTGCTTCTTGTTATAATGAAGGGGATTTGAATAGGATGTAATGTAGTTGGGAGCTAAGATATGGCAGCAATTTATCACCAGAATCTGCTGCAGAGCTTGGGAAAATGAAAGCTTTTTTAGATATAGATACAGATGGATTGGAAATGGACTTGCTTCTCACACAGGAGGCTCCTTTATCACCGATAATATCAGGACAAATACTGCTTTGCACTTGGCACTGTCTCTAATTGCATTAACATATCAGTTGTGAGTGGTAATGCTCCTAGCCAGGAACTCATCACCAGCAGAGCCTGTGGCATATGAAGAAGGGTGCCAGCTGCTTGTAGGTGTGATATTGTCATAAATGGGATTTCATAACCAGAAGAAAAAGATCCACTCATGGCTCCTTGTACAGTAAAAGAAGCAGCTCCATGCTTCGTAGCTGCTTGCTGTACAGTTCCTTGCTTTCCTTCCCTGTCCAGGAGCATGGCTCTGGATGCAGACAGAGGAGGTAAGGCAAACCTTCAGGAAAAGTTTACCCCTCAGGGACATGTCACCTGAGTTCTCAGAGAGTAAGCATTTTGCTTTCCTCCTGCAGTGGGACAATGTCTGTCTAATCTTCGCACAATTAAGAAGATAAGGCACTGGGGACTAAGGGCAAGAACCTAAAAGGCCCCTAAAAATAAAGTATGGGGGCAAAATATGGTATTAACTGCTCTCTCAGACGTGTTACCCTCCCTGCCTAGCATGACTGGGAAGGATCTGTGCAAAGAAATGCTTACAGTGAACGTAGAAAGACCACCTAAAGCCTCCACCACCCCAGACAGTGGGTGCCTGGTCTCCACACAGGTATTTTGCAGGGCACTTTATGCAGGATGGCCTTGTGCAGCCATATTTGTCCAACACAGGACAACCCTGCAGCACAAACCCACTGCTCTGCTCTTGCATGGACCATGTGGGGCTGATGGTGTCATAACCCAGAGAAGGCAGGATGTATCTCCAGCCCCACTGGGCCCATCTGAGAGACACTGCACAGCTGAGGACAGAGCTAGAAGCTGGACCCAGCACTAGGATGGGATGTTTGGGATTGCAGTGCAACCCATCAGCAGTGCTCTGCCACCCATCTGCAGACACTGCTCCTCTCCTGGACCCAGGAGCATCCTTACTATCCTCACTACTACAGGGAAAAAGCAATTTCTACAGCTGGCATAGCCTGAGTGTCTTGGCCCTGAGGGCACTAATGGGCCTTAATTACCCAATTGGCTCCATCTGGGCTCTCCACCCCCACACCCAGCAGCTCTATTTAAATTCAGGCCTGAGCCTCTAATCCTGGTTTCAGCTCTGTTGTGGGTGTTTTTATTTCTGGCTCTAACTAGTCTTCCTGGCTGAACCCTGGACCTGACTTGTCACCTCATCTTCTCTGAGACTGCTGATGGGACCTGTCTTTGTCCCCAGCCTAGTCCCATGCAGTTACTGTGGGATGTGGCAATCCCTGGTTGCTGCTTTGCTCCTGGCTATCTCTTCTCTTAGGAGTCAGCTCTACTCTTGCTGCTTTTTGTATGCAGAGGACCACCTCCAAGGCCATCAAGGAAGCTCCTGCATCACATGAAGAGCCAGAGCAGAGCACTGGTGAGTGTCTTTCAGCTCCTTCAGGAAGAAGTCAGGGTATATCTTAAAAGAGTAATGAGGCAGAGGAAAAACAAGCAGAACTGTGTTTCCAGGGCAGCTCTTTTACCCAACCTTCTTGCCTTTAGTGGCTGATTTAGCCATGTGGCACATTCCCAGCATGAAGGACTGATGTGGTGTTTAGGGATGTGCTTTAGTGGTGACCTAGCAGTGCTGGCTAATGGTTGGACTTGATGCTTTTACAGGTCTCTTCCAGCTGAAGCTATTGTAGGGAAAAAAACAGCCCCAAACCAAAAACTCCCCAGGCATGTTTATAGCTTATGGGTGTGTTAGGTTTTCTGACTGCTGAGTTCCAGGGGGAAGCATTGCCCACATATAAACACCAGGGACTTCCCAAGAGAAGCAGCCCATCACCTGGAAAGTGTCCTTCCTGCCCATGCCTGCCATTTGCCTGGTGTAACTCTGCAGCAGAACTGATAGGAATATGGCACTGGGTGACCATGGTGGTTGAGAGGAACCTCTGGCCTTGCTTTGTCACTAGGTTTCAGGGCTCTCTGCAGCTTTCTGACAGTATCCGTGGACATTGCTGTAGCTGTCAATGGGAGCTCAACCTAAGCTAAGAAAGAAACAGTCTGTAGATGAGAGCCTAAGTCCCCTGGGACAAACTTGCCCTGTCCCTCAGACTAAGGATGTAACCCCAGGCTGTGTATGTATCAAGGACTGAACCTTGGAAACACAAGGTGGCCAAAACTAGCCCTGTAGGTGCTTGTTGTTGTTCTGGCCAAGCCTATGGGGATCCTGCCTGTGATACCCACAGACCCTGCGCTTGAGAGGTCCACACACTGCAGGGACTCTCACCAGTGCTTTATCATGGAGGTGAAACTCCTTCTGGCTTTCTGGAGAAAAGTTTTCCCTAGCACAAAACCTTCACCATTAAGCATTTCTCTTTCATTTACCTCTATTTCAGCTTAACTATGATTAACCTTTTCCCAGTTTTGGGTGGTATAAGAGGGTTGCCTTCAGGTTTTGGGCTGTACTCTGGGTGGGAGGAGGAAAGACCCAGATCTGTTTAGCTGCTGCCTGAGGGGCTTCTCAAGTGTCAGACACTCAAGGATGTAAATGCTGCATACATCAGGTTGTTCAGAATTTGGCTCATCTTCTTTTGATCTCATATTTGTGTCTTTTTTCAGGGCTCTGGATCTGTTTATGCACCCCACCCCCTTCATTTCTTTCTTCCTTTCTCCTTATAACTCTAAACATCCCTTTTAGCTTCTAAAGATAGGACAATGTTGTGATAAGGAAAAAGTAATTTTGCAACTTGACCTAAAAATGGGCATGTTTGGTTTCAGTCTGTTCTTGGAATGTAGCTTCAGAATTAGACACAAACTCCAAAAGCCCAAATCTGGACTTTTCTTGGGCTGTGCAGAGGACTAGGTAGTGCTTGAGCCCCTTGGTGCCTGTCCTTTCCCTGCCACAAACACTTGGCACTGGGACTTTGTCTGAAGTCCAGGAGCAAATAAGAGGGGTGAGGTTGGAGGTCTGATGTGCCTGTGTTTGCTTTGATGGCTTTAAGGAGTGTCATGGCAACAGTGTGAGCTGGATAATTAATATTGCACACAGGATTATAGTGCAGGCTTAGTAGACAGTGCTTTAAATACAGAAAATACTCCTTCTGCATGAGCCTGCTTCCCAGCTGGGTGGGGACTGCTATATTTCAGGATCAGTAGAGCCATGGGAAAGGTCAGAGTACCTATATCCAGTACTCTAGCTTGACCCTATTTCTAGCACAAGATTTGGCTTGTGGACACAGCCATCAAGCTTGTTGGAAAGAAGCAGGACACAGAGCTCCCAGCCAGCAGGAAAAAAGTAAGATGTAAAAGCAAACAAGACCTCTGGGATGTGTCCTGCAAAGCAGGAACTGCAGGTAAGGGGATGTGTAGATGGTGGAAGCAAGCTTGATGTGGTTTGGGGATGTTTTTTGCCTTGCTCACAGAATTATGGTGGATCTATAATAGTTTGTGTGGGGGGTGGAACTCTGGTGGGTGGCAGGATGAGAACATACTGAAAATCGCCCCCAAGAGCTGTTCATCCCAGAGTGGTTTATGTGGGAGTCCTGCTCTGATCTTGCAGACCAAATCCATGAGCAGGTTCAGGTTCACAACTCCTACACCTCACAGCAACGTTTTAGAGTCTGGCTGGGCCAGGCACTGGAGAAGCACATGAGGTGCAGGAGGTAATCTTGCATGGCTGGGGACAAGCACTCCGTTTCCTTCTTCTCTGAGTCCTTCCTAGGCTGGACACAGCAAGAGAAACAAGCTAGGTGAGTGCAGGTCTGCATGCAGATAGCTGCCCAAGGTCAGCTCTGCTGGTCCAGCTCCCCAGTAGCAGAGGGATGCCTTACCACAGTCCCTGGCTAAATTTCCAAGCCACCCTCAGCAGCCCATTCACCTCCCAGACTTAGCTTGTTCTCTCCCCAGTGTGATCATATGCCAAGCTATGGTCTGAATGCCCAAATCCTCCTTTCCTTCTCACCTTGCTTGTGCATTCTGCTTGCTGTCACAGCTGGTGTGTCTGTGGCAGTTGGAACAGACCTTCAGAGGGATGCTGGCTTCCAGTCCCAAGGAAAACTACTTGACTGTCAGAGTGGTCCTCCCTCCTGTGCTGGCACCTGTGACAGGTAAAAGCCCCCTCTGCTCACCTTGCCTCTCACCTGTACAGCCTTGGAGAGAAGGCTTGGATGTTTTCTGTGGGCTGATGAGACACTTGGGGTGCTACTGCCTGTGAAATTCACTCAGTACAGGGAGTGTTGGGAGTGCTGGAGCTCACAGATCTTCGAAAGGGGAGGAGTGCTGGAAGAGGCAGGTTGCATAAAGGAGCCAAACCTGAATCCTTCATAGGCAAGTGTCTGTGGAGAGAGCCTCTGCTGCCCCAGCAGCCTCCTGTTTTGCCCTCAGGTTTTACAGTCCCTTTTGCTCATCTTTGCTCCTGCTCAGCCTGTCCTGATGTCTAGAGGCTTCCTGCAGGTGCTAATTCCTCTGGAGAAAGCAGCAACTTCAATTGTTTTCCAAACTAAGCAGAGAGAAGCAGCAGCAAAGGATGAGGAAAGAGTTAGATTTTCTCCCTGGGGCCCAGGCAGAGCCTTTAACCAAAGATATAATACACAATGCCCACAGTGAAGTGTGAACCAACAAAATGAACAGCTCTGCTCTTCATTAAGGCAGTGTAGGTGTTGGCTCATATAGGAAAGTCAACCTACTATTGCAGTGGGGAGCTGTTAACTTGAATAGCAGTGGCCTGTTAGGAGTGGAGTGGTGCTACCAGGGCCTGAAAGGAAGAATGTTAGCTATTGTAATTGCAACTGCAGTAATGAGGAGCTTGGGAGTGGGGCTGATAAACGGCTAGATAACAGACTAATGAGCAGGATGGCTATAATCTGTCAAAGGACTAGCTAAGGTATCTGCAGGACCCCTATAGTATTGTGTGAGGAGGAAGTGTGGACCAGGAAACAGCCAAATATAGCATTTAAAAGATGTATAGGATGAACTGAGCACTTAATGCTGATAATAATTGGAGCTTGAGGGTGTGCTTAGTGTATGAATAAAGTAATTAACCAATTAAAAGTGCACAAGAGACACATCATAGAAAATGATAACCAACAGGAAAATGATTGATGCCCTGTACAGGGAGCTGGAATATCCAATGTATGTTATTAGGAGAGCTGCCTGGGCTCTTCAGATACCAGCCTGTGTAGACCCACTGGGTGCTCTTTGATCACTGGTCTACAGTGTTGTACTTGCCACCTGCTGTGCTGCCTGTGTGATAAATTGCCTGGAATTAATTCAACCCCCTTGTTTGCAGAAGCATGTGTGGTATCCACAGTGGTTGGCTTTGAAATGACCAAGCATGCAGCGTGGCCCTGCTAGGGCATCTGCTTTCCACAGAGAGGGGATGCCTAAAAGAAGTGGCCAGCACCATGTGGCACATCCAAAAGTCCTCAGATGAACAGAGGGGATTAATCTGGTGATGCATGACTGAGTTATCCTTTGCTTGTTTCTTTTAGGAGGACCCTTAAAACGTCAGTGATGAAGATGATTTCACTAACACTCAGTGCCTTGTTCTGAATGCAGCAGCAGAGGTGGTCTCCAACAGCAAACTCATGTGCCTTCTGGATGAGCGCTCTGTCAAGGTGGTTGTTGTGCAAGCATAGTTTTATTTCTTCTCTAGATCCAACCCACTGAGAATGCAGCTGCTGTGGTGTGGAGGTAAGTCAGGGTTTATTCTGTGGGCTGTAGGACCCTTCACATGTTGCAAAACTGGGAGAGTGTTAGGAAGGAAAGCAAGTTGTTGTGGGAAGGGGAAGATTGAAGTGCCTGGATGCCACTCTGGAGAGCCACATATTATTCCTGCCTCTGCTGCAACACTCTGATCTGATAACCAGCAAGTCTTGTACACCAAATATTTCACTGGCAATTTCTAATGTACTCCTCATTTCCTGTCATCTGGCTAGAGACTCTGCTGCTTGAGATGCTAAAGGCTGAGCAGTTGGGTTATAACTGAAGTCAGTGGGAACCTTGCTCTGAACACAAAAGCCATCCTTGTAACTTTCCTGGAAAAAAATAAACCAAATCGAAACAAAAACCCAAACAAACAAAGCCTGAAACATAACAGAAACTCCAACCAACCAAACAAAAAAATCAAGGACAAAGGAAAACCAAACAAAACAGGAACCAGGTGTCTCAAACTGGATATCTAAACCTAATAGATCTATTTAATCTTCATACACCCCTTCACAATACAGACTTCTGTGCAAATGAGTTTTTGAACCTCAGTGAAGGACAGATACCAGAATGACGAGTTTCACAGGAAAGCAGATGAAGACATTAATATCTCTGTGGTGGTTGCAGCACCAGGGCAGTGGGCAGTAAATAAGGTAGTAAGCTACATACTGAAAAATGAGAAGAAAACAAAATACAAGGCAGGATATCACTTGGGAAGTGCCTGTTGTCTGCAGACAGCATCACTTTGAGCTGGTGGTTTGGTCACCTCGTGGCTGTTTGTGTGGGGTTTGCTCCATGCTCAGGAAGGGCAACAAAGCTGATGAGTCTAGAGCAAAGCCTTCTGAGGAGCAGCTGAGGGAACTGGGGTTCGTTAGCCTGGAGAAGAGAAGACTCAGGGGAGCCCTTCTTACTCTCTATAACTCCCTGAAAGGAGGTTGAAGCAAGGTGGAAGTTGGTCTCTTCTTCCAAGGAACAAGTGATAGGACAAGAGGAAATGGCCTTAATTTGTGCCACAGAAGGTTTAGGTTGGACATTAGGAACAATTTCTTCCCCAAAAGGGTTGTCAAGGCCTGGGACAATCTGCCCAGGGCAGTGGTGGAGTCACCATCCCTGGAGGGGTTTAAAAATCCATGGAGATGTGGTGCTGAGGGACACATGGTTTAGTGACAGTCCTGGCAGTGCTCGTTAATGGTTGGACTTGATCTTAAAGGTTTCTTCCTAACAAAACAATTCTCTAGCCAGCAGCTAAATCCTAGCTGGTCCTGTGGTACATCCCTGCCCTGTGAGGCATTGGTGGGAGTGGAAGCTGGATCATAGGGTTAGGGCAACCACAGATCTCTAGCTGATGAATGGTTGGCCATTCTGGAGCCACTCTGTGTCAGAGGAAGTCATGAAGCCACTTTCCAGTTCTGGGTGAAAGATGCTGGGGGGAAAAAAGAGGACTTGAGCTGTAGTTATTTCAGTTTGCCAATATGGAGCATTGCAAGTCTTCAGCATCTCACCTGGTCCACTGCAATCCAGACAGCAATTCCCCTTCCTGGACAGGAGGTGCTGCCAGGGTTCCTCTGCCTGGAGACGCATAAGCTGCTGACATGAGGACTGAGCAGATGAGTCTCTCCTGTCATCTCGACTTCTGCTGAAGTGCAGTGGTAATGGCTCAGGTGCCATTCCAGCTTTGCACTAACGCTATCTCCAGGGGTGCAGGATCAAAGTATGTGTGCTGCACTGCTTCAGTGAGTTGCAGAGGTTCAGCCAGGAGGCCAAATTCTGCATTTTCTCACATATCATAGATAATTTTAAATGTTTTGGTATATACAACAAATGCATGTTATGCTGCAATAATATATAGATGTATCCTTTCTACCAGTTCTTTCATAGGCCTAATCAATGGCAAGATGCAGTATCTGTTTCTCCTTGAATGTGAGATTCTCTTGACCTGCTGGAGCTGAGCAGCAGAACTCGGATCCCAGGAGGGCAGCAGTTAGCATGCAAACAGAACCAGTCTTCCTGCAAATCTCCACCAACCTGCCTAGAGAGAAAGGAATTGCCAAGCTGCAATTCCCTCCATGTCTGCACCCACAGGGGAATTGGAAAAATTATCCATCTTCTTATTTTGTTTCTTACCCTTTTTACTCTGTTTTGCCCTGCCTGTCATCTTACTGTATCTCCTTTCATCTATTTTTCTCTTCACCTTCTTTCACCATGGTGATGGCCAAATTATTGACTCCAGGCTGTTTATCTGAATGCTTCAAACCCCTTGAGTCTTCTCACAATATGACTTGAAGTATTGAATCATTTTTATGAGTTTATTTCTAATGGTTTATTAATCAGTTTCCCTCTGCACAGTGGAGCCTGTAGGGTGACCTCAGAGCATGTGGCACAGCAAAGGACTCAGTTAAAGGACACTACCTTGAGGTATGACATACCAGCTAAAGAATGGGATTCTTCTTGCCTGCATGATTAAATGCTGTAAGTACATCTGCCACTATTGCAAACACACTTCCTTACTCCATCAGTGAATGAGTTTGGTCCTTTGAATAAATGAGGCTAAGCTCTGGACTCGAAATCCACAGCTTATGAGCATGCTGCAGATATTAGTCACATTGTTTAATGCAATACTGGAAAGCTCTTGGAAGCTACAGTGACAAGCACAGTGTGAGCACTTGTACAAACTAGAACAAAAAAGCTTCTTCCTGCAAGCAGTCATGAGCAGGCTTAATGTAATTCGGTTCCTAGCAGAGAGGAAGGCTGCCCAACCCACTCATTTTCTCTCCCTCGCTGTTGAATGAGTTTGATATCTGTGTTATTGAAGTCAAGTCAAAGAGAAGAGGTTTGTATTTACATCCTGATTCAGGAAATCGCTTGAGAATGTACTTAACTTTACCTATTGTTAGAGCTGAGCATTTGCTCAAGTGCTTTGTTTTACAGGGATTGAGGCCCAGATCCAAGGAAAAAAGAAATTTCTTAGGTGCTTGAAGTGGTGCTGGGAGAAAACTTTGGACATCTAGTTCAAAATAAGGTCTTCCTCAAAATCCTGTTCAGATTGCCCCAACTGGGAAAACACCTTTTCCTTCTTCAGTTGATGTTAAAAGATCTTTCTGCCCTAACAAAGCCCAAGAGCTCCTTACCCTTGCAGAACTGAACACCCTGATGCCACCCCAGACCTGTGCTGGGGGCATCCAGGCAGTGGGACACCACCCCTTGGGTTGCCTTCACCTGCCCAGGGCATCAGCAGCCCCCCCCAAATGTCCCTGTGATGGTGAGGGGTGCAGGTAGGTGTCACATCTGGAGAAGAGTTGGGTGTGCTTCCAGGGTAGGTGGGATCCTCCTTGACATGCCTGCTGGTGAGTGCAGGGTAGGGGCAGAGGGACAGTGCTCTGGGGCATCCAGTGCTGTTACAGGCTATGGCTTCATGAGTCATGTTGTATGCTTATATGAGATAATACAATTGCACTGTTAAGAAGAACCATAAATGTTCTTGCAAGGGATAATGAGGTCTGAAAGACTCAGTGTTCTGTGGGTCCCCTGGGGTGGGGTGCTCCATTGCTCCTACCACCTCCCTGCATAGGTTTCCCCTGATTTGGGGTCAGCTACTGTGTGGCAAGACACTTATTAGCCATGTCCTCATGCTCACAGAGCTGTTTGGGTAGCTGAAATTAGAGCCTTTCCATTTAAACCAACCCTTTCCCCTTTTCCATCCCTTCCCTGATGCTTTTAGCTGGTTCAGCCCAAAGATGGGGCACAGAAAGCACCCTTGCCAGTGTGCACTTTGTCTTGCATGTCCTGAGGCATCTCCCTGTGGTACTGCTTTGGAGTACCCAGCACTGTTGTCCTTGCTCCTCTGCTGCCTCGTGTGAAGGGGGTAGCAGATCCTGAGCATCTCCTACTGCAGCTACATCCCACCCATATACAGGCAGTGTCCAAGCAGTTCCCACGGGGCCCAGCTCTGTGAAGAGAAACAGACTAAAAATCTCCATTGTGAAAAATGTCAATATTTACATTCTCTAAGTTAAGTTGTTCTTTTTATGACTTTCTCCTGTAAGTGCCTGTTATACTGTTTTGAAAAGACATGGACCTAAGAGCAACACAACCAGGAACTGACAGAATTAATAAAAGAGAGGCTGGGACTTATGAAAATAAGATGATATTAACAAGATAATTATCTCTCATCAAATTAGTCCAGAGGGAGCCGAGCCAAGCTCCACTCAGTAGCCTGGAAGGAAAGAAACTGGCAGGGGAAGCTATTTGTATAACAACAATAGAAATGCTCTGCCCTTCTCTAGGAAAGGGCTCAGAGCAGCGAGACACCACTGTGATAAGTACTTTATAAATGCAGATAGAGGAAACCTTTTGTGTGAGGAGCTGGGAGCAGTTTCCACTGAAGAACCACAGCCTGCTGTGGGAGGCTGGGACCTGGGGAAGGACCTCAGCTCCCAAAGGCAGCTGCAGCACAAGTCAGCAGTGTAGCCCATCCATCCTCACCCATCTTCCCCCATGCTTATTGCCTCTCTCTTCTCCTTCCTTGTAATTTTGTTTGCTCTTCTGAGGCCCATAGAATTTTCCACCTTCTGCCTATCTGGATTTAACCTGGATTTAGCCTCACTGGAGATCTTGCACTGATCTAATTTTTGGGTTTAATTTTTCAAAATTTATTTTATCTTCCCCTTTTAACAAAGCAAAGTGACTTGGGTTAAAAACCTGAGCTAACACAGCCTGTCTGATCATGGTGGAGCTGAACCTGCAGTGGGCAACACAGGGGAAAGCTCTGCTGCTAAATAGAGCAGCGAGAGCCTGTCCTGCTGCATCACCCCACCATGCCCCTCTCTGCTCTGTGCCTCTCTGCCTCCCTGGCAGCAGCATCAGTCTCAGGCTGCAAGGCAAAGGGCAGATCTCAGGAGACAACTCAGAGGGATTTCTATTCCTGCATTCAAGTATTTCCCGCTACTGGACCCTATATCCAGCACTCTCCTGAGGGAAAACCCTGTGCAGAGCATCCTCCTCCCACCATCAAATGAGCTCTGGAAGAGTTCACAAAGCAGGCATCTCCCTGGGCTTTCTCCCACTTCCCAAACAAAGGCGTGTGTTTGTAATTATGCTGCTGTGCCATATTTTAGGCATTTTAAGTAACTTCATTTTCATTCCCTGTCGCTGTTTACACGGTGGCAGTTTCTCTCTAAATGTAAAGCACCTCAAGGCTTTGGCTGTACTCCCTTTCCTAACCTACCTTAAAGCAACTGCCTTTTTCTGCTCCCCTAGATGGCAACTTAAGACAAGTATTTATCCATCCAAGAGCGACGTGTTGCAGGGAGCACTAGCTGGGCAGCAAGGCGTGGGAGTGGGAGCAGATGATGGACTGAATTTTGATTAACACTGTATGATTCTACTGAGAAACAGACAAATGCCAGGTTGGGCCATCCTGTGGGTAAGCTTTCTGCAAGGATTTTATGACTGTGGCCCTCTCAAAAGGGAAGGTTAAGTCTCTGCCTGTTTTGCTTCACCAGAAATATCGTGGAGCCACAAACCTGATTTGCATCTTTGTTGTGCTTAAATAGGGACTGGAAATGCTTCTGAGATCCAGACCTGGGCTGTAGTCCTGCTCTGCATCTGAGAGGTGTCCAAGCACACCAACCTTGGCTCCTGCAGGCAATGGGAGGTGTTTGGATCAGGGGCAAGCATGTCCC
Source organism: Galbula dea (assembly GCA_013399015.1). Lineage (NCBI taxonomy): Eukaryota > Metazoa > Chordata > Aves > Piciformes > Galbulidae > Galbula > Galbula dea. Next base: position 1,700,611 of record VWZX01000354.1, read on the forward strand.
ACATAGGAGGCAGAGGACAGGGTCTCCTGGCATGACCTATCAAGCTTTCTAGATGCATCTCTGATGGAAAAGATTCCCATTGCTTTACGCACCATCTCCTCCATTTCCAGCTCATCCTTGTCTTGCTGTTGCCTGCCCTTCCCTGAGCTGGTGAGCAGGGGAATGTGTGAGTGAGTTGTGGGGCTCTACTTTTGGACCCCAAAGGTCTTTGGGATGCAGGCAATTTTTCCAGCTAGACCCCAGACTTACAAAGCAACAGCTTTGAGGCAGCAGGCTCTGGTTATATACTTGAAATGGTGATGCTTGCATAGGTTCCTCACAGGAAAGCTAGGGGCCAGAGGGATCTACATAGCCACTGAGCAGCAGGAGAGGCTGACAGACACTGGGCAGCCAACTTCAGGGGGTTGCATGGGCATGGTGGTGGGGACAGTGCTATGGTGCTGCCCTACCAGATGTTGTACAGATGCAGAAAGACAGTTCCAGCTAAACACCTTGCTCCCTAGGTGCCCAACACTTGCCATGCTGGCTTGAAGAGGCCACCTCCGTGTGAGGGACATGGTGGCTGAGCCACCGGCTGTTGTGATTGCAACTGCTGGAGCTGGATGGCTGCTCCTTCTCTGCAAGCCCTGGCTGAGCACATCATAGCATCCTGTGCTGCGGAGTGCTGGCCCTAGTAAATAAATGTATGTTGTGGAGCAAATGAATGAGTAAATGAGTCAATGAAGAATTTTGGCTTCTCATGGCTGTGGAGAAAGCCACTCTCTCCCCATGAGCCAGGCTGCTGAGGTCTGCCAAGTGCAAAGCCATCTGAAAAAAAAAAAAGAAAGGGAAAACGACTCAGTGAGCTAGAAAATGCCTGGGCTGTTGTGTGAAATTCCTCTGCACCAGCCCTGTCACTCCTCCTCAGCCTTGCACCCAGCTTCTGCCTTTGATGGGCATCTCTTGTGTTAATTAAAGGTGACAGGGTGCGGGGAAAACAATAGGGTGGGTCTCCTGGAGTCGTACCCCAGCCACCTCTCTGGTCTCAGCTGCCCCTTTGCTCTGTCTCCTGGCCAGCTGCCAGGCACTGCCACTGAGATCACAGAAGGGGCAAGAGGCAAAATGTTTGGTGCCACTTCCAATTAGTAAATTATTTTATCTTCTGGTCCTAGCTCTAAATCTGTTATGGCGGCTGGAAAATGCCTCCCTTGGCTGACTCGATGGATGCACAGAATATTTTTTTAATTTGAAGGAAGAAGAAACCTCCTGTTTCTAACCCAAAGTGTTCTATCTATTCCCTGTGCAGTCTGTAGCCCCCAGCTCTACCGGAGCGCAGGCAGCAGAGAGCACTGGGAAACCTGCCTGCCGAGGCATGGTTTCTGTGTCAGTGTTACAGTGTGGGTAATGATCCCCTGCAATCAGAACTGCCTGCTGGCTCCCCACAGAGAAATCTGACCTGACATGGGGAGCCAGCCTCCTGTGCTGTTGGGGGATGCCCCCTGGAGAGCTGGGCTGTGGGAGACCTGTCCTGGCTCTCTCTTCAGAGGAACGGCAGCCTGTCATGATGTGTGGGTTGTGCCTGTCCTGATGAGACAAGAGGTTTAGGGGGTTTAGCCCCACAGCACTATTGGCTTGTACCTCTACCTTGAACCCCTGGGCAGCACTGATCCCAGCCCTCAGAAGAACAGAGCAGGAGCAGGCTGATAGAGGGTTGTTTGCAACCAGAGTCTTTGATGGAGACAGAAGTGGATTGAGATGAGAGAGAGGTGTTGTGTGACTGGGTAGGGAGTGGAACTGGACCCAGCTTTAGAGCTGCTGCTTGCCTGAAGGGCTGCAGGTTTCAGCCCCTTCTTTCTCCCTATGCCAGCACCCCACTGACCTCTGCCTGTATGCACACAGCATACAGCACCCCTCAAAATATTCATTTCCCTACCACCAGACCCACCACCGCTCATGCCTAAGTCCAGGGGTGATAAGTGCCTGCCTTGATGCAAACCCCGACTTGCCAGAGCAGGAGAGCAAATGGCTGAGGAGTCCTCCTTGAAGGAAGGAGTGACTGAGACTATTGTCTGTACTATAAAGTAGGTAAGTTGCTACAGGTCTTGGAGCATATCCCAGGTGCATGCCAGAGACATGGTGTCTTGGAGAGGCATCTGAGACCTTGTCACAGGCCTAGAGCTAAGAGGGCTCACAAGAGTTGTGTGGAGGACCCAGGTTCTCTGGAGCAGGGACAAGACTCTGCTCAGAACCTTGAACACATTTAAACGAGTAGCAAAGATAAAAGAATACAGATAAGAGATAAGAACTCATAAATGACAGTAACCCAATCTTCATAGCTGCAGTAGGTGAGCAGGATAAATAGCCATATTTAAACACTGGGCATATTATCTTGAAAAACCAGAAGTAATTAGCCTGTCAGGAGATAACTCTCACTTTCCTTGCCTCGGTTCAGACCCTTGGTTGCAAAGGAAGTTTGGGTCACCGGCAAGTGGCATCTCCACATAAAAAGAGGTTGAGTGCATTACAAATGCCGTTGTGCTGTTGGGACTATTTTCTCTTTAATTACTAATGTAAGATTGCCTTAATCTGTATGAGGCAAGGTAGTATTATTAGCACAAACCAAAGAAGGCAAACATACATCTAGTGATAGTCTGCAGACAAACTCAGCGTGGTCTAATTCTGTATTACTGAATCTTATCATCACCACTGTTTGTTTGTCATCTCTTCCCCATTAACAGGACCAGAGCCAAGAAGGCTCTGCCCTCCCTTTAAGTCCTGGGGTTTTTTTCTGAGCTTCTAGCTGTGTTGATCAAAGATATTTCTAGCATTGTTTTCTGCTATCTAAGATACCACGCCCTAAATGAGTTAGGGTTAGAACACTGTGGTATCTACATCTCCATCTCTCCTTAGGAAGCCAGCTCATGGGAATGGAGGAATAGCAGATCTGAGAGCATCCTGTCTCTTGGCTTTGACACAGGCTGGTACCGGAAAGTGCTGAGGAAGGGTTTGTTAACAGGGTAAGCCAACAGTCATGGCTTCCCTGATTATACCCTCCAGCAGTGACAAGCAAGCTTCTGTTTAAAGGCTTCCCAAGCCACAGATTGCATCTATTTCTTTGTTTTCAATTCCCTGATAGATCTGTGTGCTGTTAATGTAGGTAACCGCTACCTGGGTTCACCAATGGAGAACCACAGGGTCCTGTAATCCCCTTTGGCACAAGCCAGTGCTGTGGGGGCTGTGCTAAAGGTTTTGGCATGCATCAGTCCTGCTGCTCCACCACTTCATTTGATGTCCCTAGTTCTTCCTCAGTACTTAAAAGGTAAAACTCACTCCCAAGTCATCTTCCACCTCACTTTTAGATCTCATTTGCTTAACTTCTCCCATGCAAAGGCCGTTTCATGTCCTCAGTCTCTGCCATCTTTCTCCTCTGTGCTGTTTCTGCTGCTGGCAAGTGCTTTGGAGATCAGAGCACCAAGATGGCAAGCACTGCTTGGGACATGAGTGCTGCCCGGATTTACACTGGGGCAGAGGAATGTTGTTTTTTTTTTAATCTCCCAGACCCAGGAACATAACCTTGGCTCAATCTCTGATGCTGCCTAACCTGCTGAAGGAGCTTGCTCCACTATTTTTTTGTTTGGTTTGTTTTGTGGTTGGATTTTTTTAAGCTAAATAATAAGGTGCACAACAACCTGCTGTTAGTCATTTCTACTTCACCATCCAACAGTGGAAGCCTGGGGCGTGGTTTGGGAGATCCTGTACCCAGCCCCATGGCCCATCCCCTCAGGAACAACCGGCAAAAGTGATATGAAAAGCTTCACAGTATATGAGGAGCAAAAGCACAATGCTGCCAGTGTGAGCAGTCATTGTGCTTGCTGTCTCCTAATGTTTAGCTTTGAAATGCTAATGTTCTTTTAAAGTAGGTAATTTTCATGTAACTTCTATCTACAGGACTCAAAGAATATGTTTATTACAATCCTGCCTGTCCTGGGGCATAGGTAATGAATTACAGAGCCTTTCCCTGCCCAAAACCCAGCCTGGCTCCTTTGCATTAAAGCCGTTCCCAGCCTCAGTGGGAGCAGGGATGGCGGTGGTTTGCACAGGGCCCGACCCGAGGACGTGTCAGGTGCAGCTTCCACGTAGCTATTGCTCCCCAGGACCCTCCATTGTATCCTGAGAATCCCCAACATCTGTGCACATCTGTACCTCTGAGTGTTGGCAGGTGAAGAGGGCTGCCAGCCATGCTCTGGGAACTCTGGCAGCTCCCATTGCTCCTCCTCACCCTTTGGGCTGGTGTCCCGGCAGGCTGCAGGACTGGCATGGTGCCTCTCCGTGAGATGTTGCAGCTAGCTTGCAGCCAAGCACTGCCCTGACATGTTGGGACAACAACGAGAAGCCTGGGAGAGGATGAGCAGAACCAGCTGAAAAGACCTGGGGGTGTTGGTAGACAGCCTGCTGAACATGAGCCAGCAGTATGCCCAGGTGGCCAAGAGGGCCAACAGCATCCTGGCTTGTACCAGCAATAGTGTGGCCAGCAGGACTAGGGGGAGGTGACTGTCTTCCTATCCTTGGCAGTGAAGAGGCCACACTTTGAATCCTGAGTTCAGTTTTGTGCCCCTTGCTGCTAGAAGGATATTGAGGTGCCAGAGCATGTCCAGAAAAGGGCAAAAAAATTGATGGTCTAGAGCACAAGTGTTGTGAGGAGCAGCTGAGGGAACTGAGGTTTTTTAGTCTAGAGTATAGGAGGCTCCTGGGAGACCTCACTTTCTACAATTACCTGAAGGGCAGTGGTAGTAAGGTGAGTCTTGATCTCTTCTCCCAGGTTTCAAGTGGAAAGTACTAGTGGTTACTAGAGGAGATGGCTTCGAGTTGCATCAGGGGAGGTTCAGATTAGATATTAGGAAGAATTACTAGAGGAAATGGCTTCAAGTTGCATCAGGGGAGGTTCAGATTAGATATTAGGAGGAATTTCTTCCCCAGGAGGGTTCTCAGGCATTGGCACAGGCTGCTCAGGGAGGTGATGGAATCACCATCCCTGAAAATGTTCAAAAAATGTATAGATGTAGTGACTGGGGACATGGTTTAGTAAGCATGGGAGCTTTGGGTAGACACTTGGACTCAATGATCTCAGAGGTCTTTTCTAGCCATAATGATTCTGTGATTCTATGAAAAACAGGCCTGGGGAGGAACAGGAGGCCACCCTGACCTGCAGCGTGGGAGCTCCGCTGGGCTGTGCCTCCTGCACATCAATAGTCACGCAATGAGGCCTGGGAGCTGCGGTGCCATGGTTGTTTCTTTGTGCTTCATTGGAGAATCAGGATTTGCATGCCGTATGGCTTGGGAAACCTGGCAGAGCAGCATGGGCCACGGCATCACAGCCCTGCCCATCAGCTGGCCTGAGCTGCTTGGTTCCCATACAACAGCTATTGCTGCAGTGTTGATGCTCTGCCATGTCCTACACACGACAGCAGATCCATCCACGTGTGCGGCGAGCGACATCGATCAGAGCATCCCCAGAGCAGCTTGCACAAACCCAGGTAATATCCTTAATCGGTGTCCTACGAGCCAGCTCTCCGTGAGCAGCACATGCTTGGCCTCATCTCAATATAGTTTTTCCTGGGGGTGTTGTGCATGCCAGGAATGTGTCAGAGCCAGGCCTCTGAGCAGGATGGGTAATGTTTGTCCTTAAGCATCTGGAGTCAATCTGTCTTGTAGCTGCTCAGCAGGGTATTTAGTCACCGGAGAGTGCTTGAGAAGGAGCTTTGGTAGCCAGGGTGGAGCAGGCTCGGCTGGCTGGGGAGGCACCGGTGAGGCTTGGGACATGCAAAGAGCCAGCCCCAGGCTCCCCAGCAGCACGGGGGATCAAAAAGAGAGGGGAAAACGAGATTTTGTAAAGCTGGTGTCCTGCTAGCATCCTGCTTTGAAGGGCCACTCCCAAACCTACCAGAGGAGCAAAAAAAGCTGCTCTGGGAGGTGGAGCCTAGAAGCAGCCTCCACAGAGAGTACTGAGGCTTGGGGAAGGCAAAGGCTGATGTGTTTTCACTCAGAGCTTAGGTCTGCACACACAGTCCAGCCGCACACAGCGAATCCCAAGGCCTTTCCCACCTCATGCATCGCCTGGCTCTGAGGGGCAGCTCAGGGAAGAAGCTCAGGGCTGTGGGGCTGGGGCTGCCCTCCCTTCCCTAGGGCAGAGCCGATCCCTGCCCTGCCTCATCACCGGCAGCGTGAGGAGAGCTTTCTAGATGACTTGGCATGCTGTCCTGTTAATAATGGGGAGTGAGGCTGCCTGGGTGCTGGGTTCTGGTGTGAATTATGCACACAAAATACAATTTGCTTTGCTAATGGTTTTTTTGCCATTTTGGTGCTGGGGAACTTTTCAGAAATCATTACCATGGGCTCAGCTCCTTATATTTTTCTCTCTCTTCTCAGGCAATTTGTCAGAAGGGATTTTTTTGACAATTTCACTGAACCATGCTTGAGAGCAGGTTAACTCCTCAAGAGCTTAGCACATTTTCTTCTCTTTCCATTGGTTCGGGTTGGTTTGTTACCACTGCCTTTGTTAGGGGCAGTGGGAAGCTGGATGGATAGGTGGATGGGAACATAGCTACCTAGTCATGGGGCTCCACATTCAAAATCCTCTTTGACATCCCCTGCATATCCAAATTCTCAGTCCACCAGATAATGAGAGTCTCTATTCCTCAGGGACACCCAAACAACAGGATAATTGAAGTGATACTGCAAGGGATGCCTCCAAAAGCACTGAACTGTGGAGCATCCCTGAGCTAGGTATGCACTGTCAGCTCTTCCCAGGTAGGGGCTGAGCTCCTGAGCACCAGTTGCCCCCCAGCTGCTTAGGGAGATTGGCTGTGGGCCATGTAGAGGAGCAGAGCTCCCCAGTTCTCATGCCCCCAAAACTTCTACAGACCATGCATGTGTCTCTTCCCAAGAGATTTTTAGGAGATGTGGGAATGCCAAGGTGGAAACGGACCTTCAGACAGCTGAAATGGAAAAGGCTTTTGGGCTATCCCAATCACTCTGTTTTTCCAACAGCCTTTTATCCCTTTGGGCCACACAGCTGCTGGATATGAAATCTATTGCTGAGAAACAGACTGGCAAACCTTGCTCAGCCTCAGACTCATTGGGGGCTTTGCTGCTCCATGCAGAAGCAAGCTGTTCCCTTGGGAACATAGAGGCCAATCCATGCTGCTGAAGGGTCTCATGGGAATGGAGGTGACCAGTGAAGGAAGGGGCTCCCACAACGAGCCTCCTGGAGCCTAGCTAGTCCACCTGTAGGATGTTGTATCTGCTCTTTGTAGAGCCCAGATAAGCAGCTGGGAATGCTGGTGTTCTGCATACCACAGGTGATTGGATCATGGAGGGAAGTGAAGATTTCACCGGTATTACTTTGTCTGATAATTAAGTGACTGTCTTAGCAACCTCTTCTGTCAACCTCTTGCACACTGCTGAAGATGCTCTTCTAGAACTGCAGCTGGTGCTGGGGCTATCATTTTAGAAGAGCTTGGTTTGTGCCACCACCTCCTCTTGTTTACTGAGAACATGTTGCAGGGAAATGTGTTAGCAATCTTCCTCAGGCCCTGTCCTATATCTGCACGAGCTGTGTTGAAACATGAATTCCTTCTGAGCACACATGGACACTGAAGCCTGTACCCTGCCAAACTTATTTACATCCATACTACTCTTGTCAAATTTTGCAAGCTAAGCAGCAGGGCTTGGACAAGTTTTGAATGAGAAGAGGACAAGTCCAGAAGGATCCTGGAGCAGGCAGAGGTCTGCAATGAGGACACTTCCAGCCTTAGAGCTGCTACATCTTTGACTGTGCTATTTTTAGGCAAGAGTACACCTTACCTAAGCAGGGCTATTAGCCACTGTATGATGGCCAGAGGTTAGGTTGGAAGATTCCCTCCTGCTGCCTGAAATTTCCATCATGCTAGTTGGCTGTAGCAAACCCTTTGCTCCCTAAGGCTGTTGCAGAACCTCTACAGAAAGTGTTACCATGCCCTGCCCCGCTGCTCCTGTGCCAGGCTGCTAAGGGCTCCTCCAGGAAGAAAGCAATCTTTTGTTATTACTAATTATTTGGATTATTTCTGTCACCTAGTAAGCTTATTTTCAAATATGAAACAAATGAGGTTAGCTTGGATATTGACTGCTGAAGTCTTCCTGTTGAGCAATGTTTATCATCTCCAGTGGGTGCTGCCAGGCACAAGGTCTATTAATTGTTTCAGTGATTTCTGCACTGCTGGGAGCTGGGTTGAGATGTGCTGGGGGATGCGTGTGTGTGTGTGTGTGTGTGTGTGTTTTCAACCACTGGGTCTGCTGCAAGGTGAAGCACTGGTGTTTGTCCTTGTAGGTCCTTGAAACCCTGTGTCCTGCATGGCTCCTCATGTGTAATTGCTAATGGATCCACCTCAGCCACCACCTCCATGGTGGGTTAATTGCCTGGATTTCTGCTGAGCTGAAGACACTCTACTTACCTGAAGATAATACATATTTATTTTACAGTATCCTTTCCTTATTAACTATCATTGTATCAAGTGTCCTTCTCATTTGTGTACTCCCTAATCTCGAGTTTGGTGGTGATTCACACCTTGAAAGCCCCTCTGGTACCTGTGGAAAGCCAGGCTCATCTCAGGAAGTGCTGGACTGCAGTGTGACAGTGAGGTACCCGATATAATGTCTGGATAAGACTGTCATCAGTGTCACAGCATCTGCAGCTCCCTCAGCCACCTCTATCCTTCAACATCTCACCAGCTTCCTGTTACAAATTAATTGGTTAATCTCTCTAAGATCACAGCTACTGTTATAAAACCCAGTCCACAAAGACACAACATTCAGCCTGTAACCCTCTCAGTGTCTGATGCTGTGAAGGACATGATGCTGGGCAGTTAAATGAGCTGGGAAGCCTATCACTTCGTGAAAGCATCTAAATATCTGTAATGTCACTTTGCTAAAGCATCACTTTTTGAAGTGAACTAAGTGGCTGTGATGTCAGCTCTTGGAGGACAAAATTCTCTGTTTCTTCTTTTATGAACTCATTTCTCAGAGATGGTTGATGCTAGTTTTCATTGCTTGTTGTGGCCTGTTGAACCTACCACCCTCACATGTGATCCGTCTGATGAAAAGCCAACAGCACCAGTGGGCTGAGCTGTCCCAAATAGCCTTTGGGAGATCAGGGACTTGCTTTCTCCAGTGGACACTTTGTACCCCAGAAAGGTGAGCATCAATTAGGGCACTCAGCTTGTTGAAAGATTTACCCAGAGCAATCGATCAACTCAAAGGTTTCGAACACACAGTTAAAGAGCAACTGTCTCTTCAAATCCTAAGTGAAATAACATGGATTGAATCCCTGGAAAATCATCTGGGCTGAAGAAACTTAGGAAGCTGATCAGCCCTAGATTTCCTGTGCAGCCCATAACACCAAAAATATCGATTTTTATAAATTTCACTTTTAAACTTGGGCAGGCAAAATCATTTTAAACGGTCTAAACTTTTAAATGAAACCAAAGAAACTCAAAGATCTACCTCTGCTGTTTCTGGAGGCAGAGCATTTACTGTTGTCTCTAGCCCCTAACTAAACCCTCAAGAGAGAAGTCGAGGAGGTTGCTGTCAAAGCCATCAATAGTCATAGCAGATATCTCTGCCACTTCTGCCCTGGAGGACTCGAAGCTCTGCAACATGCTCCAGGCTGGTTTCAAACCAAAAGCAATCTTCTGACCCATTTCCACATCCTTTTGGGTCAGTCCATCTCTTGACTGTGCTGCCAGCAACACAAGTGTCGTGGGTGGAAGAAGGACATAAAGATTCTGCATTTTTCACACTGCAAAGACATACTTGTGGCTGCACCCTCAGTCTGCAGAGCAGTTCCCACAGCTTACTGCAATGCTGAGCTGATGCTCATATTCCTGGAAACTAGACTGCATATATTCCTTAGCACATAGGGTGAGGAAACCCTTTTTGTCTGCAGCTCATATTTTAGAAGCTCTTTAGTTGCTGTTAATGGTGGCACCTCTGTCTCCACCTGCTCCAGACTCCTCATGTTCCTCCTTATGCCTTCTTAGCTGTCTTCTCAACCCCCTCCTTTTAAATGTGTTCATCTCCTGTGTCATTTAACGTTGACATCAAAACTGTGTGGCTGGGCATCCCTTATTGCTCCTCCTTTAAATCTGCTGCTCCTTGCTTCTTGGTTGTCCAGCCTGCTCCAGCCACCTAGCTCCAGCTCTTCATTAATCTGAATGCCATCAGAGAAAACAACTGAAAGAGGAGTACTTTCCACCCACCCATCCATCTTCCTCTTAGCAGCCCTTCTCCTGTTGGAAGTTCCTCCAGCCTTGGCCCCCTGAGGTAGGGTCTGAGTGTCAGCCCACTGCCCTCTGCCAAGCAGCTGCTTCCACCCATGTTGACCCTCTGCACACAAGCTGCTGAGTTGCACAGTCAAGTGTTTGTCACTTAACATCTTGATTACTGTCACTTTTGTGATCTTGAGAGTTGCTCCTAGCCATGTCCCACTCCATTTTCTGGAGGTTTTCTGTCGTCTGCTTCACAACCTACACATGCAGAGCTAATCATATCGGTGAGCACAGGGATGGTCCTGTGGACTCAGAGCAGAGGTTTCTCTGGCCAGGCAGCAGCCAGGGGTGGGTGTTTAAGTGAGAATGTGAGAAATTGGGATGATCCCTACTCTGGCTGTCTCAGCCTAGCTGTCCCAGGTTTTTCACACTGAAGACCATTCCAGAGACCTGTGTTTGACAGCTGTAGGCAGAGCTGCTCTCAGAGGGCTTCTGAAAGCATCTGATGGCAATGAGTTCCTCAATGCAATAATGCACCCTAGGAGAAGGTACTTCCTTTTGTTTGTCCTAAATGAGTTGCAGGATAATTTCATTTTGTTCACACATAATGAGAAGTCATGAATAATCACTCATAATCACTTTCTCTGTGCTAGTCATGGCTTTACAAAACTCTAATCACTTACCTCTTTAGTCATCTCTCTTCAAGGCCAGAGCTCTTATTATTTAGTGTCCTTACATGAAAACATCTATTGTCCCAGCTGAGGATAATGCCCTCCCCACAGCTCCCACTGCCCCTGCACCCTTGGCATGCACTCATCCACGGTGCTTCTCCCATTTCACCCCAGACCTGGCTACCCTGGAGATGTCATAGGTCCAGGTGGCCTCTGTTCTATAGTGAAGCCCTCAGTTCTCTTGTCAGGAGATTCAGAGCAGAGCCCAAGGTGTTCAAGCCTAACTCACGTCTGGCTGCCTGGAGGGACCTGTGCCCAGGCAAAGATATAGAGCTTAATCCCAGTAGGAACAAGAGGACAGAGCAAGGCATGGTGCATCCCCAGGCACCACCATCAATGACATGTTCAATAGCACTGTCTTCAGCAGCCACTTCTGATGGGAGAATTTGGCTCCACTTCACCTTGATGCTGTCAGCCCCCTTAGCCAGAGAAGGAGACATATCTCTGGTCATCCCTGCGTCTCAAAGCACAGCAGAGGGAGGGTGATTGGTGGTCCAGCTCCACAGGGAACTGCTGGAGCAGCTGTCAGGAAAGGGAGGGGGACCAGCAGCCCTACCATCCAGAGAGAGCTGTAGGCCCTAATCTCAGCCCCATATGCAGAGGTGATGGGGAAACCTGGAGCCAGCTGACTGCTGCTCCAACAGGACTGGGGTCTGTGTGCCCATGGCTATGACAAGTACATTTAGACAGAAATGGCAATGGCTTGGAAATGTGCTTTAAGTGGTTAATAAAAGAGCATTTGTTCCACTGAAAGGGAGCAATGTATCTTCCCTTGGGGAAATTTTCTGTCCTTCCCCTATGAGGCAGATGTTTGCCCTGGTGGCATAGTCCTTTCAGAAGGCACTGTAGCAGCCCACACAAGGGATTTGGTCTGTACATGAAGAGTACCTCAACTGCTGCAGCTTTCACACCAAGGAAGGTTAGCTGGGAATATTCATAATGGCTCCTGTTGTGTGGGCTGGGCCATGAGGTTTTGCAAAGCAACCTCACAGCCATCAGAGTGGGAGCAAGACTGGAGGAGATGCTGATGGGAGGGCGGTATTGAGGGTGTGGGAGGGATTGGTGCTTGTTTGTGCAAAGTGGAGATCTGTGTGGGTGTGAGAAGTGTTCATGGTGCCCATGTGGGAGGAGGAACAGCTCACATCTCCTGTTTCTGTGCAGGGGAGGCTTTGCTGGGCCAGACTAAGAGAGTGATTGGGGAGCTGGTAAGGACCAAGCGGGTCAGAGGTGTAGGGGCACCAGTGGTGGGGCAGGAAAGGTTGGCAGTGCTATGGGGGGAAGATACCTTTAGGGGTGAAGGGATGTGTGAATGGGCATGAGGTAAGGGTGAAGGTGGTGGCCAGAACATGGTCTGGTGGAGTCAATCTGAACAGGAGTACATAGCATTCTTGTAAGCCCACAGACCCTCCTGCAAGAGGGAGGGGGTCAGCAGGCAGCTGTCCTCAGAGCTCAGCCAAAAACTTAACTACAGTGTTAAGGTCTGGGATTGCACAGTACAAGGGTCTAGTTTTAAAGGGGATGTCAAGGCTAGAGGCTGGGGTGAATGGGACCTGCCAGCACAGCTGAGGGGTGGGATGTCTGGATAGCCCCTATCCAACCATGCACTTACAGCCAGAGGAGTACCCTAGAAGAAGGTCTCATTGCTGACTGTGGAATTCTTTGGCAATGGTCAGGGTCTCTACTTTTTTGGAACCCAGGATACCACAGAATAATTCTGTTTAAAAGAGAACTTTAAGATGGTCAGGCCCAACCATTAATGAGCACCATGAGGTCACTGCTAAAGCATGTCCCTCAGCAGCACATCTCCATGGCTTTTCAATCCTGGCAGGGATGGTGACTCCACCACTACCCTGGGCAGCCTGTGCCATGGCTTGAAAACCCATTTGGGGAAGAACTTGTTCCTCATGTCCAACATCAACCTCCCCTGGCACAACTTGAGGCCATTTCCTCTTGTCCTATCACTCTCCAGGAAGATGGACAGAGCTGACATTATTTATCTGTCTGCCCATCGCAGCAGTGGCTTCAGGCTATCGATACAGAATCAATAGTGTGCTGCAAAGCCCTGAGCTGACTGTGGTACTTCTCCTCATGCAGGATAACATGTGTCTGTGTCTGGTGTTTGGCTTGGGTTCTGATTTGTTTTTCTTTTCTTTTTTTTTAAAAGTAATTGATTTCCTTTATTATCTTGGCTGGTAACTATTAATGGGATGATCAGTGTTGCACTCTGTTGGGAAAGGGAAGGAAAACGATAGGGCTTGTTAGAATGTTGTGTCCTCAGCATGGTCTCATGGTGGAAAGGCAAAACTCTAAAGGTCAGACAGCCTCTGGGTCCATCTGCCTTTTATGGAGCTTCTTCCCAATTTCAGGCAAGCTCCTGCTACTCCCTGAGTTCTATCATCTACATTGTCCCAAGTGTGCCACTGTCACCAAAATGTACTGAGACATTGTCTTCAGCAGAGCTGGGAATGGTCCCTGCACTTCACGGGGCATTAAACCAGAATAAGGGCTGGAGCCAGCACAGGGGGTTGAAGCCAGGACTGATGTGCTTGTGGCAGCTGTAGCTGGTAGCTGGTATCAGAGGGGACCGGATGCCACCCCACCAGCCATGTCTTGGGAGCAGAGACATCCTGCAAGGATGGGCAGCAGGGATATGAGATGTTCTTATCTCTGACCCCACCACCCCTCCAGAACAAACTGCTCCATGCAATGATAAAGGCAATCCACATCGGGCAGAGAAATAGGTGTAAATGTATTCTGCTTTCTCTCCCTGCCAGGCCAGGTTTTTAACCCACGCTGTCCCTGGCACAGCCAGCTGGGCACAGTAAGTGGAACCATCTGATCAAACATTCCCTCCTTCTCTCCCCCATGAAAGTCTAAAGTGCACTGTCAGTCAACAGACAACCGAAATTTCCTTTTCATCAACCGACAGCCAACGCAGACAAGATCTCAAATGTTAGTCAAAAGCAAACACCATAGGGCAAAGTCAGAGCTGGGTGGATTTGTTTGCCGAGCCTGGAGACTAAAGTCTCCCCGGGGAGATTTTGGGCACAGGGATGCTGCAGCGAGTGAGGTGCTGCCCAGTCCTAGAGTCCTGCTGCTGGGCAAATACGAGGAAGGAAGGGAGCACGACGCACAGCCCATGGAAGGGAAGAGGTTGCTGGAGAAGAGGGTAAAATCTGCCAATTTTTGCCAAGAGAGGATGTGAACCGGTGAGCAGTAGAGCCAAGCTCTGCCACTCCGGGTCCCAGGACGTCCTGGGAATCCGGGATACTGCCCCTTTAAAACGTGGGGACAAAAAGACGCAAATGAGGATCCGGCTGAAAATTAGTAGAGCAGAAAACTCCAAATGATGCAGAGCTAATTCCTTAAGTGTCAGACTGGCAGCTAGACCCTTCGCTTTTCAGCCCCCTGGCTCCGCAGCACCCTCAGGCAAGCACAGGGAGCTCCTGAGGGCCCCCCAGTCCTGGAGCCAGCCCCCTCAGGACCCCAGCAGCACCCTGGGCTGGCCCATACCACCTACCTGGGCTTCTTTTGGCAGCTGCAGCCGCCAGCAGCCCCGCGGCATCGCCCCTGCCCAGCCGAAAGGGCAGGGGAAGTTTTTTAATATACTTTTATTGGTCTGTAAATTTCTTTTCTTTCCCCACCGGCTTGGATCGATGTTTGCAGTTTACTGAAGTCCCAGGCACACAGATTAAATCCTCTCCCTCTATTACACTAGATGGGCTTTTATTCTCCTTCTGATCACTCAGAAATAAACACAGTGCGACGGAACGGGAGAGGGGGGCAGGCAGGAGGAGGGGTGGGGGCTGACCAATTCCAGACCTGTTTATTCCCTACCAGCCTAGCAGCTCACGATCATTAAACAAGTCACTTAGTCTGCAAGCTGCTGTATCCCCTGTCCTCTGCTCCTCTTGCCTTCCCCTTTCCCCTGCCCTTCCCCTCCCTCCCTCCTTTTCCCTTCTCCTCTCCTCTTTCCCCTTCCTCTCCCTCCCCCATTATTTTTAGAAGAACAATAATAATTAGGCAGAGCAGCCTCTAACACAATTGTTTCAGCCTGAACAGGCAATTAGGACAGGCAGAGTGAGGCTAATGAATGGCGCATGGGTTCCCCCCAGTCTGTCCTGCTGCCTGGCCCCCTCCGTCCCCTCCCCACACCCCCCCAGACGTGTGTATCTGCTCCCGAGCTGCCTTTTCTAACGCGGGCAGGAGCTGGCAGCCAGCGTGGCCCCCCCAAGGCCATGGACAACCCAGCCATGATGAGCTGGCAAAGAGGGGGACGAGAGCGCGTGAAGCGAAGGGTGATGAATGGGAGCTAGGAGCTGCGGGCAGGGGGATGGGGATGGAGATGGGCTGCAGCCGAGCTGCCAAGCTGCGGCTTTGGCAAGGGGACTTGTCTATAGAATAAGAGTGACAGGCCATGAGCGGCCCCAGGCCCTCTCGTGTGCAGGGGAGCGAAGGCAGTAGCCAAGCATCTCCCTGAGGCTTTGCATAGGCTAGGAGCAGGAGATCCTGGGTCCTGCTGTGTGGAAGGCAGGGCAGGAGCAAGGACCCTGGTGCGTTAGTCCATCGTGGGCAGGGGTGGGGCCAGAGGAGGGGCATCACCTAGGCCATGGAGCACATGGAGCACAGTGTATGCTGTCCCTGATACTGGCGCTGGCCATGGGACTGACGTCCCTGTGCGCAGATGCCCTTGTAATGACTGTTCCCAGAGACGTGGTGTGGTACCTGGGGCCAAGCAGCTGTGCTGAAATATTCATGCCAACCTCACTTTGAAGACAGCATGATTTCTTGGAAACTTGCTGCGTGTCTTAAATGGAGCTGTCTGCTCTGCACAGATGCTCTGGCCATGATGGGAGCAAGCAGGGTCCTGCAGGGTGGATGAGACACTGGGAAGCAGGAGGGGTGTCCCTTTTTGGTGTGTGACATTCACGCCCTTCAGAAGGATGTGGAGCATGGTCCATGGGAATGAAGGTGTTCCATGGTGCTCAGGAGGTTTGGGTACAACTCCAGTGCTTAACTCACCTACACAAGTGGGTGTCAAGAGATGTCCTCAGCAAAGAGCTAATGCTTGTCCCTGGTGTTCTCCCAGCTCCGTAGCCTGATTCAAGTGTGGGGCTGCAGAAAAGGATGTGCAGTTGGAAAAGGGATATTGGGGGTGCTCTCGTGGATCACATGCTCCACTGTGTACCCAAGCTAGCCCTAGGCTACCTCAAACTGAAAGAACTTTAATTATAGTTAAGCAAGGGGACCTTTTGGCCCCCAGGTGCTCAGCATACAAAGGCAGTGTAACACCTAATGGCAGTCCAAACAGGAAAACAAAACTACCTTTCCACCTAGTCAGAAAAGCCTGGAAGCTGTCTGTGTACTGCCTCCTGTTCCACAGCCCACCATAATGTATCACAAATCCCAATGTAATTTGCTGTCCCTCAGGCCTCTTGGTATTACTGCTTTCCAAATGTCTCTCTCCCAGTCTCCATGGTGTTAAATTATATTTCCCCAGCTGGATTACTTTGCATTTGTTCAGAATGAATTTCATTTGGCTATTTCCTTCCTATGCCTGACCCTTCTTTCCCAGTGCATTATCTTTTAGCTCTTTGTCCTCACCAGGATTTGCAGCACCTTCCCATTTCATATCCTCTGCAAATTTAATTAACATGCTCTTTACCCTCCCTCCTTCAGATCAAATGAAGATGTTAAAGGAGAGCAGACCTGGCACAGATCTAACCACTAACCACTAACAACAATACAAGTACCTTGCACTTAAATTATGCACTTTCCATCAGAAGATTTCAAGAGCCATTGCTGAACTGGATAAGTATAATTATTAAAGCTGGGAACTCCACCACATTGGGGAATTTAATATTTGAGGTCTGCCTGAGGGCATATGTCTTGTTGACTGTTATGTTGCATAGACCTTGACAGTCCTGGGACAGATGTCCCTACAGTGTTGTGCCTGTCATGCTAGTCTGGCTTTATGGACACAGAAGTCCCTGTCTGGGTGAACCTCCCAGCTGGGAACCCCCAGTTCAGAAGAAGCAAAGCAGTGACCTGGCAGTTGGCTCAAAAATGTCTTCTAGTTTGATTCCAGCAAATGAACCAATGACACACTTTGGTTTGACTGAATTAGGAAACACAAAATGCTTCAGCCTTTGTCTGTAGTCATGCAATGGGGAAACAGAGGCACAGAAGTAATGGTTTATGTGTGGCTGTGATTCACTTGCCTTTAGGTGACTGAAGGAGGAATATGCTGTGGGAGCACGAGCAGCCCCTCTGGAGAGTCACTAGTCTGACCTCCCTGGGGCTGGGAAGAATCCCCCTTGGATTCTGAGGATGTGGGGATCTCACATTGTTTTCCCCTGGGCACTGACTGTATTCTTCCTCCCTCCTCCTGCACCCTCCATGGGGAGCATGAACTGGTTCTTCCCGTGGGGACACCAGGGGACCACCCCCACCAAAGAGCCTCTAAAATCCTGCTTTGGTTTCATCTTAAGAGCAACATGCAATTGTGTGGCAGCTCGAGCTGAGTGTAAAAGGGGTTTGTAAGACACAGTTACCGAGTTCTTTACAAGGGAATGGACTTTCTTCTTTCCTATTTTCCAACATTTAACAGCTAAATGTTCTCATCTTGTTAATGTTACCTTGATGATGAATAATGTATACTGCTCCTGCTCTGTGTGATACTGTGTTCTTGAGTCTCTGCTGCATTGTGCCTGCACATACAAGCACACAAGCCTACTATAAAGTTTTCTTCCTCCACCTCCTCCAGCTCTAATGAGCACAAGAGAAGCCATAGAGAGGAATGATGCCTCAGGAGCATCTCAGTGGGTGTAGACCCTGAAAAGGGGTTTCACTGCACTCACTGCTCAACCTTTCTCACCTTTATATTACATGAGGCAATACAAACTTACCTCAGACCAAAGAACCTGAGTGTAGAGGTGGCTGAAAGCAAAACTCCATGGCTACATCTTGGGTGTGATGGAGAAGGCAGCAGCACAGAGGACCCAGCACCTCTGCATAGCTTCCTCCTAAGAGTGGACAACTTGCCTAGGGCTGGAAAATCCTGCAGATTGCTCTTGGATGATGCTTGCATGGCTTTTCCTTTACTTGGCTGGCAGTTGTGCTTTCCTGGTAATGCCCACAGTCCCCAAGGTCCACTGCTGCCACAAGCCCTTACATTGCAGAAGAAATTCCGTTATTCAGTGGCTCTGCAGCTCCTGAGCCTGGCATTAGTTCTTCTGGTATTTTTCTCTCCTGATAAGTCAGCTCATATCCTTGATTTTCACAGCAATATTTCAGAGCAGCTAAGCAGGAATTCAACTGCTGTTTATAACAGAAGGAAAATAAACCCCAATGCCATTTAAGGAGAATATTGATATGGCACTGAATGGGGGTGAAGGGACCGTGAAATCCCAGCTGGAAATTGGTAACATCTTTCTAGCACTGGAGCAGTGAGCTCCCAAACTGCCTCCTCCTTAGAGGAGTGGGATTAAGAAACCAAATTTCTCTTAGAGTAAACCATCATTCGTCTGGAAAAGAAATGAGCTAACACTGTCTGCTGGGAGCTGAATATTGCAGCCATGGTAGCCTTCTAGCCTAGCTTTCTGGGTCAGATCTGCCCCAGGTAGCATCTTTGTGCTCTTGTGGCCAAGAAGGCAAATGGTCTCCGGGGATGCATTAAGAAGATTGTGACCAGCAGGTCGAGGGGGGGTCTCCTCCCCCTCTGCTCTGCCTTAGGGAGGCCACAGCTGCAGTACTGGGTCCAGTTCTGGGCTCCCCAGTTCAAGGGAGACAAGGGCCTACTGGAGAAAGTCCAGCAGAGGCTACTGAGATGGTGAGGGGACTGGAGCATCTCTGGGAGGAGGAAAGGCTGAGAGTCCTGGGGCTGCTTAGCCTAGAGAAGAGCAGCCCCAGAGGGGATCTGCTCAGTGATTATCAATAAAGGTGGTGGGGCACCACCTATAAAGGGTGGGGACAAGAGGCTGGAGCCAGACTCTGCTCAGTGGTGCCCAGGGACAGGCCAAGGGGGCAGTGGGCACAAACGGGAACCCAGGAAGTTCCATCTGAAGAGGAGGAAAATCTTCTATGCTGTGAGGGTGCCTGAGCCCTGGCCCAGGCTGCCCAGAGAGGTTGTGGAGTCTCCTTCTCTGGGGAGATTCTAAATGTGCCTGGAGGTGATGCTGGGCAACCTGCTCTGGGTGACTCTGCTTTAGCAGAGGGGTTGGTCTGGATGACCCCCAAAGGTCCCTTCCAATCTCTACCATACTAGGATTCTGTGGCTGTGGCCTCCATGCTTTAACACTGCTAACTGATGAGGTAACCACTAACTAGCAACTAGGGCTCCCATTTATCATTTCTAAATGAGTTTCCTGCCATAAAAAGGAGGTAGGACCCCTTCTTATTTTCCCTGCCTCTGCTTAAGCCAAACTTTCAACCCACATTGGCAGCATGACCTGGACTTTCTCTCAGGAGTCCTGGCAATGAATCAGACTTCCTGATGAGAGCCAGTCCCCCGATTTTCCCCCCCAGTATGCACCTTGCACACATTTCCAGAGCAATCAATTTTCTCCGTGCTTCCAATATCCATCCTCATCTGCGCAGAGCACGGAGCCGGCTGGTGAGGGCCACTCTGGGATGCACACTGTGCTGGAGATGGAAGATAGTGCCTATGCCTGCACATCAAAGTCAGGATTTTTTTTTCCCCTTTCTTGCTGTTCTCTGCACAATTTATTATCAGAGACTTGTGCCAATCTCCCACGTGTGGCCTGTGCTCGTACACACGCCTTCAGCCTCAGCTGCGCGCAACCGTACAGGCACATGCTGCCAGCGAGCTGAGAAAGCTGCTGCTGCTGCATTTGATTTATTCCATCCAGGTAAGTAGTCTTGGCTGTGAATTGTCCCCTTCTGAGTGCCAAATCTTCTTGGCTGGGATTTCACATCTCAGGAACAGCAGCATCCAGCTCTTCCTGAAGCTGGAAGCTGGGAAATGCACTTGGCTGTGGGGAATGTCCACTGTGGTGTGGAGGGGCTGCCTCTGAAAGGAGGGAGGGTAAACTGGAAGTGAGTAGGCTTGGAGGAATGAGGTGAGAAGAGCACTGACAGCTGTGTGATGTGAACAGCCACTTGTCGGGCCAAAAGTGGACAACCTCAGCTCTGTGTGAATCTCTCCAGCTCTCAGTGCCATGAATCTCATTTTGTCCTGTTAAATTATTCATCTAGCAATAACAGCTAACCCCCTCCACCATGCCTCAAAGCCCCAGCCAGAGACTCATGTGGCCTCTATCTCCCACTAACCCGATGGAGCTTGAGTGCAGGCAGGGAACAGAGGTGAAGGGACAGTGCCAGGGGAGAGAAAGGGAAGCTGGATGTGCTTGTGTCCCTGAGCTGGTGGCTCCTGGTGTCCTGTACCCCAGAGAAACATACAGCAGCTCAGGGACAGCTCTGTCCTAGGATGTCCCAGAGGTGAGGACACAGCCCTGTCTTGGTGCTGCAGGCTCCTGCATGCTGTGACTCAGCAGAGTCACCACCATATGGCAGCTGAGCTTTGGGTGCAGCTGGTACCCAGAAGGCATCAGAGGATGGAAGTTTGTGCTACAAAGTGCCTAACAGTGATGTCAGCTTGGGGAATCTGGTGCTCAGTCCTGCACCCCAGAATGAGGTCAAGAAACTTCACTGACTCTAAGGAACCAATATTTTTTTGGCGGAGTGCATTTAAAGCCAGTTCAGATTCTCAGGTCCTCAGAGTAGCTCTGCTGGGGCAGGCAAGGCCCCTGTATATTGCAGTTAAAGTGGGGCTGAGCTGAGACAGAGGGAGAGTGTGGAGAGAGATCTGTAGCCAGCAGGATCACCAAAGAACAGCAAGCCAGTGGGACTGCCCCGCATGGAGTGCTGGGAGCCCCTGCTTCATGGAGGGTCCTGGATTTGTGGGTGATCTCCACCCAGTCTGGGACTTTCCTTCATTATCCCAGGATTAAGTAGAGCAGAACTCCCTGTGAAGTGCAAGGGCTGTGTTGTGCAGCTTCCCAAATGCCCTGGGAATGATAATCCTCTCTTCTCCAGCAGCTGCAGAGCCCCGTAATACCAAGTGCTTCTTCTCTGCTAGGAAGCCTGTGTACTGGGCTCTCTGACATCCCTACCCTGCTCCTGTCCTGGTTGCCCACTGCTGGACTTTGTAACAAGCTCTTTGACCTGAGGCTATTCTTTCTAGAAGGAGTGAGACCTCATTTTATGAATTATATGAGAAAAAATCACCCTGAAAGCCTAGACAGACACTGAGGTCATCCAGGTCATGCAAATTCTTCATAGATTCTCCTTCTTGCATCCTTGCATCATACTGTAGTTACCACAAAGATGGACTTGTGATCTTCCCCTTCTCTGGGCACTGCAGGACCAGCCTGAGTGTTGAGGCAGCAGCAGCCCCTCAGAACAACAGGAAGTCAGTACTGCCTTGCTGGAGGTGGTAGAACCCTCCTCAAGCTTGGTAGAAAGAAGCACTTTTGCCAGGACCTGCTCTACAGAGCTGTTTAAAGAAAGCCAAGCAAAAGAATGTCCAGGATGGTTGAGAGTGTGCTGGGTGGAGGGGGCAGAGCTCTGCCTCCCAGGGAGAAGAATAAGCAAGACTTGGATTTTCCCTGCATGATGCCACTTCTCTAGAGGTGGAAGAGGCCTTGGAAAAGCTACCGTGACAATGTGCATGAAGCTTGAGTGGAGAAAGAATCTTTGTGTTGAAAGAAGAGGGGAATTTTTCTGGTTGTAGATGGGGAATTTTGCATGGGGAGCCCAGAGTATGGGTTCCAGCAGTGTTTAGCATGAGCTGCCACAAAGAAAGGAAAATACTGTCAAAGGCAATGCCCAGCAGCAGCATGGCTAGACATTAGTGCACTGATGTTACTAGAGAGAGAGCTGCTTTCATGCAGAATAGCCCAGGAATGCTAACGAAGGGCTGAGTGAAATCTCCTCTGTAAGGTTACACAGCCTACGAGGTTTCTGAGTTAGAGAAAACCACAGCACAAAGCCTGGCTGCTTCCAAACCAATATGACAGATTTGTCTTAAAGATTCTGTGTAAGGAGAAACCGCTGAAGCCAGGGTCAATAACCAAGAGCCCTCCGTGGGGCCAGCTGACACAGACTGCCATGACCTTGCTGAATGGACACTTTCTGTGCAGTGTTGTGGTAGAGCCTGGTGGGTGGAGGGGCAGGGGAGAGGGATGCTGGCCTCGGGGAATAGCCAGACCAACCTTCCTCAGTCTTCCCTTGTGGAGGCTGCAGTGTGAGAGCTTTCCATAGGATCTCATCTTGCCTTTGTAAATGCTGGGGGTCAAGAGGTTCCCTGACCTTCCTCCCCAAGGGTGGCTAACTGCAGTGCATGTTGGCATCCTGCTTATTTCACACCCCAGCAGGAAACCGGTGCTGGGTCTTGCTGGGTATTTGCTGAGCAAGAGTCTCTCTATGTGCTGCCTTTTCTTCTCCTGTTCTCCAGGTGGCCAGGTGTCCTGCCTCTCCCTGCCCCCTGGCATCTCAGCAACCCTGAGCTTTACACTACCTTCCACTCACTTACCCCGACTCACCAACATGTCACTTACACCAGCAGTCATGTCACCTCTGATTCTGGCCCATAATGCGCAGTGTGTCACCTCAGCAGAGGATTAACCACAGAGAGCTTTAGAGTCAGCCAAGCAGAAAGCAAAGCATATGTCATCTCTCCTTATGTTTACAGGAGAGAACATCACCTGGCATCACCAGAGACAAGGGCACACGTTGAGTGATCTCCTCCTTGGGAACCAGTGCAGCTCCAGCACGTCCAAGGACATCGCCCCAGCAGCTCTGCGTGCAGGTTGCTGCCGATGGAGCCCATGCACCAGCTGCACCCACAGTTGGGAGCTCACCCAAGCCTCCTGTCACTGCAGAACTATATCCATTTCATTTGTCTTGGAATTCAGAAGGGGAAAATACATTTCTTCAGGGCAGCAGTTGCATAAAGACACTTGAAAGCAGAGCCCAGCCTGATCTATCGAGTCCTAAGGAGACTTAATTGCAGAGCAGTTTGCTGCAAGCTTTCCATGAAATGCTCATCTCCTTTGCTGTGTCACCACGCGTTTGGCACTCCTTTTCATCACAGTCTCCTCCTTTAAAGTCTGTATCTTTTAGAACTGCTTCTCCTGCAGTGTTTTTGCTCTTGTATTTCACACCTCTGGACAGCTCTGGTTGAGATCCTTCAGCATTGCTCCTCCATGAGCCTTGGGAGAGCTGTGGTCCCATTCATTCAGCCCAGAAAGGCATAGTGGATGGGCAGGGAAATGTGTTTATCCTCCTCTTTTTTTTTTTTTTTAAGATCTTCAGATTCCCATTGTATTTCATACCCTGGCTGTCTTTTGTCTCAGTCAGAAGAATACACAGCACCTCAGGGCTCATCTCTCCACCCAGCTTTTAAAGCATTGTACTTGTCTCATCGCTGGCTCTTGTCTCCAGGAGCTAGTGTGTCAGCACAATGGGTTACTACCTGCCACAGTGCCTCTTAGTTATCTGCTTCTTCTTCAGTTTTTCCAGTCCCTCCCCAGCTCATGCAGTGACAGCCTCTGGGAGAGGGAGCAGTGGAGGAACCTCCTCCTACAGACCAGTTGCCCTAGTGCTGGTTTAATATCCCCATGGAATGAGCTATTCTGCTTTTGTTTCTGTCACAGCAAAGGTTTCTTTCCTGTCACTTGCAGCCTGGTGGCATGGGTATGCTTGCATTCCATGGTGGATCTGCACACATCCATGTGAACATGGTCTTCTCCTTGGTCAGGAGCAGGCCAGCTCCCCAACAGAGCAGCAATCTCCCTGCTGCAAGCGGTGCTGCTCCTGTGCCAGAGACCACCTACAGCTGCCAGTGCCCATGTCCAACTTTTTTGGCCATTCCTAGGTGCTCTCATGCTTGTGTGGTTGGCCTTCCACCTTTCCTACACTCCTGCAAGACCACAAGGAGGATATCCAGCTACATATCAGAGACAGGCCAAGGGATGCTGAACCACATCAGGACTTAGAAATCCTCTATGGTCACAATCTTTTTAGCAGGACCTGTTGTGACAGGACAATGGTGAGAATTTCAAACTATAAGAGGGACATCTAGACTAGATAGAAGGAGGAAATTTTTTATGCTGAGGGTGGTGAGACACTGGCCCAGGTTACCCAGAGATGTGGTAGGTGTCTCTTCCCTGGTAACATTACAGGACAGGTTGTTTAGGGCTCTGAGCAACCTGATCTACTTGCAAGATGTCCCTGCTGACTGCAGGGGAGTTGGAACAGATGACCTTGAATGGTCCCTT
The DNA here is from genome assembly GCA_013399015.1 of Galbula dea. Classification (NCBI taxonomy): domain Eukaryota; kingdom Metazoa; phylum Chordata; class Aves; order Piciformes; family Galbulidae; genus Galbula; species Galbula dea. The sequence goes on from VWZX01000354.1 coordinate 1,724,923, forward strand.
CCCACCCAAACTAGTCTGTGTTTCTATGATTCTATGTTGGGATTATTGAATCCAAATTTCAACCTTTCTATCCCATACATGTGCCATTGGTGCCATCACCCAAATAATGAAGCCTGGACATAGCTGAGGACTTTGGGTACCTGCTGGTCTCCCCAGATTACACCAAGAGATGGTAAAGGTGTCCAGACATGCACAGTGGAGACCATGTGTGTGCTCCTTTTCTCCGTACTCTGCCTAGTGAGGCCACAACTGCAGTACTGGCTCCAGTTCTGGGCTCCCCAGTTCAAGAGACACAAGGAACTGCTGGAGAGAGTCCAGCAGAGGCTACCAAGATGCTGAGGGGACTGGAGCATCTCTGGGAGGAGGAAAGGCTGAGAGCCCTGGGGCTGCTTAGCCTAGAGAAGAGTAGACCCAGAGAGGATCTGTTCAGTGCTGAGCAAGAGCTAAAGGGTGGGGACAAGAGGATGGGGTCAGACTCTTCTCAGTGGTGGTGAGGGACAGGCCAAGGGGCAGTGGGCACAAACTGGAACCCAGGAGGTTCCATCTGAACAGGAGGAAAATCTTCTTTGCTGTGAGGGTGCCAGAGCCCTGGCCCAGGCTGCTCAGAGAGGTTGTGGAGTCTCCTTCTGTGGAGAGATTCCAAATGTGCCTGGAGGTGATGCTGGGCAACCTGCTCTGGGTGACCCTGCTTTAGCTGGATTAGATGATCCCCAGAGGCCCCTTCCAACCCCTACCATTCTGAGATTCAGGGACTGATACATCTCTCACTCACTTCAGGCTTTTGCACCTGTGTACCTGCTCACCCCATCACTTAGGCATATGCAATGACTTAGGCATGTGCATGCTCATCCATTTGTGTGGCTGTAAGGTCTGCTCTTGATTTAAGCAGGAATTTGAGGGTCTCTAGGCTTGTAGGAGGTGTCATGGGCTGGGCAGCAGGTGGGAGGGGGTGAGCTCATGCATGCATCCCTGTGCAAAGTGCCTGACACACCTCTAATGAGGATGATTGAAGGCTGAGTGCAGGATGATACAGAACAATATAAGTAAGTGGTTTTAGTGTCAGCAATCTTCAAACTTGCTGTCAAAGGGAACATTTAAACGATTTTCCTGCTACTCCAACGCATTCAGGTTATATTTATACCCAGAGAAAACTGGTGCTATAAATGTCAGGTTTGGAGAAGGGCTGGCTGCATCCATCAGCAGAGGAATTAGAAAGTAAGGAGGAAAGATGTATCATTGCCAGCTGACAGACCTGTCTGGAAAGAAAATCCCTGGGGCCTGGCCCCATGCCATGGTATGCCCCAGGCTGGGGTGTCTGCCCTGACACTGTGTGTTTGCACACAGTGGGTAGAGCAGGCAGAGCCCCAAGCTGACCAGAGCTTTGTGAGGGAAGAACCTGAAGCATTTACAAGCCAGCTTTTAACAGAACACAAGACAACCATAAAAAATGGTGAGAATTCTGTTTTGCTGGAGTGAGAATAAAAATAAAAGAGATTGTAAAGAAGCCTTGCCCTGCCCACAGTCCAGGGGGCTTCATGCTTTTTTCTAGGTTTCTTCTCAGTCTAGCAGCTTTCAGTGGTTTCCAGCAGCCCTCCATGGTGTCCCCTGGGTCTCTTGTCCCTTTCTCCAGGCCAGCTAGGCATCTGCTCCCTGGGCTTCTCAGCATCCAGGCTGAGTATCAAGTCCCTTGCCTGCCAGCTCACTGCCCTTGGCCTGGCAATGCCCTTTGGAAAACACTGGAAAACCAGATGGTCTTACTACCATCCTTGCAGCTGGAGGGCGGCCTTTGTACTTCTCTGTCCAGGGGTATTGGCTTCTCTGGGTCTGTTCTGAAAGTGCTTGACTTCAGAGGGTGGTGGAGCATTGCAACAGGCTCCCCATGGGAGCAGTCACAGCACCAAGCCTGACAGAATTCAAGAAGAATCTGGACAATGCTTTTAGACATACAGTGTGATTTTGGGGGTTGTCCTGTGCATAGATAAGGGTTGGACTGGATGATCCTTGTTGGCCCGTTCCACCTCAGGACATTCTATAATTCTATGGCTGAGTTTCCAGCCCAGCACTGGCCAGGCTGTCAGGTTTTCCAAAGTACTGATAGGCAGTAAGGGGCCCCTTCTTCTAAAGCACCCCTTCTCAGGAATCACCTGTGGGAATGCCTTCTGCAGAGCATCTCCATCCAGCTTCAACCACCACAGAGCTGGTTGCCTGATGGTGGGAGACACACACAGAGGAGTCTACAAGAAAGGAACGATATTGGGGGCTGAAGCAGCATAAAGTGTGAAGCTATTGCGAGGGTGGAGATGGAAGATTTGGCCCTTCTTATCCCTCCAGGGGTGGCCCAACACCTGCTTTCAGGAGAGGCACAGTGAGCAGAGTGGTGTGATGTGTGAAGGTGTGTGGGAAGGTGAGATACACATAGGGCATTTCAAAAGCTTTACACAATTCCTGGGATGTCTGCAGAAAGCCAGAGCTTTCAGGAAGTCATTTAGGATCTCTCAGGTAATGAGGAATGAATCTCCAAGACACATTTGCTTTGCTAGAGCTCTGCCAAAGCAGAGCTATTGGGAAGATGAACATCCTCCTTGCAGGTCAGAGTTTGCAGACACCTCTGTAGGAAAGGAGGATTGGATACTTTCAGTGTAAGGACCTCTCCCCGTGAGTAGGCTCTACAATATAACCAACAAACTGTAGTTTCCTTGCACCCAGTGCATGGAGAAGACCTTTTGGTGGTACATATGTTGCAGTATAACAGCATCTAGGAAGTTGCACAGTTCAGATTTTGCTGTTGATGTAAGACAGCTTTGTATGACAGCACATCTGATGTCAGTGCCCGACCGTGGGCCGAGAGCACTGCTGCTCACAGAGCCCTGTTCCAGTACAAACTGGCTCTGATGGTTCAGCTGTTCAAAGCATTCGGTGGAATTTGCTTTTTCCCCAGCAAACTTCCTGCCATATCCCATCTTGCCTGCCCTTTTACAGCCACTGTGTAGCCAGGGCAAAGCTGGAATAAAGAGCATGCCGTTTGCTGTTGCAAATTTGACAGAAATATGATCATGTATTCAAACACAATCCAGGTCAAATTGGCACTGGCAAGAGGAGCAGCAGCACACAGCTCCTGCTCAATGGAAGGACTTGCTGAAATTCACTTAATTGCTGGGCAAAAAAAAACAAAACAAAACAAAAGAAAATAAACAAGAGAAAAAAAAATTGACATTCCCAAGAACCTGTCTTGTATCAGCAGGAAATCATTCCTAGTTCAGTTAACAGGTTATGTTGACAAGTCTAAGAGCAAGAAAAGGTCAGCACAGCAGGGTGTGTAGGAGGGCAGGAGGGGATTCCAGTGGCAGATGCAATGGGAGCTCATCTCTGCCCTGAAACCTCCTCCAGCTTTGCCTCCCCCCAACCATCCTTCCATGCAGTGTGTGCTGACTCTCGTGCCTCCTGCCTCCCAGCCATCTGCCCTTACAAAAAGCTCTGGGAACGGAGCCCGCGCACGCTGCTGCCACAGCCAGCACTTTGGAAAGGCAAAACACAGGTCTGGGTCAAACTGCATCGTTGCAAGACCCTCACCTTTAGCGTGCACCACGTGGACCACTGGACTCCTCAGCCAGCCTTGCTGCCAGGATGCCTGTGAAGGAATCACCTCTGCACACCTTGGATGTGTCCTGGGCACCTCGGCTAGGGGTGCTGCATGCAGCCTGTCAGCCTACCCCTGCCAGAATGGTAACAAGCTCTCTCCCATCACAGCACTGTTGAACTCCCCCCAGCCAATCCCCTGCTGGTAGGCATGGCTTCACCTGACAAAGGGGGTGTAGCTGGAGAGCATGCAGGTAAATGTTGGATTTGGAAAACAGGAGGAGAAAGAAGGTAACTTCTTCAATCTGTGGGAGCCTGTTGGGGAATAAAAATGATTATTGGTCTAAGAGTGAAAGCAGAAAGAGATCCAGAGCCAGAAGATGTGTATTAGCAAATTCAGAATAGATGGGAGGTCTAGAGGGCAATTAACATGTCCTAGGGCATTGGCAATTTCCATTTCCTGGCATCTTAACTTTTGTTTCCTCAGAAAAAAAATCTGGTTCAGTACAAACAAAATTTAGTTGAGGGAAGTGGCAGCACCAGGATGTCCTATTAGGCCTTCAGTGCTCTGAGTGTATAAAGGCAGCATGGGCAGCAACACATGCCCTTGGGCCATCTCCAGATGGACTGATCATCTCTCTGCATTGATCTGGGGGATAAAAAAATGAAATAAATAAAACCCCCAGTCATTTTGGTGACTATTCTCCACAATTGTGCTGCCACTGCTCTACTGCCTGGCAGCTGAGGCAAGGAGAGGAAAGAGGCAGGAGGTGGAGGAGTGTTTAAGCAGCTCCTGAGAAAGTCACTGGTAAGTTCTGGGTCCTATCACCACAACAGCACTGAGTAATTCTAATTTCATAGAATCACAGAATGGTTTGGGTTGGAAGGCACCTTTCAAGGTCATCTAGTCCAACTCCCCTGCAGTCAGCAGGGACATTTGCAAGTAGATCAGGCTGCTCAGAGCCCCAGACAACCAAACCTGGAATGGTTCCAGGAATTGGACATCTCCCACTTCTCTGGGCAAGCTGGGACGATGTTTCACCATCCACAGCATGAAATAGTTCTTCCTTCTATCTAGCCTGAATCTCCTCTTCTAGTTTCAAACCATTGTCCTGTCACAACAGGCCCTGCTAAAAATTCTGTCCCCACCTTAATTATAAGCCACTTGAAGTACTGAAAGACTGTAATAAGCCCTCCCTGGAGCCTTCTCTACTCCAGGCTGAACAATCCCAACTCTCTCACCCTGTCCTCACAGCAGAGAGGTTCCAGACCTCAAATTGTTTTTGTGGCCTCCTCTGGAGCTGCTTGTTCATGTCTGTCCTGTGTTGAGACCTCCAGAGCGGGACCCAGCACTGCAGGTGAGGTCCCCCCAGAGCAGAGCAGAGGCAGAGTCCCCTCCCTTGCCCTGCTGGCCACACTGCTAGGGATACAGCCCAGGACACAGTTGGCTTCTGGGCTGTGAGCACACATTGCCAGCTCATGTCCAGCTTTTCCTTCACCAGTCCCTCCAGGTCCTTCTCCAGAGGCCTGAACATAGTTTCTCAAGGAACACAGTTTGGGGATGATGCATATCCTCACACTTCATCTGCTTCTTCCTCCCAGCACAGGACATTTTTGGCATCTCCCTTCTGTGGTGCTGCTGAGTAGGACACAGGACAGGCTGGGTGGCACAGTACCTCTCTCCAACAGAGCCCAGAGCAGATGCCAGGGAAGAGAGAAGATCAGGCAAGCATACATGATGTTCCCCTATAATCACCCCCCATCCTCCCACAATCTGCAGCTCAGGGACTTCCTGGGCTAGGCATCATTACTGTGTTGTTAGTAACCCTCTGTGCACTTCTCTTCCATCCCATCTGCCCTTGAACCTTGGGGAGATTTTTAATCTACTCGTGTTCTCTACACACTTTGCACTTCCCCTTTGCAGGTCGAAATGAAGGCACAGCAGGGAAGTCAGAGAGCTGGCCGTTTCTTTTCTGATGCACCATGGAAATCAGAGATGGGACTGAGAAAGATGAAGGTTTCATGGAGCCTGGGAGCATTTGCATGGCATCAGATAGCAGAGGCAGCAGAGGATGGAGAAGTAGGGTTGAAATAAGACCCTGGAGCCTCTGGTTTGGATTCAGCGTCTGTCAGGGTCAGGTTTCTGCAGTAAAAAGCAAAGAAAATTATCATTGTCCCATCAGGACAAACTCGGGAGGAACTGATGACAGGGAGGAGAAGCACCACCCTCTCACCCCCAGCTCAGCCACTGCTCTCCAGCCACAGCCCAGGCAGAGGGATGCTCCCAAACGTATTGCTTACATCCCTGACAGAGCTCTACACAGCAATGCTCCTCCTGCAGCTGGCTTCCAGGTGTTCCCAGCAATCTTAACCACCTCATCAGTATAAGGAGCTGCAGGACATAACCCCAACCTACCCTGTGGGAGGAACAGGCTCCTCAGGAGCACTACAGTGCTTTGGGTTAACCCATATCAGCAGGTAGTTTCCTCCAAAGTGAGAAAGGAAGCTCAGCCTCTGTCCATGCCCAATGCCCAGCTCACAAGTAGCTGCATGGGAGGATCAGGTCTCTACAGGGTCTTCTCCTCTCAGTGCTGCAGCTTTGTCTCATTCGTGGGGCTTTTACCTTCCCACTGCTGCAGACAGCTGGACACTTCCAGACACTACCAGGCAGCCCAGGTCTGGCAGACCTCAGCACGAGGATGCTGTAGAGATTAGTGCTTTCTCCTGACCTGAGCAGCTCACCAAGTCTTATTTTTGTTAGCAAGAGAAAGGATTAGAAAGTCATATTTCTGAGTTGTAATCCTATTTCAAAAAACTCTGAATCCCTTGTCCCTAAGCAGAGAGGACCTGTTCAAGCTGCTTTCCCAGCTGATATACTGAGTACCTCTACCCTTCCTATGGCTTTTCACACCCACAGGTACATGCAGGTGATGGTGTGTGTACATGCATGGAAACATCCTCCCTTCCAATAGGGCTTCCCACAGCATGGCTCAGCCCCAGTGCTGCTGGAACTATTGTTTCAGGCTCTGTATAGGCATCTGATTCTTACCCATGTCATACTTCATAAGAAATGCTGGTTATGCCTCTGAGATCAGTGAGGTGTCTCCCACCCTTTCTTCACCTTGCCAAAGCTGCCTGGCTTCAGTCACTTTCTCTTTTTCATCTTCCTTGCCAGTCACTCAGTCTTTTCTCCTACATCTTTCCCTTTGCAGCAGCTGAAATGTCAGAAGAGCAAAGCATCCTCTCCACCCTGGGACACAGGGTGTCATTCTCCAACCTGTGTCCCAAATTCACCTACAACCTTACCCAGCATATGGGTCAGCTCAGGTCTTTAGGGGTGAGAGGATTTATAAAAGGGCTCAAGTTTCCAGTTGTTTGCTGTATCCAAAGGGGAGATATTAGGCAGGAAAAAATAGGGAATTAGAATGCCTTCCAAACCACAGAACAAACCACAGCATTGCTGGAATGCAAACCATTAGATGGGGCATGCCTGCAATGCATTTTCTTAGGCAGGGGGTAACATCTCCCAGGATTGGCCCACAAATCTTGACCAGCTTATACTGCTGCTCACTTGGGACTGCAGGCTGAGACCCACAGCTTCAGGGACACCATGGCAGAGGTGAGGAGCTCAAAACACTTCCACACTTCTTCTCACAGACTGCAGCTCCCTTGGTCTTTGGGGATTTTTTTGGGTTAGTGCTATTGTTAATCTGTGGGAAGGAGTGTTTTCTTCTCCAGAGATTTCCCCCTCTGTGCAGTTGGCTTGGTGATGTAATGGTGGCTATTTAGAAGAGGACACTCCTAGATGTTTCACTACTGAGACAAACCAGAAAGATGAGCCAATGGCTTCACATAGCACTTTACATGCCAAAAGTCCTGGTGGTCCTCATCATCTGCCAGAAACCTATTGCCATGGTGAGACTGGGCACCACAAAGCAAATCCCTAAAGACATGTGGAGAGGTGGGACCATATAAAGCAGACCTGTCCACTCAGATTTTGCTCAAACTCATGCTAGAGAACACAGGCATGGCAGGACTGGCCCAGAAGTTGTGAAAGCTGGGGAGTTTTCTCCCATCTCACCCCTACAAAGCCCAGTGAACCTTGCCAGCTGGTCTGGGAAATCTAATGTTCCTTCTGCCCAACAACTGGGGTCACCCCATGCAGGGTGGGGAACATGGAGCCTTGCCAAAGTGTGGTGGTTTCATATCCGAAACTCATAACTCTCCCCTTGGGTTCCAAAGCAGGTGTGAAATACAGGATGTTCCTCATGTCCTGGAGCTGGGCAGGATTTACTCAACACAAGACTCTGGATGCATATTCCTTATCTCAGCTAGAAGATTTTTGAAGTTGTTGAGATTTATTCTGCCTGTAAAGTTCTGTAGGGATGAATTGTCCAATGGCTATTGTTTGGGAAAGTATTGTGTCCACTGGTGGAAAAATGGTCACATTTCTATCTGATCCCATGCAACTGCCAGGTGTGGAGGGACAGCAGTGAAGATGCATAGGAGGGAGGCAAGGACCCAGCTGGTGCTGCCAGAAGCAGTGACAAGGCAGCGGGGGACAGCACCATCATGCCGTCCTGGTCGTGGTGAAGAAGGACAGACACACGGGCATCACATCCTGATGGACCAAGCAAAGCAGGATGCTGAAAGAAGCAGCTCTTTGACCATGGAGGGAGCAAGGGGCTCGCACTGAGCCCAGTCTCATGATGAGGGCAGATTGCCATCAGATCTAGCTTCCTGGAGGACAGGCTGTGGGCACCTGGCTCCCCAGGCTGGGCTTATGAGCTGTCAGCCTCGGTGCTGGCTGGGGGAGGATGGTGCTGGGTCTCCCAGCAGAAAGGCTCTTTTGATGGAAACGAAAATTTTCGCTTTTGAAAAAGCTGGAGTCGGGGAACGAGCCTTGGGGTTACCATGGAAACCCATCACTGAGCTGTGCCGCAGCAGGAGACACAGCCACAGTGTCTCTGGCTCTGCGGCGGCGAAGCCGATGCGATCACAAGCCGACGGCAGCATCCCTCAGAGACACTCCAGGTGCCTATGGACATCGCCGGCCGCATCCCTGAACCCTGCGTGAAAGCAACTGAGCCCCTTCAGGACTGGGGAGGTGGCAAAAGAGACCAACTGCCAGGCTGGATTTGATTTGCAATGATGGGAAAGGGCTGAGAGGCAGAAGAGGGCTGTGTTGATCAGACCCTGGGCCACCAGCCCCGTGCACAAACAAATCACGCCCTATAGCAACAGTGAGCAGCACGCTTCAGCTCTGCTGCAGATTGGCTCCCAGTTATATCTCAAGGAAGATCAATAGAACAAATGATACCAGCAGAACAGTATGAAAGAGCCCTGAAAAGCCCAATTACTGAAAGCCTAATTAATATGTTTTTAAACAAGCGCCGTGGCAATGCTTCAAACGATATCAGCGTGGCCACAAAAGTTTCACAAGGGCGGCAAAGGAATTCTTTAGCCTGTGGCAATAGGGTGGGAAGGAACCCAAAACAAGAGGGAGAATGGAAAACAATTGCTTTGACACAGCCACAGCTCCAACACACAGCACAGGGACTGCCGTTTGCTCCCCCTACACCCTGCATGGCTGCAGATCAATAGTCCTGTAGAGCAACAGAGTCAGAGAACAAGGAACAGAGAAGAAAACAAAAACCCTAAGATATTTCACCCATTCTCCCCAGTCCTTCTAGGAAGAACGTAACTAGACAAGCCCAACCTTCCTGAAAGGAATCTGACCCGGAAAGCTGACCCTGGAACAAAACATCATCCTTGGAAAAACAATGACACTTAAATACACTACTCATTGCTCCTGGGACCCTGACACAATGCAGGAGTGCAAGGGAAGCCTTAGCCTAGTCCAGCACAGGAAACCACCTAGACTAGCTCAGATGGAGCAGAGATGCTGACATGCAGCCCTTCACATCTCCAGGATGTCACCCTCAGCTCTACAGCTGGACACATCACCCAAGCAGCAGTGGGGTCTCAGGGCACGGGCAGCTGGAGAAGCCTTGGCATGAGTGACAGCACCAGGGAGCAGTCCTATGGCAGACAGCAGGATCCATTAAAGTCTAATTGGATCCCTCCTTGAGAACAAATGAGCCACCACATCTACAGTCCACAGATGTACAAGTGCAAACAGAGGAAAGTGTTTGTCTAAATAAATAAATAATTTGCTACATGGAGGAACTGGTAGAAAATCATGTGACAACAGTGAACCTGTGCATCAACCCATCAGGATGGGATCAAAATCAACAGTACAAAACCAGGCCCTAGGGCTGATGGGAGGAGCAGGAGGGTGCCAGAGCAGTGAAACATACTGTTCAGAGAGGTTGTGGAAGTTCCTTCTCTGGAGGGATTCCAAACCTGCCTGGATATCATCCTGGGCAACCTGCTCTGGGTGACTCTGCTTTAGCAGGAGGTTGTACAGCTCTGGAGGAGATGAAAACCCTTTGGCTCACAGACGTGTCCAACCATTCTTACTGGGAGTCTGGAGGTGTTCCCGCAGCTAGAGGTTTTGCTTCTCTGTTCCCCTGTCCTTCCTCTGCCTGGGGGTGTGCACTGGGGTGCCTGCACCCCTGATCTTCTAGCAGAGAGGTCATTTGGTTGAAGGCAAATTAATCTTATACCCAGAGATCATTTTTAGTCAAGCTACCATGCTGTATGCTGCTCTTCCTTCTGCTGGGGATCTTCCTTTTTCCCCTGCATGCAGAGCCTGGATGAGAAGGGACACAATAGGGATGCTGCTGTCAGCCACTTTCCTGCAACCTGCCCTAAGCCTCCAGCCTTCTTTGATCTTCTGAGGTCCCTGCTCCAACAGTGTCAATGTTGCAGGCATCACTGGCTCTTGGCTCCCCTTCCTTTAGGTCCTAGCCTGGTGCATGGGACTACCCAAGCCCCAGAAACCTCTTTTTGTGGTCATATCCTAAATTCCAGGCTCTCTGCCTGACACTACCTCTCATAGCAGGACACCAGGACTAAAATCATACCTCCAGCCAGCTACCAGCCACAGGCACCCACTTGCTCCAGAGTATCAGTACAGCTTCTCCTTGCTCCTGAATCACTCTGCTGGCTGTGAGGTCTCCATCCCACCTGGCCACCCTCCCACTATCGCTGTGAGCCACAGCAGCCCAGGCAGCCCTGGGAGTGCAGCCCCAAGGCAGGAGGTAGAGAGCACATCACACACCTTGTGCACGAGAGGCTCGTGGGTGTCCGACACAGAGGAGCCATCAGGCAGCTAATTAGACCTAGCTCTATGCTCCCCCTGAAGTCTATTAGCAGCGTTTTAGCCGAGTGCTCCCTGTTTGAGATAACTGATGTGAGCAGGGGAAGAGAGAGGCAGCAGAAAGCCCCAGAAAGGAGGATTTGTGCTCTGGCTGGTGTGGGGGAGTGAAATCACAGGCTGTTCCTCACCGGGGTTTCTTAGAAGCTGAGTGTCTTATTCATCTCCTTCCCTCCTCCTCACAGAGCAATGTCCCAGGAGAAGCAGGAAGCAGCTGTGGCCTGGACTACCTGGTCCGATTCAGTGCCCTGATAAAGGCCAGCTCCTTCACAGCCCTCAGGGAGGAGGAAGGAAGCAGCACAATAGCCAAGGGCCGGAGGAAGGGTCCACGCAGGAAGACACCCCTCCCTCCTTCCTATTCCTCGCCTTGCATCTTGGGATGCCCTGGGAGCAGCCCCTTCCCTTGGATGCTGGCCATGCTGGGGGAGGGGAATGTGTCGCAGCACAGGGCTGTGGACCACATTGCTACTCATTTCCCTGTGCTCCAGGTGCCTGCAGGAGTCATAGAATCATTTTGGTGTGAAAAAATCATCAAGTCCAACCAGTCCTGCAAGGCCACCACTAAGCCATGTCTTTCAGCACCACATCTCCATGGCTTTTCAGTCCCTGCTGGATGGTGACTCCACCACTGCCCTAGGCAGCCTGTGCCAGGGCTCGACAACCCTTTTGGGGAAGAAATTGTTCCTCATGTCCAACCTAAACCTCCCCTGGCACAACTTGAGGCCATTTCTGCTTGTCCTGTCACTTGTTCCTTGGGAGAAGAGACCAACCCTCACCTCACTCCAACCTCCTTTCAGGTGGCTGCAGAGAGCAAGCTCTCCCCTGAGGCTCCTTTTCTCCCAGCTAACCAACCCCAGTTCCCTCAGCTGCTCCTCACAAGAGTTATGCTCTAGACTCTTCACCAGCATCGTCGCCCTTCTTTGGACACATTCCAGCACCTTAATGTCCTCCTTGTAGTGAGAGGCCCAAAACTGAGCCCACTATTCTGTGTGTGGCCTCAACAATGCCCAGTACAGGGGGATAATCACTGCCTGGTCACACAATTGCTGAACTGAGTCATCAAAGAACAGGTGAACAACTCATCCTCAATGCACCCTAAGATGCCATTTCACAGACAGTCAAAGGACAGGTAATTGATTGTGCAGGAAGGACCTTTGCAGGGGTTCAGGAACAGATGCAGGCAGCATGTGCTGCTGGTGTGCTGGATGGGGCCGTATGCTGTGTGGGGGAGTGCTGAGTAGACCACATCAGCCACCCCATCTGTCCCACTCAGCCTACAAACAGTAACAGAGAGACCCTGCCTGCAGCCTGGCAGACTGCACCCAGACAGAAATCATGGATGGCAGTGCCTACCCCACCTGTCCTGGTCCCATCCCAGACATGCTCCTCTCCATCTCATCCTCCGTCTGTTTCTCCTACTCCTCCCTTGCATTCTCTCATTCATGCAGATCTGCCAGCCTCCCTCTCTGAGCTGCCCCCAGGGGCCTCTCCCTCTGCTTTGCTGAGATTATTACTTTTCACATTTTCTCCTAAATAATGGCAAACCCTCCCGAGAAAACGCATCACTCCAGGTAAGGAGCCTGTTCACCTCCATGTAGGTTTCCTTCTGCAGGATCTACCTTGCCTTCTCCTCAACCCCCTCCAGGTGCTGCAGAGGTGGAAATTCATATGCTGCTCTTGCCTGTATAGCTCCCAATAAAGAGTATCAAACAGGAATGAAACACAAAAGCCACCTGGGGAAAAATAAAAGCTCCCGTCACATAGCTGGGAGGGCTGAGATGGGAACAACGCCTGCCTGTACGTGAGGAGGAGGAAACAGGGAACCAGGAGGGCTCACCTGCTCTGCTCCTGCACAAGCATGCAGCAGGAAGCAAGGGATCAGGAGGTGTTGCTCTCCGGCACATCAGTGTGAGCAAGCCCCTGCCCTGGCCTGCCTCTGCCTCGGGACACAGATGCAGGCTGTGGTGGAGCAGTGCCGCTGCCTGTGGGAATCTCCAATTGCTTCCTGAAGCATGCTCGGATAAATGGCACTGTGGGAATTTACATCAGGAACCCGAGGACAAGCTGAGCCCAGCTCTCAAAGGCTTGGCTTTCCTGGGATCGTTGCTGGAGGACTCAGAGGATGTGTCATTACCCGCTATAAAAAGCTAGCAGATATTTCCTGGGATTTGTCCATACATTCAACCCGGTCAGATTCACTTTCCCCTGGGATGTTTCTGGCACGATTGTTGTTTCCTGTTTGGAGCCGGAGCAGAGGACGGGTGGGGGACACGTGCAAAGCATCCCAGCCACCCACCCCAGCCTTTTCCCCAGAGCCTTTGCTGAAGGACAGCAGTGGTGCCAGCTGACCTTCCAGACCCATCACACCCTACTGGGATTTATAATCTGAGATGCTGAATGTTTACATCCATTGCTTCCTGCAGCATGTGTAGAGAAGCATCCTAAACCGCAGCCTGCGGGATGGACTCTTGCAGCTAGGCATCCTATGCTACAGGCTACTCACCATCAGCCACAATCACAGCAGAGGATATGATCATCCCAGGGCACCTGCCCCTACTCTCAACCTCCTACACCCTCGTGCTACCCCCAGCCCCAGCCCTACCCCCTACCAGTGCCTCCCCTCTCTTTGCTCCTGGACAGACCAGCTGTTTCTCCTGCTCCCTCCCAGAACATCCCCCACAGCAGTTGCTTGCTCTGATATCCGAGAGTTATTTAATGTATGTTTTGCTTCTTGTAAATGCAATTTGGTGGCTGGAAATGAGGAGGAAACCACGTGAGCAGCAGCCTCCCCGTGGACCTCTGGCAAGCACTCAGCCCCTTCCTTGGTGCTCTAGGGACATGGGCTGGGAGCAAGGCAGGGAGCCCCTCGGAGCATCGCTGGCTCACAAGAGCTAATGCCTTATGCAAAGTCCCCTTCCCTGCCCTGATGGCACATCCTATTAGTCAGCAGCTCTGGGCAGCACTGGGGTCCCCTGGAGCTGTAGCCACCCCATGTCTGGCACCTCATCACTCCACTGTCTCATGGTGCTCTTGGGGTTTGGGATGGGAAGCAGAGTGAGGACCAAGAGCATTGCCTTTCCCAAATCAACAGCACTGAACTTACAGGCAGATTAATTTAGCATGAACAAAATACTCTTGCAACACAAATGCCCTGCAGCTACAGGGACCAGGAAGTTCTCAAGCTCCTCGTGGTTCTTTTTTTTTCTTTTCCAGCAAGAATGTTAGTCAGAGCAGAGCTGCCACGGGCTGGGGGGTGCCACCGTGCCAAGGGCCATGCGGGTCAGAGGGAGAGCTGGGGCTGCTTGGGCAGCACAGGGGAAAAGAGAGGTGGAAGGCATCAGAGGGTCACTCAGAGAGCCTGGGAGAGGGTCTGCAGGCAGTCCCTGGTGAGAGCAGCAAGGAAATGAGAGGCAGGCAGGCAAGTGATGTTGCCAATAGCTATTACTGCCTCTCACAGAGCTAACCCAGGGTGGAGGGGAAAGCAATTCCTAGCTGATCTGGCATGATCCAGTCTGAGTGAGCAGGAGGAGAAGGGTGCAGGCTCTGCCTCAGGGTACGTGCCACAGTTTCACCCTGCCACTGGGTATACTCCAGTCCTGGGTTGTTTCTGGGTGGTTGTACAGCTGCATGCAATATTCACCACTTCTGTTACACAGTCAGCCCACAAACCAGCACAACGCAGACATTGCACGCAGTGCAAGCAGAGGATATGACAGCCAAGGAAACAACTGGAAAGGGCTTCCAAAGTGGTGTCCAAGTGGGCTTATGCCAGACCTGAGACAGCCAGCATCTTCACAGTCTGGGAATGGAGCTGACTCAGTGTGCTGAGTTAACTGAGGATAGGCAAAACACAAGCAGCTATAAATGTTCTCTGAAGGTCCAGGTATATGAGGAAGACCAATTATCCAGTGCACAGCCAGCACATGGCTTTCAGGAAGGAGAACCAGGGATCAGTGTGGAGGGTGTTCACAAAATATCACCCCAGGAGGAGGCAAAACAGCCCCTCTGAAGTGACAGATTATTAGGAAAGGAGTTGAGAACATCAGTGGTACTTCAGCAGACCAGGAACTGCAGATGCTTTCTCACTGTCCTCCATCCCACAGAGGTGAGACCTGTGCAGGGCTTATCCTGGCAAAGGCACTAAAGGAGCCTAAACTGAGTGTGGGGAGGGAGGACACAGGAGGGGACAAGCGTGAGAAAGGGACCAGGAACAGCTATTGAGAGCACTGGGCCCAGCATGCTGGAAGGGCAGCAGCCTGAGCATACCAATTTATCCAGTGCATAATTAGAACCTGGAACTCATTGCCCTGGGAGGTGCCAGGGGCCAAAACCATAAACAGATCTGAAAAGAGACTAGACAAAGCCACAGCACTGAACATGATGATCTGGGTGCAACTTCCAGCTCCAAAAGCTCCTGAAATGCTGTTTGTGGGATGCTGGGGGAAGTCTGAGAGGGGAAGGACCTTTCTCAACCTCCCCTGGGTCTACACCTTTCTCCTCTGCATCCTCTAACCTCCATCTGAAGGCTGCCTACCAAGCAACACGAACCTTTGGCTTGAGCCTGCATGGCCATGTTATGCTCTTGTGATCTTTATGTGCTTCTCTGTTCTCATGCCTGCTCTGTGCAAGAGCAGCTCTCTCATGGAGCTTTCCCTTACAGCCTGCCAGCAGTGCTGGGTGCTCAGAGCAGGGACTGCATCAGCCCTGGCACAAAACTTCCATGCTAAAGCACTGCTGCTGCAGCAAGGGCAGTGCCACCACCTGTGACACCGTGGAAGAGCTTGATCCCTCCCAGGCACCCTCTTGGTTCACACACACAGCTACAGTCTGGAGGTTACCATCTCTCTTGGTAAATTTGGGAATTCAAATGCAGCTAGAAATATTGGAAGAGTTGCAAATTGCTGGGGTTTGCCAAACCAGCTCATGGGAGAAGAGAGGAGAGGGGAGGAGAGGAGAGGAGAGGAGAGGCTGTTTCCTGTTTATATAGTTACAACCTTCTCACTCACACAGGTATAGTTTTGGGAAGATATCTTCAAGCCTTCCCAACAGCCAGAGAGATACCATGCAGGAGCTGGCAACCTTTCCAAAGTGATAAAGACAGTTTAGATTTTGCAAGATGTAGAATCATAAAATCATCCTGATCACTTTAAGATCAAGCCCAACTGTTAACCCAGCACTGCAGGGCCACCATAAGCTATGTTCCCCAGCACCACATCTACACATCTTTTCAATCCCTCCAGGGCGGTGACTAGACCACTGCCCTGGACAGCCTATGCCAAAGCTTGACAACCCTTTTGGGGAAAAAATTGTTCCTAATGTCCAGCTTAAGTCTCTTCTGGTGCAACTTGAGACCATTTCCTCCTGTCCTACCACTTGACATGAGGCATGCCAGCATTTGCATTTTTCTGACTCAAATTAGAGGCTAAAAACTCTCTGAAAGCTGAGAGATGGTGTCCCTCTTGGAAAGAGTCAACTGCTTCAGGGCATCCTCCTGCAGCAAAAGGTAGGTCCAAGCTGAGCATGGGGATTCTACCCCTCACCCATGTGGCAGGTTCTGGGCCAGTTCTGCTTATGCTACATAACATTTTAAATCTTTGCTAAAAAATTCTAACTTCTGAGTAGTAATTGCTCCTTGCCTTTCCCATGCCACTTGTGAGTTCTCCACCCTGTTCAGCCCTTCAAAGCTGTCTCCACTTTTAATTTCTAAAGTGGCAAACAGAAGCTGCACATTTTGCTTTGCATTTCTTTCATGACTGTTCTCATTGCTGCCTTTATTCTCCTGCCACCACAGTGGATCAAGGTGTCTCCTTGCTGGAAGCAGGTGGTGTGACTCCAAGGTCCCTCCTCTGTGCTCTGCACATACAGGTGAGACGGTTTTGTCTCCCATGCACATTACTTTCTACTGAAGCTGAATATCACTAGATCATTTTTCTGGCCCAGGCACTCAGTCCCACCACAACATTTGGCAGCATCTCACAGTCAGATTTTGTTTGCCTGCTCAAATTAATTTGATGCCGTGGGTGAGTTCTGCAGCCTCACTGCTCCCTGCCTTCCCAGACCACTTATACCAGCACTGAGCACTGCAGACCAGCTCCTCATCTGACTTCATGGGCCAGCTCCCTCCCACCTGTGAAAATCACTATTTTTTCCTACCCTTTCTCTCCTATGTTTCAACCAGGAGAATTACTCATGACAGGAATTTCCTTTTTGACCCATAACAAGTTAATTTCCTGATGAGTCTCTGACCAGGGACACTGCCCAAAGCATTTTGAACATCCTAACCAATTCTATTGACTGGATCACCCCTGTGCACATATTGATCCCTCCAGTGAACATTAATGGATTTCAGATGCATGATTTCCTTCCACAGAAACTGAAGCAACTTTCTTCTATTAGATCCTATTTATTCATTTACCCAATAGCTCTCTTCTTTGCTACAAGTTCTACCTACTTGTGTGACACAAAGCCTGACCTGCTGCTCTGTAAGACTCTACATCCCATTTAATACATTAGAAAAAAACCCACAGAAACCTCCTGGTGTCAAATTGACATCTTCCCTTCCTTCGCTACAGAGACCATTTTAAGCCATAGGTTATGCATTACAGTTAGTGGATAGGAAATCTCATCTTCTCCTTCCCTGACATTTTTGGGTGAATCTCTCTGTCTCTGGCAATTAGTTCCTATTCATGCTGCCAATTTGTTCTATATTCTCTCTTCTAATGGCACTTCCATTTGAATCAATTCCTTTGATTTTCCAATATCAACCTGGAGTGTTACCTGAGGCTAAGCCAGCCCTGGGGAACCCAGGAGTCCCATTTTCTCCCTCTTTCCCCTTTCTCTTTAATTTCCTTCCTGGCTCTCAGCTGAGTTCCTCCCCCCTCCCTCTTTCCCTGGGACTGGGTTTCTCTCCTGCCAGCCCCAGTATCTTCTTTGGATTTACAGCCTGACTGTGTTCTCAATTAGCATGTTCCTTCCAGCTTTTATGGCTTCCAAGTCACAACATTTTCAAGACTATGGCAACATATTATAGACTGTACATGTAAAATAGGTATTAACTGCACCTATATCTTCCTAGGCTCATAATTTCCACCTTCTGTTGAGCTCTCCAAAAGGTACACAAGACTTGGAGGCAGATGGGACTTTAGATAGTGCTCTCTAAATTACCTTCCCTGGTGCACCCTGGTGAATGAAAGACCTTCCTATCATTCACTCCTTACTCTCACTCCTCTTGTGTGACTGCAGATCCCCTTCCAATGCTTTTTCTGCTGCTTGCTACCCCTTTGTCCAGGACAATCCTCACTGCTTTCCTCCAGGCTAAGATGGATTGTGATGGGAAGCCAACTAGCAAGCTTTCATGATGCTTCTTTAATAGTAACAGGAGGGGGTGAGGAATCAGTTTGTGGATGGAGACAGAGCAGCTGCCTGCCGAGCTGGTATGAAACATCCCAGAGCAATGGATTGCTCTCAGAGAGGGGCTCTGTGCTGTGGGACCTGCAGGCTGTATGTGTGGGTGTCCAGGAAACTCTTTCAAAATCTCCCCGTGGTGTGCTGACTGCTGACTTGCAGTCTCCAGCCGTTCTCCCTGGCCTTGACATCATCAAGACCCTTAGCTGGGCTGCTGAGCTGCTTTGGAGAAAGAAAAGGGGAGTTTAGCCTGGAAAGACAACCCTGTGGCTTTTCTGGCCCCCCACACCAGGAGTTTGGTGCAGAACAGCCTCAGCAGACAGTGAACAGACACTTGGGATCTCCCTTCTGCCTTTGTCCAGGGTCTCTCCTAAACTGCCTGACTGCTAGGGGGTGAATGCAGCTTTTCTCTTGCTACATCTCCTTCTCTCTCATTGCTCAACTTTATTAGTTCATGAAATGAAGCTGAACATCCCTTAGGAAAAGGCTGTAAACCCTGCCTGACTCACTAACTTCCTCCACTGTAAACTGGGGTTGCATGACCTAGCAAGCCTGTGGCTTGATGGACTATTTCAAGACTAGAGATAAGTGCCTGGTAAGGTAAGAGAGAGTTATTTGCTGTGGTGGAGAAAGAGTTGCAGGTAAGACTTCATTCATACCTGATGAGAGGCTGAAGCTTCTTTGAGATCTTTGTGACTCCAAACCCATAATATGTACAGGATTGGAAGACTTAGATTTTGCTGTCTGAGTGGAGATGCAGTGGAGCAATAGCTTGGTCAGGCTCCTTGCAGTCCTCTCCTGATGGTGCAACCTGCCTGAGGACAGATGGCTCAAGCAGTCCAGTGACCAAGAGAAATCAGTTTTTCCTACAAGCTCAACTTAAACCCAAACATGCTAGAATTCAGGAATTGTGAAGCATTGAGAAAGGAAAGCCACAGCCACACCCAATTAATTCAGAGGTTGTAAATAAAATGAGAAGGGATTTCATCTCTGTGGTTCACAAAACACCTTCAGAACAAGAAGCAGGCAGTGAGGACATGACAGAAATGGCAGCAAAGCTTCTGGGAGGAGCAGAATGTACATTTTGGCGAGGTGGGTGACAGCATCACTAAGTTGAAGCTAGTGGTTTTTATTAAACCATTTGGACATCAGGAATGTAAGTGGGTGTCTTTTGGTGTTAGTCCTGCTCCCAAGGCATTGGCAAGAATAATAGCACTGATCTTGGAGTGGTTTCAAGAAGCTGAAATTAGAATGAATGCTGGTTTTAATTTGGACTAACGAGCCTAAAGAGCAAAATGAAAGACTCTGAGCAATTTTGCAGAGTCAAGGCACTTAACACTAAGCTGAGGAACACCAGAGTCTGATCTTTGCAAGCGTTTTCCATCTTATATACAGAGAGAGCAAACAAGACTCAGTGTCTGATTCAGGTTAAATGGTTAATTATTGCTGCTATTGTTGAACTCTGACAGTGTAGAAAATCAGTGATGTATGAGAGAGAAATAAAGCCAGCCTTGCTCTGAGCAGCCTGCAATGCAAGGGAGAATAGAGAGAGCACCAAGGACTCACAGCATTGCAAGCATATTTATTAGTGTCGTCTCACTTCTCCTGAGATTGACAGAAGATGAGAATCTTTAACATGGACCTGACTGGAGTGAGATGATAGCCTGGGGGCCAAGCACTGGGTGAGTGTTAATAAAAAAAACCACACACACACAAAATACCCAGATTTATAGGGATGGTCACCTGCTCAGCAAACCTCACTCCAAATCTCTCTGTGGTAGATAAACCCCGAGGGATTTGCTGGACGGTGGCATTGTCACCTTCTGAGCAGTCATGCTGGCATTAAGTTAAAATTAAATACCTATTGCCTTGCAACAACAGACCTCAATGTTTGTTTGGAGAGCATCTGGCCATATTACCTAAAAAAAAATATAAAGTGCAATTACAATTGCTGTGAGATCTCTGCAGCAAGGTGCAAAAATAGGAAAGAAATGTTCCCAGCTATATCAGAAACTGTGCTTATGTGAAAGCCCTCTCACCAGCTCCCTGCTTCCTGAGAAAAAGGTCTCTGCAGCCACTGCTTCAACTCCCTCGCACCATGGAAAGAAAGAGAGGTCTGTGAGGGCTTGGGCAGGATGCTTCCCACATTAGGGACTTAAAGAGGTTGAACAGTACTTACAAGATTCATCTTTCTTCACAGCTTCTTGTTCAGATGGACATTGTTGTGCCATGGCTGAACAGGCTCCTGGTGTCTTTCTGTGGTACATGCAGCAACAGGGCATGGTGACATGCAGGGACAGTCGCCTCTTGCCTAGGGAGAGCAAACCTACAGCACTGGGTCCCTCATCTCAGCCAGCATGAACATTGGCAGGAAGTTGCTGGTCATGTGAAACAAATCTGTGTGGCTAGCCAACCTCATCTAGAAGAAGCTCTTCCTGCTCTTCTCCTGATAATGTCCTCACAGACATTGCTGTTCCTCTCATCCTGTGGATGCTCACTCTTGGTTTTGCAGCTTGCTCCACCTCTCACATACACAGGTCAATGGTCAGTCCTTCCTCCATCCTCTGTGCTCACTGACCACCATCAACCCTGCTTACATGGTATAACTGTCAGTGGGCCTCCTTTTGGGGATCATCCCCTTGCACAATGGTTCCAAACTGTTCCAGGGAAAAAAATAATTGTTTTTTCAATGGAGCCTGAGCTAAGTTTGGCAGGAACATCCAACACTTTCAAGCAGGACTTGATGGTGTCTCTTACCACCTTTCAGTGGATGTTACTAGTTGCAAAGAAACTCTTGTGCTTCATTAACAAGAATCTCAGTGTTTCAGGTGGAAAGCAACATGCAATGTGTTTTCCAGTTTACCAGGACAGGGGTGCTGGTGTCAGATACACTTCCAGATGCTGGGGGGAGCTCAGGTGACTCCCTTCTAATATCCCAAAGGCTGTGCAGGTCTAGGCTTCCTGGGGCACGAGATGTTAACCAGCCTGTACTGGCCAACTAGAGGACCAGTGCCTAGTTATGCAAGTGCCCTCTGCTGAGCTGTCCCCTCAGACCTTGTCTCATGGTCCTCCTCTTGGTCTTGTCTCTTGCTTACTGATCTGCAATGAGTCTCACTTAAATTGTGCACCCTGAAACTGAAAACCTTGCAGCTCTAGGACAGAAGCATGCAGATCTCCTTGGGTGGAGCAGATTTGTGGGAAAATCCACAACCTTTCTAGGCCAAAGCAAGACAGCCACACACTGCTCCCAACTCTTGCCTAGCACAGCACATGCAAAGAGCAAGATCTTCACTTCCAGCCTGCCCCACTCCATGCCCTTACACCTGGCCACTGTTCCTCTCTGCTCTGAGGAATCCCCTATCTGCTTTCATTGGCAGGATGGGAGGAGGGCTATCCTGATTTCTTATGACATAATAAGGATTAAAGCATGGCTGAAAATCACTCACTTTCCTTTCTTTCTCCCTCATTATTTCCTCCTTCCTGAACCCATTAGCTCTTCTTCTCTCTTCTAAACACCTAACAGTAACCAGAAAGTGCCTGGGCACAGAGGAGCACAGGAAGGGACATGCACAGAGCTGTAGGCATCAACCTGCACTTCCTACTTTAGGGTGTTGCAGCATCAGAGATCAGGCTGCAGCTCCAAGTGAGCACTGTGCTTGCTTTAGGATGGGATGCCAGCACAGCAATGCAGAAGCCTCTCCACCTACTCTAGCATCCCTCTTCTCCTCACTCCCAAGCCTTCCTCTATCAAGAAGCATACACAGTGTGCAGCAACCTCCCTCCAGCTTGCATCCTGCCTGGAGAAGACATCAAGGTGAGGATGGGAAGCCTGGTGGGATCTGCTGGGCTCTCAGGGCCAGCAGGGTGGGGAAGCTTGAAACAATCCAATTTAGCAGGCGCTGCTCAGAGGGACATGAATAATGGGAAGTTGATGCTAAACTGGAGCCATAATTTTCATACCAGTGCAAACAGATCCAAATTGTGATAAAAGGTTTTCATCTGCAGAGGCTTGGAGAGGCCCCTGCGCTCTGATTTACTGCACCTCTTAATGTCGCATCTGACAGCACTTTGCAAACAAAATGTTCTGGCCATAAACTAGCAGGAGAGTGAGTTAGTGGGGCTGGGGGAGGGGAGGGGAGAAAATGAGAGGAGAGGGTGGGAGAGGGGTGAAAGAGATCCCATTGTTGCTCCAGGATCGCTGCAGTGTTTGCTGGTTTACCTGTGAGGGCAGCAGAAGAGCCTGTTGGAAAAGACCTGGCCAGGAGGCAAAGGGAAGGTGATGCTGAAGGCAGAGAGGCGTCTAGATTTGTGAAGTTCAAAGGAAAACATCCAGCTCCTCCTGCCAATCTTCACAGGACCTGCAGGAATCTGGCCTATCCCCATCCCTGGGGGCATCCTGGGAGTATTAGTGCCAACTCCTGCTCCCCAAAGAGACCCAGGAGCAGGGGATCTGTCTGCTTCAGCTGCAAGGATTCATGGCTTGACAGGGACAGATGTCAGCCAGGGCTGCTTCTCCTGCCCTTTACTGCCACCTCCTCTGTGCCTACAGCTGTCTCATCCTATGCCCCTGCCACCTTCTCCTCTTCTGTCAGGAAGCCTGGCTCCAAGCTGAGACCCCACATCTCCAGGGAGAAGACCTCCAGATCAAGACACAGCAAACAAAAGAGATCATGGAGTCCACCAGGAGAGGTGGATGTCCTGCTTTTTGGCCTGGGAAGAGCTGTCTTCTGCCATGAGCTTCCCTTTCAGTCACAGACGTGGCCAGCTGAGATGCTCAGTGCTGCAATAAAGCTGGTCTCAGTAAGTGTGAGGCACTTCAGGTCCTGGGCTGGAGTCTGGCAAGGATGCTGCCTTGGTTGGGAATATGGGTAAAGAAGTAGGAGCTGCAGGCTGATGGATCACAGCCCCCAGGCGTCTGAGCACGCAGGCTGCTACGTTTTGCACCAGTGGAAGCTTTCTCAGCCTGCTTGGCTCCATTCCCAGATATAATGAGCTGCAGTAATTGAGCCCGGAGGTCAAAAATGTGTGGCTCACTGTAGCCAGAGTGTAGAGGGCACTGTCTTCTGCACAGGAAAAGCTTGGCGAAGGTGATGTCTTGTCTCCATGGATATTTGGATGTTGAGCAGCATGGATGCTGCTGAAATGACCAAGAAACCTTCTGGGAACTGTAGTGTTAGACAAACTGGCCAAGCCCAGAGTCAATGTGCAGGGCTGTGCTCAGCCCTGGCCATCACGCTGCCTGGGCAAGCACTACATTGAAGCAGTGCCAGGAGGATCCCAGTGCCTAGCCTGTGGCTCCAAGGTGCTTGTAGGAGCTGCAGCACCTGCCTGGCAGGCAGCCTGAGTGGCAAGGAGGGCAGGCAGCCCATGCAAATTGTTTCTGTAACCCCTCTTCTCCCTGCCAGCTCGAGGGTAAGGTGGGATCTCATCCAGCTTTTGGTGTGTACAGTGCCAGGTTAGAGCTCTGCTGGTCAGCCTCAGCTTCTCTAGTCAGCAGAGGGGAGCACACAATGGTTTGTCTGGCCTACCTGAAGACAGAGGATTTGTACACTCAGCAAGAATGAGTAGATCTCCATTGGAGCCAAGTCCATACTGAAATTCAACTCAATCCCTGGATCACGAATCATGGCTTTCTTTCTCCCTGGACCTTGTGACCAAATTCAGGATGATTTGTTTTGCTCTTCCTTGATCTCCCCATCACTTTTGCCTTTCTTTTCAATCTGGCCAGAACCTCCTCTTATGTGCACATCATCACTTCTTTTAAAACATCTAGATGTTCAGTCCCTAGTTAGTTCAGAGCTGAGGTTTCTGAAGAGGTCTCATGGCTCAGACCTGTAAGACACCAGAAAAGCAGCAGCACTGTGCTGCATGCTCATTTAGCAAGTAACCTATCCAGCAATGCTCTGACTAAGCACTGACACATTTGTCATATGAGCTGCCTCCTGTCCTCTGGGAAAAGTAAATGACATTATTGTAACCCAGGTGGTTAATATCAGGCTCTCCTCCCTCCTGTCCCTGGCATGTGCAGTGACCACTTCATTGTTGAAGGCAGATGAGCATGTTCTTAATGACATTCCCAGCAGAGCATCCTTGCTCCTGTAGCCATTCATAATGTTGCCGAAAGCAAGCAGACTGGGATTTCCTTCCCCATCTTTATGTGTCAGGCCCTGCTCATGCTGAAGAAGCACCAAGCCCAGCAGGGAAGGAAAACTGAATAAGCAGCCTGCCTTGGGTCCTTCTGATTTGGGCATGTCCCTCTCTACCTTGTGATGCAAGTACAACTGCCAGCAAAACCCTTCTCCATTCCCCTTGCTCTGCAGCATGACTGTACTCACAGGAGCTGTGTCTCTCCATGCCTACATCTTCCCTCTCTTACTTAAGTTTGAGTTAAGATCTCCCTTATATTTCTTGGTAATTTGTCTTCACCTCCACCAGCAGACTGAGATGCTCCCAAACTCCTCATGATTGCAAGCTTCCACCCTGAACTGCTGAAGGTCTCTGACCTGGCTGTTGTTCTCATACTGGCCTGGAAAGCCCTTTATAAAATGAAAAGGGCTTTGTTCAGGAGACAGCTCCTGTTGTTGAGTTGTGATGTTTGTCGTGGTCAGCTGAAGGTTGCTGATGCTGCAACACTTTTCACACTCTCCACTTGGTCTCTCTCAACATGGAAATTTCTGTGATGTTGAGAATGGTCCTGGAGAAAATCCATAACATGAAGGTAAAGCAGACAATGTTTGGTGCAGGAAAAAGGACACCAAAGTCAGGGTGTCACCACACAGCACTCTCCAGTTCTGGCCAAGTGGAATAGATCATGGGGTTAAGCCCTGATGCATGGGTGGCTATAATGTTCACCAGACATCATGTGCTCTACTGCCTGCACCCAGACCTGTTCTTTCATTTGATCCAGGTGGTGAAAGAGTGATGGA
Organism: Galbula dea; assembly: GCA_013399015.1. Lineage (NCBI taxonomy): Eukaryota > Metazoa > Chordata > Aves > Piciformes > Galbulidae > Galbula > Galbula dea. The sequence continues at coordinate 1,750,111 of VWZX01000354.1, forward strand.
CCCATTTGCTGAGATTTTTAATGGTTCTTTTCACCAGCTTGTCTCTAGCAACAGACCCTGGGTGGGAGACAGGAGTCCTTAGTCAAAGATACCTGCTCTGGGTTTAGGTGACCTCTACATGCTATCTTCTGACCGATACAGTGCTGTGTGGCTGAGCTGGAAACTCGACCATTCTGGAAATCAAGGGCATTATTTCAGAGACTGGAGCTTTTTAATACCCCTGAGGTATGGCTTGCTCAAAAAAACAGGTATTCATCAGGCCAGAGATTTTGTCATCCACTGGGGCAAGGAAAGGCACATGCTGTGCCTTCAAAACCAGCCCTATCAGCAGACACACAAGAGCTGATGGTGCTGGTAGACACACTCACAGAGCTCACACTGAGCTCACACCCTCCTCACCTAGGGACTGAGATTCTTTGGCTGTTGTCAGAGCAACGGCAGCTGTTCTGCAGTTTCTCCTGGCACTAAAGTTTTGCATTGAACCTCGAGGACAGTTACATGTACTCCCAGCCCAGATGCTTTCATATCTCCTTCTCGTGTGGCTGTACAAAGGAGACAGCACACACAGCAGCATAAAGCATGTTTTGATTTGCCCCCAGTGAAAAACCTCGTGGCAGGGATCATCAGGCAAGCAAATACAACCCCGTTCACCACTTAATTCACCCTGTAAACAATGCTACAGTAACACAGGGTAGAACATTCTTCATTGCTAGCTGTGGTGCCCACCTGCATGCTGTGGGAAGTCAGAGGAAATGAGAGCAGCTCCTTGGAGTAAGGTCTAAGTGTTGAGTTTCATTTTGTTGCTAAGGGCATGGCAAGTACTTGGTGTGGCGATGCATTTTTGTGCAGATCACTGCTGACAGATGAAGCGGAAGGTCCCTATCACACTAGGACCCCACAGCATTGCTAGACATAGGAGTTGAATGTCCTGTCCTCCTGCCACCACCTACAAGGAGTTTTTGCTTTTCTAAATACTCTTGTACTGTAAAATTGATAGCTGAGTTGGACATGGACACCTCACAAAATAAAAATTAAACAGATCTTACAGGCCCAAGTGAGAAGGGCAACCCATCCTGCTGTGTCTTTGGTGCCCTGCTTACCAAGCATGAATAGCAGAGGTCTGAGGTGATGGGCTCTCCAGTTCCCCCAGTCTACTGTTAGTGTCCCCTGGGGATTGTGCCCCAGGCAGCTTGGAACAGTGTGGAGAGTTGCCAGCCCCCAAGGCTAAAAGCTTAGCTGTCAGAAAAGGGCATGTGTCAACAGGGAGCAAAACAAACAGGGGCTTGATTTGGGGGTAAAGTATTGGTTCATGCAGGTTAAAGTGGAACAGTTGTCTCTCCCAGGGTCTTACTCTGTTCTTTCCTAGCACTTCTGCCACTCCGTCTAGTCCCTGTGCCCCTTGAGTGCTGGTGAAACTGCTGGATCCAAACGGCAAACCCAGGCTGGTGGGAAGCTTTAAGGTGGCAGAGGCAGCCTCTGTGTCTGCCAACAGGAGTGTTCAGCACTGGCCAGTGCAGGGGCTCAGGAGGACAAATGCCCCAAGTGTGGTTGCTCTGTATTCAAGGAAATTCCTAATCCACCTGCTCCTTGGAGCTGCTGGCCTGAGAGGGCTTAACGCTCCCAGAACAGAGAGCCCTGGAGCTCTGCCATCTGCCTCCCGTAGTCTGGTGCCACCGCAGCTCTGAGTCCTTCCTGAGCAGCACAATAGCTCCCTACAATAGCTCTTCCTCTGCCCCTCTAAGGACAGGGCTGCAATCTTTCTAATGAGTTTGTTCAAAATGAATTTTCCAGATTTTGGCCATGATTGCTCCCCCCACCCCCTCATTCCCTCCTTCCAGCTGCCTGACTCCAGCACTCCCCAGCTCATCCAGCACTGAGGCTGTTTCTCACTTCAGTCACAGTTTAATTATATGAACTAGAGTTGGCTTTTTCTTTTTTTTCCTTTTTTTTGTTCCCTTTTTTCCTTTTTTCTTCCTTTTGGTTGCTATTTGGTGTGTGAATTCAATGTTCATAATGTACCCTGGGAACCTCTGCTCTGCGTGTGCTCCACTGGGTCCCAGCACTGCTGATTAGAAAGAGATCCTTTATCCATGCTGGAGAGGCTGGCATGTCAGAGCAGCCCAAAACTTCACCATTCACATCTCCCCCCCTTTCTGAACTGCCTGTGGGTCCCTGCCACGCTCAGAGTCTCTTTGAAAATCCTTGTGATTCGAATAGCCAGACTGACGCTTTCATCACTGGGGTCATGGCTCCTACCAAGAGTTATTAGTGTGCTTTTTTCTATTCTTTCAAGCTCTTTCATATAATGTTCTGCCTGTTTGTGTTTAGAGAGGGTTTGTATAGGTTTGCCACTGACATAGCTCCTTCTGTGTGGAGCTTTCTCTGGACTGGGGCTGGGTCTGCCCTTTGCTTTGATAGGACAAGAGAAAATGGCCTTAAGTTGCACCAGGGGAGGTGCAGGTTGGATATTAGGAAAAAATTTTTCACAGAAAGAGTGGCTAAGCATTGGCACAGGCTGCCCAGGGAAGTGGTGGAGTTACCATTCCTGGAGGGTTTCAAAAACCATGTAGATGGGACACTTAGTGGCATGGTTCAGTGACATGGCAGTGACTGGTTGATGGTTGGACTTGATGACCTTAGAGGTCTTTTCCAACCACAATGATTCTGTGATTCTCCCCTTTCTTGGAGGGATCACTGCCTGCCACCAGCATCCTCCCCTGTGGGAGGCTATGGGATTGGGTACTGGGGGCTGCTCATCCAGGGACCCTGGGAATCTGTAAGTAGAACAGATTTTGCAGGGTCCCAGATGTCCTTGAGGATGTCTCAGGGATCCTCCCAGAGATATCAGCCCAAATGGGCTCTGATCCTGGCAGCCACAGTGCACACAGGCTCTGCAGCCTGGCTTCTGTGTCTGAGGTGTTCCCACTCCTGTTTGACTATTGGGATTTCCTGTCTTTGAGGTTTGTACACACAGCTCCTGCCCATATCAGTCTGTCCCATAAAGGCTTATCTCCTGGCTAGGCCAAATGTATGATCCTGTCCAAGGGCCACCAGGGACCTCATCTAACCCATTTACAGATGTAACTCTCTTCTGATCCCTCCTAAATCCACAACCTTAGGCATGCCTTGTGGCCATGAGTCCCTCCAGCTAAGCTTTTGCTGTACATAGGAAACTGTTTCCTTTTATCAGTTTTAATTAGGTTGTCTTCTGGTTTAATGGGCTGGCACTTGCTTTTTCACTTGGATAAAAGGTGAGCAGGAGGAGAAACAGTTCCTTACATGATACCTGTAATGAACAGGTACCCTGCACCACATCCCCACTCATCATCAAACTGACCCTGGGCCTTCCCAGTTCCCCTCATGCCAAGTCCTTGAAGAGCAGCACTTCCATCACCCTGATGCTGGCTCTTTCCTCAAGTGCTTGCTTCCAGATAACACAACAAAAAGAAACATCTAGCTGTTTGATACAATCTTTCTGCAAGAAAGCAAAGCTGTGAGCTTCACCTGTGATTAGCTGCAGCTCCAGGACCTTTGCCCAATTTCCAACACAAAGACACATCCATAGCATCTACAATCTGACTTCTTCTGCATCCTGGCATGGTCAGTGGGTCCCTGGTCAAAGAGGAAGCAAGTGCAGGAGGATGTCTATGGTGAACCATGGCCATGGCACACAAATTCCCAGTCATGCTCACCTCCTCTCTCAGATGTATGCTCTTTCTCTTGCTAGCACACATATTTACACAGTCAGGCCATTCTCCTTGTGCTTCTACAGGCCTGACTTGCCTTAATTAGCCATGTCATATACAAGGTCACTGTTGCCTTTATTTCCCATGTTGTTAGCTAAGGCTTTGTGCCACAGCTGATCCACTGTACCACTAGACAAAGTCTAGTCAGGTCTTGCCTAGCAAGTGAGAAAACATTTAGCCTTGGGAAGCCAGGCAGTGCCTGTGGAACAAGGGACATGTGGGATGGGAGTGGGTGGAAGCAGGACATCTATTAGCTAAAAGCCCTGCAGGAAAATCGATTCATTACTGCTGAGATCCCCTCTGCAGGTGCTGATACTGTGCTATGGCTCCTGGAAGAAGATATTGCCTTGGCTGATACAATGTGTGTATCCATGTGGGTGTGAGTGTGCAGAAGGAATGTGCTCAGACACCTGGGCAGAGTTCTTCTCACTTGGCTTTAGTTGTCTGTAGTCCACATCTCACCAACTAGGCCATTCATTTCTGTTCCATTTGCACTCACTGCAGAGAAAAGTAAACTTTCAGGCAAGATATGTCTAATATACTGTGGCACATGCCCCAAGCTTGCTGGAAGAGGAGCCCAGGGTGATTAACATGAGTGAAGATGCCTATCTCTGGCCAGATTAGACTGACCCTGTGCCTGGTTTCATCTTTCCAGGAAGCATTTTGCAAGGAGGCCCAGTGACACAAAAAGAGGTTGTATGAACAGCCTGTCCGAGGAAGCTAGGAGCTCTTATTCCTAAATAGAGAGGAAGTAAACAGCTGAAACATAAGGAAAAAATCTAGCAGGGCTGGAAGGAGTTCAAGCTCTGTCTAGAGGCTTTCTGGGAGACATAGAGAGATGCCCTACAGCTACAAAGAGGTCAAAGCCAATTGCCTGGAAGTATAAGCTCTGCTGAGGGCTCAGATGTTTGGGCATGGTTTCAAGCACAGCCTCAAACTGCACAACCATCACTGGCAAAGGGGGTTGAGGAGCTGACCCCCAACATACCTCACTGAAGCCATAAGGCTTCATGAAATCATAAAGAAGCCAGATGAGGGGCCCAGAGAACTGCCTTGAGAATAAACCTGGGGGCTGGCAAAGCACAGGTAACCATCCAGTGCAGAGCCTGTTAAGGCATGACAGCCTCTGCTCTTTCTGTCCTCCCTGCATCCTAGGGCAGTACAGCAGACAGGCTGTTCCCACTCAGATGCAGGACATCCCCTTCTCTTCCCACTGCTGCTACCTTCTGCCATGCAATAGTGTCTCAGGTCCATGCTGTAGGGCAAATGGACAAGGCAGTAAGATGAACCAGAAAGGGATGATTAACAAGCCAGGGGCAGGCAGAGAGATGGGGCAGGCAAGGAGCTGAAACAGGCAGAGGGATGAAAAAGGCAGGGAGGTGAACCAAAAGGGGTAATGAAGAAGGCAGGGGCAGATATAGAGATGAAGCAGACAGGGGAATGAAGCAGGCAGGAAGCCGAATCTAGGCTGAGCAGCCAAGCCCTGATGCTGCTGCAGAAGTTCTCCTGGACTGACTTGTCCAGAGCTGGCACCAATACTTGCATGCTGCCTGGGACTAGATGATAGTCTGCATTGGCCAGGACTCAACACAGGTCCAGGCAAGGAGGTTCAGCAGGACCTCCACCAGTGTTAGCAAGGGAGCTGAAGACTACAGAGGACTGGCATAGCCAGGTCCCAGCAAAAAGCCTAGGCTCACACACTGAGGGCAACAGCCAGGAGAGCAGCTAAAGCCAACAGAGAAGAGCAGGTCCACGGTGAGGCTGCAGGATGTGCTGTACTGCAGAGCTCAAGTCCAGCCATGCAAAGGAGAGGCTCTGAGTTCCACGGGGCTGTGCACACGACTGTGTCTCCTGTACAGCATGGAGCAGGGGCTGCTCATTTGATTAATGGCCCTTTTGGACACTTAGAGAAGTTGTTCAACTCAGCTAGTGAAACAAAAGAGATTGGCAATCATGTGAAAAATAAGGAAAAGGGTTCAGTGAAATTCTGGCACTGTGAAATGAATGCTATTAATTCAAAGTGAGCCAGGCCAGAGTGTCACAAACATCCAGGCCAGGCATTGCCCTGCCTGGGAAATGGGCAGATGCTGAGTGGTGAGAGCAAAGGCAGGGAATGTGGGCACTGGCCCCATGGTCCTCCCATAGATCTGGGCAGCTGAACAACACATTTGGGAGTTTGGCCACAGCATGTGTCAGGGTGCCTGGGAAGTGCCTGGGAGCTGCAGCTCATGGGTAACAGTGAGGAGAGCAGATGTGTGAGAAGCGCCGAGGGCTGGGATGCAGAGCACAGGGATGCTCAGGTGGGAGAGCAATGAGGCAGAGTGTACAGTAAAACAGCACCCTCAGTGCTGCAGGGAAGGGGTGGAGAGCTGAGGGAGAGCTAGGATCTGCCCCAAATTTCATCCTGGCTAAATCAGCCAACGGATGATGGGAACACCTGGTTGGCAGGTGACCACCCTTGCTGTGAGCAGGCTGTCCCACCTCCAGGCACTCCAGCACCAGCAACACACAGCGAGGACACGTGTGGGCAGCAGGGTCAGGCTGGGAGCTGAGATCTGCAGTGGCAGGATTAGCTGTGGCTGTGTTTGTAGGCTCAGAGCAGCTCCAGGTCCTTGTCTGGTCACAAAATGATTCAGTTTCATTAGAACTGTTTTCTAGTTTTCACTAGAAAAGCCCAAAGCAAAAAAACCATCCAGGGACAAAGAGTAGTTGTCAGCATTTTGAAAATGAAAAGGGAACCAGCCACAGCTATTTCCCAGGGTGCCTGATGGACTCCTTTCTCTCACAGAGATTTGCAAGAGCAGCAGGATATCTGGAGGGTTGTGTAGATGCTCTGCCCCAGCCAGGGGTGGGATGTGCTGGAGTGAGGGCTGGGGAGGACCTGTGTGCTGGAGCATCTCTCATACATAGCCTCGAAGTGCAGCAGGGCCTGAGGGAGCATGGGAAGCTCCTAGCATGAGTGGGGTGGGATGGTCCATGCTGGACTTCTGTGAGACCTGGGATACTTTCTTGGATATTAAAAGCCCCTCTGGCAGCTAGTCAGTTTTCAGCCCTGCCTATGGTGTTATCCAAACTCTTCACAGCCCAGACCCAGCTATAGACCTGCAGAGGTCTAATCTCCATCCCCTATCACAGCTGATTACAATCCAAGAGATCTCCCCAGCCCATGCTCCTCTGCTGGCAGGTCTTCTGCAAGAACCAGAGCAGGACCCAGCAGGACTTGGTGAACCCTGGGCTGCATGATGTGGTATCTGCAATACACCTGGGGATGGCTTCATTCTGCAAGTGAAGTCACTGCCTTTGGTGACCTGCCCAAGGGAAGTGACCAGATGGGTCTGTTGGACACGTTGGGTTTCCAGTCTGTGACTTAAAGCAGAGAACAGGTTTGAAGGGAAGATGAAACACTCTGACCTCCAAATTATGGGGGATTTGAGGCAGAAAGACACCTTTCTGTGCCCCTCTAAATGCATGTGTCTTTTTGAATGTCTTTTGGACTGGAGATTGTCAGCTTCCACATGAAAATGAACAAATTGCTTGGCCTGGGGAGTTTCTGGTGGCTTTGGAGACTTTGGAAAGCAGACTAAGAGTATGAGGTCAGTGTGCAGAAAAATGCCAACTTGGTTTAACACATCACAGCTCCTCACACTGTCCTTTACCACTCCTGATACAAAATGTCTGTCACCCTGAGGATCTCACTTTTGTCATCTCAGAGCTGGCTCTGCCCCCATGGCTGGGCCTATGCCTCCAACACAAACATTTCTGCAGCTGCTGACAGATGATATTGAAAACTCAAGTGTTTAGATTGGTAAGTTGGACACACCCAAGACATTTGCAGGTAAGAAATTCCAAAGACACTTTAGGTACCCAGGACCACCTCAGCAAAACCAAGTTATATGTTTGACAAAGCATGTGAGAGCTGTATGGTGGATGGCAGGCAAAGGTGTCTGTGAGACTGAAGTTCTGGGCTGATGGGAAGGGGCAGAGAAAATGAGTCCTGAGCACCTTAGAACCTCAGAGCTAAATCACAGGCAACTCTACAGGTATAGGTTTTGTGTGCTGACATCAGCTTAAGTGATTTAGAGGGCTTTATGGTCAGAGGTGGATAGCTTGTCTTGAGGAGACTATCTAAAATAGCTCATGGAAGTATGTTTGTGCTAATTACAATCATGAGACCTGAAGCAAGGTCTGCAGGCACTCCTCTCTGTGCTTGCCAGTGACTGTAGTTTGCAATTCTTTAAGTGGTTCATGAGTTTTAGCACTCCCAGCCAATGAAGAATGAGCAAAAACTTCTGGAGCTTGCAAGAGCATGCTGGCAGCCTTCTGCAAGGACCAGGTAGTGTCTTGGAGCCAGAGGAGCCCTCTGCACTTTCCTTTTCCAAAGCATGGCTGTTGCCTCCTGGCAGGGTTGCTATTTCCAGCCATTGGGCTGCAAGGCTCCTCAGCTGCTCTTCATGAGCCATGGGACATGGATGTCACAGATAGGCTTTGACAGTCATTTCAGAGGAGTTTCCTTTCCAAAATCTGTCTCCATGACCTGAGCTGAGGAATCTGTCCTCTCTCCTTGGGAGTTAGTTGCTGCCATGGGATCCCTTCTGTGAATAGAGGTGCTGGATCAAATGGGTCTATGGTTCAAGGAGCTTGCTGCTGTTGAGAAGGAGCCTCCTCTCTTCTCCAGACCCACAGACCCAGCCATTTTCCCTTGCTGCCCCTGAAACTTCAGTGAAACTGTGCCCTTTGGCCAGACAACAAATAGCTGCAACATCAAGCTGTAAGGCTATGTGTTTTGGTTGATCACAATTCATTAGTGAAAACAGAGAGACAAAGGTACAGGGAAAAGGTTATAGGAGCAGGTGGCTGCCTGCTGCTGCCTGACTGAGGTTAGCACCACAGTTGAGCTACTAGTTTTGTAACAACCTCATTGGGGATATCTGACAGGAAGAATGTCTTACTGCCACACAAATCCCACCACATCACACCAGCAAAACTCCTTGCATAGACAGCTACCCCAGAGAAGAGGACTTTTATACCCCCTGTAGGAAACCCAAAGCAAGCAAACCCATCCAGACCACAGAAAGCACAGGTCTGCCCATGAACTGCTTCTGCAGGAGGGGCTTTGGGTTCCACACTCTCCCAGCAGCTCTCCTGCCTGCAGATGTTTGCAAGGTTTATCTGCTTGAAGAGCTCTGTCACAGTTGCTGCTGACAAGCTGCAGCATCATTCTCTAAGGCTGAGGAGCTCTACAGAAGAGTGCTTTTAGTTTGACAAACGTGGCTCCTGGTGCTTGCATGTGCACTGGGCAATGATACCAGCTGGAAAAACACCAAGATCCAGGGCTGGGCACAGGCACACTTGGATGGGGGGACAAGACCTGCTGGCACCACCTGCTAGTTCAGCTGTGTAAAAATGCTGGTTCTTCTTTGGAGGTGATAATAGGTCAGCAAGAGAAGGCTGGAGACTGCAAAGTTGAAGGTTCAGTTCTTGAAAGTTGAGAAATGGGAAGTGACAAAAGCCAAGCTCCTTTTGCAGAGGGAGGAGATGTTCTTGGCACTGCTGATCCACTCAGCATTTCTCATGGCTGCAGCTCACTGCTGGAGGCCCTGCCCTGGAGCTGATGTCACTGCAGCACAGGCAGAATCAGAGAATCCTTTTTTTTTTCCCTTCCAGCAGATTTGCTTCTTCAGCTAGTGAGGCATAGTATGTGTGTGTGGTAGGAGACCCAGGCACTGCTCACAGGGAAAGGCAGAGCTAGACTGATGACTGTAAACAGGTTACATGCTGCTCCAACATGTTTTACCCACCAGGTTGCAGAGCAGTTTGTGTCTTTAGCCTGGAGTGCACGGATTAGCCCCAGCACAGTCGTCCACAGACAATCAAGTCATCTAGAAAAACACCAGGGGTGGCCAAGAGGCTCTGAGATCTGGACATGGAAGCCAAATTTTTGTCCCTTGTCCCATGCCTCCAGACACTATACTGTTACATACTGGTATTCATTGTGCCTCCACCTTAAGTGTTTAAGACAGGATAGGGGCAAGGAGGAAGAGAAATGAAAGGGATCCATGTGGGGAGTGAGACTCCAGCCCACGGATGGAGACGTGCTCCTGGACCAGGTGGAAGCTGCTCCCTACAAGCAGCCTCTGCTCTGGAGCTCTCTATGATCCCAGGCTTCAGGCACCAGGGCTTGCTCCACAGAAAAGGTGTGTTCAGGCTTTTCTTAGGAAGAGCTGGCAAATTTTTAGCATCTGAAGAGCACATAGAAGAAATAAGTGTCCAAAATTCAGGCTCTGGGGAAGCTCCAGGAAATCCTCTGACTCTTGTTCCCAAGTTCAAAGATGTGCAAAGTTTTCAGCACTTCAGGCTGCTTTGGGAACTAACCAAAAATTCCTAGGCTACAGCTCATTTGTATATAATCTGCATCTGAGTTAGATGCAGGCTGGCAATACCAGAGCTGGTAAGCACAGAGCTTTGCAAGCACAGAAACTTTCTGTGCAGGGTAAAGGGGCTGTCAGGGTGGAAATGCAGCTTCCTGAATCTCTGAAAACAAATGTTTGCTCTCCATTTTCCCCTTGGGTCTGTGCAGTGTGGAAAGAGGGTCAGGCAAAGGCATCTCTTCTTTGGTCACATTCCCATAGGAAGCATCTGCTGCTAAACATATGTTGCTGAAAGAAAACCCAACCCATAAATACAAACACAGCCTTTTAGCTTGTTCCTGGTTCACAGGCACTTCTGTCAATTCAGGGTAGGGTTCTCTGAGGTTGGGAGATGACCCATCAGTTGTATCCTGCATAGCAATCTCAAAGTCAAGTCTGCTGGGAGCTGGGTGCAGGGTCAGTGAGACCTCTCCATGGATCTAAAGGCCAAGAGCAAGCTCAGAAAATGCCAGCAGAGCTAGCATCTACCCCAGCTGTGTCAGCTTCCCAGGAAAACAGAGCAAGAGTGCAGGGAGAGAGGTAAGGGAGCTGCAGGAATAGGAGCAGGCACAGTGCAGGAGTGGGAGAGGACAGTGGGGTCTCTGAAGCTCTCCAGTCTGGAATGCATCTTCTGGACAAAGGGCTCACTGCTGCAGACATTTGATGCCCATGTTCAACACTGGAACCTACCAAGAGATGAGAACATATCTTCCAAGGAAAGCTCAGGCAGGACCTGAGGGACATGGTTCTGCACCCCAGTGTTTCTGGCACAGTGCCTCATGCTGTCAGGTAACTTGTGTTTGGGAAGAGCCCCAGATCTGCCATCTCATTCCTGTCCCTGTGAGGGACACTCGGTCTAGGCATAGAAGTGGTGTGAGAGCCACCTCCAGCCATGTGAGATCCTTCAGAGCTGAGGTCAAGGCATGCCAATGCCATGTGTGGCACCCCTGTTCTCTCCTCACCCCCAGACCATCACCATCACCACAGTGCCTCTTCAAACCCAAGGAGTTCTGTGGTAGTGATTACTCTCTCCTCCTAGGTCACAGTGCTGGTGGTTCCAGCCCCTCTCCTTTCCTGCAAAGTGACCTTCACCTCTGTCCCTCACTGCTGCACCCACTTGATATTTCAGGAGACCCTTTCCCAGAAAAGACTTCAGGAGATTTAAATAATATCTCTGGTCCTGATTGAAGAGAGGGCTCAGCTTAGAGGAGAGTGGTTTCTAGTTGTTGCTAATTGGAAAGAAATTTCTCTTTTCTAAAGCAACAAAATCAAGAGCTAGATAAATAAGGAAAGTTCAACCTTCAGACATGGTTATTCCAGGGGTGCTGATCCCCACAGTTTTTTTCCCACCTCTCCAAAGGAAATCTTTCAGATCCACAGCAAGGCACAGCACAAGCCTCCTGGGGCACTGTTGGCATCTGAAAAGGGCAGATGGATGAGGAGGCAATAGAGCATGATGTAGCTCCTCTCATATGAACTCCAGGCTGTGGGGCTCTCCCTTCTTGTCCCTGGGGAGCAGGGTGACCCACACAGCCCAAGAGGTTCTGAGGCTCTCTTTCATGAACACTGAAAGGGCTCTAAGCCAACCCTTCTCCTCTGCTTTCCAAAGGCTTCTCCACAGCCACCATCTTCTGATGGCTTCAGCAGTTTTTCCAATTTCTACTCAAAATATATTCATGAATAGTTTATCCCATTTGCTCTTGTGCCAACACTGGCCTACAGTTTAAATAACAAGCTGCAGTGCTGGTGTTTACCCTTCCCTCCCTCTCTTTCTCCCCAAAATATTTATAGAGAGCTATCACATGTCTTTCAGCCATCATTTTTGCCAGGCTAAACATTATGGGGCAGTCCCATGGTTTATACATGAGTTGAGTCAGGAGAAGTCTGCAGAGCCAGCAGCAATCGTGAGCATGTGCACTGAGGTGCACAAGGAGGAAAGCAGAGGAAGCCAGGAGTCTCAGCAGAAAAGGAAGGTAATTTTGAGGTGTCCCATCTCATGTGTTGCCCAAGTGGCCCTGGTTCCTTTTCTCAGTATACTGCTAGCCATGTCTCCTCCCCAAGCTCTGCAGGTCTCTGGGCTGGGTTAGACACATGACTATCCTCAGCAAGGATCCACTTGGGTGCTGTCCTTACAACTGTCCACACGTTTTCTTTCCTGGATATTCATCACAGAATCCTAACATGGTGAGGTTGGAAGGGACCTCTGGGGATCATCTAGTCCAAGCCTCCTGCTAAAGCCCCCACCCTCTAGCCATTGATGAACATCAAGCAGATCCCCTCTGGGGCTGCTCTTCTACAGGCTAAGCAGCCCCAGGGCTCTCAGCCTTTCCTTCTCTCAGAGATGCTCCAGTCCCCTCAGCACCTTGGTAGCATCTGCTGGACTCTCTCCAGTAGTTCCTTGTCTCTCTTCCAGACCATCAGCACTTGTGTCCACAGGAGTCTTTCCCTGGGCTGAAGAGCTCTCTGACTAGAAACAGGAAAAATCAGGATCTGGAGGAAAGATGACTTGAGGCCTGACCTGAGCAATAGGTCAGGCTTCAGAAGACTTTAAATGAAATTGTAATTAAAAGAATTGAAGTAAATAGAAAAAGGCATAATGTGGCAGGTTGGTTGATAGCTTTCTTTAAGAAGGTATCTGCTTTCCCAGACAAAAGAACTGAAGTAGATCTCATCTCCCTGAACCTCAGTCAAACATCTGATGTAATGCACATGAGAAATTATTAATTAAACTGGTGAAGATGGGGATTAATGGAGAAAGGATAAGGAATGAGGGTGAGATGGGAAATGGCTGGAGGGGAGGCAGCAATGGATAGTGTTAAAACAGGAAGGACCAAGCTGCAGGCAGGCTACTAATGGAGTTCCTCAAAGACCCATTTGGGGTCTGATTTTGCTTAATATTTCTGCTAATTATCTCTGAACAAAAGGTAGGAGTCTGCTGATAAAACCTGCTGAGGATTCAAAGGGAGAAGCCAACACATGGCAGCAGTGGAATATCAAACAGAAGTGATTGGGTGACCTTAAAGACTGTAGTAAGAGACCTGGAAGGAAATTCAATAGTACAAATGTGAGGTCAGGTACTTAGGAACTGATGCAGGAACTTCTGCAGTAGCTGGAAGTAAATGAAAAACACAAGGAGCTTACTGGGGGACTCAGTCACTGAAGGGCCATAAACTGCCAATTTGGTGCAGCAGTGAAAAAGCATGTGAGAGCCACACTCCACTATTTCCTGGAGAGAGAAACCCAGCAGCACTGCAGACAGCCTTCCCTCATCAGAGAGATGCACCAGTCCCTTCACTGTCTCCTTAGCCTCCAGCTGAACTCTGTCCACTAGTTTCCTGTCTCTCTTGAACTGTGGAGTCCAGAACTGGACCCAGTACTGCAGATGTGGCCTCACCAGGGCAGGGCAGAGAGAAAGGAGAACTTCCCTCAACCTGCTGGTCACATTCTTCTTAAGGCACCATATCTTAGAGGACAGCCCATGGAAGAGAATCCTTTGAGCTAATGGATGACAGTTTCACAAAGGAAAATAGTTTTGAACAGGCTACAAGTCCTGGAATAACCTCTCAGCAGCAGGGGGGATAGAAAGTCACAGCAAAATGTATTGAACCGTTTGTGCCAAGGGCCACACACTTTGGTGTAAACACTAGGAGAGGTCTGAGACCCCACCGAGATCTCCAGCTGCTGTGACCATGTAGAGCTGCTGCACACCAGGCTTCAGGTTTGCATGAATGAGCTAGCTGGCAGAATGCTGTTGCCCTCAATATCACTGCTCTTTTCCCTGCTGCTGCCCAGAGGTTTGGCACCAAACCGGGTGAAAAGGACATCCACCAAAATATGTCACCTGCTGCACACTTGGCTTCTCCTCCAAACCTGACAAAACAAGGCATTATGTGACACTGTGGTCCAGTCTCAGTGTTGGCAGTGGCCAAATCTCCTCCATGGTCACTGATTGAGAGAAGGCTCATCTTGGCTTCTACAGATGGGTGGTAAAGCAGCAGTGGATCCATGCAGATGTGAAGCTTAGCTGTCACATGTCCCCAGTGATAACCCCACTTCTCTCTGCCAAGCCACAGTGCTGCCCTTCAAGATATCATTGCTTTTGGCCTCCCCAAACCCACAGGGCTCTGCAGATGGTGAAAGCTTCACATGCTGCTGCTGCCACACTGCATCCCCCCCACAATGTGACCTGATGAGGCTGACATGGCACTTCTCCATCCAACCTGACAGCTCAGGAAACTCAGTCAGGCTGGCAGGGCACAGCCGCAACTCGCCGAGCTCGGCAGGTCCCAGCTCTGGCACCAGCTGGTTTAGTTTCCACTTGATCACTCCTCTTGGACCAGCTCTTCAGCACTGGCAGCAGCAGCAGCAGCAGCTCCTTGACTCAAGACCTCGTGGATGTCAGCTCTTGGACAAAGCCAGTGCATCTGTGTCAGGCTGGTGACAGGACTGCCAGGCATCCCGCGGTGCCATGGCACTGCTGCCTCTGCAGCATGCAAGCCTGGCTACAGGATGCTTGGAGAGGAAGCTCTGCTGGGAGGGGGTTGCAGGTGCTCACAGTTTTTGGGATGCCTGGGCCTGTAAAGCCCAGCCTGGAGAGGCTGGGGTACCTAATGGCAGATTGGAGGAATGACCACTTTCCCTGGGCAGAAGATAGCTGCTGCTCCTGCTGCCTCCTTTTGAACTCCTGGAGAAAAGACACAAGGCAACCCTCATTCACACCCTAACACAAGGATCTCTCACTGCTCCTCTGAAAGACACTTACTCCACAGCTCAGGGCAGCAAACATTGCCCCACTCTTGTACTTGTGAGCAGAGAGTGAACCCAAACTATCATCATCCTTGGTCAAAAAAAGGCACCATGGACTGCCTGGGCTCTGCTCATGGGAGCAGCCAGAGCAGACACCTGGCAGAAAGAAGTGTTTTCAAGGCAGCTTGGGAGTCCAGGTTGGTCCTGGGAGATGCACACTGAAGGCAGGAGGTACTGAAACAGTCTCTAGCTGCTTGTGCTGAGGTAGGGGAGGGCTGCTTGGCATGAGCCATGGCTGGTGATGCAGGTACCTGCCATGACCCAGGTGGACCATTGTGGCACCTGCTTGTCATCACTGTGTGTGCTCACTCCAGCAGATGGGGACATATTTTCCTTGGGGTCAAGTGAATCATGAGTCAGCCCAGAGAAATCTTTTCCTGTTTCTTTTGTTTTCCTGCCTTCCATTCTGAGTCTGCCAGTAGAAGTATGAATATTTGTCTGGGTAGATGGCTGCTTTTCTCCTCTCTGTAATTAGATCTTCTCATTGTCTGCTTGCTGTTTGCACAACCGCATCTGAGGTTGGCTTCTGGCAACCACAGGGCATTCCACTCCAAGTGCTGTTGATTTCTGCTTTTATCCATCTCAAAAAAACCCCCAACAAATGAATGAACAGACTGACATGCCAGTCCTGGCCACGGTCCACACCGCAGCCAGACGCCTGTCGCCCAGCCCTGCTCAGGAGGACGAATGCTGGGAGGGGAGGAAGCCACACTGCCTTCCTACCACCCAAGGCATTTCTGCTGCTGCTTATGGAAATAAGAGACGTTGTTTGTTGGCATGAGGGTCTTTGTCCTCAGCCTCTCAGTGCCTGCACTTCCTCCTCTCTCATTTTCCTTTCCAGGGGATGCTCTGGGAATAGGAACCAGCAGCCCTTCAGCTTTGCACACATGACAGGAGTTCTGCAAGTGCATTGATGGCCAGTGATGAAATTACAGCAGCTCATGTGGGACACAAGGTCTGGTCTGGCTTCTGACCAGGACCCAGCTGCTGCAGGGCCAATGGTGTTGTCACAGTGTGGGGCAGGGCAATGCAGGCAGCTACTGGTGGAAGTCAGCAGGCAGGGAGACAAGATGCTCCTGGCCTGCTGTCCTTCTGTGGGGGTGGTGAGGATGCAGTCTTGGCTCCCTTTTAGCCAGGGTCTGCATTTTACATTTTACAGTTGCCTGCAATTTAGATGAAAAATCACATTGCTGCAGCCAAAACATGTTGGCTAAATACTGTGCAACTTGGAGTGAAAAAAATCCCAAAGCTATTTTGAGTAATGTTTTGGTCAACAGATAGAAACCCTAGGAAGAGAGAGATGGGGAATGACAGCTGGAGAGATGGGGATGAGTTTACAGATTTTTTTTTTTTCAAACTTTACAGGTTTTGGTTTTTTTTTTCTAACAGAGTGCTGTACTTGGCACTGATGAGGCCACACCTTGAATAGTGGGTTCAGTTTTGGACCCCTTACTCCAAGTAAGACATTGAGGTGCTGGAGTGTGTCCAAAGAAAGGCAATGGAGCTGGTGAAGGGTCTAGAGCACAAGTATTGTGAGGAGCAGCTGAGGGAACTGGGGTTGTTTAGCATGGAGAATAGGAGGCTCAGGGAAGACCTTCTTGCTCTCTACATCTCCCTGAAAGGAGGCTGGAGTGAGGTGGAGATTGGTCTCTTCTCCTAAGAAACAAGAGAATAGGAGGGAACAGCCTCAAGTTGTGCCAGGGAAGGTTTAAGTTGGATATTAGGGACAGCTTCTTCCCTGAAAGGGTTGTCAAGCCCTGGCCCAGGCTGCCCAGGGCAGTGGTGGAGTCATCAACCCTGGAGGGATTGAAAAGACATGGAGATGTGGTGCTGAGGGACATGGTTTAGTGGTGACCTGGCAGTGCTGGGTTAACAGTTGGACTTGATCTTAAAGGTCTCTGCCAACCAAAACAATTCTATGATTCTATGATTTTTGGTGGTCTAGAGCCAGGAGTGCTTGTAAGGGTTGCTGGGGCCATCAAGGGTTGAAGAAAAAACCCAGCAGGTGCAAGATGACTCAAATCCAGGAAGCAGTCCCTGGTGAGGAAGGCAGGAACCTAGCACCCCACATGCCAGGTGAATGGGTGCTGCAAATGCTAGGGGCTGTTACCCTTGTCAACATTTGCAGCATGGGGAAGAGCAGCAGCATTGCAGAGAGAGACCTACAAAAATTCTGAGCAAACAACAGGGTAGAGAAGCCACAGCTGCTGCCAACCAGACTCCATTTTGCTTATTTCTAGCAATCTGAGAACACAATTTTGCTTTGACAGGTCCAGTTCATGATAGTACTTTTTTTTTTCTCTCCTAACTTGATTTTGCTCTGAAATGAACTGACACAGAAGTTCATCAGACCCACAAGAATGGAGCTGTCCTAGAAAGACAGCTTCAGGGTGAGACTCCAGGTGCTTTCAGGGTGCCTTGCTTTGACCAGGCTATGGCCATCTGAAGGAGTTTACCTGCAGCAGTGGTGAAAATATGGCAGATCTGAGGTGCTCTGAGCAAAACACTTCTTGTTCAACATATCAGCATTTCATGATGGGTCCCAAAAAGGGACTTTTTTTCCTTAGAATAGTTCAGTGACCCTTCAGCAGCACAGCATGCAATGCCCATGAAGTCACAGAGAGCTGGATCATACTGGGTATGCACTCAAGACCCCATGGGCAGAGCTGGAACATCCCAACACAACATCCTGCAGGAGGTGGGGTGATAGAACCCTGTAGTTGCTGACAGGTTCTCCTGTCCTGACACAGTCACTGCTACATCCCCAAATTTCCCAAACAGAGGTTTCCCATCACCTTGACTGGAGCACACAGTCTCAATGTCTGTCTCCAGAAGTCTGGCTTTTTATCTTTTATGGTGGTTTTGCCTAAATCAAAAAATGAAATAAAATATTTTTACTGCCATCTGATTTTATTTTAATAGAATTAACTATTCTAGTGCTATCAAAATGTCTGTTTCAGCATCTCCAGGCTGAGGAATTTCTCTCTTTGTTCAAAATGACATTTAGGAACAAATTCAATTTCAGTGTTCTTTTTACTTCTGTTTGAAAAAGCCCAAATTCCAATGACATATTTTGGCCTTGTTGACACTGAACATTTGGACTGATCCAAAGGAAGCTCTTCCAGAGCTTCATTTCTAGAAGAAAATCAGACTTTGATGGACCCATTCCACTTGCAAAGGAAGAAAAAGACCCAAAGAAGTCACATCCTCAGCACTTCCTGTAAAAATCCTGCTCCTTCCCTTCCCTTATGGTCTCTGAGGATGCATGGGGCAGGTGTGAGATGTCTCCATGGGGTAACCAGCTGCTTCCCAGCTGTGGGTAGCTTTGCAGCTAGAAGTGTTGGTGCAGAACCCTGTGAGTGGTGAGAAGGGTGATGGTGATGCAGGTGCATGCAATGTTGGGGCAGACATCAGAGGTTGGGGTGCTCCCAGAACCTGGGCTGACTTGATCCCCAATCGTGAGAGTTCCCAGTCTCATCCAAGTTGCTTTTCAGCAGAAACTGATCCCTACAGGTGCCACCCATCCTTCTTCCAGTCAGCTCTTTGGCTAGACCCTCTACTCTGTCTTAGTGAGGACTTATCTGGAGTACTGGGTCCAGTTCTGGGCTCCCCAGTTTAAGAGAGACAAGAAACTACTGGAGAGAGTACAGCAGAGGCTACAAAGGTGCTGAGAGGACTGGTGCATCTTTCATGAAGAAAAGCTGAGAGCCCTGGGGCTGGTTAGGCTGGAGAAGAGCAGACCCAGAGAGGATTTGCTCAATGTTAAGCAAGAGCTAAAGGGTGGGGGCAAGAGAATGGGGCCAGACTCCTTTCAGTGGTGCCCAGGGACAGGCCAAGGGGCACTGGGCACAAACTGGAACCCAGGAGGTTCCATCTGAACAGGAGGAAAATTTTTTTTACTGTGAGGGTGCCAGAGCCCTGGCCCAGGCTGCCCAGAGAGGCTGTGGAGTCTCCTCCTCTGGAGAGATTCCAAATGTGCCTGGAGTTGATCCTGGGCAACCTGCTCTGGGTGACCCTTCTTTAGCAGATAGGTTGGACCAGATGATCTCCAGAGTTCCCTTCCAAACTCCACTATTCTGTGATTCTCTGATTGATCACCAGTGGATCAGTCATTACCATCTTTCAAGTGCTGGGGAGCTTTCAGAGCTCCCTGCTAGCTCCTGTGCCATACAGGGACTTCAACCAGTGATAGACTAAGCCTAATATTTTTACTGTTACAGGTCAGCCTTGGCACTTTTCTGCTGCTCTTTAAGTGATATTTGCTTATCAGTTTACTCCATTTATCAAGTGTTAGCTGGTGTGCACCAGCAACTCCAGGTCCTTCCTGCAGATTCACTTGATTAGGACAGATTTCCTCTCAAAGGCTAGAGCTGCCTCACCAGCTGAAGGTGGAATGAATCTTTTCTGGGCTGTGATTAATAAACCAGCAAGCCACAGACCCTATATTGTGCCCCCTGCTCCTCTGCCTGCTGGCAAGAGACTTGAGGAGGAAAGGGTGTGATGTTTTGGGCTGGCATGGGGACAGTGTGACATATTCCCTCAACAAAGGGACAGCTTCCAGCAAGTCACCTAACAAGAAGCACATAAAAAGCAGGCAGTGAAAGTGCTCGGAGATCTGATGGGATGGGATGTGAATGTCTTGGAGACAGGGAGGACAGCAACTGACTTCAACCTGCTGCAGATGAGGAGGAAAGGCTGAAGGAACTAAGGCTGCCAAGGAGATTAAGGGGAATAAGATGGTTTTTACAAATATACCAGGGGAGTCTCAAATACTGGAGAGAAAGTAGAAGCCATTAATAAATTAGGAAGAAGATTAAATTAATGATGACTCTCAAATGGCTGAACTGCTGCACAGCCTCCTAAAATCTGCTTTTAACCACACACATACAGACACAAAAGAAAAAAAAAAAAAGCAGAAAAAAAGTGCTAAAGAGCATCTACAGACAATAAGAAAACAAAGAAAACCTTCTCAGCTTGTCAAATATAATTCGTGAGCAAAGGCAGGGTGAACCTGTGTGGCTCAGCAGGGCTGGGGGCATGAGGCAGGGAGTGGGGTGAGACCAAGTTGATGAAATAAAGCAGGGACTGACAATAGAGTTGTTTAAGTTACAGAGAAGCAGGAAATTACCAGAGGATTTGGAAAAAGGAAGTACACCAGCCTTCATGAAAAGACAGCGATCCCAGCAGCGATAACTTTACGGCTCCATCTTCAACCCAACAATGGAGCCGATAGCCAGGGAGGCTTCTGGAAAATAACAGAACTGTGGCAGGGTCTAGTGGGACTGAGGGGAATGGGGGGGACCAGGCACACAACCTGCAGGCTGTGCCCCCAGGATTTACCCCCTGACCCTCCTGCCCTCTCCCTGCATAACCTTTATCAGAAGGCTGGTGTAAAACCCACCCCTGGTAATTGGGGAGATATGATTTCTGCTTTCAGGCTGCCTGCATGTGGAGCAGCCAGCTCTGGGGATCTCAGCAGCAGCTACAGTCCTGCTGCCTTGGATGGACCCACTTTGGGTGCTGAAAAGTGATCAGCATCTTTTGTGGGGAATCTGGACAGTCAGAGGCAGTCAGAGGGAGTTTCTCATGAGATAGAGAGGTAGAAAGAGAAATTGTAGGTCCATCTGTTGGATGTTTAGTGGTGACCTGGCAGTGCTGGATTAATGGTTAGACATGATGATCTTAAAGGTCTTTCTCAACCAAAACGATTCCATGATTTTATGATCTGGAAAAAATACCTTATTACACAGGAGAAGATCCTCCAAAGCCCTGAACCAGAGGTGCAGGACAGACTCCCACTCTTCAACCTGCAGCCTCTCTGCAAGATCAGGCAAACCTTGCTAGATCAGTCATACATCCTCACTGCCATGAGATTTTTCTCCAGAAGTACAAGAAACATGGCTAGGTTTAGCCCAGAGCAGAGATTTTGACCCACGTTTTGCAGAGAGAAAACTCTACAACAGTGAATCCTTGGGAGAGCAGAGCCCTGGCTTTGCCCAGAAGCAGCTTTCCAGTGCCTAGTACTTGGCTGGGGACAGAGTAGATGTCAGGAAGCATGGTGGATTGTGTCAAAGATGCTCCTGCTCTACTCTGCACTGGTGTGGCCTCACCCCAAGTATCATGTGCTGTTTTGGCCACCACAGTATAGGAAGGACATGAAGTTGTTGGAGAGCATCCAGAGGAGGCCATGAAGATGGTGATAGGTCTAGAGAGGAAGCCATATGGGGAAAGGCTAAAGTCACTTGGTTTGTTTAGCTCAGGGAAGAGGAGTCTGAGAGGAGACCACATTGCAGTCTGTAACTTCCTCACGAGAGAGTGGAGGGGCAGGAGCTGATCTCTTCTCTCTGGTCACCAGTGATAGGACTCAAGGGAATGCCATGAAGCTCTGCCAGGTAAGGTTTAGGTTGGATATTAGGAAAAAATTCTTCACCCAGAGGGTGGTGGAGCACTGGAATAGGCTCCCAAGGGAAATAGTCAAGTTGCCAAGCCTGATAGATTTTAAGAAGTATCTCGACAACACCCTCAGGTACATGGTGTGATTTTTGAGGTTGTCCTGTGCATAGACAGGAGTTGGACTCGATCCTTGTGGGTCCCTTCCAACTCAGGCCATTGTATGCTGCAGCACAATGGGTGCTACCATGGAGAGCTGAGTGACTGGAGCCATGCCCCACAGCCTTTTTCCTGTCCCAATGTTGCCAGCTTTGGCAGCTCTTTTCTGCAACTCTCATCTAGGTGCAACTGCAGAGGGGTCTGATGAGGTTGGCCATCTCATCAGAGGGTCTTGGGCTTAGAGCAGCATTTGCAGAGGAGGCTGCTACAAGCAGAAGGGACAGCCAGAGGCAAATGATGCCTGGCATGCTATGTCTCCCCAGCAATTCTTAGGGCCCCTGGTTCTCAGGACAGCAACCTGCAGAGGCAGCCCAGGGACATGCATGCCCCAATGCAGCAGTTGTGTCACACATGAGGGCTGCCAGGCATTGTGCTGGCCCCAGCAGCCCCTGCCTGCAGCCTGTTTACGTGGGCACAGCTGGAGGCATTGCTGTCCCAAGGAGATAGAGACACAATAGAGAGACACAAGGCAAATGATGAAGGGGCTGAAGGATGGGATTTAGGAGGCAGATTAAATGAACTAAATCTGTCTCGCTTTGCTGATCAATCATGCAGGCAGGAGCCGGATAACTGTCTCTGAGTGCCTGAAGGGTGCAAACACTGAGGGAGAAGCAAATTATATAGGGGACTTTAGGGTGTCAGAGGGGGAGCTGATTCAGCTCTTCCTGCTGTTCATGATGGGTCTTCAGGGCCAGAGGGTGGGACTGACCCCTGACCAAATGATGTTTGGGCTGCAGAGGAAGCTTCTGGCCCACAGCTGGCAGGTCTGCAGAAATTGTGTGTGAGATGAGGAGAGGGTGAAGGTCCATGGTGGGATAATGGGGCTGTGCAAGGAGAGCACTGGGGTGAGGTAGGTGGGATAAGACATAAGCAATTGCAAAGACTGCACTTTCTGTTACATCTGCATTGTTACAGACCTTGACTTTGGCAACATGGTTCCGTGGGATGCTGCCACCACACGTGCATGGAGTTTGTCCTAGCCAGCTCTCTGCCCTGGAGATCTCTGAGCAGAAGCTGTAGTGGGACAGCCCAGCACAGGGGAAGGTGGCCCTCTGCACAGCAATCCACAGACTGTTCCTGGCAATATCCTCTTCAAACATCACAGGGATGGAGGTCACCCAAGTCCTTGTCATTACAGAGACAACTCAGTCCAGTTGATGGTGAGGACGGGGTGGCTGTAGGTGCCTTCCCAGCAGTGGAGAGCCATCATTTCTCCACAGTGGCATTCACAAGGCACATCTCCCTGTGCCATGGACCAGACCTGCTGCCCTCCATGCTAACTTCCCCAGCTGCAGAGCAGGCAGCAGCACTGGCTTGCAGGAGGGATCATTTTAACTCCCCCCACACCGATGCAAACATCCCCACCCCCGCCAGTCCAGTCTGCTGGTTTATTAAGGCCTCTGGCAGAGCTCTGCCTCATTCAGGCTCTTTATCTGTTTTCATTTTCTATGCATACTCTGGGGCACTGTACAGACATAAAATAATCAAAATGACAGTCCCCAGATAAAGGCCACTTTTGTTAGGAACACACCAAGTTCCCATGTAAAAGCATACAAATGGAAGTTTATTTTCTATCTCAGCACCTTTTGGTTCTTGCAAGCACTGAATACCTTCTGAGTCCAAAGAAAAATATCCTGGTCAGCTGTTTCACACTCATGAAACACAGTGCAGTGCATAAAGTTCAGAGCCAGGAGTGAAAAACAACGACTTTCATTAACTGTCAAGTGAAACCAGAGCAGGCTGAAGTGCTAATTCCAGTTGGGGCCCGTTCAATAGCAAATTAACCTGCCAGTGATCTCCCAGTAGGCTACTGCACAGAGCAGGAGGAATAATTTGAAACTAGGTTTGTAGAGGTAGGTAATATCTTTTTTATTAGATCAGCAGATCATTTGTAGCCAGGTATTTATTCAATGAGCTTCTGCGTGTGTGAGCGTCCAGCTCCCTCAATACCCATAGCTGAACATAGGAGCAAGACCTTTGCTCGTCGGCAAAAGCCAAGCAGGGCTCTAGGATGCACCTCGAACACGGGGAACTGGGGCTGGAGACCCACAAGAGCCCTGTTGGTGTCGATGCTGAAGCCACTTTCTGCAAACCATTCCTTGCTGCACCCATTGGAGGGGAGGGAACGGAAAACAGATGGAGGAAGGCCACAGGAATGTCTGTAAGGTATTTTGCGTTCTCTCTTCCATGGCTGGCAGGGAGGGACAGGGCAGGCTGGCAGCGAGTGGTGCTGGAGGAGCATTACGTCACCAGTGCAGAGCCGCGTTGGCTGCGCAGCGCCTGAGGAGGAGGATGCTGTCTCCTGGCAACCCCCTCGCCTGTCACATACATCAGCAGCAGCAGCCGATGCAATGCAGGACCCATCGCCTCTTCCAGCACCCCTTGGCCAAAGGGGAACTTGACGCCGTACAGCGAGAGTCCTGGGTGCTGAGGAGGTTTCCCACCTGATGTGGCTTCCCGGCTGCAACTCAGCTCCCCATCACCCCTTGAAATGGGCTTTTCTGCCACTGTGGGCAGAAGTAAAGGCAGCTCTGGGGATGGGGGGGTAACGAAGTTTCTCAGGCTGAGACAGGAGCAAGCGCAGTGCCCAACCCTTCCCCAAAAGTTGTCAAGGCCTGGCCCAGGCAGTCCAGGGCAGTGGTGGAGTCACCATCCCTGGAAGGGTTTAAAAGACATGTTGATATGGTGCTGAGGGACAATGGTTCACTGGTGACCTGGCAGTGCTGGGTTAACTGATGGACTTGATCTTAAAAGGTCTCTTCCAACCAAAATGATTCTATGATTCTATGAAATCAGACTCTAGATAGGATGGCTTACTCCCAAAATCAAGCACTGTGCTGGGCCCAGCTGCAGAAACCCTGTGCTTGTTCCAACTAATAGGTCAAGACACTCACCTTTGCCATCCACACACAGCAGAGAGGCTGCTGTGGCACAGAGAGCCTTTCCTGAAACACCAGCTCTGATTTTTTCCGTGCTGGGAGGCAGGGACCAGGATGCAGAATGCTGCCAGCTGCAGCCAGCACTGGGTCCTGCAGGCACCTTCTTCCTCTAGGGTCAAGGGAGGGCAGCAACTGAGCAGATACCATCTCCACGCAGAGCTGCCGTCAGTCCTGGCTGATAGATTCCTCCGGATGCCTGAGGGATGGCAGCCACTGCCAGCGCATTTCACTAACCGGAGTCCTCCAGCTCTCCAGACTTTCACCTTCTGGCCCCCAAAGGGAGGGATATTAAGCAAAATACCTGTGCTTTCTCTGTTGGAGGATGCAGGGTATGTCTTCTTCCATCCCCTGTCTAAAACCAAAGATGTCTTCCAGAACATCCCTCCATGCTGTGCTTTCTCCCTATGCCTCAAAATCTGAGGTCCACCAGAAGCTCTGTTTCCTGTTTTGTCTCCATAGTCTCTGGCCATGCAACTCCATCCCACCCCATGACCATACCCTTCCTCCAATCTCCTCCATGTGTGATTGGTGACTACAGATCTGTGCAGGCAGAGGCACCCTGGCAGGAGCAGCACAGACACTGGGATAAGAGGCAATAAGGGCTGTGAAACAGCCTGGGGCTGTCAGCCAGGTCCTCTTCTGGCAACTGGCAAGCTGCCTTCAGTCTCACAGATGAGTCCTACAGTATCAGCCTATTCAGGGACTTCTACTACTATCCTGGAAGAAGAATGGGGATGAGGCACAAGATGATGGTGGGGGATGCATGCTGGGATGGACTGGAAGAGGAGCAAAGGGGTGGGGAAGTGGGAGCAAGGCACAAGCATCCATGAGAATCTGCTCCCTCTTGAAGGAGATATCTGGTCCTGAGGTGCTTTGAGCCAGGGGCTTAATTTGCAAACAACTCGGCAGCATAGCAGCATCCACACCAGTGGGAGGGCTGGAGACACTCAGCATCCCCAGGCTGCTACTGGAAGATAGGAAAATCCTCAGTGCCTAGCAGCAGGGGCAGCAATGGAGTTGGAGTGGGAGCACTCAGAGAGTCAGTTGCTGGGCAGCCACCATCTCCTGGAAAAGAGCCATGATGGTCCCATGCTTCCTGACCACTCCACGTTCACAGGTCCCCAGAGCAAAGGGGAAAACCAGACAGGAGGGAGGAAAGCTGCATGGAGAAGAGAGGAGACAAGAGGGAGGAGAGCTGTGTGGAGGGGAGATGGAGAGAGAAGGAGAGGGAGAGCAGGGGAGGGCAGGAAAGGGGGTGCCTGATGAAGAATATGGGAATGGGAGACAGACAAAAAAACTAATCGAGGATGATTGAGGGAGAGAAGGAGGATGAGTGAAAGAATGAGACAGTGTGATAAAGAATATGTCAGATGGACAGGAAAACTAATAAAGAATAATAACCACCCCTGGCCAAATGCAGCACATGAACCTGCCTGTGGCTGTGTGTGAGCATGGGCTGCACAGCATGTGCCCCGCCCCCCCCCTCCCCCCCACCGAGCACAGGGAGGACACAGAGGGACATGCTCTGTGGCTGGCCACCCTACACAGCCCCATCTCGGACTTGTGGCCATGCCTAGAGCATCTCTACTGGCATACAAAGCCCTGCTACTGGTCCCCTAGAGTGCTCTCAGCTGTGCGGGCTGGAGGACACCATGTGGGTGCAAATCCCCAGCAGCCACTGCCCACAGGCTGATGCCGGTCACTGTCCCCAGTATGTGCTGTATGCAGTGTGCCATGTACTCCCGCATAACCAGGCTGCTGTGTACACCCCTTCATCCCAGAATGGGGGAAGGATGAAGAAGGTTTGCTCTCAAGGCTTTTATCTTGCCTGGGTTAATGGGTAAGACCCAGCTGCACAGCCCAAGATGCAGGACCTCACAAAGCCTGTCCTACCTCCTTCAGCAAATCTACACATTCTGCCTGGTCTCTACCTATCTTGGCAGTAGGTCCATACAGTGCCTGGTCCTGGAATTGCCTCTTTGTTTCATCTACAACTTGAGATGCTGAGGAAGCATGGACATGCTCTTTATGCTCCTCCCTCTTCATAACTAAAGTCCATGGGCTTCCCTCCACCCCCCAGCCCTTGCTCAGACACCCTTCCTGTCCCAGGGAGGATATGAGCCAGGGGAAGACTGCTGATCTGTCTACCCCTCCTTATGCACAGTGCCGTGCCGGGCTGCAGAGGGCTGTCCCAAAAAGGACTGCATGACATGCTTGCTGGTGGGGCAGGCTCAGCCTCCCACTCCTTCACTGCCTCCACTAAGCCTTGCAGGCTTCTATGTTAGAGAGGTGGTAAGCAGAGGATTGCTCCTGGAGCAGAGTCTCATCTGCCTTGATCCCCCCACACCCCTGCCGTCACTGACCTCTGGTCCTGGAAAACTCCCAGAGAGCGTCCAGCTCTAGACAAGGCAGGATTTGATTAACTGAGTCCAGCCAGGAGTGTGTGGGAGCTCTGTTGTCTCTTGTTTTGCCTTGAAGAGGTGAGATGCTGATTTTAGATTGACTGAGAAAATGCTGGTGCCACAGGACAGGAGTGAAGAAGAGCAGAACTCAGGCTGGCCAGGCTCTGCTTGGTGACACATTCTAGGTCACTTGGACAGGGGACACACTGCCAAGGTGGCCAGGACCTCTCTCCAGGCACAAGGCAGGCTCCAAGGGTCCCCAGGAGATGGTGCTGAGCTGCTCTGGAGGAAGAGGATGGGAGGAGAACTATGAGGGATAAAGACAGACAGAAGAGAGAAAGGCAGATGAGACAGCCCACAGTTTCAGCATGAGAACTCAGGTATTTTAGTGTTTCCTGGTTGCTCCCAGGCAGGGCAAGGATCTCACAGAGCAAGTGTTCAGCTTTGCCACGAGTGGGGAAAATCAGTTCCCAAAAAGCTCAGCTGTGCCTGATTTTATTTCACTTGTGTGACCCATTTGGGATCTCACTGTGTCCCAAAGGCTGCTTGATGGGCAACATCTGTGAAAGGTTCCAGCGTTGCCTGCGGTGTGCTGCCGTGCTCAGCCGTTGCTGGTGGCTGTGCTGTTGGAGCATGTGCCAGCATCACATCGAGCTGGAGGAGGGGCCCTGCAACAGCAAGACCGACATTATCCTCTCTTCATCTCCTGCAAATTCGAGACATGAGCATAATTCAGCAGGTTTCAGTCTATGAAGAGGCAGGAGAAACCAGCCTCTCCTGTGCTTTCTGCTCTTTGGGAATGGCCAGTCCTTCCCTATCTACCTCACCCC
Source organism: Galbula dea (assembly GCA_013399015.1). NCBI lineage: Eukaryota > Metazoa > Chordata > Aves > Piciformes > Galbulidae > Galbula > Galbula dea. The sequence goes on from VWZX01000354.1 coordinate 1,777,850, forward strand.
TACCAAAGCATTTCGGGGTGCATGTGGTATCCTCAGCATTTCAGATGAGCTTGTCCACATGGTGAGGGAGCTGTGCCACGGCAGACCTACTTAGGCAGCCAAAGAGGTCCTGGGAAAGATGCCATCATTTTCAGCAAGTTTGGAAAGGGCTAGAATAAGCCCAGCTTATCCCAAGGGAGGAATGCCATGTCCTCACAGCAGTACTTGGAGGTGGTTGTGATATAAATAACAGAGGGGGTGTGGTGCCGCCTGGCATCCCCCACGTGAGTGACGAGCCTGCTTGCAGTGAGTGAGCACAGAGCGTGGGAGCTGCTCACTCTATGTGCTGAACGGGCACGGAGGAGTCTGACCTGCCAGGGCCAGAGGAGATCTCCTGCAAAACTGGAGACAGCAGAAACACTGGCCAGGACCAGGAGCAGAGCAGTGAGTGGGGTGGGATGGGATGGAGAGCATGGGGGAAGGCTTTAGATCAACATATTTAAGGTAGGGAAAGAAGGCTCCACCCCTCCTGACACCTTCCCACTCTCCTCACTCTCCTCGCAGTCTCCTTCCTTCCTTGGTGCTTCTCCCTCCTCTGCAGACAAGCCAGGCCCCAGCACTTTGCACATCCAACTGTCCTCAGTGCCTTGCCCACTGTCCAACCCAGTTATAGCCTTTTGCTTCCTGCAAGGCTTTCCTACTAGCTTCCATTTTTGTTGCAGCAAGGCAGTACTTGCACAAGGACAAGTGTAAGTGTGTGCTTGGAGGGGAGCACATGGGACACAGCATCAGGGTGATGTCTTTAGTGTGTGGGCAAGGCAAGATCACCTTTATTATCTATTTCCTAATGACAGACATCCTTCATTTGCAAACATCCACTGTACTTGGGTAGAAAGCCCTGAGCATGGAGAGTTTTCCCAGTTTGCAAGTGGTTTTATGTCTGAGTGTGCCTGGGTGAAAAATGTGCTGCTGGGCTGTGACATTGCCATGCCAACAACTGTTTGTGAGTGGGTAGAGCAGCCTGCCCCAATGGTTTCTCTAGATCAGATCTGCATATTCACAGAGAAACTGAGGCCTGACATCTTCCAGCTGACTCCAAAGATGTTGCCCAAAGGCCACACAAAGCCCTGGAGAGCCCTTCATCTGCTGGACCAGCAATGAAGGACTATCCCAGGTCTGTGCAGTCACTAGAAAAGCCATGGAAGTCACTCACTCCCTGCTACATTTCTGAGTCTGGAAAGCAGCCTGGGCAGCTCTTTCTTCAGATATGGAATTATTTTGTCTGGCAGGAGGAGAAGGGAAAAACAGGTAAGGACAAGTCTGGGACATAGCAGCAAGACATCTGTGAATTTCCCCTTGCTGAGTGTGAAGAGGCTCACAGCTCAACTCCTGTGAGTGCAGAGGTGCTGCTACAGTTCACCTCCACGATCTTGCCATGCAGCTGCCCACAAACACACGGACCTGCCTGCTTCCTGGGGAGGGTATCCGGTGGGGCAGGTGTTTGCTTTGGGTTGTGGTTGTGTGGGTTGGTGGTCTGTTCACAGCCCAGCATAAGCATGTTATAAATCACATCAGTGTGGCAATGCCAGAGAAGCAAACACCTCTGATCTGTGTTTGCATGGTGCTGAAGGTAACAGCACGCTGGTTTATTGTAGGAGCCCTGGTGTTATTGCTAACTAACCAATGGTAGGTGCTTACAGTCCTCTGGACCCTTTGCACGCTTCCCAGAAAGACAAGCAGAGCATCAGAGAGTCACAGAATCATTTTTGTTGGAAGAGACAGATCACCACTAAACCATGTCCCTCAGCACCACATCTCCATGGTTTTTCAGGCCCTCCAGGGATGGTGACTCCACCACAGCCCTGGGCAGCCTGGGCCAGGGCTTGGCAACCCTTTTGGGGAAGAAATTGTTGCTGTTCGCTCAGCTGCTCCCCACAACACTTATGCTCTAGGCCCTTCACCAGCTTCATTGCCTTGCTTTGGACACGCTCCAGCATCCCAATGTCCTTCTTGGAGTAAGGGGTCCAAAACTGAACCCAGTGTCCAAGGTGGAGCCTCAGCAGTGCTGAGTACAGAGGTACATACATTGCGGGGCTCCAGAGCACACTGGCTACCCACAGCACTGGAGCTGTGACAAGGCTGCTGCAAAGGTAGAACTGAGGAAGAAGGATTTGGTGTCCACTCTGACATTGCAAACCTCCATGTTAAAGCCTTCTGAAAACACTTCTCTCTCCAGAGCCATATCTGGTAACTTCACAATTTGGGGCTGTTTCACAAGTGAAAGTGGGACTCAGTTGTGTTCTGCAACAGAAGCTGGACATCCATAAGGGGATCAGGGTGCAAAGATAGGCTCAGGGAGCTAAGATAGCTGATGCATCACATCTGTTGATTTGGAGGAGCCCAGGACAGTGAGTCTTAGAAAGGTTCCTCTTCTGAGGAGTACGGGTGCTGAGACACCTGGTGATTGGCACCCTGCTTGGGGTTGATGGACAGACAGGGAAGGAGAGGCGAGCTCAGGGAGGAAGGCAGGCAAGCTTCCCTCTCCACTGGAACAGAGCGTGGCTCCCATTTGTGCTAATCCCATTAGCTCTGTTTGCACTAAGCCCCTCTGAGCGCTCCTGTGTCAGAGAGTCTGCCTTTGTGTGGGCCAGGCTCAGCTCCACGACTGCCACGAGCAGATGGGGATGAAGAACATGGTCCAACCAGCTGTGGCTCCACCTGTGATTAAACCCCGGTGCCAGGCCACCCTGGCATGGGAGTTCAGAGGTTCACACCAGACTAAAGGGTGGTTGGGCACTGTAGAGGGGCTGGAATCAGCTCAGGGAGGGGATGGGAACAGCAGTGTGGGGTGAAAGCTGCTGGGGGCATCTGGCCATGGAGGAAATTGATATACTCTCCTTGTCTTGGAGGATGCCAACTCCCTGCTAGCAGAGGGTGAAAAGCTCCTGCTCTTAGATTAGCTGCTGTTAGTAGCACCCCAGTCTTCTCTCTACCAATCGGCCTATGGGAATGAGCTGAACTACGTATCTGCTGGGGCTTCAGTTTGAGAGCTGCTAGAGAGGGATCTGGGCTTCCTCTAAATCTCCTAATCCCTTTCATCATAGAGCCAGACAACCAGAGACACCATAGAGAACTGCCTGGGGCTTGGTTCCCCCCCACACCTCCCCTGAGCTGCTTGCAAATCCCAATCATCCTGCAGGCGATTACAGGGGCTTCTCCTGTAGCACAATATCCAATCCCCCCCAGAGGCCACCACAACATATGCAGGGTCAGGCTCCCTGGCTGCTGGGAGCACAGACAACCTCGCTCATCCTATTAATGGAGTACAGGAGAGGGATGAGCAGGACAGGGATTGACCTCCCCACAGCCTAGAGCCAGCTGAGGGAAGGAGGACTTTACAGCTTCCCTATGCCATGATCCTGCTCCTCCTACAAGGTGGGCTCTTTTCCTCACAGAATCTCACCATGAGGTATGGTATTGAAGCCCATCACTGCCCTCTCCATGGCCAACCCACCTCTTGGGGCTTCACAGCTACCTGTGGGCATTGTGGTGTAAAGCACATCCCCTGCCAGAAAGATATGGTGTCAGCTCTTACACTGCTTTCAGCTCTTTTTGTACCTCCACCCCAAGCACCAGTCTGGCACAGCAGTGGCCCAGTGCCCTGCTTCCACAGCATGGGTGCCTCTGTGGCCACCATCACAGCACAAGTAAGCAGCAAAGGCTGTGCTCTCCTGTTGCTCCCCTGAGCAAGAAAGCCACCCTAGTGGGAACCCACTGTCTGGCCTATTTAGCCAGCTTTGTACTGAGTTCTACTGGCTCACTTTGTCCTCCCACAAGATCTGCTTGGCCCATGAACCATCTCAGGATAATTTTCTTTCTTCGAAGATTCAGGGAAAGTAGATCAGATCTGAGATTTCCACCTGTTTCCCAGTTTCTATCTTGCAGAAATACCTACTGCCCTAGAAGTGAGGAACTGAGACAAGGAACCAAGTAAGCACAAATCTTCAAACACAGCTTTAAACTTCATGATGCCTTTTACTGAGCAAAGCCATGATGGGAGAAAGCCTCAGGAGAGGCAGCCTCAATGAGGAAGATGGTGCCACTGCACCTGGTCACTCCTGGTTAGAGCCACAAAGAGATCCCAAACCTCATCCACTTTACCATGCAAGAACTGAAAATTAATCTGCCAAATTTGTGCAGGCAGCTGGACAGCTGAAGCTGCAAGGTCAGGCCCTTGGGAGACATGAGAATTGACTTTTCCATCAAAACGGATGTCCCTGGCCTGGCACATTCCCAGTTCCTGCTGTAAGTCAAGGACCCTATCAAATCACATGTACTTGAAAATCCAGGTCAGACCAGAGCTTAGGTAGCAAGGGTTTCTTGCCCAGCCCATCTCCCTTCACACACCAGCCCTACCTGGCAACCATTCAGCCCATCACCCCTCTTTGAGATGCCTCTGCAGCAGGGGAGGCTGCCAAAGAGTGAGCAGGAGGAACACGTTCCTATTTCCTCCACCTTAGGCTAGGAATCATCCTTGTGGAACCCCAGGTTGTGCAAACCTCCAGGGACCAGTGGACTCAGCAGAGATACTGAGACCACATCACTCAACTCCTTTTCAGTTGCTCATGAGACCCAGCCCAGTAGGACCACCCTAGGTTGGAGGATACCCCTTCCACGTCCACCTGTGGGGCTCACTGGGCACCAAAACCCATGCCAAGGGCAGTACTGGGCAGGGAGCCTTGTGTCCAAACCCCAAGCCATGCTGGGCAGCCACAGCATCACCAGCAGAATCCTCGATGTCCCTTCCCACCCAGGTCATCGATGTGTGCTGCCATGGAAACCAAAGAGTTTCCAGACCAGGGCATTGCCTGCTGGATGTGATGCTCAGGGCTGTGCCAGAGGACCGGGAAGATTTGATGCACTGGGGAGGGGTGAGGGAAGGGCAGAGGGTGCTGGGGGTGGGAGCACAGTGGAGTAGGGGAGGAGAGGCAAGGAAGGAACAGAGGAGATTGTATGGGATGGGGCATGCTGAGGGTGCAAAGAAGGGTAGAGCAGAGGAGGGGAAGGAGGCACAAATGGAGGGGTCACAGGAGGTCTTCACAGCCTGGACTGACTGCTGAATGGGCAGGAGAAGGAAGCTTGAGTAGCAACTGTAGGGCATGGCACAAAGTCAGGCATGTTCAAGAGGGATGGGGAGGTTCTGGGGCTGTGTCTCTGCTTAGGAAGATGCTCTAGGTCATCCAGGTGATCCTGGGGGCAGCTGGGTGCTGGCAGCTCTGCCCTCACATTGCCAGCTCTGGGAGTCTGGCATCATCCTCAATATCTGTATTTTCTTTCGCTGGGATGGGGCATCAGCAGGCAGCAAGACAACTTTGTTCCCCAAGACCCCTGGAAATACATCTCTGCTGCCCAGCTGGTGTGTGCCTGCACAGAGGGGCAGCTGAGAGCTCCCCCATCCACGAGGACAGGATCCCACAGGAGTGGGGACATTGGTTCCCCTCTGTATGTCCCAGAGAGCCCAAGAATAAGTGGATGTTATAAAAGGAGTCTCCCAAACCCCACCGAGGTGACGATAGTCTGTATCTTCACTTGAAACTCTTCCTTCCCAAAGACATTTGCCAGTTTCTTCCAAGTTAGGAGCGAGTCTTGCTTTTGCCTGATGCCAAGCCCAGTGCCTGCAGCTCAGGAGAGAGGTGTGGTGCTGTGTGAGCCCAACACAGCCAAGACACATAGCACTCACATGTAATCTAACTAATGAAGGAAGCAGCTCTACTCTGAGCTAAGAAACTACCGTGAAGAGCTATTGATCTTGCCTAGCACAATCCTGTGCAAAAGCAAGCAGGAAAACACAACATCCACAGCTGAGCAAGCTCCTTGCAGCTGCAGCAGGAACCAGTTGTAAACGTGCCCTGTTTGAAGTGGCCCAGGTGTTTGCAAAGGGTCTCAACTGCCTAAGAAACATCAACTGTGGTTGGAAATACTGGGACATGGCATCAGGTCTCCACGGAGCAGTGACGGTGGGAGGCAGTCTGGAGCTGGCTGCTGGGACTTCCCCTGGTCCCCACCTTAGCTGGCAACAGGCACAAGTACAGCCTTGGGGCTGAAGAAATCTTCTCACTGAAACATTTTGGTATTAAATAAAACAGACTCATACGTGGCAAACTGCTTTTTGGGGTTAACTTACTTGTACTGTGCAGAAATATCCTTAAGCTGGAAAACAGGAGTGGGGAGATGAGCAGCCATGAGGGCAGCAGCAGCAGGTATCTCCCCACAGTCACCAAGGCTCTTCAGTGCCTCCATGTGCTTTCTTCCCTCGAGGATACCCTCAAGGATGAGACAGGTGGGAAGAATCCCTCAGGCACAGGCACCCAGGTTTTCACACTTTTATTGTAAAGCTTTAGGAAGGGCTAATTACAATGGAGTTGGTCATCTGACAGCTCAGCAAACAAACAGAACAGGAGAGAACAGAAAGGGGATCACGACGGTGTCATGCTCACTGCTCTGAACAGAAAGAATTACAAGGGAATCAATTGTGCTCACAGCGCCCGGGGAAAACCAAGCCCAAGGCCCAAAGCCTTCCCCGCACAGGGAAATGCATCACACATTGAGAGCAATACAACCTTAGCAAGAGGCATTGCCTTAGACATAGGTCACCATCTGAAAAATAGTTGGGTACTTTACTCTGCCATAGGATTTCTCCTTTAGAAAAGCTACACCTGCATGTACATAAAACTGTACAAAAAACAAGGCATCACAAGCAAGGAAATGAAATCTTGTATAAATAGAACCAACACTGAAGAGCTACAAAGGGGTCGCTTAGATCCTTCCCACGCAGCCCGCCTGCTCCCTGGCTCCCACCTTTGGTTTTACCCCTGGCTTGTCCTAGTGCAGTGTGAGATACAGTGAACCCCTCCACAGAGGTGTCAAACTCCCTCCTCTTCCCTGTGCTTGTCTAGACTGGAGCCCGTGGGAAGCTTCCCCCTCCCCACGTGCACAGAGGCTTTATCCTTCTGGCTTATAATTGTGCAAATGAGCTTCTTTCTGACAGCACCTCTTCTTCACCCTCCCCCAGGACTGATCCCCAGTGACACTGTCCATTTCACCTTGGTACAAATCCCCAGCTCCCCCTCTCCCAGGACCAATGTCCAGAGCCTTCTCCCCAGGGACCCAGCCTTGCTGCACCCCACATACACTCCCACCCCATGGCACCCCTGAAGACCCATTCCCACTGACCTCTCTGTTCTTCCCTACAGCCCCCCTCATGCTACCCCTAGACCCCCATCCCCTCTCCACCCCCCAGATACCCAAAGCCCTCATCCCACTGTACTCCCCTCCAAAAGACTGAGACCCACTATGCCTCTGTGCACCCCAAAAACTCATCCCTCCCCCCAATCCATGGCACGCATCCCCAGCACCCATCCCACCCACCCCTTGGGGACCCCTCTCTGCATTCACTCCTCCCTTGCACCACGCTTGCACTGAGAACATTGCCAGGTGCTCCAGGAGACCAGACAGCAACTCCACCCACAGGGCTTCAAGCTTCAGGGTCTCCCTGGTAACTCGAAGCAGAAGGCAGGGAGCCCACCTGCAGGTGAGGTGATTGGGGAAGCTGGTCTTGGACAAGCACCCCCCAGATGTGGCTACATTGCTCTCCTAGGGGGTCCCCAAGAGGGGCACTGGACACTGCCACTGCCTGAGCCGAGGGGAGGCATGAGCAGTCGAGTTGGCAGTGGAGTCAAAGATCCTGGCCAGCGTGGCCAAATTGCACATTCTGCCCAGTTTGGCCCTGAAACTACAGAGCTACAATAAAAACAAGTTCAGGAGCGTGACCTGCTCAGGCAGTCAGACCAGGGGAACATGGGCCCCGCAGGACAGCCACCATGGGCAAGGGTAGAGCAGGGATGCCTGGACAGGCAGGTGGACATCCACCAGGAGCATCATGCCCACCTCGAAGGACCCCCAGCCGGTCAGCGGGGAGCAGCAGCAGGAGGCTGGGAGGAGGGTCCTGCCTCCTCCAGGTGGCACCCTGAGGTGCCAGGGCCATGGGCGATGCACAGTGCCACCCAGGGAAGGTGAGAAGCAGGGCTGGGGCATGAGGGAGCAAGTGCGAGCAGGCACCTTCTGCTGCCCTTCCCTTGTTACCCAGGCTCAGCCTGCAGCTGTCAACTGGAGCTGCACTGGAGAGCTGTCCACATCTTGCCACCACTGCTTGAAGCAAAGGGAGAGGAGCTGCTCAGAGAGAGGGATGCTGGAGGAGGGGAGAAGGCTGGGCAAGGGGGTCCCCAACGTGCTGCACCCCGACAGGCACTACAGCTATGGCAGGGCAGTCTCTGACCCACAGAGGGTGACCTGTCCCTGTGGCGTCCCCATGCTGGACATGCCCAGAAGTGCCATCTGCAAGCCCCACGGTGATGGACTGTGTGGACCAAAGAAGAGCCACAGGGGGAACCGTCCTGCAGTTACCACTGTCCTCACTCCCTAAGGAAGATCCCAGAGATGAAGATGATCTATGCGCACGCAGGTATGGGAAGAACAATGGTGCAGCACAGCCCTCCCCCACATCCTGGCAGAGGAGGACCAGGAAGGGCTACCCGGGAATGAGGCTCAAGTCCCCCAGACCCCTCCTGCCAGGAATGCACATGGAGCCTCTCACAACAGGACCGTGCCCTGGCTCCTGAGGGAGCAGAGATGCTCAGGAAAGCACCCCCCGATGTACCCTCTGCCCTTGAGGGGCAAGGAGGTCCTCTCCCTGCTGCATGCGCAGCATTGTCTTGGTTGGGTACCCTGCAAGGGAGCCAAGAATGCTGAGGCAGCAGGGACCTGCCAGGGAGACTGGTCAACCTTTGACAATGGAAGAGAAAGCTGGATCCCATGAGAGTGGCCCTGTGGCCTAAGGGCAGCAGGAATCCAGCAGGCAGGGGCTCGGTGGCCCCCAGTGTGACCCTGAGACAAAGCTCCTCCTCACAAAGGCAATGGTGGCTTACAGGCAGATGGGACGAAGGTCGAAGGCATGGCACAGCCGAGCCTCATGGGCATCCTCTGCCCCAGAGGAGGCACAAGGCAATGGGCTGAGACACCACAGCCAATGACAACCTCCCTGCCAGCAGAGTCGGACTGAGGGCTTCTCCGGACCCAGCCGGTCCCTTCATTGGGGGCTTCCCCATCCCTCCTCTGCCTGCCGGGTGCAGGGCCTCCACCAGGACACCCCTCCCCCTATGGCACCAGGCAGTCCCTAGGGACCCTGCAGCTTGTGGGCACAGTGACAACGTTCAGAAAGAGATCCAGGCTGAAAAATAGCAAAGCCCCTACAGTCCAGCTAGGATGCTGCCCCTCTCCTCCAGCTCCCCAGATGCTGTTTCAGGGACTGGTCACATCTCTATTTACAATATAGAACATGAGTGTGGGGCAGACACTGCACTCCCGCGGGCTCTTCCACGCAGCAAACCATTCAAAGCTGGAACTTGCTCCCTGTGGTTTGTTTCTGGTTTCCTTTTTTTCTTTTTTCTTTTTTTTTTCTCTTTTTTGTGTGTTTTTCTGTTTTGTTTTGTTTTTGTTTAAACGTCTTTTGTTTCAAGGACAATAAAAAGTTTCAATCAGGCAGGACTTGAATGTCATTCCTAAGATTCGTATTTACAGGAGTCTACAGCAAAGAGACAGGCAGCTCACTCCCCGTGCATGGGGACACCCCTCGTCCTAAGCCCCAGGAACTCCACCAGCTCTGCGTGGACCTTTGGTACATAAGCCCTTCTCCCCAGCCGTGCCCTCCGCACCAGGAGCCTGCCCAGCCCTCCCCAGTGATGCAGCAGTTCGGAGACATCCACCCACAAGTGCTCAGAAATCGGGTTTTGGATGCTTTCCTCCTTCCCAACCACCCCTGGCCCCAGGAAACAAGGGGTTAAAAAGGTGCTCCTCTCATCCCTGCCTTGCCCTGCCCTGCTGTCTGCAGAGCCCACTGCCCGGAGAACCGGCTGCTGGAGCGATAAAGCATTGAAGTTTAAATTGTTCCTCTGGACACTGGCCTCAGAAGCACTCTGCTCCCTGCCCCTCACGCCCAGCCTCACAGGTATATCTCCCTCTTGGTGGTCTGGGACGAGGGGGTGGTAGCTGGCTGGAAGTCCGAGGTCTGGGTGAGAGGAATTTCCTCCATGGGAGAGTCCTTGCAGGGCTCATGGCTACTATTGGAGAAGGCACTGTACGTGGGGAGCAGGCGGAGGTTGGCCATTTTGGTGCTGCGCTCTTCTGAGAGTCTGGGGCTGCCATTCCCGACTTGCTCTTGACTCCCTCTGTCTTGGTAAGGCACAAAAGTGGAGAGTTTGAGGGCATTCTTGGGCCTGCGGCTGGGGGAGGACTGGCCGGGCATCCAGCAGGTATCGGAGTGGCCGAACTCTGTGCACTCCCGGGTACAGGTCCCAGTCATGGCTACATCGGGCAGAGGCCGGAGATCTGCAGAGAAGCAAGTGAGAACATTGTTATGCATACCTGGGTAACACTGGCTTGGAACGTGAGGATGGAGCACAGGGATGAACAGCAGGACTTGGATGTATCCATCCTACCCACACCCTCCCATGATGGGAGGGGACAGCTGGACCCATGGCCATCCAGGGACCTGGAGCTATGGCCACCCAGGGAGTGAGGGCAGAGCTGGGAAGGGAACAAAAGGCTCCTGGCAGCTGATGCCTCCCCTGTCCAAGTTCACAGCCTCAGGTTCCCCTGGATGAGCATTCCCTCTGCAGTGGCTGCGTGTGGAGAAGTGGGAAGCAGATCACAGGGCAGAGCTCACTGAGCTCCCTTTTGGAGACGAGCGTTGCACAGGTGGTGCTCCACAGCCTGGATTTGCACATAGGAAACAGGCTGCCACCAGATTCGTGGCATCACCTGGACTTGCTATGTTCCAGCAATTGACACCCCTGATCCAGTACCTTTGGGCACCATGGGCCAGTGTCCAGAGGAACAATTTAAACTTCACTGTGCAGAGACAGGGAACTGACCTAAACAGAGTCAGGCTCTTCACTGCCCTGAGATACAACCATATTTCCTGAGTATCATCTTTGGGCAGCCCTAGACTTCTCACCTTCAGGTATTTCAGGCCACCTGCAAGCCTAGCCAAGCACCCATCAGCAGGAGCTCCAAGCTCAGCAAGAAGTCCTCAGACATTGTCTGACTCCTGTGGAGTCTGAAATCCCTGAGCGCAGCAAAGCACATATGGGCAAACCCATGTCTACTCCCAGGGAGGCTGGACATATCTGATACTCATGAGTCCCTGCCCCAGGAGCACCCAAACCTCTCTGTGCACCAAACATCTGACCCTGAGACAGCCAGGCACCTGAGGACATCAACAGCTCCCTGATCCTGACATAACCAGGAAACTGACCACCAGCTACACCAGTTCATGATCCTGGTGTCCTTATATACCAGCCACCACCTACCCCAGACACTACAAGGCCCTCCTGAGCCTTGGCCATGCATTCTTTACACAAGCAGTACCTGTCACAAGCCTTCAGCAGCCAAAACTTGAAATTTCCATGCAAAGGTGAGTGTTCATCCAAGAACCATCCCAAACACAAGCCATTCCTTGCTGTCTACCCCAACCTGGCACAACACAGCCCCTACCATTGCCTGGGACACCACTGCCTACCAGCACAAACATCTGCTGGCAGATCAAGCCTGGTGCTGATGCTGCAATAAAAGTGGGGGCTGATCATGACCTTGAGGCTGCTCTGACTTGCAGATATCCCTTCTGGTTCACAGAAGTCCTGTCCATCTCTCCACCCAGGAGCTCACTCCACTACATTGCTGACAAACAGCCCTGCAGACTGATGGAAGGAGGCACTAATGAGCTTTGGGGACTTGAGACATATGGGGCTTTCACTAGCTCAGGGCATGTCCCTTTCCCACCAGATAGATACACACTGGTACACATAATCCCCTCTTCTCATTAAAGGACAGGGCCACTGGCAATCCCTCAGCCCTGGAAAGAAGCAAACTGGAGCCATTCACGTTGTGATAGGGGCTCTGCCCTTGTCAGCATGTCCCTCCTGTCACCAGTTCAGGGCTCTTGGACACAGGGCTCTTGCCCTTGAGTCACCCAGGCACAGCTTTCACACACAGGCAACCCTGGGATGCAAGGAAGGTCTCTGCAAGAGGAGGCTCCATACAATGCTGAGAACACTTGACACAGATTGTGAGAGCTAAAGGGATGGGCATGGAAGAAGGGGCAAAGTCAGCAACAAACCAGTGTGTAAGCATATCTTTCCCTAAAGCAATCCCCAGTGACTATATCCCAAATTCTCAGCTCCTCTGGAGGCTGAGGCACCCCAGTTTTTCCCCCTGGTTCCTGTGGAGCCACCTCCTGCATCCCATCCCCTAGCACAGATGTAAGCTGTGACATCCTGGCAGAAGCCATAAGGACATACCTCAGCGCAGACCCCTTCACAGCCTGCTCCGCTCAGGGGACTCTAATGAGGAGCAGAAAAAGGACGAGAGGGTCACATCATTGCACAGCCCCCAGCCTCCACACCCACCCTTAGGATCCTTCTGGACCCTTCAGCCTCTGCCAACCCACCCCATCACATTGCATCTCTCTGGTACCCACTGCCTTCAGGAGTCCCTTGCCCTCTCCTTGAGGCTGCTTTGCCACCACTGCTCATCTTTCACTAGTTTCTCAAGCCTTACTGTAGCCTCCCTGGAGCCTGCTGGCCCAGTTGCAGGACTCGAATGGGCACCTGAGGCAAAGCTTGAAGCCACCTAGCTTGTGGCACCCCAAGCTTCTGTGTGCAGAGGGACCTAGGACTGTGCATCCCACAGCAATGTGCGTGCACACACACACACACACAGATACAGCCCAGCTGGAAGCACGCTGACATGCTCATGGACCACATACAGGCACTCTCCCATGAACCCATGCACAGGGAACAACCATGCAAGCTGCAAAAGCAGGAGCCCAAGCATCACAGGGGATAAGATGGCTGCACAGGCTAGTGTGGGAGCACAGCTTCACAGTGTGTGTCTTTGGGGTCATTCTCAGGTCTGGGCACAGACCAACCATCCTGTTTCCTGAGCATGTGGAAAGTTGACTCATTTCTTTTTCCTAGCAGCAGATAGAAAGCGAGATACAAAACCAGAGGCAGAACAGCTCAGTTTTCATCTGTGCTCTGTGCAAGTCAAAGCAGAGACTGGAGTCTGTGTCCTAGATGATCCACTAGATCTTCTTCTCAAGATAAACAGGATGCCCCAGTGACCATTGTCTTGGTTGGTCTGAGATTGTCTTGCATTGTCTTTCACTTCTTCTGTCCAAGAGGCAACACCACATGGGGAGGTTCAGATTGGGTATAAGGAAGAATTTCTTCACCAAGAGAGTTAATGGGCATTAGAACACACTGCCCAGGGAGGTGGTGGAATCACCATCCCTGGAAGACTTCAAATACTGTGTAGCTTTGGTGTCTGGGGACATGGGTTAGTGGTGGGCAGGGTAGTGTTTGGTAGATGGTTGGATTTGATGATCTCAGAGGTCTTTTCCAACAATAATGATTCTATCAATCTATGATTACTATCTTTCATCTCCTTTCCCATTGAACAAATGGGACAGGTCATCATCATTGCCATTTCCAGGAGACCCTTGGTGCTGCTTGCACCCAGGGTAGGGAGTGGACCAGTGCCACCACTTCTTGCTATGGTAGAGGCTGCTTTGCTGAGCCTATTTACGCAGGATACTGACAGGACCAAAATAAAAGCTACCTCTCCAGTGAACAAAGCTGTGGTGATTTCCCTGTGCCAGTGGCAGCTTAGAAACTGCAGGATCAAGCAGGAACGCTGTGTTCAAGGTCTTTTATTCTGGTTTTCCCATTGTCTGTTTCTGGCACTAAAGGCTTTTTCCAGTGCTGTCCCTTCACTTGCAGTGAGACGCTGGCATCAGAGCTCTGCTGCTAAAGGAGCGTATTATGTACCATGAGCACAACCCACTCTGCTTTAAGAGCTGAGGAACAGGGCAGGGTGTAATTCCTGAATAGCTGTGATTTAGAGCAAACACAACCCTACAGCCTAATTCTCACCCCATGCTGGTGGTTCTGAGACTTCAATGTGCCACTGCAGACAAGCAGAAATCTTTCTTTGGGGGTAAACACTGGCAGAAATTTTGCTCACGAAGTGTTGATTCCAGATGTCCTGCAGCGTGGAGAGGAGGCAGAGGCCAACCCTCACCTTGGGATCAGGATGCCCACTTCACCTTACAAAGTGTAGTCAGTATTTTGGAACCCTCCTCCACCTCAGGAATGCAGTTTTGTGACTCTGGATCCCTGAAATCTGACCAAGTTCCCAGCTGATGAAGAGGATACCATGCTCTGCCATCTTGTTCTTCCATGGCATCCTGACCATGCAAAGTAAAAGCTATGTCTGTGCAGCTACCATGTTTCCCTGATCTTTGCTCTCTTGCTTGCTCCTTCAGAGGGTTGCCCTATCCTGTTAGCAGCATTTCCATGGCTGTACTTCACAGCCAGAAGGGTTGTTTGGGCATTCACAGTCCTCACAGTCTTCTGGCTCTCCCTTTTTCTATAGCTTCTCATTTCTCTGGCATCCTCTTGTTAGCTGCCTCAGGGCTCCTCTGCCTCAGCACATTGCATCAGAATGAATTTGGGGTAATAAAAGTCGCATCCCTTTGAACTTTTCAGATGAAAAGGGGGCATGGTTGGGTCTTTATACCCAGATGCACCCTGGGCCCTCATTCTGGTTGGAGGAGGGGAAGCTCTCTTGGGCCATGGCTCTGTTCTTGCGCTGGTATGGCTCTTGTCTCCTGACATCCAGGGCACCTCTGCTCTTTGTGAAGGAGACTATGCCATGCTGTCTCCTCCGGGAAGAGGCACATATTGGTGCTGCTGCTAATTATTTCTCTCTCTCTCTCTCTCTATCCCTATGCAGGAGGTGCCACCACATCCTGTTGCAGCCTCTTGCAAGGGCTCCTCTAATAGTATTATTGCTCTTGCTGGGAGATTTCAACAGTGCTCTTGAGTACTGTTAGACAGGAGACAAAAGCAGGCAGCCTCATTCAGCAGGCACTTCCATCTCCTGCAGTAGATGTGCAGAGGTTCACTCTCCCACTGCAAGCCAGGTAGCTTCAAGCAGAGGCTGAGAGCCAGCCTCACCCAGGTTTGTTTTTTTTTTTTTGCCACCATCTGCAACGCTCACAGTCTGGTTTGGTTCTCCCTGTCTTCCATTTGCGTCAGCCATCAGCTCTGTAAGTGTGGTGTGCAGCGCTGGGCGAGCAGGCATGACGCAGCACAGGAGGGCAGAACTTATGGGTGAGAGGGGTGTAGTGGAGCAGCTCTGGGAGGGAAGACATTGTGGGACTGTGGGGACGTGACACAGCAGAGCACGGCAGAGGATGCAGAGAAGCTCAGAAAGGAGGAGGAGGGAAGTGCAGCATGCTAGGATGGACTGGAGAGGTTCAGTGGTTTCAGAGGAATGGGGAATATGACAGTGTGGGGAGGCAGCTTGAAGGAAAAACAGGATACTCTCCTGAAGCGTTAGATCAGAAAGACTCATCTCCCCTACCTGGCAGCATAAAGAACATCAGCCACTAACTTCAATCAGCTCCCCCTTTTCAGGGCTCAAAAGTACTGCACCTCTTCTAGCCTCAGTCAGTGGGTAGAAGGGTGGAACACACCCCATGCTGCAAGTTGAGGACTGGGGTGCAAGGTATTTCCTTCAAATGGCTGTCTTTCAGGCAGGGAAGGATGCGGTGCTTTCAGTACAGGCAGTTTTAGCATCTCTATTGCTCTGGTGTGGATCCCTGGAAACACCACTTCTCCAGCTCTCAGGGCTCTGCAGACCACTCCTTATGGTGATAATCACCCATGACATCATATCCCAGCAACACTGTCCTCCCTGCCTGCCCCTCCAGCATCTATGCAACGGGAACAACCTCCCTGATGCCACTCTGTCCAAAGACTCCCTTCCTACAGCACAGCTGTTAAGAGTAGGCACCAGTTCCTTACTCCACCATAGCTCACTGGTGCCGTTCTCCTGCACTATCACTCCCTCCAGCTACCATTCCCTGGAGAACTCACACCTACAGCTACCATTGCCAATAGCATTGTTCCCTACAGGCACCATTCCCTACTGTGGTACCGCTGACAGGTACCATTCTCCCATGCCACTCTTCTCTATAGGTACCACTCCCCTACAGCGTGACTACTTACAGGTATGGTTCCCCTCCAGCGCTGTTCCCTACAGGTGTTGTCCCCCATGGCGCAGTTACCAAAGGTACCACTCTCCTACCGTGTCGCTCTCCTCAGGTGCCGTTCCCCTGCAGCGCCATTCCCAGGAAGCCCCATTTCCCTACGATGCTGCTGCCTACAGGTACTGGTCCCCCATGGTGCCATGCCCTCCAGGAGTCATGTTCTGAGTTGCTGCTCCCTCCAGGTATTGCCTCCCCCTCTCCCAACACCCCCCACTGCTATCTTCCCTCCAGGCACTGCTGCTCTAATGGTGCCATTTCCTCCAGGTACCATGTTTTACAGTGCTGTTACATCCAGATACCACTCCCCTATAGTGCTGCTTTCCCCAGGCACCATTGCTTCATGGGCTGTTCCCTCTTCACTGCACCCTAACAGTGCAGCTACATGGAGAATGTGCCCCAACATCCTGCTTGATTACAATGGCAGCCCCTTTGCTACTCTACTCTATGCTACTCTACTCCATGCTACATGTCTTTGCATCCTGGCACTGCTGGAACAAGTGCCTTGCACTATCCCATCCCTTCACTCAGCGCTCTCCATGCTTTTCCCCCACAGCAGCATGACTGACCCCGTAGCCTGGAGAAGTCCTCCCAACACTGGCAGCAAGAGATGCTCAACAGCACATCCCCATCTGGCCAGTTCAGTGTGGCCTTCCTTTGGTGTACAGGAGGTCAGTGGTTCCTTCCCAATATGTCTTCCCTATTCAAGGGCTTTTGGGAGAGGGGAGCACTCCTGCAGACAGCTGTGGAGGTGTGATCACCTTTGCAAAGCCCAGATACAAGGTCTTCCTTCAAGGTCCCCCGATGAGGTAGGCGTGACCAGTGGGTTATCTATCCCCAACAGGGAACACCCACCCTCCAGGCACAGGGGACAAGTGCAGCAAGCTCACCTTCTGCAGCTCCTCAGTCCATCTCCTGTCTGGCCCCCGATTCCTACATCACAAGTGGACGTGACCAGAGGCCTCTACCTCCAGAGCAGCACAAGCTCAACACCAATTTCACTTTCCAGGCCTTGGGGAAGGCTGCTGGACTGCTGCCCATTTCCACAGCAATGCTCCAGAGATCAATGAGTACAGAAATATCAGAAGCTGAAAGCAGAAGCAGAGAGCTCCCCGCAGTCCACGTCAGCCCCTATTTTTCCAAGGCTGAGCTAACATCATCCCTGCAACACCCAGGCAGACGGTTTGCAGGGCCATTCCTAGCACTACAACACCCAGACAGACGGCTTCAGGGACCAATTCTAGCACTACAACACCCAGACAGATGGCTTTCCAAACTTAACACCATCACTACAGCACGCAGACAGATGGCTTCTGGTATCTGAGACCAACCCGACACTGCCCATAAAGGTGGTTACTGCAGTTCAATGCCACACCTACAGCTCTCAGGGCAATAAGGAGCAACACCCACTCTTACAATAAATACTGAAAAGGATCCTCAGACTGATGCCAGCACACAGATGGGTTTCTCCTAGGCACCAAAGTCAAGAGACTTAATGTGAACAGCCATCTCCCCCAGACCCTACAGCACTGAGCATCTACTCACTCCCCTCATGGTAAACAATAGTATCTAAACACCAGTACAGACAGCTTGTTCTGAAGTTAATGGCCTGTCAGCCCCCAGATGCATGCACGGATCAAACCATGGCCTCTGGAGTGCATTACAACAGCACAGACTAACTGCAGCACCGAAGCAAACGACTTCCCAGATCCTGCCAAGGGTATCACAGCAGAACCGGCACGTAATTGATGTGGACAGATGCACCCACCAGCCCCAACCTCGCTAGCACAGGTAGCGCTAAACCACTTTGTCGGCAGAGTCAGTCTGAGCCTAGGCTCCCAGGGGACATGTTCTTCCCCTGCTTGCAGTAGCTGGAGCTTGAGAGACGCCCTCCCTGCTGCCACTAAGCCTGCAAACCAGAGGTGGCTGTGAGACAGCGGCAGGGACACAGCCAGGGCCACATCGCCACAGCAACGGGAAGTGATCCGTACCCTTGAGCCAGCAGTCAGAGGCCTCAGATGGATCTGGACACTGACCATGCTCCTGCAGGGACCAGGCAGGGCTCAGTGACAGACTACAACACCCCTGGGGGCTCCCAAAAGCACCATCTGCCCACCAGCTTCACTGCAATCCCTGATACCCAGTGAAACAAACGGATTTGGGGCTTGTAGTGCCACTTATACAATCTCCTACCCTGGCACAGCAGGGATTCAACCTTCACTGGACTATAAAAAGCAGAATTATTACATTAAATTACTGAATAATAATGTTAAGAACCACCTCAATAGGATTACAGGGTTCAAAGGTTAGGAAATGCCAAAATTAGGATTGTCCATGCAGTCTTAATTCTGTTTCATGATGCGGACCAGGATTATGCTCTGGTGGAAGATGTTTCTTCCTGGGGTCCCTTTGCACCCACAGGGGAGAGGACAGAACCACCTGGGGGCCAGACCAGCCTTTTTGGGAAGAAGAGGTTTTACCAGTGAGACTCTACCCTGTAGGCTGCAGAAACTGGGGAAGGTACAATGAGAGGGTCAAGAGATCACAGAAAATTACCTCTCTAAAGCATGGAGCTGGAGGATAGCAGATTGCTTCACCACTACGAAACTAGTAATTTCCTTCCCTACCTCCGTTTGGAAGTGAAACATCAGGATAGATCTCACTGCCACTTTTCAAACTATTTGGTAGGTGGCATATGTCCACTATGAAAATTTGTGTCCTGGCAGTTAAAAGTTTCAAGCAACTGAAATCAAAGTCAGGTAATGAGCATTACTGGGCAAGCCTCCTCATACGCTGTGTTGTATAAAACACAGTGACAATCCTAGCCCCAGAATGAAACCTTGGTTTCTATAATATCTAAACACTGTCCTCTGGCCAACCAGGAAATTCTCATGACACCTACAGACAACAGACATTCAACAGATAACCACCAGGAAGGTGGAGAAGTCACACAATAACCAAACTAAACCGTGCAATAACCAAACCATCTTTGGTCTCTGTTTTTGCTCCCACAATATCCAGCCCAGGTGAGTCACAACTCCTGTGGTACCTGCAGGAGTGCAAAGGTCTTGCCAAGACCTTGTGGGCATCAGATCAGCCTCTTTTCTTCCCCTCTGCCCAAAGAGGAGGGGCAGGTCCAAGCAGAGGGCTCATTGTGGCTTTTGAGTTCTCCCTTGCAAAGGCTAATGTTATGTAAATAGGCAGAGACCACCACCTGCTATCCCCAGGGGCTGTCAGCTCATGCATGCCTTGTATGCACATTCCTGCTACCCAAATACCTACACAATTGCTCCTTCCACATTCCCACCTTGGCTTTACCGGTGCCTCCAGTGCCTGTGATTCCTCCCAGACAGTCCCAGTGGGGGTCCCAGTCTGGGTCTGTGGGCTTGACCTGCCTCCATCTCCAGCCGTGGGCTAGCCAGGGGCTCCCCAGGGACTCATGGGTACATGGCCCAGAGCCACCTGGCATGCCCCGGGTACTGTGTGTTGCCAGCTGATGGGAGGGGGGTCCAGAAGAGGCCAGGCCAGCAGGACTAGGACCACTGTCACCCATGCCATAGCTCTGGCTATTACGGTTTTATCAGCACTAGCATGGCCAGCAGGACTAGGGCAGGAATTGTCCTCCTCACCTCAGCACTGGTGAGGCCAAACCTCAAATACTGGATGCAATTTTGGGCCCCCACTCCAAGAAGGACATTGAGGTCCCGGAGGGTGTCCAAAGAAGGGTAATGAAGCTGGTGAAGGGTCTAGAGCACATATCTTTTGAGAAGCAGCTGAGGGAAGTGGGGTTGTTTAGTCTGGAGAAAATAAGGAGGCTCAGGGAGAGACCTTCTTGCTTTCTACAACTCCCTGAAAGGAGGTTGGAGCCAAGTGGGCGTTGGTCTCTTCTCCCAGGTAACACGAGAAAGGACAAGAGGAAACACTAGGGGAGGTTTACACTGGACGTTAGGAACAATTTCTTCCCCAAAAGGGTTGTCAAGCCCTGGCACAGGCTGCCCAGGGAAGTGGTGGAGTCACCATCCCTGCCAGGATTGAGAAGTCATGTAGATGTGGTGCTGAGGGACATGGTTTAGTGGTGATCTGGTTGGGTTATCAGTTGGACTTGATGATCTTAAAAGTCTCTTCCAACTAAAATGATTCTGTCTGCCAACCCAGCCACAGGGTGCCTACCACTGAAGTGCCCTTGCCCAGCCCTTTGAGGTAATGCACTCTTCAGGTGGGGTATATTGCACCTGGACAAACAGTAGGAAAGCTGAGGTTATGGCTCTTGTGACACCAGGTGTTGGGATGCTCCTGGTCCATATTATTATGGGTTGCTGACATACAGTGCCTCTTCTTATCCCACCTCCCTCCTCTCCTTTCAGAGCATCACTGAGACACATCATGACTTTTGGAGGGGATTAAAGGCTAGTCCCATGGCTTCTGCAGGAGCAGTGTGCCCTGAGCTCCTGCCACTACTCAAGGCTGGGGACACTCAGCTTGCACTGAAAGCCTTGAGGCAAGCACAGCAACCCATATGTACCAGGCCACCCCACGGCTGCTAGGCACAGGGTGTGTTAAAGCAGCAAATGTTTCTTACAGAAGAAACCTTAGCAGCTAATCCTTGAGCTTTACCTTGTGCCTGAGACTGTGAAAGCTAGGGGTCTTAATCCTGTCTGACCCAGCTCCTCTGATCAGGCATAGGGCTGGGGGGAGTGCACGGAGAGTCCCCTCCAGCCTACATGCCACATCGCACAGATGCTTCCAGGACAATTGCAGCCTCTCCATCTTCCTCAGCACCCTCCATCTGCTGCAGCCCACTGCCCCACCCAGCCTCCCTCCAAGGGTTAATCCTCTCTAGAACTTCTCAAAGCTAATTAGAAAGAGCCTGGGCAAGTGTGGTGGCAGACACCACTGCACTTATCTCCCCACTTCCGGGGCTCTGCCCTTATCATTTAATTAAAGCTGCAGTCGTGCTTCCCTTCCTGGCAGCAACTAATCAAGGAGGGCACTGGAGCTTGAGGCAGCCTTTGCCAGTTCGCCAGGGAAGAAGCAGGAGAAGGGCAGGGAACACGCCCCAGGAAGGACAATAAAAGGAAGAAGATAGAGTCCCTTTGTGCTGGCAGCCCAGGGACCAGAAGGACAGTGAGGGATCGAGCCCCAGTGCTAATCTGCCAACCATGGTGCTACAGGTGAGGGGATGCAGAGTCCTCTTGGTTCAGGATGGACCTCAGTGATGTCAGTCTGGGAGTGAGCCGAGGAAGCTGTCTCCACCACAGACATACTAGAAGGCATCACAAACTAGCTTAATCTCCCAGCAGGAACAGGACACCGGACTCCTAACCCTGCTGCAAAGCAGCTCTCCCAGCAAGGCATGCTCAGATGCACTGTGACACCAGAGTCCCATGCGTGCCACATGCCCCCGAGGCAGCACAAGCCGCACTCAATCTTCCCATAGGCAAGGAGCAGCACATGTCATGCAGTACCCAGCACCCCAAATCAAACAGGGGACTCCCAGAGCACCAGGGAAGGGGCATGACCAGGAAGGATGCCATCAAGCAACAGGGGGGATGTCCATCAAGCAACAGCAACTGCAGCAAACTCCTGCACCAGGTCTCTACGATGCGTAAGCCCTGAAAGATGCTGTTGTTTGAAGGCTACACAATGATGTGTAGGTGCAGCTACACAGGGGTGCGTGCTGGAGTACATTCAATGAGAGACTCGGGCATTTTGGGGCAAACAACCCCCAACCAATGCTGACAGCTTCTGTGACAAATTCCACACCTCTCTTCCAAAAGCAAGGTTAAGCTAATGGGTCTTGAAAAGAAATTCTTAGAACCAGCTTGCTAGCAGGGCTGAGACAGCATGTCTTGTTCTCAAAAAAACAGCTGGAACACCTCTGCTAAAACTTAAGAAAAAAAGAAAAAGAAATCAACCTGAGGGAGACTCAGCATGGAAAATTTAAGCTCTAGTGCTGGAAATCTGCTGTGGTGATAAGCAATCAAAAATAAGCCTGTATAATACAAAATGTCAAGCAGCCTGAGGCTGCGCAGTCTATATAATGATCCTCATTGCAAGATCCAAAAGCTGCTCTGAAGGCACAGCCTGGCTGGGAGATGTATACCCGTGCTCCGCAGGCTCCGAGCGGGAGGAATGCAGCTATTGTTTCAGCCTTATGCCAACACTACAGCCCTCCTACTGCTCCTGAAATGGGAATTCCTCTCCAGCCACGGATCAGCTGCTAGTTCCTCGATATTCCAATGTCCTAAGCTATGAGTGAGAGTTAACGAAGGATATTTTAATTGATTTTTCAATAATTTTCAACAAGACCAATTTTCTCACCTCACCTACAGGATTGTGTCAGATGGGAGCAAGCTGGTAGCCACATGCACAGTCTAGGAGTGCATTGTAGGTGCACCAGTTCATAGGTTCATTAAATGTGTGACCAGCAGGTTGAGGGAGAGTCTCCTCCCCCTCTACTCTGCCCTAGAAAGGCCACAGCTACAGTACTGGGTCCAGTTCTGGGCTCCCCACTTCAAGAGAGACAAGGAACTACTGGAGAGAGTCCAGCAGAGGCTACTGAGATGATTAAGAGACTGAAGCATCTTTGTGATGAGGAAAGGCTGAGAGCCCTGGGGCTGCTTAGCCTGGAGAAGAGCAGACCCAGAGGGGATCTGTTCAATACTGAGCAATAGCTAAAGGGCGGGAGTCAAGCAGATGAGACCAGACTCTTTTCAGTGTTGCCCAGTAAAAAGGCCAAGGGGCAATGGGCACAAACTGGAACCCAGGAGGTTCCATCTGAAGAGGAGGAAAAAATTCCTCGATTTGAGGGTGCGAGAGCACTGGACCAGGCTGCCCTGAGAGGTTGTGGAGTCTCCTTCTCTAAAGAGACTCCAAACCTTCCTGGACTTGATCCTGAGCAACTTGGTCTGGGTGCCCCTGCTTTAGCAGAGGGGTTGAACTGGATGATCCCCAGAGGTCCCTTCCAACCCCTACCATGCTAGGATTCTGGGATTTTGTGTATGTGCACATAGGAATATTGTTCTGCTTTGATGAGCACTCCGTGTTTCCTCCTTGGTGGCTGCCTTTCATTGTACACTCATATTAAAGCCCTTGTGTCAAGGAGAAAAGAACTGGAACATGCATGTCTGCCTCTGAACAAAACCATTGTTAAGCTCCATCAACAATTTAATAATCTTTCACTAGCAGGACAATGAATGGGGGAAATTATTCTTGCAGGGGGGCTGGTAGCCACACCACAAGGAGCTGCTGGAGGCCTTTGAAGTCAGATAGGTGTTTAAGTGACAAAATAAATCACAACTTTATGAAAAGGGCTTGCCTCAACAAGAGGATCTGGAAACAAAGAAAAGCAAGACCATTTGGAGAACAGTAAAGCAGGGGAGAAGGAAAAGCCCTTGGAAGAAAGTCAAGGCAAACCCCAAGGAAACTGGGAGAGGAAATGACAATATGGATTTGCACGTATCAGCTTTGTTTTCTTTCCACAGATCTTTCCTGGGCTGCTTAAAAGTAAAGTGACACATTCACTTGGCATTTCAGCTTTTTTACAGTCTGTTCTGGCTGTAGAAACGTGTTGTTTGCCTGAACCACTGAGGAAGAAGAGGTCAGATCCTTGACAGAATCTGTGGTGGATATTTGAAGGATGAGGGAATGGGCACTAAATCCAGGGCTGATGCTCTTGGGCTGCCCTGAGAAGGCAATGTCTGTCTGCTGATGGAGGATGCACACACAGACCCTGATACCACTCCCAGCCACAGAGAACCAACTGAAGGTGAAATCCAAGAGACAGCAGGTTTGAGAGCATTAGACCATGGGTCATGAAAATTTGGAGGAATGATCTGACACCAATGAGGGTGTCTGACTGCTGATTGCTCAAAGATCAAAAGCAGCCCAAGCTGGAGAGCCTCAGCCCCTGAGCTAGCCAGCCCATTTCTCTGCAGTGGAGAGACATGCCATAAACCCAGCCAAAAATGCACGTTATCGATGCCTCCAACACCAAAGGAGGCTTAAAATCTGCAGTGAAAGCTAAATGGGGAGAGATTTTGTGGCTGGCACATGGCAGAAGCACCATATGCACTGGTCAGATCCTCCTGTGGTGCAGCCAAAATACAAGCCAAGCAATCAACCCAGGTGGTGAACATTTCTGAATGGAACCACTTGCCATCTTGCTGGCAGAATTCCCCACTGAGGCATTGAAAGGATCTGCAGCACTGATGGCCACAGCTGGGGAGAAGTCACCTCCTCCAGTCAAAAGAGGAGGAATCAAGGCCAATGCAGTTTGCTGAAGGTGCTGCTGGGAGCACACAGGAAGACATCAGTGTGCTGATGTAGATGGGGAAGTTTAGGAATGGGGCAGATTGGTTATGTTTTTTCTGGGGGAAGACCTAGGGGAAAACCCCTAGATTCTGATGAATACTGCTCTGCCCAATGTTTGCTTTTATGGTGGCAGAAAGGCAACTTGTGGGAGAGGAGGAAAAAGGAGGATAATCGCTTCCGATAGGGAATATCAACCTCCAGCTACCCCTGGGTGCTGCAGTTTACAGACTGCTGGAGGTTAGATGCAATGAAGTTTGCACCACTCGAGGGAAACCTGCCAGAGGCAGTCCTAAAGGCACAGAATGAATAAAACTCACTCTAAAGAACGAGCAAGGATTAAACCTGCTGCCTAACATCCTGGCAGGACAACAGGGATACATCATCACCTTGCATGAGAGGCAGATTGGCAGAGAGGACTTGCCAGCTCTGTCACCCCAAAGCACAGCACAAGGGAACTGCAGGATGATCACAAAAAGATTTTGATTTCACTGTCCAACAGAGATGTATGAAAACTTCCAGAATCAGTCCAAGGGCATAATTTCTACTGATTATTTTTCAAAAGGGAGAAGATGGTAGTAGCAGGTCTGCTCCTTATGCATGATCTGTAGAAATGGAAAATGTGTGTGGAGCATTGAGAAAAGGAGGGGTCTACTTGGATGAAGGAGCAGCTGGAACTGGGGTTATTTAGTCTGGAGAAGAGGAAGCTCAGGGAAGACCTTCTCACTCTCTACAGCTACCCAAAAGGAGGTTAGAGCCAGGTAGGGGTTGGTCTCTTCTCCCAAGGAACAAGCAATAGGACAACCTCGAGTTGCACTAGAGGAGGTTTAGGTTGAACATTAGGAACAATTTCCTCCCCAAAAGGATTGCCAGTCACCATCCCTGGAGAGATTGAAAAGTCACACAGATGTGATGCTGAGGAACATGATTTAGTGACCTGGCAGTGCTGGTTAATGGATGGACTTAATGATCTTGAAGATCTTTTCCAACAAAAATGACTATGATTCTAGGTAGAAAGCTGAAAAGAATCTGTGATTTGAAAGGTCTAGGATCAGCAGTTGACCCTTCAAAGAAAGCCATTAATCATCATTAAGGAGGTTTATGTCCTGAGGGACTAAAAGGCAAAACAACAAGAGTCCTGTGTCTTATGATGTGGGTTAGCCAAGAGAAAACAGGGCTTGGAGAATGAGAAGTAAAATATGCGTGGGCAGCAGGGTTTACCTGCAGCAGGGAACTGCCTGAACACGGAAAGGGTTCAGGATCTTGCTGCTGAGGGAAACTGATAGGGTGAACAATAACCTCAAAGCAGCATTGTGTTCAGGAAAAGCAAGATATTTGCCTTCTCTCACTGATTTATCTGCATCTCTGTGGGTGCCCCTTCCTGTGTGGCTAATAAGCAGCAAGATGCTAGACACAGAATACACAATTTCTTTTGCTTTTATTCATTTTCTTTCTAGATATAATAAATCTTGCTTTTGTCAAGATCCCTGTTGTCTGGGTAATTTCATCTAGAGATCCTCAAGGAACAGAGATCTCCATATCCCTCAAAGTTTAATATCTTGGGTTTAGTTGGCATATTTTCAAGCAATAATTTATACATCTGAAGCAGAAAGAAAAAGATTACTTATGTCTAATTGGCATTATACTAATTACCAGCAAAATACATCAGGCAAATATCACATCTACTTGCTCTCTGTCATTTTACATTCCCTACTCCATCTTCCTGCTCCTCAACAGCTATAAAACAACAGCATGCTGTTCTGACACATCCCTGAACAAAGATCAGATCCTAACCCTCTCCTCCTTTCTCGTGCTGCCTCCTTGTTTTTTCACTTCCAAGGTCGTTTTCAAACTGACATGGACATATAACTGATTGAGAACTGCTGCTTTATGAACTCATGCCCATTTACTCCAACATCCTGCTCTTCTCTGCTGGATCCCTTTCCCAGCCTCTCCTAGCATTTCTTCTCCTTTCCCAGAAGGTTTATGACCATCCATGTAAGAATGTTGTAAAATGTGTGTGTGTATATATATATATATATAAACTAAGTACAGAACAGAGACAGACTACAACTAAGGCACATGCCCTCTCACATGGGCTATCTGAGCTGACTTATTCCTGACTTGCAGCATTTTTACCTGTTCATCCTAAATGATTGTTACAGTGAAACAGGTTAAAGCTGATCAGAGAGGTTGTGGAGTCTCCTTCTCTGGAGACATTCAAAACCCGTCTGGACGTGCTTCTGTGTGACCTGGTCTAGGGAATCCTGCCCTGGCAGGAGGGTTGGACTAGATGATCTTTCAAGGTCCCTCCCAACCCCTAATATTCTGTGATAACACTGATCTTATGCTGGAGTACGAGTCGTGACTGTAAATCTAAACATCTCCAGCACCCACTGCAAGCACTGTCCTCATGGTCCAGTTCATTTTAAGGTTAGCCTGCTTCCTGGTTCAGAGCAGCTCTCTGCCAGACAAGAGCCCTGATGTGGAGTGATCACTGTGGAGAAACCCTTCTCAGTGGACAGGAGAGGTGAAGCAACACCAACTGAAAGAGTATAGCCTAGTAGACATGAGTTGTGCTGGGGCAGTTGGTCTCAAAGCCCAACAATAAGATTTGTCTCTTTGTTTTCAGAGATATGGAGGTGGAAGGAGCACCCATATAGGGACTCAGTATCCACCAGACCCTGGGCAGTCCCGTTCCTCCATCAGTGTGGTGCAGCTCTCCTTTCCCAAGGAAAGAAGCAAGGCTGAAGCCCATCACACAGATTATCTGGGAAGCCTTTTACCCAGTGCAAAGCCATAGCCCCTTCTCTATCCCATTGCAGTCTCCAGCAACAACAAACATGGACAACTTGTCACTGCATGCTTCTGAGACCTGTCCAGGTATGCCTGCCTGGGAAAATGGAGCCCATCAGCCACAAAGCACATAAGCTTCCCCCATTCCTGCTTGTTGAAATCTTCTCGTCCTGCTCAGAGGAGACAAAGGAATGAGGTGTTGGAAAGGGAACCCAGGTCCAACCACACTCTCCAGGGAAGAAGGGACTGACCACCACATGGCTTCTCTACACTGCTGTTGTGTTGGCACTGGCTCTGAGCAGACGGCATGGTTGCATCAGTTCACATGAAATGAGCCCTGGTTCCTGCAGGGAAACCTCAGCTCTCTGGAAAGGAAAGGCAAAGACAGGGGCTGATACGGTTAGATAACCTCCGAGGCAAAGCAGCCTATCCATGGCATCTCTCACCAGATGCCATGACTAATGTTAGATTTATGGAGTGTCCTCTCTGCAAGTAAAGCAAAGAGCTAGCGTGACAACCACTTAATGGAGGTGACTTCAAATCAGGATGGATGAGAGCTTGTGGGAAGGAGAGAGGAAGAGAGATTCAGTAATAGTGAGAGCACAAAGGGGAAGAGCAAACATCTGAGACCGACACTGGGAACATCCGAGACTGACATTTGACCTGTCTCAATAGCAAAGCTCAGATTGATTTCACTGGGGACAGGAATGCATCCCTTATCTTCTATCTCATGCCTACAAGAGGGATTTTCCACCTGAGGGATCTACACCTGACCAACCCTTCTAACTCAGGCACATGCTATTTTTATGAGAAAGAAAATGCAGTGTGAAGTCCTCGAGAAGCTCAAATGGGAGACTTCATAAGCTTCTCTAGCATTACTTTTAAATCCCACACCAATGCAGGTCCCTTTACATGGGAAGAGCTACTGCCAAGCAGGAAGGTTTATAAAGACATACAGGAGCATTCAGAGGCAGATAAAGGAGAAATAACTGAGTTAGATCACACAGGAGATGAAAATGGCATGTCAAATTACTTCAAAGGGAGCTTTCTAAGGAAGCAGGTCTTTGAAAACAACAAATAGTCTGGGACTGCTGAGGGATCCTGGTTGTCTAATGCTTTTACACTTGGTAGCTGTTTCTGGTTTAGACATGTTCTAAACCTGAACACTGACCTCGTCTGCCTGCTTGCTGCCCTTCTGCAAAAGCCCTGCTTTCTGCAAGTTCAGCCCTTTGTGGAGCCACAGAGGAGTCTGGTTAGGAAAATTACTCTGACTGGACAGTAATATGGCAAAAAACAAAGTGATCCAGCAAAACTTCATCCTGCTCAGCTCCCCAGTCCAGTTCACCATGCAGCCAGACAAACAGCTGTGTTGGCATCCCAGAGCACATGGCACAAGGACAAGGATGAGCAAAGCGAGGCAGAGAGGAGGAGAACTGCCTATTTTGGCACTCCTGCTTACAAAAGTACACAGGGTGCTGGCTGTGGTTAGCAGGTTCATCAACAGAAATGCTCATAACTCAGCTGCTGGCTTTCCCCCATGGATGTCACATGGACCATCTGCAAATGCTCCAGAGCACCTGTCCAAAGGCAGGACACTGGGTCTCAAGTCCTCTTCAAATGCATATTTTAAAATGTTATAGAAAAGACAAAAGAAGAGTCTGAAGGAGTTTCATCCAAACCCTTACTCTGAGGAATTGTCTTCTCTGGAAAGCAACATATCACAGAATAGTTGGGTTTGGGGATCTCCAGGCAGTCTCTGCTGCTAGGGATCATCTAATCCAAGCCCCCTGCTGAAGCAGGGTCACCCAGAGCAGGTTGCCCAGGATCACATCCAGGTGGTTTAGAATCTCTCCACAGGAGGAGACTCCACAACCTCTCTGAGCAGCCTGGGCCAGGGCTTCATCACCCTTGCAGGAAAGAATTTTTTCCTCATGTTCGGATGGAACCTCCTGGGTTCTAGTTTGTGCTCAATGCCCCTTGGCCTGTCACTGGGTACTACTAAAAAAGTCTGGCCCTATCTTTTTGACACCCTCTCTTTAGATACTGATAAGCATTGATAAGATCCCCTCTCTGTTTGCTCTTCTCCAGGCTAACCAGCTCTAGTGCAAATGAAGAAGGGATCCACTCTCTTGTTCCTGTCACAGATCTAATTCTGAAAGCTTCCTGTAACACAGTTTAGCAAACTTGAGTGGAAACCATGAATAGTTTGAGGATGACATAAACTACTCTTTGGAAAATGGACTTCATACCAAAGAAGGGGTGTTTAGATTTGGTCTAGATAAGAATATCTATGCATGACCATTTGCATGGATATTTACATGGGCATTTGCACAGGCATCTGCAGCCCTTGCCAGGTAAAACTCCTGTGCAGACTGAGTGGCAGCAACCTGCATCTCACCTTGCAACCACCTTCTGAAGGTGAAGACTTCCCTGTTCTAAAGTCACTAGGGCTGCAGGAGCACAAGTCCTGCCAGGTGAGAGCGACCACCCACCTCCAGGCCTGCTGAGATGAAATGGTGGTGGTGAAATGTTCCTGCCCTGGACTAGAGGAGGTATCTGACATTGCTTGGTCTCCCTGCTCCAGGAGACTGGGAAATCATCCTTTCCCTGGAACAACAGAAGCCATCTTCCCTGAATAAGCTCATACATAGCTCTTACATAAAAATTACACGCTCCCATCTGTTTGCAGTTGGGTCCTACAAGAAAAGTCTCAAGGTTAGCTGTGGAGCTGACCAAGCTCAGTGAACAGGGAAGAGTGGTTCCAAAAGGCAAGGCGAGTCTTGGGCTAGCTTTCAGCCTGGACAGCCTCTGGTCTCTTCGGTATTGCTCAGTAAGTCAGCAAATTTAGAGCTGAATCACCTTCTTGTGATGTGTTCTCATGGTACCACAGGGAAAGGATTGTGTTGGGTAGGGCTTCCTAAGAAGAATGTCAGGATTTTCTCTATCACCTAGGTTCATAGCAGGAATAATGTGAAGGATATAAAAGAAGGGAGACTACACTCACTGATTTCCATTGGCTTGTTGCAGACAACAAGAAGGAATGGAAGATGTCACAACCCGGCCCAGGATCACAAGGAACAGCAGAAAACTCAGAAAACTCCAGTCTTGAATGCAGAAGGCAGAAATACAGCCATAGGGACCTATATATTCTACAAGAGGAGGCACCTTCCTCCCAAAATATGAAGCTTTTTGTCTCATGGGCATTGGCTTAGAATGACTGTCCTGCCTAGATTTTTCATAATCACGTAATGCAACCAAAGTTCAGGGACAGGAAGGGTCAAAAAAGGAATCAGAATCCAACAGGGAAATTTGGTTCCTTCAAATAACTCCTCTAGAGATGTCCAGGTTCTGCCAAGGATGTTTGGAGAACCTGAGGACAATCTTACATGTGCACTACCTCCTAATCCTGTGAGACAAGAAAGACACTGTCAAATAAATTATTAAAGCTATTTTGGACAATGTCTGAAGCAAGTAGCATCCTTCTTAGAAGGTCTTTAGAGGATTAAAGGCATTCCCTGTAGCTGGTAGCAACGTACTTGTTACTCAGTCTGGAGAAGAAAAACCAGCTGTACCCTGTTTACCCTGGGATCCTCAGTACAATTATGGAAGGTGACCTGGTTGACATGGCGAGTCACGACTGCTCTGACCTGAACTGCTCTTTCGTAAGAGAGTTTACCCAGACATGGGTGCTGAAAATATGGGCAGGATGAAATAGGGTGAGAAGAAGTCTGAAATTACAGCTCAGACAGAAATGGCATGTTGAAAGCAAGGTGGGGTAATCCATGACTGTTTGCAATTTGTCGGATGTTGTCTCTTGTGATAAAAATCTTTTCCCATGTTTCTCTTCAAAAGTGATTAGGAAAATCAGCAGCTCTTTGGGGATGAACCAACATTAAGTGAAGAAAGCAGAAAAGATCACAATTTCTTTGGAAGAAATGCTGATGCCTCTAGAGCTGAAGATCACTGAGAAACCTAGACGTGAGTTGTAGAAGCAGACAGTGGTCACAGAGAGTGTGCACACCCTAAGCAAGAGCAGGACTTGACAACTAATAGAAATGGCAAAACATCTACAACAAGTTATTCCAGCCCTGATGTCAACAGGCAGTGATAAAAAGGAAAGGGTTGCAGATCAGTTAAAAGCAATCCTACAATGTCTCTGCTGGATAGGAATTCAAGCACCAGTCAGAGCCAAGCCAGCAGTCCTCAGCTGGTCAGGTATGTGACCTGCTGGTTCTCAGTCAGCAGAGAGGACACTGATGCACAGTGCCAGCCAGAGATCATCTTTCTTTATTTTACAGATAGCATCATTCCTCCTACCCTATGCCATACCCTCAGTTTTCTCCCATAAGGTGTGAGATCTTGGAGTAAAAGAAGAGGTCTGTGTTCCAGACAAGCTGTCTGGACTCACTGGTGTTTGACTAGGGACAACACAGAATATCCCAGCCAAAAGCCAAGGCAAAAATGCTCCTCAGTGCTCTGCCACAAAGTGAAAATGCTACAGGGTATGCTTGGAGGAAAAGCTGCAGACTGAACATGTGCCTGGAACACTTTCTGCAAGGCAAAAGGGACATTTAAAGATAATGCAAGAAAAGAAGAAAAGGTTTTAAGATCTAGAGATTCCAGTCTGACAGCAGAGGAGACAAAAAAAATCTCCTTTTTTTTTGTCCCATCTGCTGGCTGAAAGGAACTGAACAACAATAGCAGTGAGACCTTCAAAAAGAAGCTCAGAGCAGACTGACCCTAAGCAGAAGACAGGAGGTCATGGACGCCCAGTACTGCAAATTTGCCTCATGACCATAAGCAATGGGAAGGAATCATTGGCCTGAGAGTTCTCTTCTGAGGCAACTGCAGTTCTCAAGGTCATAGAATCATAAAATCAGAATGGGTTGGGATGGAAGGAACATTTCATGGCCATCTAGTCCAACACCCCTAGAGTCAGCAGGGACATCTGCAGCTAGATCAGGTTGCTCAGAGCCCCAGACAACCTCACCTGCGATGGTTCCAGACACAGGACTTCTACCATCTCTCTGGGCAACCTGTGACAGTGTCTTTCCACTCTCTGTGTCAAAAATTTCTTCCTTCTGTCTAGTCTAAACCTCCTCTCCTAGTTTCAAACCATTACCCCTTGTCCTGTCACAACAGGCCCTGCTAAAAAGTGTCCCTTCATCTTAATTATAGTCCCCTTGAAGTACTGGAAGGCTACACTGAGGTCTCCCTGGAGACTTCTTTTATTCATGCTGAACAAGCCAAATTCTCTCAGCCTGTCCCCACAGCAGAGGGGTTCCAGCCCTCAGATCATTTCTGTGGCTTCCTCTGGACCTGCTCCAGCAAGTCCATACCTCTCTTGTGCTGAGGACTGCAGAGCTGGCCCCAGCACTGCAGGTGAGGTCTCCCCAGAGCAGAGCAGAGGCAGAATCTCTTCCCTTGACCTGCTGGCCACACTGCTGGGGATGCAGCCCAGGAAGTGGTTAGGTTCTGGGCTGTGAGCACACATTGCCAGCTCACATCCAGCTTTTCCCACACCAAAGTGCTGTGATATTGCTGGGTGCACACACAGCCCAGCCCTAAACAGAAGCAGCTCTGTTTGCATGCAATGGACATGCACCTGTCATGAGACTATGACAACAGTAACAGTTACATTGTCTCTGTGCCTGGTGCTGCTATGGATGCCATTGACAGCTGCTGGAGAGCTGTGGGCTATCATCTAGACACATCCACACCACTAAAAGGTTGTTGGTAAAGTGGCAACAGTGCAGAGAAAAAATGCTATGAAGGAACTGAAGACTTGAACTATGCTCAGCAGTGTAGCAAAGGGGAGCAGGAGGAAAAAAAATCTCCCTAGGCTGCCTTTGCCAAAAAGCAGCACATACATTTAAGATGTGCCAGATGTTGCTGCTGCCCAGGAATGGGGCTGCAGGTCTGTGGTGGTGTCAAGAGCAGATGGCAATGGCTGGGAGGAGTGCGAGGAAGGGTGGGAGGAAAGGAAGTGAACCCCAGCTGCCAAAATGTCTTGGTTGGCTCTGCTCACAGTAAGGGACTTGACTCAGTTTTGAAGTGTAGCAAAGAGAACTTTAAATGCTGACTTGCTTGCATTTGATCTACAAGTACACATCAAGTGAGGCATCTTCCAGTATCAGAAGATTCAACGGAAGGAACTGGGAGCTAGAGCAGCCCAAGCAGAATTTAAGTGTAGACTTGTGAAACTGGCTTCAGAGAGGACCTGCCCCTGGAAGAGTTCACCAAGGGTCTCTCACACTGGCCACATTTTGCAACCTGCTATCAATATAGAACCTTTCCAAAGGAGTGCTCCTGCTCAGCCACAGTGAGACACAGAACTCAGAGGGAGAAGGTTTATGGTCTGTCTCATGCAGGGGTTAGACAAGCTGCTCCTTCTGGCTTTACAATGCATCAATCTCCCAATCTTTCTTGAAACAAAGAAAAATCTGGACTGAAAGGGTTTTATTAAGCCCAGCAGTCAATCCCTGGAAATGGTATCTCAGTTCATTTGCTTAAGCTGTGCTGAGGCATACAGAGGAGGTAGAAGACCATGAGGAAAAGACTGGTTTTGCCAGAAAAGCCTATGGCTCTGCCACAAAGTCCCAAAGCCATGCTGCTCGTGCCTTCTACGTCAGCAGCTGCCCAGAGGCAGCCGATGCAGCCTCAGCTTGGCTGTCCAAGAGCAGCTGGAGACCTGCCTCATGGCTCAGGAGCACTGGGATGCTACAGCAGCTCTTGCCTTCCAGAGCTGACCGTGGAGCTGCCAACTCATGCTGGGGCTCACCCAAAGCCAGCAGACATCTCAGAAATGCAGATTATCATTTTCAATTTTATTCCCCAACTATGGTGGAATATCTTCCCTGGAAGGGGAGCTGTGTGGGTAAACTCATTAACATCTGTGAAGTACAGATACAACTGCACTAAGTGCTTTACAAAAGCTCATGAGATGGTTGTTAATTACCTATTCAGTGAGGGGTTTAATGGCATGCATTAAAAATGGCATGGGGTCCCCACATTAAATAACAGGCATAAAACAGATTAAACTTTTGTCCCTGTTCTGTGGGCTGAAGAACTCATTTCAGAAACAGTTCATCCAATATATCATCATCTCAGGGATGAAGATATTCCACCTTTCAGGAGGTTCTCCTCCCCCTCTAAACTGTCCTAGTGAGGCCATACCTGGAGTTCTCGACTTCCCAGTTCAAGAGAGATAAGGAACTACTGGAGAGAGTCCAGCAGAGGCTAGGAAGATGATTAAGGGACTGGAGCATCTCTGTGAGGAGGAAAGGCTGAGAGCCCTGGGGCTAGTTAGCCTGGAGAACAGCAGACTCAGAAGGGATCTGCCCAATGCTGAGCAATATCTAAAGGGTGGGGTCAAGAGGATGGGACCAAACTTCTTTCAGTGGTGCCTAGTCTCCTTCCCTGGAGAGATTCCAAGATCACAGCAGTGTGATCCTCAGCAGTCTGCTCTGGGTAACCCTGCTTTAGCAGGTGAGTTGGACTAGATGATCCCCAGCAGTCCCTTCCAACCCCCACCATTCTGTGTGGTTCTGTGATCTCAGATACCTTTGTATCACACAGAGAGCCTTCATGTAATGTTTCCTAAATCACACATATTTGGTCCTGCAATCACTAAAGTCTGCCCATCATCAGTGGAGAGAGACTGGCACTTCTGTAATCCAAGCTCTACATGCATTATGGCAGGGCAGATCCTCTGCAGAGCAGAATCACTCCCAGGCTCCTTCCAACTAAAGCAAATCTGTGATACAGGGGAAGCAGATGTCTTTAGCAAAAGCAACGGGTGGCCAAATGGGAGACTAAGCTCAGTTCCCAGCCCCCTGTAACCCACAGAAGTGGTTAACAGCATGGCAAACTGTTGGGGAGGAAACAGTGGGCAGCTAGGTAAAATACCAGGGATGACAAATGCCTGGGATGACTGAGGAGCTGGCACATCCGTGCCAAGATACTGGAGAAGTCTTCATCAGAAACATCGTAATTCCTCCTGAAAAGGACCTGGCTCAGCCCCTGCAATACAGCATTTTACTGCAGTCTGCACAGTATAAAGTGTCCAAAAAAGGAGGACACTGATATGTGTGTTAATCAAGAGAAGAACCATCTACAAAGAAAAGGCATGGATCTGTCTTCCAGTTGAAGAGCTATAAATAGCCTTGCATACTTGCTTATCAGATTGGTTCGGCTGCAGGGATAATCTCCTGGAGAAGGCAATGGAAGCCCTGTTATGTTGGATATTTATAACTAGATGAAAGCCTAGAAAATGCACACTGGTGTCAATCTTGCACTCGTGCCATGAGATAGGGTGTGTGGGATCCAATTTGTCTCTTCAGTTTAATATAAGGTCAAGAATGGCTTAGTCTTTCCAGCTTCACAAAACACAAAATCTGATCTCTTTGAGGGGCTGGTGCTGCTTGAGCAGCTGCAGAAGCCAAGAGAAGGGCATGGTGAGACAGTCCTTAAAAAGGT
Source organism: Galbula dea (assembly GCA_013399015.1). Classification (NCBI taxonomy): domain Eukaryota; kingdom Metazoa; phylum Chordata; class Aves; order Piciformes; family Galbulidae; genus Galbula; species Galbula dea. Next base: position 1,813,641 of record VWZX01000354.1, read on the forward strand.
CAGGATGGTCCCACATCACTGGAGTTTCTTTGCAGGAAGCAGGACATGACCCTTCTCTGGACCAACAAGACAGAGAGGTCTGATGTGCCACATCTCAGGCAGACAGACCGTGGGAAACACAGTCTGATGAACTGATCTAACATGACCAGTACCTTCTAATCTCCAAATCATCTGACCTGGTGCCAGGAACCCCTAATAGTCTTATTAACAGATCACAACCTTAACCCCAGCCCCACAAGTTCATTGAATTGCCCTTGCCAGATTATGACAGAGCACCAGGACTGACCAGGGTTAATGTGAGTAGATTCCCCAGAGCCTTGGCCTGCCATGGCCTCTGCACTGAACCTGATTTATACAGGTCAGGACAGCTACTGGTGGAACTGGAGCCTAATTTCCCAACCACTGGTACATGAAGGGAGTCAACCCAGCACAGGCTGGAGGACGGCAAGTGGAACAGAGTTACCATTATCCCCTGGGAGGCTCTGCACAGGTCTGTGTCACACATGCATCTGTCTGTGGATGGTGTGTGACTGGCAGTTTCTGTCCTCCTGGCTGTCATCACACACAGGAGCTCTTGTGCAAAGGGAGGGAGATGCCTAGTTTATAAGGCAGGCTGGGTTTTGTGATGCTGTGGGCAGGGAGCCATGCCTGTGAGAGCCATGGGGCAGTGTCCCTTAGCCATCCTCAGGTCAACTCATCCCCATCAGGAAGAAAACAAACACCCCAGGGACTCCAGGCAGCCCTCTCTGCTCTTCATCTCCTACTGCAGGCCCTCCAAATCCTCCTCTCTCTCCTTCTGCTTTTAGCCCTGCTCCTTTCTCACCATCTCTGGGTTGCCTGCCACCTTCAGGGGATCAAACATTCCTCTTTCAGGCTGATCAGCACCACTGTTTCCCTATACCTTTCAGCACAGCCTTGAGGCATCTCCTTGCCCACATGCCCTTCAAGTCTTTCTTGTAGGCACAGGCTTGTTACTCAAGGGTACTTGTGAAGTCCAGCACAGTAATCCTGTGCCAGGACTCCATGAGCTCTCTATAGTGCTCTTCCCAGTTGACTCGTTAGCACTTTGGGAAAGAAAGTGATCTGCATGTCACTTCTAGACAGGGGGGTGCCTCATCTTGCTCATCCAGTAGACCTTCAAGACCACAAACTACCCTGACCCCCTTGTGTTCATTAATAGTAGAACCCAGCATGTTTGCATCTCCCTAGACCAGCTGAACTCACTCTCAGCCACTTGCACACTACTTACAGGCCTGCCCCAAAGACAAGGACACTCCCAGAAGGAAAAGACCAGGGGGACTCTTTGCACCTCCTCTTTTTCCCTCCCAGAGGTTTCTTTGAGCTCCACCACAACCACCCCTCAGCACAAGAGCATAGAAGGCAGCAGGTACAGGAAAGTAGATGTTATGTGCACAGCCAGAGCCAAGTCCAAGGAAGCAACTTAAGCTGGCCAGAGAAGATAGCTTGGGAAGTGGGCTTGTTGAGGGTAGTCAGGCAGGCAGCACAGAGGCAGCACAAGGAGCAGAACTGGGGTTGAAGCTGCGCCAGGGCAGGGGAAAGCCAGCTCTCCCACAGTGAGATTGCAGACACCTCCAGTGGGGTTCTCAGGGTAGGGTGGACCTGAGCAGAAGGTGACCTGAAGGGCCCAATGAAGGCAGGACACGTCGCTCTCAGGTTTGCCACCACCTCACTCTGTGATCCTCCACTCTTTTTAACTCCTAACCACAGTCTGTGCCACTAAACCTGCTCTCCCCCTCTGCTCCCCTGCAAACTCCCACATCTCTGACACTCACCACAGCATGGAGAGCTGCATCATACCCCAACCATCCCTACAGGGTAGGCACCCATGGGACCACCTGACTGTGGCACGAAAGCTCACCATCAGCTGGGCTACAACCCCCTCTGCATGCCACCTGTGCTGCCATCTTGGACCATCCTGTTGAGCCCTCTGTCTACATTATGCCAAACCCATCTGCCTCGTCCACTCTTCCCACTCCCACACCTCCTAGCCTCCCCCAGATGTCCCCTCCCTCACCCACCTCATCCTCTTTCTTTGAGCCTTAACTCTCCTCCAGCCTCCCAGCCCCACCAGACTGGAGCATGGAAAGCCCATCCCAGCCAAGCTCCTCGCCCCATCTCACTCGTACCAGGTGAGGTGCAGCATTGAGGATGAAGAGCCTCAGGGGCAGGGTCCTTGGGGAGGGGGCAGGCACACATGCCACAGGCACATACCGTTCTCAGGGTGCTCCATCTCCCCAATGCTGCCATCGGGCGTGGTGCGTTCATAGTGATCCTCGGGCAGGGCCAGTGGCCCGATGCGGGGCCCCGACGACGATTTGCTGCTTGGGGTCTCTGATTCCTCCAGCCCGCTGTCGTAGTAGCTGTGCTGGGAGGGATCCTGCAGGTCCTGAGCCTGACTGGCTGCAGAGAACGTCACTCGGCGATGAGGTAACTGGGAGAGAAGAGAAAAGCTGTTGCATCACCCACCCAGCAGATAAAGGCGAAGGAGGGGTCATGGGACCTGACCCCTTAAAGGGGCAGCGACCTCCTGCTCAGCACTCCTGACACAAGCAGGGTCCATCCACCCATAGCCAGCCCGACAGACGCAGCGCCAGGCTCCACCCCAGCCAGGAGCGCCCCATCAGACACCACCCCAAGTGGGGAGCACGTCTTGGATGGTCTCTGCACTCCACTGACCCAGCAGCTCCCTTCAGGGCTCGTGCCTATGCCTCCTTTTCCTCCGAGAGACAACCCTGGGCAGATAATCCTCCCCCATGACAGGCAGGCTCCAGAAAGGTCCCCTGTCGGCACTGCATCCTGCGTCATTGGTCCCCACCTTTCCTCTGGGATCTCCACTTCGAACCCACACACTGCATGCACCCTTGGTGCTCCCAGAGACCCAGTCTGAGCTGAGCCTCTCTAATGGGATCACTGCCTAGCACAGAGCTAAGGTGACATCATCCCTCACCTTCCAGCCTCTGGCCTGACACCATATTTCTTCCTAAGAGGATCTCCATCAAGGGTCACTATTGCTTCTTTTGTCTGCTTGTTAAACGTTTCAAAGACCCTACTTCACACTTTCTCTCCCCAGCTTAGCCTTATGCTTGGGAGGAGCTCACTGCAAACAGCCATCAAGCTACATCATTATCCTCCTCCAAATCCTTCCATAAAATCCTTCTTTGTGGTGATTACCAAGGAGTGGAAAGGGTAGCACGAGTTCATAGGGCAAGAGCAGGACGATGAGTGCAGAGGATGAAACACAAACACCAAGAGAGAGAAAAAGACACAAAATCACCTGTGAATGTAGGAAGGAGCCCAAGAAAGGAGCTATTTGATGGGCATCTGAGGGAGATCAGGAGAGAGAGGAACCAACACACTTTTTAGGGCTGAATACTGTTTTTTCCTGATGTCTTTACTACAGCTGAGTGGCAATCAGGCATCCCACACAGCCAGCACTACCAAGGAAGGGGAAGGAATTGAGACTCAGTGAGTGAAGGAACACACAGGGAGCATTTAGATGAGCTAGCTTTTCTTAGGTTGGTTGGACCTGATTAAATTCACCCCAGGTGCTTCAAGACCTGATTTAAGTAACTTCAGAGCTGTTAGGGCTTTTTTTCCCCCCTATTTTTTCCCCCTTTTTTTCCCCTTTTTTTTCCCTTTCTTGTTTTTTTTTTTAATCCTTTATTTTTTTAAGAATTGGTAGAGAATGAGGGAGCTTCGAGAAGACTGGAAGTGAGCTAAAATAGCACCTGTCTTTAAAGATGAGAAAAAAGAAGAGCTGGAGAATTATAAAACAGTTAGCTTAATTTCAGTTCCTGGAAAAATACCGAAACAGATAAAAGAACTCTTTGTAAGTACCTACAAGATAACAAGGAAATGAGTAACAGCCACTGTAGCTTTGTCACAAACAAACATGTCAAGCCATTGAACTCGTTCCTTTGAAAAGACATCAGGCCTTCTGGAGGAGGAGCAGTCAATGTTCTGCCTTGACTTTAGGAAGTTTTTTGACACTATTTTAGATGCTATTCCCATAAGTAATGCAAGATAACGGCATAGCTGCAGCATAGTACTGCTCTGCTTAGGTAATATAGTGCAGCTCACTGCAGGGTGGATGCAAGGCATTTAGGAAGTTGTATTCAGAAAGTAATTACTGGAGACAAGCCCTTCAGCTGGGACAATGTATCAAATGAAATTCTTTGGGTTGTGTCCCGAATCCACTGCTAGCCTGTATTTTCATTAACTGCTTGGATGACAGATGTGGAATCTATCTGTCACATTTGCACACTTTGGAGTAATAATCACTGCACAAGCGGCAGGCTGGCTGAAGGATTGGGGGCTCCAACAGATCAGGAGTTGACTATTCATCAGCCATGTCAATCTCTCACCAAAAAACACATCTGTATTGGGATGTTTCAACAGGCACTTTTGTCTTTCAGTCACACAGGGATCTGTCTGCTCTGCTAGGCTCAAGAAGGACTTTGGAGGCAGAGCTGTGTCCAGCCTGGGCACCACTTTCAAGAACACATGCACCAGTTGAGCAGAGAGGAATAGAAACAAGCAGCTCTTGGATATCATGACAAGACATAAAAAGATCTTGGAAACCGGTTTGGGAAGGGGAAGGCCTTTAAGGGTGGCCAAGGCAGCACTCTTCAAGCTCACAAAAGCCTTCTGCAAAGGCAGGAAAAAGAAAGCTGCTGCTTTCAACCATGGACAGACAAGAAGGAATGGCCTTCACCTGCAGCAGGGAAGGCCAAACTCAGCCACTATGGAAAAAAACAGTGGTAGGTTTAGCCAAGTGTGGTAGATTGCCAAAGTGGATGGTTCAATCTTTGTCAAAAGGGATAGGCCAGTAGCTCTCAGGAGGTCTTCATGTAGAGCTTTGGAGGAGCTGAGGTCAAGGCAGTCATGCCCACAGCTGAACTGTGTGGAGATGGCCCTCCACAGGTCATCTCCCAGCCCACCTTGTAGGCTGTGCAACTGTGTACAGCCTACAAAAGCCTTCAGTGCAGACATCATTGCCCACCATGCTAGGTAGTACTGTCCCACAGCTTTCCCCTGCACTCTGCCTGCCTGTCTGACATTGCTTTCCCCCATCACTGTGCCTTGGCCCCAGCTGGAAGCTTTTGCTTTCACTCTGTGCTTGTAAAACCCCAGACAAACAACCAAGGCTCCTTGGGGTGCCTGCAATAATACAAACAAACAGCCTTGGGAACACAGCTTGTGACAGCCACTATCCCTCCCTGAGGGGTCTCCTCCCAAATAACATCACTTTTACCTAAAAAAAAAGGTAAATGTCAGATCCTGCCTGGCAGCTCTTGAAAGAGCTCTTCTCCTCACTGCAGGGCAGAGGCAACCCACACTTCACCCTAGTGCCTTCCAGCACTGATGAGGGCTAGTGCCCCCTTTGTACTCTGCACAGTCCCCACTATGCTGAGACCAATGCTCTCCAAAAATAATAGTAGCTTGTGTCTGGCTGGAGCTCTCCACCCAGAGAGTCATGGAAAGACACTGAATCCATTTGTCTGGCACTGACTTACAGAAATTGGGTTTTGTTTGACCTTTCTCTGCTAGGTTAAAGAGCCTTTCAGCACGCAGCATTTTCTACACAAGAAGTTGCTTGTACAGTGCAATCAAGGCACTCCTCAATCTTCTTCTTGAGAAGTTAAATAAACCAGCAACCTGCAAGCCAGCAAATCAGTTGTGTGACCCTCCATCTCTACCTGCCCCAGTTTTACCCTCTTCCTCATCAGAGGTGATCCCTGCATGACCACTGGTGACATCTCACCAGGGCTGTCTGCAGAGCTTTGTTTCTCCTCCTACCTTTCAGGTTTTTCCTCTGAGGACTCTATTAGCCCTTTGGTGGGAGCACCATGAGTGCTCACACTGAGCTACTGATGCAGTGTGACCCTTAAATCCATTTTAAAGTCAGTGCTTTCCAGGATATAAAGCAGCATTCCCCATTTCTCAATGTACAGCTTTGCATTTGGCTGTGTTAAAATGCACTTTGTTTAAATGGGGCCAGTTTACCAAGCAATCTGGATTGCTCTGCATGACTGCTCTATCCTCATCATGATCTCCCACTCCACCAATCTCTGTGTCAGCTGCAAATTTTATCAGTGGTGATTTTATATTTACTTCCAGATCGTTGATTACAACGTTGAATGGCAGTGGGCACAGTGCTGCTGCTGAAGAGCTCCTTCTGGAGAACCTTGTTCCACGAGAACTCCCAACCAGTGACTGCTTTTCTTCCCTCAGCTGTTGATAAACCTGATCTTCATCTATCTAACAATGCTTTACTTATAATGACTAGTGTCAATTCAAAATAATAATAACAACATCATGTGTTATCAACTCGGCGTCTTCATCCAGCTCCAGGCTGATCAGCTGCACACTGCAATCTCACACCAAATTAAAACCAGCTCTGCTGCCTCAGAGCCATGGGTAGGCCTAGAGCAGATCCTGTTCCTCATGGTGGCCAGAGGCAGCTGCCTAAGGAAAGGTTTAAGAGCTGGACCTGTCACATAATGGCACTGCCCCTACCCCTTTCCATCAAACCGCGTTGGCTGACGTCAGTGCTATTTCCATCATCGAGTTTCCTGCCTTAGCTATTAATCCAGTTGTTCCCTGGGGCTGCTGAGGACAGTGTGTGGTGCATGCAGCATCCCCACTGCTGTTCTAGCTGGCTTATGACATCACTGTTCTCCTGGCCCATCCTGGGGTCCCCAGCTCCATTAACACCCCCAGGTCAGAAAGCTCCTACTGCAAACCTTTGAAGACTCCTTGGTGTAAATTATTTAATGTGATGATTTCAAATATTGCTATTTCAAGGAGCTGATTTTCTGTAAGTGTCTTTGCTGGATAACAGGGCATTGGCAGGTACTGCATCCTACATTGGTGTGTCTCAGTCCAGAGGACTAGAATTATTTATTGAATACTTTTCTATTTGTCTACACAATTAACAACTCTGTAATCTCCATTCAGAAATGACAATTACTGGATCCCACCTCCTCCTAGCATGCTTTTTGAAGTACTCCTTATTGCCTTTAGCTTGTCAAAATTTATTTCCCCCCAATGTTTCTGGTTTTCCTTGTCTATTTTCTACAATCCATAACTACTTATTTGTACTAATTGCTATGCACTCCCTCCCTTTTCCCTTCCCCCTCCCAGTATTTATTGGTTTTCTATTTCTAACTGCTGTCACCATTTTGCCACTGCACGAGAATGGGATTTGGGGCAAAGCTCTCTGTTTTCTTAGCTGAGGAATTGTGTCTTGAAAAAACACCTTTCAAGGGCTCCCCAGTGCTCATATGGTTCTCATATTCATATAATCATACAATCATTTAGGTTGGAAAACACCTCCAAGATCCTCAAGTCCAACCATCGACACAACATTCCCATGCCACTAAACCATATCACAAAGAGCCATGTCTACATGTTCTTTGAACCCCTCCAGGGATGATGAGTCCACCACTGCCCTGGGCAGCCTGTGCCAATGCTTAACCACTCTTTCAGGGAAGAAATTGCTCCTAATATACAACCTGAACCTCCTCTGGCACAACTTGAAGTCATTTCCTCTTGTCCTGTCACTTCACCTGGGAGAAGAGACCAACTCCCCACCTCGTTAAAACCTCCTTTCCTGATGGGGAGACCTGGCTGTGCCAGCCTGTCCACCCAGGGAGTAAATCAACCTCTCGTCCTCACTTTCCACAAGGAGCACCAGCACCAGTGGCTGCCTCCAGCTCCGGTGGCTGCTCAGATGAAAACATTCATCCCTTGCAAAATCCTGCAGGTTTCTGTCGTGCTGCAGCTCAGAGTTTCTTTCCTGAGCAAGGACTCGTTTACAGCTCAAACGTTTGATGACCCCCATCCTCTGTGAAGTGCTCTCATGCCTTTTTCTGAGTCCATGCCTGCTTTTGGCCTCCCATGGTATCCTGCAGGAATGAACTCCCTGCCCATGTGCTACAAGGAAAAGCACTTCTCTTTGCTTCTACATCTGCTGCCTGGTAATTTTCCCTTGAACTTCTCCTACCTGCAGGGTTATGAGAAAACATGAGTAATTGCTTCTCTCTCTACCCATTTCCAATTTCACAGATCCGTGCTGCATCCTGCTCCACCGCATCCTCTGTGAGCTGCAGTGTGTGAGGCTGAGCAGCCAGTCCCCCTGCAGACACTGGGCAGGTTGGGCAAGCTCTGCTGCCCTGCTTCATGTCTGTTCCAGCTCTGTCACAGCCTTTCCACAACAGGGAAGCCAGGGTCACACCCACGGTTCCACTTTGGGGCCTTATCTGCAGTACCAGCGACTTGTTTTGATGAGAAATTTTCTCAGGCTCTCTCTGAGAGCATTTCCCTGCCTGCCTGCTCCTGGCTGCACACCCCAAAACCTCCCGTCAGCCTCTGCCAAGGGCTTCCTCTGTCCTGATGCCCTCTGCCATAACGGTCACCACACACAGATGCTGGAGGGGGACTAAGGAGACCACCTCCCTCCTCAGTCCCACTCTGCTCCCTCCTGCCTCTTCCCCTCAGCTCAAACACCTCCAGCTCTCAATGGGAGCCTCACCAAGCTAATTCTCCTTGACAAACCTGTGAAAAACAAACTCAGCCAGAACAAAAGCAGTTCTACAAGGCACCAGGGCTGTGGGGTGTCACACGAGTTCCCCCCAAATGCACAGCATAATCCCTGCACAGACACATGGACAGAGAGGCAGGAGACGTGGTCCCATCTGATGGACCAGAAATGGTGCTGCTCACAAAGGAAACTTTAAAACCCAGCCCCAGACATCCTTTTCCTTCCAACAGGAATGGTGTGGTGCAAGAGTCCCTCAGGGATGAGCTGCCCTGCTCCTCCCTGAGCAACGATTAACGCTGGAGTGGTGGAAATATCAAAATCGTTAACTACCTCGTTGCTGATCTGAAAGCAGGATCCGTGGCTAATGGGCTCATCTGGCAGCCTCCAATTGCTCCTGCACCTCCCCACATGCCAGAAGCCTCAACGGCCTTTCAGCCAGCTGCCAAAGGAGCTTGCTTCCCCAACAGCCACCACAATGCAGCAACTCACAAGGCTGAAAGTGAAAGGCAATGTCAGACCCAATGCCCAGAATATAAAAATAAGTGACAAGGGAGCCATTGTAGCACACAAGTTAGTCAACTTCAGATTAATTCATGAACCCCGCTCTTTTACAAACCAACCTGGAGCTATGCAAAATCCCTGGTTACTGAAAAAAGCCTGACAATAAGCCCAGGGACCATGCCCCAAACTACACAGATCCAGCTTTTCATGTAGGGAAGCTTTGCTGCATCTGGGAATTATTTTATCTGCTAGCCTCATGCCTGGAGAGGAGCATGGCTCCAGTGCAGTGCAGCACAGGCTCAGGGGAATGTTATGCCCATGGAAACCAGGGCAAGCCTCGAGGAAAGCTGGACCTGAATTGCCAAGAACCATCCAGGGAAACACTCAAGCAAGCCCTAGGAAACAGGACACAAGCTCAGCTCAGGGCCATAAGCAGTTAACCATTTTACAGCTTACCTGAGCAACAGCTTGTACCTTTGCTGGTGGTTTTGGGGCGAGGACAAGAGTCAGAGAAGACAGCTCTTCCTATCTTTTCCTGTGCTACCCCAGCAGCACACTGTCCAGCAGTTACATGAGTTTTGAAGAAGAAACTCCCACAAGAGCATAACTCACTCCTCCTGCACCCACTCTCACACTGGGGTTGCCATACCTGCACATGCTGTGAATTGCTCACAACGTGAGCACCAGGCAGAGCAGCAGGATGAGGGAGTGCTTGCATATGAGCAGCAAAGGCAAACTCTGCCCTAGCCTGGCATAACACCTATGGTAACCCTCTGTTCCTCAGGGACTGCACTTCTCCCTCCTGTGCTCCTCTGGACCCCCTCATGGTCTGGGGATCTTGTCTATCTCATAGGTTCATGGCTGCCCTACCACAACATCTCCAGGTCCAGATTTTCAGAGGCACAAGGACTAACTGTCACTTCCTAAGGTGGACTGAAACACACCAGATCTGTAGTTGCTAGCAGTACTGGATTGTTCTGTTTCAGCACAACATGAAGGAACTGAGGAAAGAGCTGGTGTGGAGCAAGGGAACAGGTCCTGGGGACTCTGCCTGCTTTGGACAAGGGAGGGACAGAACAGCAAAGCAGGACAACTGCCTGCCTGAAGCTCCAGGCAGCATGAACAAGGGAAGGAGATAGATGGATCCAGCTCTAAGCAAAGGAGTGATCTATGCACACCTGTAAGCCCCCTCCTGCATTCAGAAAAAAAACCCAAACATTCAGGTTTTCCCAATATTTTGTCATTGAAGGTGGTGTCTGCAAACCAGCAGTGACAATTCTGGACAGGACTACCAGCAGACTTAAAGGCTCAATTTTCTGATCTACCAGTCTGATCATCACAGCTACTGTGGTTGCACGAGGCTCATTAGGAACAAGGTTGAGAGTTCTGGTTCATCTGATGTTCACAAGATCTCGTTTTCTGGCTGTGCTGTGCCCACAAATCCTTGTATCCATCCCCATCCGAGTGTCTCAACTGAGGGCTGTTCCAAACAACCCTTTAGCTCTTTCACTGTTGACAAATGAAGCTACAGAAGGAATCCATAAGTGGAGGAAAGTTGTAGAGGAATCCATGTGACTGCCACCTCCCAAAGCCAGGTATGATCTGAAAAACAATTGCTCACTCTTCTAAGTGGCTGTTGGCATGGCTTCTACTGACAATTAGCAAGTGCTGACCTTGCAGTCAGAAGAGAGGTGCCACAAGTCCTGCTGAAATGATGATAGCAGTTCAGCCATCCTAAAATGGACATCAGATCCCGAGGCACTATTTAATGAATAAATCTGGGTAAAATGGGCTGACTCCACATAGGTGCCCTGAAGCCTCCTGAAATTTGCATGATGCTTAAAGAAGCAGCCAAAGCCCTGTGCCAACCTGCCTGGTCAGATCGAATTTATCTAACTCATAGCAAGATCTAACACAATTAGAAACCCATTTAGACAGCCTCAGGACAGAGATTGCCTCACCTCTCAGCCTATCAGAGCTCTGAGCCCATCAGGGATGTGCAATTTGGCTTTGCTTTGGTTGAAATGAAGACTGGGCAGGGAAATATGGAAATAAATCATCTGAAGGGTGAATCATGAAACCTAAAGGGGTCATAATCTTTATGGAATAATGTCTCAATTTGACTGACCATGGTGTCCTGAAATGTCTATCACCTTCAAGCTGATAATAGAGCCATTTTGCAGATAAGTTGGTATAGAGCTGAAATTGCTCAGGACATACAAGGAGGTCTCATAATCACATTAAAACCATCTGAAGATCCCAGGGAGAAAAAGGTTCCAGGACTGGGAGTAACACTTGAATAAAGCCCTGGAGGAATCCAACAGCTGTAGAGTGGGAAAATAATGCTGGGAAAATAATGAGCTAATCTGGCTCCCAGTTGCACCCAGCGGAGCTGACAGATAGTTTTGAAAGCTCTGGGGAGACCAGGGGGTCACAAGTCAGACTCAGGGCTCTAAAAAAAGAGAGATAACGAGGAATGCTTCAAGGGAAGACTTTGCATGGAAAAAATGTCGATTTGTTGAAGTCAGATCATTTTTCAAGTGAGCTTCTTGTTTCAGAGTTGGAGCAGGGGGGATATCTTTGCTGACATGTAAAAATGAAAAAGTGATGCTCTTGCAAAGGTAACTTTCACTTCAGAATTCAAGCCAAGTATTAATTATCAAGTTGAATTAAGAAAGGTCAGTCCGAACTGTGCCTTTAGAAATTATTAGGAAATACATATATTTATACATACATATTTTTATACATCTACACCTTTATGTATTTGTTGATTGACTTGAGCCAAAATAGGATAAAAAAATAAATGTACAATTCCCACTGAGTTGCTTTCAAACTGAAATTTTTCCCCTGATGGCAACCTTGTTTTCTAACCACCTTTATTTCCATAGGCAAAGGGCAGAAGCTTTTCCTGCTTGGTCAAGGAACTGTGTCTGTTCCATAAGCCTGTGCACCCACACACTCCAGACATCATCAGAGCCCTTGTTTTAGTGCTCTGCAACCAACCTGCACCTAATGGTGACTGATGACACTGGGGAAGACAAGCTTTCATTTGGGAGATCAAACAGGTAAGGCAAGTGATGTTGCAAGGCTCGTTAAGGTCATTTATCTTGCCTGCACTGTTCTGGCACTACCACTCTCACCAGTACAGGATCTCTGGTATGGATGAGCTGTCCTCAAATCCTGGGTGAGCTGTCAAGTCCTTGGGCCAGATCTTGCAGATCATGACTCAAGAAAAAGAAATTCCTGAACATTAGAGGTTTCTGAGCTTTCTTCTCTGGGCAAGTGACATCCTGACAGTCTGTAATAAACTGTGATCTACTTGAAATCCTTGGAAAAAAAGAGCCCAAGCTCCTTCAGGCATTCCCAGGGCCTTGAATCACAACACCCCAAAAGGTCTTGCCCAGCCTGAATAATAATGAAGGGCTCTTCAAACATCTGAGATACTGATTTTGCTTTCTACTGGGCTTGAGTGCTTTTGATGAAGAAGTAGAAAGATTAACAGATTAGTGTAAGAGGAACATCAGACATCACATTAGCAAGACATTTAGAGCAAGATCTCAGTCCCCAGCTCAGACAAGAATTTCCCCCCCCCCCCCCAAGCAGGGACGGATATCTGTCAGAGCCTCCCTGGCAGCAGCTTTACAGCTGCTCAAGAGCATCAGGGAGTTTGGAGCCTGTGAAAACCAGGCCATGTGGGAGCTAAATAGCTCCAGGCTTTCAGGTTGCTTGAGCCTTTAGAAATGTCTCAGAGGAGCTGAATCAGGGCACTCTGCTCTAAACCCTACAGAGCAGGATCAGTTCCAAGGGAGAGCTGGCGAATTGCTGCCCTCCCAAAATGATGGCTCTAAAGACAGCTTTGATGAAACCTGCCAAGCTCGGTGGCTGCCCCATGCCACCTTTAGATAGTAGATCAGGAGGCAGGTATTTTGCAAGTGAAGAGGTGCACAGAAGGATGTTTACCTCCTGGGGCAGGGGCATCTTTAGGGATCTTTGGGAGGGATCCACAAGGCATGGCTGTGAATGCCCAAATAGATGTAAATCATGAGACAACATATGAGCTCTCTCCTGCCCTCCTAGAAGGTCACTGCCACAAACCTACTCTCCCGCCCACTCTTTCCTGTGAGCACTTAAGGGCTGAGGCAGTAAACAGCTTACACCATGGGAAGACATTGATGCAAAACAACTAGATGTCGTTAAGGGATCTTGGGGAGTTTTCTTTCCATTCCTTTGTCTGACCTCCTCTCCTTCTCTCAAGACCTCACAAATCATGAAGGGTAACTCCAGCTCTAGTGACCCACCCTGGCACATTTCCATGTGCATCAGCCCATGCACAGCTGTGTGGGTCCTGCACACAATTCACACTAGACGTCTTGAGTGGACACCAGCTCCAGGACCACAAGTGCACAGCATCCACCTCATCACTGCCACCCCACACTGCCCTCCCTACCCTGAGATGACACAGTTCCTAGGGACAGAGCTGCTTTGTTTCCCTTTGCTCCATACAACCTTTAGCCCTCACTTTCTCCTGCAGCACCCCGCACTGACCTGCCCTACATCAGACACCCTCTCATTACCCCAGCCTCCTCTCCATCCTGTCCCAGAACACCCCAGCTCCATCCTCAACCAAGAGCGCTCCACCCTCCACCCCCTTCAGCTGCATCCCACCCTCTACCCCTCACCCCATCCACACCCTTCGGTTCATCCAGAGCCTCCTGCCCGCTCTCTGGGTGGAGGGACCACAAAGTGCCCGGGGACACATCCCATTGCAGATTTTGCCCCAGGATTTGGGTGACTGCTGAAGCAGGCTGCAGGGCTGGGCCCTGCTCCAGGCTGGTCTGTGCTTGCAGGGAAGAGCACTGCAGCTGAGAGCCCGGCCGAGCGGGCAGAGCAGTGCTGGGAATATCAATCAGCATAGCTTGGACCAGGCTGCTGCCCACACAGCCAAGGCTTTCATTGCACAGAGGTTCCACAGCTCGGCTGTCAGAGCTAGCCAGGGGCTCAGCTCTGTGCTGCAGAGGGCTCAGCATCCCTCTCACCAGGGCCAGCAGGCAACCAGTCAGGAGAGGCGGATGCAGAGGGAGAAGCAACAGGGAAGGGGGAGGTCACTGCCCGAGCAGAGCAAGGAGAGAGAGCAGGAAAGAGGGATGGAGAGAAGATAAAATTGTGAAAGAAAAGAGGGAAAAGTGAGGGGGGGAAAAAAAGCCCCCCAGATACAAACCTTCATTCACTACAGCCTCACACTAGCTCCAAGGGCATCAGGCACAGTAAAGCCTGGGGATCTAAGTAGAGAGAGGAAGAGGAGGGCAGAGAGGAATGTGAAGCATCTGGCTCAGCAGGGTGGGAGAAGAGGAACTGGCTAGAGCTGCAAGCCATCCAGGCAGCTCAGCCCAATGTAAGGAGCCTCAGGGAGGAAGCACAGGCTGGGTGAGCCTTCAAGGGAGCAAAAGATGAGGTCCCAAGTGTTAGTAGAACCAGGGGCTGTCAGGCAGAAGAGACCAAATGCTCTCCTCAATGGGTCAAGGACAGTAAGCTCCACCAGCTTCTTGCAGACATGATGATTACAGAGAAGTCATCACCTACCCAAGGCTGCAGGCTACATACACCCATGGTCACCTCCCACCACGTACAGGCTGTGTACACCCCACTGCCACTGCTCCACACAATACAGCTTGCATATAACCCAGCACCACCTCTCCCTGCAATACCAGCTGTGTACCCACCCCATGCCTCCTCCTGCTGCCACCTCCTCTGGGGACAGAAGTTGCACCCTTTCCTGTGCCACCACCTCCCAAAGAAAACACAGGCTGCACTTCTACTGTGTCACCTACCTGTGACACACAGCCTGGACGTGTGCCCCCTCCACATCCCTGCCACAGAGACCACGCACTCCTCCCTGCCACCCTCCATGAGGTAGAGGCTGTGAGCACCCTGGAGTCACCTCCCACGTGAGTGCAGGCTGAGTATATCCCACTGTCACCTTCTCCTGCAGCACAGCCTGCATACACCCACGCTGCCTCCAGCTGTACAGGCTAAGCTGTACCACCAGGCTCTCTCCCATGGGTGAAGGTCTTCATCTGGAGGTCCCAAACCAAGTCCTCCAGCACAGACCAACCAGGAGCCACTGCACATTCCTGCCTTGCTCCAGAGATTCTCAATATCCTCATCAAGTCCCCAGAAGCCAACATGGTGTACGACTCTTGTGCTTCCCCAGCTCCCACAAACACCCAATCAAAGCCACTGTGGATTCATAATTGCTAGCACAGCCAGGGCTCAGTCCCCAGGACCTCACCAACACACTACCTCACCCTCTGCACACCACAGCCAAATCTGGTCCAAGAGCCATGGGTCTCGGGAGCAGGAGCTGCTTTGCAGTGCCTGGGAGCTGCTCCCAGCACAGTGTCTTTCTGAAACTGGGGAAAACCAGGGCAGGTCCCCCATGAACCCTCAACTCCATCTGCAGCTTGTCGCTGGATCCATTTATCAGCTCATTCCACGTGAACGACCTTGAGAAAATCCACTGACCCAGGACAGTAGGAGATTTTCCCAGACATCTGCCAACACCTAAACCTGCAATTTATGGAGACTCTAAGCTAAATTCTAAAAAAAGATGATTTCATTTCTGCCCATTACAGTTACCATATTCCTCTCCCCCCCCCCACCCCCTCCCTCCCGAGAGTAATTAATGCTGCACTGTGCTCTGGAGCCTGCAGGCAGGTGCAGACACCTCTGCTGAGCTCGCAGTAGAAAGCTGAAGTTAACACCACTCCAGCTAGCTTCCCAGATGGTGGGGGGCTGGAAGGACCCGGGGCAGTCTTGGGTTTCTGCATCCAGGAAAGGCTGTAGCACAGCCCTCCCTAGTATAAAAAAGCCCCAAAGGAAGGAGCCTGGGAGACAGGCAGAAGGAGACCCTCCCTACACCAGCTTCTAAGAGGCTGCGTTTTTGCCCCAGGTTCATCAAAGAGCTGCTGAGGACAAGGAAGGAAGGGAAACTTTTCTCAGAAAATTCCCAAAGGGAAGCAGATAGTAAGGCTGAGCCAAGCCCCCAGACTGCCCTGCCCAGCCCTGCAGGGACTAGTTATTTAGGTGGTTGCTGGTGTCTCCTTTCCTCCTCTGCAGCTATAGCACCTCCCCGCAGGTCCTAGCCTTGCTTGCCTAGGAGGCCCAGACACTTCCTGGACGGTTCAGGATAAAACCTTATGCTGTTAGCAAAACAAACTAGGAGGCTGTGAGAGCCAAGGGCTGGCACAGGGCTGAAACCACCGAAGCCAGAACCACTGGTTTCCCCAGCTGATCTAATCTCTCCCAGGGCCAGAGCTCCTCTTCTCCAGCATCCTGGTGCCGCTGGTTGGAGGCCCTGAGGAAGAGGTGAAGCTGGTGTGATAAGTGCAGGGACATGTGCCCCAATTTGAAATCAAAGCCAAGAGAAAGAAGAAGGAGTAGCTGGGGAGGGGGTCCCTGAGACATGATGCTTGGTTAGAGGGAGGGGGCTGTAGGGCAGCTCAATCCAAGGCCTGGGGAATGGGTCCTGCACTTCTCCTGCCTACCAGAACCCATCCTCTCTACAGCCCATTGGAAACAAGAGCCTGAACAACCCCCATGGCTGCATCATCAGCCCCAGCCTGCCCACCAGGCAGAGCAGAGCCATCCTTTTGGGGACTGTGAACACCTGGTTCCATCACCCTCCCACAGCCCTGTCAGCAAGCCTGCCTGGGAGGACATCTCCTTCGCTACAAGGGTGCCCACTGCATCCCAGGGTTGGGGGGAGCTCCCTGCTTGGGGTGCTTCCCCCCAACACTGCATAACCACCAAGGCTCCATCTGCAATTGGGTGCGTCCTCATTCCAGCACTCCAGCGGGTGACAGGCAGGTATCTTCCAGCCCTTGCCAGCAAGATTTGGGTCATGCTAGCCAGGCACCACACAGCAGGGATCTGCTCCTCCATGTGCTGGCTCTGGGACATGCGTGGGTCTCAAAAGGATGTAGGGATGAACCAGGAGAAGCTATGCAGGGTATGTTGGGGTGGAAGAAAATTGGGCTGGCTGGTCTGTGGCTCATACTGCCTCTATGTCCACACATGTATGTGTGTGTGTACACATGTGTTGTGACCCAGGTCCTGGAGGCAGCTGTCTCTTTAGAGGGCCCGGCAGGGACTGAAAATGGGACATGTCAGTCTGGGGAAGGGGTCAGTACCATGAGGCCTCTGAACTGACCACGCTGGGACACAGTGGAGGCCTTGTGGAGACGTCTGGCCCATGTGAGCATCATTTCGGGGGCTGCAGGGCCTGGGTGCTCCAGAAGGACACAGAAGATATGCTTGGGAAACTGCTGAAAGCAAGAGCATCTTCAGGGGCAGCAGCGAAAATAAGGCACAGTCAATCAAAAATAGAAAACTTTATTGAAGTCAAATCCAACTGGGCAGCTGAGCTCAGCCCCACGGCAGGAGCCCAGCCTGCCGCTCACCAGGATACAAAGAAGGGAGCAGGGGTCTCCAGAACGTACAATATGGTGGGGAAATGGGTGTCTTTACCCAAGGGGCCCCAGGAAGAAGGCAAAGCCACAGGCATTCATCTCCCCTCTACCTCCCTAGCTAGTTAAGGATAGACCCGACAGGCGCCAAAGCAGAAACATAGTGCAAGCTAAGTGGCCAGACAGCCCGAGGAAAGAGGGTCCTGCAAGCTCATCCCGTGACCTTCTGGGACAGCTCCAAGCTCCAGTGCACACCAGCAAGCAGCCCTTCCCACTCCACAGCCAACACTTACCTCCACCCTGCCCCGCACACAGCAGAGACCCCTGGCTAGACCACAAGCAGTGACCCGACCGCAGCACGCAGCAGAGACCCCAGTGCCCTCCAGCCCTGAACACGAGACCCAGCCCCAGCACACGGCCAACCCCGTGTGCCTGGAGGAAGCATCCTGGCCCCTGGGATGCACTTTGCCCCTCTGCAGCAGAGCTGCCATAGCTCTAGGCCTGATGTTCACACTATGGGAAGCCCAGTTTCCACCACCCTGGCTATGGCAGAGGGCCCAAGCCTGGGGGAAGCCAGAGCCTGAGCCTGGGAAAGAGGCAGAACTTTGCTCCTCCACCCAGCCCCACCTGCCTGGGCAGCCACAACGGGTGCAAAACTCCCCTTTCAGGTGGCTTTGCACAGGGATGGTGAAAGGTTCAGCCACACCAGCAGAGCCGGGCTGGCAACTGCAAGGTTAGTGACTTCCTCGCTGCTCCCCGGCCACGGGTAAGGCTGAAAACTGGCTGCCCAGAGCTGTTGCAGGAGCAGGACCAGTCTCTCCTCACCATGAGTCAGCCCAAGCTGAGGGATGGAGGAAAGGGTGTTCATTGCCCTCCTCGGTGCTCTTACAGCTGGTCCCCGAAGGTGACCCACACTGGTGGGAATCCCTTCCCGGAGTTCCACATGCAAAGGCACAGACATGCAATGCCTATCACATCACCGTCACCCAGGCAGCGCTGCCAGGACCCAGCCCCAGGCGCTCTGACAAGGGCTCTTTAGCCTCCCCCACCCCACCATCCCCATCCCCTCCCTGCCCCACGACCAGGTTCCGTGGCTTGGCTCCCGGGTAGTCCTTCGCCAGCCCCCCAGGCCATGCATGCAGGGCTGGGGGTCAGTCCACACTCACTCCCACACCTCTGTCCAGATGGCTCCCCGGTGCAGGGGGGGGGCCGCTGCCGGCCTCAGGATGAGCTCTCCTACCTGCTTGTTGGTGTATTTCTGGGGATTGGTGCGGTAGCTGTAGTCCGAGTACTGCTCGGAGCCTGTCGAGTTGTTGTCCCCGGTGCCAACAAAGGTGTTGGTGGCTGGCAGGTCCTGCACCACTTGGTGCTTCTTGGAGGCAGAGGGTGACTGAGGCTGCAGCTGGATGGAGGGCAGTGGCGAGTTGGAGCGGTAGTGGCGACCCAGGTCTGGGCTGCCCGGTGGGTAATTGAGGGGCAGGTGGATTCGGGGGCTGTCACTGACAGAGTCGTTCATGAGGTTGAACTTGAGCGATTTCTGCAGTCCTGTCTCCTCCTCATCCTCCGTGGGCTTAGGTGGCTTTGGAGACTTGCTCTTCTTCACCTTGCTCTTGCTCTTACCACTCTTGCTGGTCTGCTTGGGTGCATACAAGTCCTTGGTCTCCTTCTTGCCTGCCTGGTAGCCGCTCTTGGCCTCCCGCTGCCGGCAGTAGCGCACCAGGACAACCAGCACGATCACCAGGGTGACGGCCACTATGCCAGCGATGACTCCAAACAGGATGTTGCTTCGCTGTTTGCTGCGCTCATATTCAGGGTCTCCAGCAATGTCTATGTCAAGTGGTGTGTCCAGGCTGTGCCCCACCAGAGTGTCCAGCAGCGTGCGGTTGGCCAATGTCTCATTGACGTAGAAGTGCACCAGAGCAGTGCCATGCCGTGAGGGCTTGCCCTTGTCGTTGACGCGCACTACCAGGCGGTGCAGGCCATGGTGCTTGCGCAGGATCTCCTTCTCCAGGGTGATGTCTCCGCTGTGCGGGGATATCTGGAAGAGCTCAAAGGGGTTGCCTCCTGTGATACTGTAGGTCAGCTCTGCGTTGACGCCAGTGTCAATGTCTTCTGCCTTGACCTTGCTCACCTGCTGGCCAGGGCTGGTGTGGGGTAGGATGTGTTTGTAGGTAGCATTGGAGGGTGAAGTAATGAAGGGAGCATTATCATTCTCATCCAAGACATTGATGGTCACCCCCACATAGGCAGACCTGGGAGGATCCCCACCGTCCACCGCCTTGAGTCGGAAAGTGTATGTGCTCTGCTGTTCCCGGTCAAAAGAGATGCTGGAGAGGATGGTGCCAGTGCCATTCTGGATGACAAAATCCCCGTTGTCTTGCTCCACCGACAGCTGGATGCGGGCATTTTCTCCTTTGTCAGCATCAATCACCGTCACCATGCCCACAGGGCTGAGGGGCGGCATGTTCTCCATCACTGAGAAGTTGTAGCCGCTCAGCATGAACTTGGGGTCGTTGTCATTCCTGTCCATGACGTTGATGGCCACAGATGCTGTGCCCTTGAGGCTGGGGCTGCCCTTGTCTGCTGCCACCACCAAGAACTCGTAGCGCTCCCGCTGCTCTCGGTCCAGTACCGCCTTCACCCGGATCTCCCCGGAGTCAGGGTCAATGGCGAAGGAGCCCTTGGAGGAGGGGTCCATCACCAGGGAGTAAACCAGCTTGGCATTGGAGCCACTGTCAGCATCACTGGCACTCACCTCCATCACCAGGTCATCGGGCTCATTGTTTTCGGGAAAGGCCACCTCAGTGAAGCTCTGGCTGAAGACAGGGGCATTATCATTCACATCCACCACCTGCACCTTCAAAGAGTTGGTGCTGGAGAGGGGCGGGTTCCCCGAGTCCACCGCCACAATCTCAATAGTGTACTCCTTCACTGACTCATAGTCCAGCGGCGTGGTGGTCTGTAAGAAGTATTTCTTCTTGCTGTCACTCCCTGTTTCACTAGCCTGCCGCAGCTGGAATGGGACATCACCAGCCACCACGCAGGTAACCACAGCATTTTCACCCTCATCTCGGTCGGACACTTGCACCAGAGCTACTGCTGTCTCTACTGGCACGTCCTCCGAGATGTTTGCCATGCCATCCTGGTGGGTGACAAGCCCAATGCCCCGAATCTCTATGGAGGGTGCATTGTCATTCATGTCCTTGATGGTGACCACCACCTGGGTGCGGGCACTCTTGGGGTTGGCCCCCTTGTCCTTGGCCATGACGGAGAACTTTAGAGTGTTGACGTCCTCACGGTCGATGGGGCCCTGCACAGTGATGAGACCCGTGTTGCGGTCCAGGCGTAGCAGTCTGCGCACCATGTCTGAGGCTTGGTGGAAGGAGTAGTCTATCTCAGCGTTGGCACCCTGATCCGAATCATTGGCTTTCACCTGCGGGATGAAGGAAGAAATGGTGAGCAGGAACACAAGGCAGCATGAAGCCCCCTTCCTCAACCCCCACCATGGCCTCCTCTGGGGACGGGAAAAACTAGAATTTCCTCTGCTGGGGCCAAGAACTATGGGGCAAAGAGCCTAGGACTAGCTGAGCAGCTGGGAGCGGCGCTCTAGCAGGCACAGAGGCTTTCCCTTGCTCTTCTGGTAAAACCAGCTGGGCCGGTTGGCCACACTCCTCTCCCGAAGCTCCAGCATGCAGGGAATCCTCAGGAATCCAGACAGCAGCCAGGGAGGGATGTCTCCAGATGTGCCCGCTCTCCAAAACCCTCCCCAAAGAGAAGCTCAAGCATCTGCCTGGCCAAGGTGAGGAGGAGGAGAAGAAGGAGGGAGGTGAGGATGTGCTAAGTTACAGCAGCTCTGTCCCAGTATTCAGGCGTGCAGCCAGAAAAGAAACCAGGGCTTCCTGAGTGCTGCACAGCACCAGCCATCCTTGCCCACCCGTCAGAAGCTCTGCATTCACAGAAACCTGCCTCTACACCTATTATTTGCTTTCTAAAGAAGATGAGGTTTGTCTAACATTTGCCTCCCTAATCGGCTCTCCAAGCAGCCTCTTCTCTGCACCATTTGCTGCTCTGCCGTTATCTTGCTCAGCAGATTTGGATGGAGAACGAAAGTTGTTAAATGTAAATTCCACCTTTTACCTCCACTCACAAAAAAAAGCGGAAGTCATTTTCCCCCTGAAAGATAAAAGCTGCGCAATGGCAGCAGCGCGTCTCAGCCCATTCTCCTCCCGGCCGTTCAGCTCCCTTATCTGCTTCCAACTTCCATTCTCTTAACAGTGAAAAATGAATTCTTAAAAAATTCACATCAGAATTAGCAAGCAGATGAGAGCTGGCCGCGCTCCGCTTATTAAGATGGCAGCTGCAGATAAACAGATGTCGGCTACTATCATCTCAATGCCCCCTCCAAGCCAAATCCACTGAGATCCAACCCTTCAGGCTCCCCGAGCCAGTTTGCACTGCTGACTGGCATGGGGCAGAGCCCCTGGCCCCTGCAGACATCCAGGCACCCCTGGAATCATGGGCAGTCCCCCTAGATGGGCGGCAGGGATGATGCCTGCCCCCCATCTCCTATGGGAGCCTGAGTTTCCATAGAGCTGCCAAGGGAATGCAACTTATGAAAGGGTCTATGTCTTGTCTACGGGCAGCATTGAGACTGGTCTGGCATGAAGCCAGACTCCCCGTGGACCTTGGGTCCTAGACCTCCCTGTAACCCGGAGCCTTGATCCCACACACCCGCCAGTCCTGCTGCTGCCCCTCAGTCATGTCCTGCAGCCCCTGCTCTGGCTGCACTTCCCTGCACACCCTTTCCAATCTCATTTTAGCAGATCTGACACCCCAGAAATCTGTCTGCCTGCTGGCCCTGGGCCTTGCTGTGGGCTCCTATGGCTTGCAACCTTTCTAGGCTCCCTCCTCCCTTGAGGAAACATGGCTGTATAAATGCTCCCCAGGTCATCTCTGATGCAGCTAGGCAGAAGAAAGGCCTCACACTCACCTGGAGGACAGAGTGCCCCACAGGGCTGTTCTCGGAGAGCTCTGCCTCATACAGGGCCTTCTCAAACTTGGGCGCGTTGTCGTTCACATCCAGGATGGTGATGCGAAGCAGGGCACTGCTTGCCCGTGGTGGGTTGCCGCCATCCTGTACCTTGATGGTCAGATCATAGGAGTCCCACTGCTCCCGGTCCAGGTTCCCCATGACAATCAGCTGCGGCTGCTTCTCATCCTGATCTTCTGCCACTTGCAGCCCAAAGAGCTCCTGCGCCTCCGGACCAGCCGTCAGCTCATAGGAGGCAACACCATTGGCACCTGAGTCCCGGTCCATGGCCAGGGGGATGGGGAAGAGTGTCCCAATATTGGTGTTTTCAGGGATGGAAAGGGTGAGAACAGGTGAGGCAAAGTTGGGGGTGTTGTCATTGATATCAAGCACCTCTATCTGCCCCTCAAGCAGGCGTGGGCTGCTGCTCAAGATCAGGTCAGTGATGGACACTTCAAACTCCAGGAAGCAGGGCTCTCCAGATGGGAGGTGCTGGCACTCACGCAAGCTCTCCCGGTCAATGGATGTCTCTGTGGTGTAGATGTCCCCTGTCTTGCCATCCACACGTAGGTATGGGGCCCCCACTTCCAGCTTGTAGAGGTGTCCCACATCCGGGAAGCCATAGTCAGAGGCCAGGCTGCCTATAAGGGTGTTGGGGGGTTGTTCTTCCTGCACTTTGTAGACCACACGTGTCCCAGAGACCAGGGCAGGGAGCTGGAAGAAGAGCCACAGGCCCAGGCAGGATGCCAACAGTTTCATCCTGTGCTGCAGGGGAGCTACAAGGAGACACAGACACTGGTGGTTAGGCAGCCCCAAGGACGGCTCCACATCGGCCCACTTCCCTGGGGTATCCTTTTGGGTGAACCCTCTGTGCCATGCAGGGCTGGACATGGTCCGAGAGCAGAAGGGAAGAGGCTTCAGGGTGTCGCCTGGCAGAGCTGGCCCCAGATGTGGTCTCCTGGCAGCCTTTGCAAGCAAGTGCCCGGAAGGACCGGTCCTGGCTTGCAAAGTTCCTGCAACGCCCTGATCGAGTGAGCAACCCAGTGATTGAAACCTCAGCCCTGGAAGCCACTCCTGCCACTGTCCACCCTCTTCGTCACCACGCAAACTGTAATTAGACCCAACGAGGCACACTAACAGGGTGGACTGCACACAGCCTGCTTCCAGCAACCCGATGGGAGCCAGCCAGCCTCAGAGACAGCTTCTCACCACAGAAACACAGGAGCATTGTGTGCCACGCACTGTAGGGGCACTGCCTGCCACGCACAGTGGGGACACAGGGCACTGCACGCATCTGCCAGGCCTCCAGAGATAGGGGCAAGGGGTTCTGCCTGCTCTGCAGGGGTGCCACTCACCCAGCTCTGCAGGAACATAGGGCACTGTCATGTTACAAAGCTATCTCCCATTCATCACTGCAGGGATTCAGAGCACTGCCTACACTGCAGGAACACCAGCCTTCCATCACTGCAGGGACATGGGGCACTGCAGGGATGCAGGGCTGCCACCCACTCAGCATGTCAGGGACATGGGACAAGGCAGGCATACTTCCACCCATCCAGCATTGCAGGGACACAGGGCACTGCCAGGATACAGAGCTACCCCCTATCCATCACTGCAGGGACACAGGCCACTGTCTGCACTGCAGGAACACCACCCATCCATCACTGCAGGGACACAAGGCATTGCCAAGGCAGGGTCAGAGCCGCACTGACCTCCTTGCACTGCCGACACAGCAGCACTGCCAGCCTGGCACTGCAAGATGAAAAGGCACCACCCACCCATCCACCACTGCAGGGATGCAGGAGCCCCATGCATCACCCGTCCTGCACTGCATGCGGGGCACAGCCATCTATACCTGTGCTCTTAGCAGAAAGAGGGGCACTGCCCACCCTGAGCTGGAGAGACACAGACACCCTGTCCACCCTGCACTGTAGTGAAGCCATACCCCAGGGGTCTTCTCCATGCCTCCCCACAGAGCAGTGGCGCTGCACAGCCCCAGCACACTGCAATGGCAGGCACAGCATCTCCCCTCAGCTGCACAGTCACTAGGCAACCCCACACCTTCTGCCAGCGAAGACTGTTCCCTTCACTCACTGCAGACACACTGTTCCTTCCTGTTCCCTCCCACTCCAGACTGGGACACTTCACGGGCGTCCTGGGTGCCCAGCCAGTGCCAGTGGTCACCCCAGCGACTGCAGAGGCAGTGCCAGTATTGCCCCCCCTGCATTGCAGAGACACACACTGTACACGCTGCACCGCAGGCACCCAGCCACTGGAAACCTCCACCCAGTATGCATGCACTGCAGAGGCAGTGCCAGGCGCACTGCCAGCCCCACAGAGACTGTCCCCTTCTGCACCAAGCCACATGCCCCTGCCTGATGCTGTGTTGGCCACCAGCTTTCCCGTCCCCCGCTTTCTGTTCTGGGAAAACACCTTCCCTCTCTGAGGTCCAGGTGCACCCACACAGTGCCTGACAAGCCATGAGCGTGAAGGGGCGCAGCCCAGCTCATCAGCACCCAGAAAGCCCAGTGGCTGGATGCCCTAAAATCAACAGCCACAAGCATCTGCCATAGCCCTACAGCAACCCTCTCTCACCACTCCCATCACTTCCACTCTTCATACTCCACACCCTGCTTGTGGGATGGATGAACACCCCTCCGCCATCTCCTTTCCAGGGTGCCAGAAAGCAAGGCTTAATTGCTGGTTACCATAGTGTTGTACAGATCCTCAACAAGTGGAGCATCCTGCACTTTCCATCCTGGTACCTCCCACAAGCCAGCAGCTCGTAGTCCCTTCAGCCCTCCACCTTCCTATGGACAAGCACCTCATCGGTGGCACAGAAGAAACGAGCTCTCCCTCCACAGGTGAGAATACGTCTCCATTCCTGGAGATGAAACAACAGTCCTGAAACTTGCCTTGACTCTGCTCCCTTGTCCTGCAAGCATCCTTCATGCAGAGAAGAGCCATTTCCACCCTGCTGAGGACATGTGTAACTGTCCAGACCGGTGCTGTGGGCACATGCCTCTGAGATATATGTCTCCAGGAGGAAGGGAAGAGTCAAACAAGACTTCTTCCATCCCTGCCCAGGGCTGAGGATGGAGCATGTAAGCAGCTGAGCAGAAACACAATGTATCTCTGCATCAACACAGGCAAACTCCAGCAACGTGAGTACACGCACACATGTGTCTGCACTGAGTGTGCCCCTACCTGCGTGTGCACTGTAAGCATTTGGGTCTCTGTGCCCCTGCCCAGAGCATGACTGTGTCTGCAGGAAGAAGCACACATGTGTGCACTAGCAGGTTGTGCAGGCATGCCACCATGTGTGCATGCACCGCAAGCAGCACACGCCTGCCTGCACCGGGACAGCCTGTGCCCCAGACATGCGTCTGCATTCCTGCACTGAGTGCACATGTTCATTCATCAAGCGACTCAGGTGCTCGCATGGGGGAAGCGTGCATACCTGCCCCTGTCCCCACCGGGTGTGCATCTGTCTGATATCACCTTGTGCAGGGGTCCTTGCACCCCCAGGTGTGCATCTGTCTGATGTCACCCCATGCAGGGCTCCCTTCACCCCGCCCCATCTGGGTCACACATGTCTGTTTGCCTGCAGCATGCATGTGCACTCACATCGGTCGCCCCCCAGCATGTCCATCTGCAGGGTATTCCCTTCACAGGGTCAGATGGACAGCACCAACCACTGGGAAGAGGCTCCCTGAGGATGCTTTGACTGGGAGAGGCACCCACGCCTGCCGCTGGACTGTTTGCACAAGCCTGTTTGCACTAGGCTGGGCCATGACTGCTGATGACGTATAGCAGTCCTGACTAAGCCTTGGCATGAGGCGGAAGATCGCAGGTAAAGGTGATAGTCCCAAGGTAGGGTGATGGCTCACATGGCCCTGAGCGAGGTGGGAAGGAGGGCACTAGGAGCTGGAAACACCAGGAGCCTGGAGGAGGAAGGGAGTCACCGAAGGGTCCCCAACACCCACGCCTTCTGCTACAGAAAAGGGGCTGGAGCCTGAACCCAAGCCCCACTCCTGCAGGTGGAGGAAACCTCCAAAGTAAGGAGGCTGGAGGAAGATAGGGAAGCTGGGAAGCAGAGTGGGACCATCACCCCACAAGGGACAGACCGCGGGGAGGGGGGGGGGGGGGGGAAGGGGTGTGCGGGGCCCTGGGCTAGCAGGGGTAAGGAATCCTGCTCAGCGCCTCAGGGTGCGAATGACACAGCGCAGACGTGAGAGCCCAGAGCTGGGCGTGAGGAGGAGGAGGAGGAGGAGGAAGCCTCCACCACCCTAGAGAAGCACGTCTGTGCAGGAGACAGAGGCTTCCCAGGGGCCAGTCCAAGGCACCAGGCTATTTTCCCATGGGATCTAAGGACCATCCCACACTTTATTCTCCGGTGCCAGGCACCTTTTTCCGACCTGCTGGCAGAGCACACAGCACTTAAAAATAAAAACCCCTCCCAAAACAACTATTCCTCCGCACACACAATTCTCCCTACGGGGAGAGTGTGAGAGAGACTGAACCACATGAGAGAGGCGTTAGTCACGCTGCTTAATGCATGACTGGGAAGCTCTCAGAGGACAGTGGCATGCAAAATCCTACAGAATTCAGCCGTCCGTCCCCCCGTCCCAAAAAATCCAAGCCCCAACGACAGAGAGGTTATAAAGCGCTGAGAATTTAAGCAACTCTTTGAACAAGCCTGTGCTCCCTGTGATTCCCACAGACCCTTGGCCCCGTTCCACAGAAGGCA
This sequence comes from Galbula dea, assembly GCA_013399015.1. Taxonomy (NCBI): domain Eukaryota; kingdom Metazoa; phylum Chordata; class Aves; order Piciformes; family Galbulidae; genus Galbula; species Galbula dea. The sequence goes on from VWZX01000354.1 coordinate 1,840,952, forward strand.
GCACCACTCCGGGAACGGGCACCAAAGTCCACCCTCTTATTTCTCCCAACGGCTGATTACGTGGCTCGGAGCCATGCTTACAAGTCTATCCAAACCCTGTACCGAGCACACAAGTCCTAATCCCCCATATCCCCCCCACAAGCTCTGCTCTGATGCTCGGAGCTGGACCAACATCCGAGAAAGAAGCAAATGCTCATCGCAGCTCAGTGGGCTTCACTCGCGTGAGGGGTTCAGGTCAGGGACAATATTGTCCAAAAAACGGCCACTGACATTCACTTCTGCACCGAAGTCATGGATGGGATGAATCCTGGGCGTCTTGTGGCACGTCCCACAGATTCCTCCAGCTCTGGTTGCCACTGTGGCTGCCTGGCATTTATAGAGCCTGGGCCCAAGCACTCCTAGCTGGAGCACCCTGCAATGAGGAACCCCCTCACTTGTGAACAGCTTTACCCCAAAATCATCTCTTAGGAGCTGCATGTTGATGTAAAGTGGATGAAACGCGGGGGCCTCCCTCCTTCTCCACATCCTTTCCAACTCCAGCAGCCAGAAAGGCAGAGACCTGTCAGAGCCAGCAGCCCCTGTTCTTCCACCCCGGGCGTCCCTCACAGCCCCTCCGGCATCCTGCGGGCTCCTAACCCCCTCCTGCCACCACCCTGGCCTGGAGAAGGGACCCGAGAGTAGGCAAAAACGTAGCTGGCCTCAAACAGGGCCTCAGGGAACGGCTCCTCAGGGAGCTCAGGGACCTTGGGAGGGGCGATAGGAGACCCCCCCCCAACCTCGCAGAGTGTCGGGGGGGAACGGCAGCTCCTGCCTCTCAGCCAGCCCGGCCGGCTGGGAGGGCGGATAGAGGCCAGGCTCGACTCCCGATCCCCAGCGGGTCTGCCCAGGCTGCGGCTTCCGCAGCCGGTACAGACAGCCCCGGGCTGGGAGCGCCTCGCTCCACCGGTCCCCGGCGAGTCCCCGACGGATGAACGGGTATCTCCCGCCATCCCCCCCACACACGTATACATACACACACTGATACACACAGACATCCACGACAAACACATGGGAGCCGCGCTCCCGGCACCGGCTTCAACCTCAGCCTCGCATACAGGCAGCGCAATGGGGATTTTTTATCACGCACACCCCTAACCCCCCGTGACACAGTCACCCCTTCCCTGTAACACCTCCAACACACCCCGCGATCCCCGCACATTACCGCAGCTCGCTCCGCGACACCTACATCACTCCGGTACCCCACAGCCCGCTGACACCCCCAGAAACATTCTTTCCTCCAGGGACACGGGCGTGCACCCCTTCACCCCGCTCCTCCCGCACACAACCCCGCTCCCAGCACCCAGCAGCACTCAGCCTGGCTCCCAGCTCACCCGCAACTTCTCTCGCTCCCACGCACCAGCGCACCCAGAGCCGCGCTCACACCCCGAGCGCACCCACCCAGGGCTGCAAGCGAGGGACACACACACCCAGAGCCACCCTCAGAATACAGCCGCACCCCCAAAGCCTCCCGACCGTACCATGCCCGGCCCGGGGCTGGCCCCGCTCCGCTCCGTTCCCCTCCGCTCCGCACAACAAGTGGCAGCGCCGGGCGGGACCGGGAACCGCGAACCCGGACGGGGAACCGCGAACCGGGGACCGGGAACCGGCCGCCCGCCGCTGCCCGTGGAACCCAGCGCGTTCTGGTTCCGCCGCCCGTGCAGCCCTGCGCGCAGAGGTGCGGAGAGGTGCGGAAGGGAGCGGGATGCTCGCCAGCACCGTTCCCGCCGCCGCCCGGCCCGGGGCATCCCGCCCAGCTCCGCTGCTCTCCGCAACGCTCCGCAGCTCTCCGCGGCCGCGGGCGGGTGCTCCCGGCCCTGCCGCAGCTCTTACTTGGATGCGGCCAGCTCTGCGCTCCGAGCCGGCCCTTTGCGCGCTGATCCAACGGCGTCTGCATCGCCTCCTCCCCGCCGGGACCGGGCTACCCCCGCCACCACCCTCCCGGCTTCTCTTGGTCGTTATCCACGGATGAAACCCAAATTTAAAATTTAAAAATTAAAAAAAAAAAAATAGAGTGAATTTCTGTGACTGTGTTTCAGAGAATTGAGTTNATAAAAGAAAAAAACCCACACAACCAAAACCATAAAACAAACACAACCCCCCGAAGAAGTCCGGAGGAAACCGCCCCCCTCCCCCGGGCCGGGGCTGCGGCTCCTCCGGAGGAGCAGCGGCAGCAGGGCTGGCGGCAGCCCCGGTGGGCAGCTCGGTCCGTGCCCGCCTCTGTCCCTCGGTGTGTGTGAGGATGTGCAAGGGAAGCGCAGCGCAGGCACGGCCCCTTCCCCCCCGCACCCTCCCCGCTGCCTCCGCCTCCCGCCGCCACCACGAGGAGGTGGAGCTCCGGCTCCTTATCAGATACCGAGCCCAGCCGGGACGAGCCGGGCACCGGTTGCCGTGAAGAGATACCCACCCAGAGATACCCCTGGCTCCGGGCTACGGCCACCGCGCCAAGCCCCGTGGCGATGAAGGAAAGCCCCGCAGCCCCCCCTCTCACCTCCGGGACCCTCGGGTGTGGGACGGGGCTCCCCCTTCCTTCCCCCCGCGGAGCTCTTATTTATTCATTTATTTTTTCCCTCGGTTCTTCACCCCCTCCACATCCCAAGCCCTGCTGCCGTGGGGTTGTGCACCCCACTAAGCCTACGGGAGGGCACCCTGTGGGAGCGAGCCCACTGGGGGGTATGCCTACCCCCTCCTTGCATCCCCCCAGCTGAGCAAAGGCTCCTGGCAGGCTGCAAGCAGGGGCTCCTGCAGCCCTTTTCCGGGGGAGGTAGTGGGACCTGGGAAAGCAAATGTCGCCTTCCGCCACACCTTGGTGAATCATGGTTTTATTGCAGGGTGTCTCGGTCGACTCAGAAGCTGAGAGCACCTGCGAGTTCCTGGCTGCCCTTGTGATGCCTTCACAAGCTGTGCTACCTCAGCTGGGTCCTCACTTGCCTGTTGGCCCCTGTAGGACCTCAGATGAGCGAGCGCAAGCCCTGGGTAGTCTGAGAACAGCATACTCCTTCCCTCAGTGCCTCCGCTGGCTTCTCTGTTCCTGCGAGGGGAGTCAGACCTCCTGGCCTGGGGGCTGTATCTGCAGCCTAGCCCTGCCAAAGGCCTCAGCGCTCTCAGACGGAGATGCTGGAGTGGCTCTCAGAACCCTGCGACAGTCAGGCACCCCACGAGGCTGCAGGGCCCCTCACCCAGCAGCAGTCGCCTTCTCGGCTGGTTGCAGTGCAGATTTCTTGCCAGGATGCTGGAAAGCCCTTTCTGCCACGCCGCAGCGTGAAGCTGGGAGCATCGCTGCCCGCCGAGCCACGCCAACCTGTTGCGCAGCTCCCTTCGCTGCACACATGCTCAGCTCGGATGCGATGACTGCACCATCTAGAGGCTATGCCAGCCTGCTCGGAGCAGCCTTGCCTGCGGCTCGTCCCGAATCACCCCGCTTTTCCCCCCACAAGAGAGGAGCTCAGCTCCTGGCAGGAATTCTTCCTGCTGGGCAGGAGAAAAGGGCTGGAGAATCATCCCCTCTGGGTGGACTACTCTGCTCTCCTCTGCGACTTTCCTGTAGCAGGCTCGTCGTTGCTCCTGCAGAGTCTTCTCCACGTCTGTGTGTTGGTTTATTTTTTTTTTTTTTCTGGTGTCAATTCTCATGAGGCCAGTTTAGCAGAAGATGGGAAGTGAGAACCCAGGGAAGGTCAAAGCCCACTGTGGATGAGCAGGGAAAGGAGCTGTGAGGTTTGTCAGGGTTTACCCTGCTGATACGGTGGGAGCTGGGGATCTGGACAGAGCAAGGGGAAGAAAGCCCTCTAGACACAACGTGGGATTTAATTTATGAGCCACTGGCAGCCCTTCTTGTGGGGCTGGAGAGCTGTAGCAAAGAGGAGAAGCAAGGAAGTGACCCTGTGGACCCAAGGCTGGCTGTTGAGTGGCAAAGGCAAACTGAAGAGATCGCAGGTGGCCAAAGGTTTCTGTTTCACAAGAGGCACAAGTAGTCCACAGTCAGGCTGTGCAGCAGCCACCGGGGAAACTGCACATGCACATTTACTAGATGCCACTGATTTTGGGGAAACCTGCCACCTGCAGCCTCTGCTCAGGCACATGTCTGAGAAGCATGTCTAGGGTCTAAGAGCACGGGGGGAAAAATTGTCCCAGCCTCAGGTTCTACCTCTCTGCAGCCCAGAAAAGCTGCATGGCAAAGCCCTCCAAAATGCCAGCAGCACCCAATGGTCAGGGGAGCAGCTGGGATGCTATGCCCAGGCCACCTGAAGCCTGGCTTTCCAGAGGAGATTTTTCTGTCTCCACCTTCCTCCTCTGCCTGTTGCCTTCAAAGGTGACCAGGTTCCTCCCAGAGTGCTCCTTGACCTCAGATAGCAAGGAAAGCCTGGTACTTGCATTGCTTTTCCCTGTCCTCCCTTTGCTTGGGCATTATCGTGTGAGTCACTGATCCTTACCTGGTCTTTGCCATTTCCCAGAGAGAAGGGCCACTCTAAGCAATGGGAAAACATCAAGCTGCAGCTTTGACCACAGAACTATTTTGTGAGTCCCTCCAGATCCCTCCCACCCATGTCCCCCAGTGCTGACAGTGCCACCACCGACCCTGGAGATGCCTCTGAAGGTGCTGGCTCTCCTGGTGCAGTGGGTACCCTGTGCCGGGATGCTCTGGCATCACACAGAGGCAGCTGCTTCGTGGTGCCGGTGGGGCCTTGTCAGAAGAACAAAGCCTGTGAGGGAAGAGCATCCAGCTAAATCTCTGGGAAAGCGAGAAGAAAGGGAAACACGGAGAGCAAATGAACCTTACAAGAGAATAAATACCCCCTCCCCAACACACACACGCAGCAACCTGGCTGCCGTCTGCTGCAAGGAGTTCAAAGGCTCTTCTGTTCTCTCTCTCATCAGCTCTGGGCTCCGCAGGAGAAGCAGTAGCGCGGATTTGGGCAGCAAATGCTAATAACACAGATGTTCTGACAATTTGCTTGTTTCTACAATTAAAAGCAAAAACATCCTCAAAACCCAAATGCAAGGAAATGAGCACATTAAAGAACGGCTCCTCTGCATGCCTGCTGCGGAATGAAGGGCTGCAGGTTGGTGGGGGAAAGGGCTGGGCGGTTTTGGCCCGATCTGGAGCTTTAGGCAGGATGCTATGGGAGAGGAGCATCCTTCAGACCGTGAGCCGGGAGGTGCACTGGCCATGGGATGTGGGCTGTGGACAGCTGACCCCCGTGCTGGGATCGATGGAGGGGCTGAGCGACTCAGATGGTCGCTGCCCATCTTGCCTGTAGGACGCTCGCTGCCAAATTATTGGAAGATTGTTTTTATTACTGTTTTAACTCTTTTTTTAACCTTGTTTTTCTCTCGGCTGCACTTTCACTCACTCATTAATTTTGCTATTTTTCTCACGGTATATAACCCCTGTCAACGGCTGCCATGGCAACAGGAGGGAATGTGCTCAGCTCTAAAATATCCTCTCAAAAATAACAAAAATAAGACAACAGAGGCAGCTTCTGTGGGCTGCTGCAATTGCAGATCTGGCCTGGCTTTGTGGTGACGGAGGATGAAAGATCTTGCAAGCCAGGGAAGCCCCTGAGCTCTGGTCCTCCCACACTGCTCAGCCCACCTCACGTCTTGGGGCCACTTGGGCTCCACCACTGCCACACTGGAAGCTCCTCCTGGGACAGACCCTTGGGGCTGAGCATCACAGGCCTCCTCGACCAGCCCTGAAAGCTCATCCCTTTCCTCAGGGAACACTGTCCCCAAAATACCACTGCAAATGAGGAGGAAACATAGGTGTAAGCTAGGAGAAAGGGGTGAGGGTATTGCTCAGAGGGTTTTGCTGGTCTCTGGTGGGGTTTTGGTCCACATGGAAACAAATAATGATGTGAGGAGCCCAGAATCAGGAGCTACAGCCAGCATGGTGACATGGATGGTGTGACCTGTCATACAGACCTGTTGTCTTTTTCTGACAGGATTACCGGGCTGGTTGAGTAAGGCAATTGTGTTGATACAGTACACTCAGATCTCTCCGAGGCATTTGACTCACTTCCACCTGACATTTTGATTAAAATTTGCATTATAAGGAATTAACAGGGCACATATTAGATGGATTAAAAATGCTTCCCTGGCAGATCTCAGAGGTAGCTGCTAATGGGTAGATATCAGTAAGTAGTGCTACTTCTACCTACCTCCCCCCAGGGAGCTGTTCTTCGTCCACTGCTATTACACATTTTTATCAATGATGTAGATGAAGACGTGAAATCTTTGCTGGTAAAGCTTGAAAATGACACCAAGAGTGATGAGAGAGAAGGGAATGAGGATGGTTTCACACCGAATCACCTGGTTAAATGGTCAGGGTGCATTTGAATACAAATAAACACAGGAATATAGCTGGAAATGAAGCTTGCATGTTAAGTCTACAGGGCTACATCTTGGAAAGCAATGGCTCTAGGCATGCCTATACAGGTGGAGATATGAACACTGGCTTTTAGCCAGTGGTCAAAGGACCTCATCTGAAGCCCTCTATGGAGTATATGACTCATCCAGTGATGAAGATTTGTCTGTGGAACAGGAATTAAGGACCAGCATGAACAGGTACCCCAAAATGAACTTGATGTGCACTGCTGTGGGTGTCTGAAAGTGGAGAGGTGCTGGAGAGCTGTGTCTGGAACCCACAGTCCTAGTACAGCAGAGAAATTCCAGGAGAGACTGAAAGAGCAAGGCAGGGAGACACCAGGAGAGACTGAAGGACCACTGCAGACCTGACCACAGGCTGGAAAGCCAGGCCTAATGATGTGATGCTCATTAAAAAGTATATTGTCAGGTGATCTGCGGACTTGCCCTAAGTCCTCCCACGTGGAAAAGATCATGGGGAACCCTTAAATCCCACCAAAAGGTGTAACAAGCAGGGCTGGAGCTGAAGAGAGGCAGATTCAGCCTTGAATTGAAAGTCAGTGTCCTAGAAGTGAAAGCATTTGAAGGCTGGAAGAGCTTTACTCAGGAAGATGATGGGCTCACAGCATTGCTCAAGCTTTTGTAGAGAGATTAGATCTCTTTCTTAAAAAGAAACCATTTAATCCAGCTTCTGGGAACAACTCTGAGGCTGATTTGCAATTGGGCTGGGGTGCATGACCTCCCCTGGCCCAATGTCCACCTCGTCCCTTCCCTTCACAGGCCATTAGGAGCAGATTGTCTGCAGTGCCCTGCAATTATTCAAGCAATGATTAATCAATTTCTTGCTCAGGGTTCAGACGGACTTCTGCAGAGAACAGGAAGGTTTTTTGCAATCTCCACCCATCCTCTGCAGCACCAGAGATTTCTTCAAGTAAAAACAGCAGAGCACCAAAAATTGAAACCCTGCTGGCAAACTGAGATTTAGTGCTCAAAGCCTGAGATGATCTTGGGCTTTAGACTTGAGAGGAGCTTCCCAGAGACTGTCAGACTATCAGAAGCCTGTAGGGATCCTCAGCTTCCCTGGGCCGTGAGCCACTCCCAAGGGGCAGCTCCTGCTCTTCCTAGCACTGTGCTATTGCCAGGGACTTGGGCTGTGGTGGCCTCCCTCCCATCTCCTGCCTCTGGCGCTCTGTTTATTCCCTTACAGACTCAAATTACTGCTCATGGGATTTAGGACGGGGGCTACTGGGGAGGAAGCAGTGAGCTGTCTTATGCATGAGGTCTGAGATGTCGTCTGGGCCCCTTCACTGGCTCCCAACCTCCACACCCCTGGACCTGGCAGGGTGCAGGTTTAGGAGCAGGCACCCTCAGCCATGCCCTGGCTAGGACACTGATGAGTCCATGCCCTGCTAGTGCAGTAGCTGCTTCAGGTCTGGCAGAGCTGACTCAAAGGGAGGAAAGGCTGGAGAGGGGCAGGAAGAAGGAAGCTCTCTGGAAGCCCAGTTTTGCATGGAATCAGCTGAACCTTCCAGGTCCCTACTGCTTTACAAGCTGGCCTCACCTCCTCTGGGGGATCTGCTATTCATATCTACTCCACAAGGAGAATTACACCCATTTCCTGCTTTTGTTAGGGTCCAATGGGTCGAGCAGGCACCAGTGGAAGGAGGTTTCCACATCCTCAGAACAGGAGTTGTTGGCTGTTGGGGCAGCTGTGAAGTTCTTCTCACAAGATCCTGCCTTCTGGCTGCAGTCTAAGGGAGGTAGGAGGAGGTTCAGGGAGAGGAGACCAGATCAGACCTGCCTTGCCCAGCATGACTTACGCAGGGGACAGGAGGCACAGCAGCAGGAAACTTGTCTCATGCTCTGACTTGCCCATGGACATGGGGCTGGGCAGGAGAGGAACTGCTCTGCATATGGAGAAAGGGAGAGGCTGGGCTATTCTCACCCCTGCTTCTGGCAGGGCAGACGTGTCTCAGGGAGCCTTGGACATCTAGGCTGTCAAGGGTGCTTCTGTAGGGCTCAGGGTTGCATTAGGGGCAGGCATTATTGCAGGGAGGGTGCTGGGTACCGACTGTCGGGCAGGGACCATGGCAGGGGCAGACAGATCATACACATGGACACCAGAAGATGGAGAGCTCAGAGTCAGCATGGACTTGGCAGGAGATGGCAGGGACAGAGTGAGTGCCCAGGGCAAGTTCAGTGAAGGAGACAGTAAAGGAAAAGGGAGGTAGGGAGCAGGGGCCCCAAGGTGCTACAAGCATCGGCAGGGTAGAAGCAAGAGGTGGAGAGCAGGAACAAACAGCCCTAGCACTTGCACCTCATGGATGAGGGAGACCAGAGAAGCACAATCTAGGAATGGAGAAGCACTCAGGCCATGTGGGCAGTATCTGGTGGGAGGTCAGTGTGCTGTCTGCTGGAGCTGGCACTTGGCCTCCCACTGCCACCAGGCAGGCACAGAGGAGAACCCTTGAGATCAGCAAGGGGCTGAGGCAGGAGGTGACAGCAGTAGTGGACCTGTATGGCCTTCACAGTCACTGGAATTGAGGTTGGAGTGTTGTGTTTGCCCTAATGGGATGATGCTGTCCCTTTATCTCTGCTCTTCTTTTTGCTCTGCAATATTCTAGAGCAAACACTCTCCCAGGGCAAAATCCAGAGACACTTGAGTGAGACTCCAAGGAGAATGCAATGACAAGTGACAAACAAGCTGGGCTCTGCTGAAAAGGCCAAGTGAGACCCTCTGACAAGGGAGGTGGTCCCTGGCTGGGAGCTCTACACAGCAAGACTAGGTACAGTGGCCCCAATCCAGCTCCATGCAGAAATACTTATCCCCAGGGAGAGAAAAAGCCTGAACTAGGAGATCCAGAGACCTGGAGCATGGGATCCTTGTATCTGGATCTTCACATGGGATGGGTGCATGAGGATGTTGGATGTGCCAGGGAGCTTGTGCTGGTTTGGGGACCAGCTGAACCTGGGATACAGTGGGTGGCATACTGGGGATGGGATACATGGGGTAAGTCCCTCTGGATGGCATCCTCTGTCCTTCTGATATATTGACTGCACCACTCAGCTTCGTGTTGTCTGCAGACTTGCTGAGGGTGCACTCAGTCCCACTGTCTGTGATTGCTAAAGATGTTGAAGAGCACTGGTCCCAGGACAGAGCCCTGAGGGACAGCTCTCATCACTGGTCTCCACCTAGGCACAGAGCCATTGACTGCAACTCTCTGGCCATATCCACTCAGCCAATTTCTCATCCATCTAGTGGTCCACCCTCCAAATCCATATCTCTCCTATTTAGAGATAAAAATGTTCTGTGAAACCTTGTCAAAGGCCTTACAGAAATCTAGCTAAACTATATCAGTTGGTCTTCCCTCATTGACTGTTGCAGTCACTCAGTCACAGAAGGCCACCAGACAGATCAGGCATAATTTGTCCTTTGTGACTGATGCTGGCTTTCCAGCACCACCTCTTTATCTTGCATGTGCCTTAACATTGCTTCCATGACAATTTCTTCCATGACCTTCCCAGGCTTAGAGGTGAGACTCACTGGTCTGTAATTCTCAGGGTCCTCCTGTCTGCCCTTTTGAAAACTGGGGATGATATTACCCTTTTTCCAGTCTCCAGGGGTTTCACCTGACCTCCATGACTTTTCAAATATGATGGAGACTGGTCTTGCAACTACATCTGCCAGTTCCCTCAGGACTCTGGGATGTATGTCAGTATGATGGACACATCACTGACACAGAGCAAACAGCACATCTTGCTTCCCCTTGCCTCTGAGCATCACCAGCCCAAGCTAGGATCCAGCATGAGTCTTCTCTTCTCCTGCCCCTTGGCAAAGTCCTTCTGTTCTCAGAGCCCAGGAGACCCCCTGGCCCATGCAGCAGTGTGTCAGCCAGTTTGCTTGGTGCCACACTGGTGAGTTTGCTCTCCCCACAAGCAGGAAGGCCAGGGAGGCAGAGGAGAGGTGGTAGGGCTGTGTGGGCTGTGTGGTGAGACAGCTTTGGGGCAGGTTCATGAGGAGCTGTGAGCAAGACATGTCCAGGGAGAGTAGACTTTGCCCATCCTGGTAAACAAATAGCATCGATTGCTCCAAAGCAATAACTGACTCAGTCAACCATTTCTCTTGCTAACAGACACAACCTGCAGGGCCCTGAACTTTTGTATATTTATTTTAGGACAAAAGCATTAAAGGGAAAATACCAAACAACAAATAATCTATATGCACACTGGCATTCTATGCTCCCCAGGGCATGCTGGCAGGTACAACCTATGCTGGTGAGTCCCAGGCCACATCAGAATGTCTGCCTGTCCCCAAGCCCACAGCAAGATTGTCTCTAGTCCCTCCAAATCCACTGTTCATCCAGCATCTCAAAGCAGAACCACACAGTCTGGGTAGTTTCCTCCAGGAGTAGAGGCTTTCTTCAGACTCATTTGCTGCACTGACCCTTGCATTTATTTTTCCCCTCCACATGGGCTCTTTGGGTCCTGGGGACTTGAGGATTTGTGTGGCACCTTATTGCACAGGATGCCTTTTGAACATCTATAGCATCTCCACATAATCCTCTAAACTGTTCCTTTGTTGGATGTCTTTCATGCCACACGATTGCCAGCATGCAGCCAGTTAGAAATGAATGAGAAAAGCCCTGTGTCGGTGGGCTTTGTCTGAGGAGGAACTTTCAGCCTGACTCCTTTGGCCTCAAGCCTGCTGGGGTCACCAAAGTGCCCAGCTTGAGGTAGCCCCAGGACCACTGACTTGATCCAGTGCTCACCAGCAGCCCAGACACTGTCCCACCAGGAGCTCCAGTTTCAGCAGCGACTGCTCATGCTCACAAAGAGCCTTATTTCATCTCCCAAGGAAACTCTTCAAAGCCACCCAAGCACTTTGATTTGGGAAAGGTTTTCATTCCTGTGAAGATAAGAAAAGCTCCCTTGGCACAGTGCAAGGGCCCCTGAGAGGCATTGCAGCCCACGTGCCTGTGAGCCTGGTGAGCAAGGGGGTGAGAGAGCAAGGCAAGCAAACAAGTCCATTGCCACCACCTCCAGCGTGCATCACTGGTGGCCTGGCACAGGACAGGAGCTGGCCTTGTACATCTGGAACTGGACCCTGTCCTCTTCCAGAGCCAGTGATGATATGGGGTGACCCAGAGGTGGGTTATCTCAGCCCCTGGGGAATGGGTGGCTACCTCCAGGCACTCAGGACAGGGATTGCAATGGGTCACAGGCAGGTGTCTCCTTGCTAGGGTCTGGGAGGGAGGTGAGCAGCATGTCTGGTATGACCTCTTGCAGGCTTGACAATGTGGTGGCCTAGATTCTGTACCCAGCTCTGGACTCCACTGCCCAAGGGCTTCGTTCGGAAAGGGTAGAGTGTGTCTGGGTTTGAGAGCTGGGACAGTGCAAGAGCATCAGGTTAATGGGATAGAATTAGAGCATGGAGTGATGGGGTGTTAAAAGCCACACAGGGACTGGAGAAGACAGGGACCATGCTCTCAAGTCAGTCTATCTCTTTCTAGGAAAGAGGGCTGGAACACCTCTACTGTGAAGACAGGCTGAGAGAGTTGATGTTGTTCATCCTGGAGAAGAGAAGGCTCCAGGGAGACATTACTGCAGCCTTTCAGTACTTAAAGGGAACAATGAGAAAGATGGGAACAGACATTTTAGCAGGGCCTGTTAGGACAGGACAAGGGGTGATGGTTTGAAACTAAAAAAGGGAGATTTATGCTAGATAGAAAGAAGAAATATTTTACACTGAGGGTAGTGAGACACTGTCCTACTGTCCCAGGTTGCCCAGAGATGTGGTAGATGTCCCATCCCTGGAACCACTCCAGGTCATGTTGTTTGAGGCTCTGAGCAACCTGATCTAGTTGCAGATGTCCCTGTCAACTGCAGGAGGGATTGGGCTAGAAGACCTTTAAAAGTCCCTTCCAACCCAAACTATATGATTCCATGATTCCATGATTCTATGAATGATGGAGACAGTCACCACCATGGAGAGAATGTTCTTCTTGTTACCTTTCCTTGCTCTGGCCATCCAACCTCATCCTGACCCAGCATAATCAAGGATTTAATCACAAGTTGGCTTTGAGCTGTAGGATCTAGAGGCCAAGAAGCAAAAGAAATCTTGCTGTCTGCATCTTCTCCATAGCAAGAAGTAAAACAAATACCCTTAGACAATTTGAAGAGGAGGTTTGGCTAACAAGATCCCAACCATTCAGCTGTGGTCCCTGGCAAAACCATCATGATGTGGCCAACAGACAGTAATGAGTGCCTTTTGGAAACCAAGACATCCCAAGCATGAGTATGGGGATGGCTCTGTGAGTCACAGGGGTGTCACAGGGAGCTACAGTTTTGATAAGAGCTAGAGGGAAGTTAATTCAGTGCTGCATGGCAAGAAATACAAGGAAAAACTTCTTGGCTGTGAGGGTGTTAGAGCACTGGACCAGGCTGCCTGGAGAAGTTGTGAAGTCTCCTTCTCTGGAGAGATTCCAAACCCACCTGGACTTGATCCTAGAAACCTGCTCTGGATCACCCTGCTTTAGCAGGGGGTTTGGATTGGATCATCCTCAGACATCCCTTCTAGCTCCCACCTTGCTGGGATTCTGAGGTTCTCGGATTCTGTGAAACCACAGCATCTCCCACTGAGCAAATTCAATGGTGCTGTATATGAGATGTGAAAGCAATGCAAGTGGAGCCAAGTGTGGGCAGTGCCACTGGGGTCAGAGAGGGCTCTGCATGCCCAAGACACCTTTTCAAGCAAAGGGGTAGATGAGCAGAGAAAGGAAAAACACTGGAGAATGTTGCCCTGGCTCTCAGCAAGACGTCTTTAGTGAACCTGATCACATTATGTTCTGCTCACAAAATTAAATCTCTTGGCCTGATTACAGCAGTGTCACTTGGACCTGGAGAGAACTGGAGAGCTGCATACAAAGAGCATCATGAAGTGATGCAGGGAGCTGCTCGGCCCCTCGTGAGTGCTGAGGTAGGTGAAGGAGCAGAGTGCTGGTGTCACCGGCGTGCTCTGTGATGGGAGATGGCAGCACAAGGAGGAGGAAGGATGCAAGGCACAACCAGCACACAGGCTGCTGAAATGGGAGGGGGAAGGGGACCGTGTGCTCCCCTTCTTGCTCCCCTGCTCAGTGCAGAGGCTGTCCTGTGGGTTCAAGCCTGTCAGGCTAGAGCAGGTCTGGTCCCAAGTGAAAGTTCAGCTGTTAGACATACAAAGATGCTTAGGGTATTGGAGCATCTCTGGGAGGAGAAAAGGCTGAGAGCCCTGGGGCTGCTTAGCCTGGAGAAGAGCAGACCCAGAGGGGATCTGCTCAATGCTGAGCAATAGCTAAGGGTCCCTGAGGGGCAAGAGGATGGGGCCATGCTCTTCTCAGTGGTGCCCAGTGATAGGCCAAGGGGAAATGGGCACAAACTGTAACCCAGGAGGTTCCATCTGAACAGGAGGAAAAACTTCTTTGCTGTGAGAGTGCCAGAGCCCTGGCCCAGGCTGCCCAGAGAGGTTGTGGAGTCTCCTTCTCTGGATTCCTAATCCACCTGGATGTAATCATGCTCACCCTGCTCTGGATGACCCTGCTTTGGCAGGGCGATTGGACTAGATGATCCTCAGAGACCCCTTCCAACCTCTACCAGGCTGGGATTCAGTGTGATTCTGTGTTGGCCCTTGTACAAAACCCACTCCAGTGCAGCCCCACAGACTGTTTTGTTGGTGCAGCTACAGAAGATATAGGAGACAGAGGAAGGACAAGGCAATGGTAACACTGTCCCTCAACAATGCAGGAGCACCAGCACTAGATCCACCAGAGATGTGCATGATGTTCACCACCTTCTGATCCCTCTTAAGGATACCAGAGAGTGCAAATGTTTCACTGGTCACCAAGAAGCTCCTGAGCTGCCTGCAGTGGTAGTTTTAGCTGGGCTAAAGGGGCTATTCCCAGGATGGGCAACATGTTCTTCTTCCCTGCCCTTCTTTTGCTCTTTGTGACTACATGCCTGCAGCATTAGCATCCTGTGAGACACCAGGCAAGCCTAACTCAAAGGGGGTGCAGTTAAACTGGGGACACTAATGAGTTTGAACACACTATTGGTGGAGCAAGGGAGGGCAGGGTTAGGCAGGAGTGAACTGGAGAGATGCTGGAAGTGATGGAAGGAGCACAGGAGAGCCTGGGAGACCTGTCCTACTTTTTCAACAGTTAAGAGTGGGGAGGGGTAGGGGGGTCCCTCCTGATTTCTTGTCCTCAGGCCCCTTGGCATATGCTGTGGGAAGCTGCAGTGGGGATTTCCAGACCAGCATCCCTCCAGACCAGCCTGCAGTCTCTGTGGTGCCCTGTGCAAATGCCCTAGAGAAAGGTGCACGAACGCCCTGGGGCACAAGGCAGGCAGAGGAGGCCCTTGAGGGAGGTGCTTGCTCTTCTTTCTGCTAAGAAAAGCCCAGGGCACAAACATTCATCTGTGCTGGCTGCCTGCCTGTACCCCCATCTCCTAACAATGGGGGGCTCAGTAGTGCTGCTCTAGGGGCATGGTGAACTCCTAAGGACTGGAGAATGCAAAGAGGTACTGCTCTCTGAGCATCAGGACCTCTGCTGATGGTCTTGAGGGGCTGAAGTTCCTTGCAGGGAGCTTTGTCACAAAAAGTATTATAGAAAAGTCTTTCTCAGCTGCTTTTTCTGGGTGGGTTTGTTTTTTTTTCCAGTTTGAGTCAGGTATTTAAAACCCTGTGGACCTTTCCATGCCTCTCCACCTATTTAGGAAAGTGGGAGGGGAGGAAGTGATAGAACAGATCCCATAATACACTTTTGTTTTGCAATCCTATTGTTAGCACTGTAAAAATATAACCCAAAGCAGCATCAATGGAAAGCAGCACACCCAGTCCCAGCTCCTGCTTTCACCCTGGCTGGGTGCAGGGACTGATGGATATTTGATCATTTGGGTGCTTGGTTTATGTTCTTTCTATCTCAGCCTGGTTTTCTGAGGAAAAAAGGTGATTCAGCTCTTGATTTCACCACTGGGAGTGAGCTCTGCTGGCTTTACCTTCCTTAAGGTGTCCCCAAAATCAATGGCTGGATATTGGCAGGAGCAAAAGGCATCCTGAAGGAGAAAAACAACAACAACAACCAACAATAACAACAAAACCCCACACAAACACAGCGTGAGCAAATGGCAACTTCTTGCATGGCTGCCAGCATCTTCCCATCACTGCAGCACCCTTGAGACACAGTGCTGGTGGCAGGGGCCAAGTCTCAGTCAGGGGCTGTATCCTGATGTTCAAACATGTGGAAACACCAGGAATGGAGCTGCTTAGTGCTCCCACAGTGTCTTCCTTGTCTGTGCATGAACAGCAGGGTCCCCTCAATGCTTGAACATACTCCTTCCTCCCAGCAAGCCCCTCCTTGTTTGTGCAGAGCATCCATGCTGGGTGCAGCATCTTGGTGGAAGGGAAGCAAATCTCTGGAGCACAGGGTGCTTTGGGCTATCCTGAGTCTGACCTGCTGCCGAATGCCACCACTTTGGCAAAGTCTAAACTCTTCTGTGTGATAAAGGCCATGCTGGCCCTGAGACCCTGAGGTCTGCTCACAGCTCTGCTTGCTGCCAGCCCCTCCATCCTAGCCCCAACCTGTGCATCTCTATTGCACATTGACACAACTTGTGTGTCCTTGAGGTGACCAGACCTACAATGTACAACCTGGCCCAGAAAAAGGGAGCTGCTAGGGCAATGTACAGTCATCTGAAGTGGCTGGATACAGCAGCTCAGGAACCCCTGCTCTATGAGATTTCTAATTATGTTTCTGCATAATTGTTTCAAGCATTTCCTCGTGCTGAAGCAAAGCTTATTGGTTTGTAATCCCTAGCACACCCCGGGGCCTTCTTTAAAATGTAGGCCCAGCATTTACTGCCCCCGGTCCAATAGTTGGAGAGTGTGAATTTGTATGTTATTGCTAAGAGCTTAGTCACTTAGTTTTTAGCTCTTTGAGGACTCCAGATGTGTCATCCAGGCTTGGGAATTTGCTACCTTTTGTGCATTCCAGCATCACGGCTTTGAATCCTCCATCTCTGGCTTTTGCTTCCCTGCCTGAGGAGGATGTTTGGGAGCACAGCTCCCCAGTCCTGTGCAGGGAGTTCATTTTGGGATGCCCACCTGTTTGGCTGTGTGGTCCCAGAGCTCCACCAGGTCTCCTTCATGCCCCATCCCATCCCTAGAAGACTTCCTTGCACACTGCAGTGGCTGTGTGTGCTCCCAGCCATCTCTGCCTTCCAACCTCCATCCCATGTTTTACCCACTGCATTTTCTCTTTCTTTCTGTTCCCTCTCCAGAGGTTAATATCTATTTTCTCAGCAGCACTTGGCTCAAACAATCTCATGCATCTGCCATAAGAGCAGTATGAACCTTCCCTGTTTCTCTTCCCAGTTGTTCCCAAAGTGCTGCTAAGCAGGCATGAGCCTGAGTCCCATCACTTTGCACATTGCCACATTCAGCTCTCTGCCTTTCCCACAGCTCTGCAGAGCCAGGCTTGATCTTCCTTCATCTCCTTCCACCTCTCCTAGGAGATGCAGTGAGAGCAGCACTTCCTTCCATTCCAGGCATGGCAGCTTTAATCACCTACCTCCATGCCTCCAGGGTTGCCCTGGGGGAGTCACAGCATCCCTGAGAGGCAGGACTGGAGCCAAAGTCATGAGTGGGGCTGAGATTTAACCTGGCTCTGGCTTGTGCCAGACTTACAGGTCATGACAGCTTAAATGGCAACCTGCATGGGAAGGGAAGAGCCACCCTGCTTCAGGAGAGGGCTTGAGCTCATGTTGATGCTAGGACAAGCACAAGCTTTGTGTATACATACAAATTACATGCCCCATGTGGCCTTCCAGATGAGGTGGCACAGCAAGGCTTGGGAAGCAGGTGCACAGGCGTGCACAGGCAAGGAAGGTGGTGCCACTGGCATGGACACTACATGAGGAGCAAGCTGACACCCTGCAGGAACAGCTCCTGAGTTGTTGCTTTCTCCCATCTCCACCTGAAGTCTCTTCTCATTCTAAAGGCAGATCTTATGGGGCAGCAGAAATAAGGGGAGTTGTGTGCCAATAGCAACAGCTTCCCCCTGCTCCAGAGATGCTCCACACTGTTTGATCTGGGGATCCAGCTACCCATGCTAGAGCTCCCAGTGTTCTCCCCTTTGGAAAAGCCTCTTGAGTGGCCCTGAAGTCAGTGATTTCCCCAGAGGAGCCCTGAGCACCCTGGCCAGGATACAGCCTTCCTTCAGTTGTGCATGTAATATCTCCAGTCAGAGATCTCTTCTAAGAGACAAGGCTACCATGGGGTCACTGCATAGATCCCAGGGCAAGACACACATGAATGTGCCATGATTTTGGGCCTTTCACTGCAAGAAAGACACTGAGTTACTGGTGTGTGTCCAGAGAAGTGTAATGAAGCTAGTGAAGGGTCTAGAGCACAAGTCTTCTGAGAAGAGACTGAGGGAACAGGGGTTATTTAGTCTGGAGAAAAGGAGGCTCAGGGGAAACCTTCCCACTCTCTACAACTCCCTGCAAGGAGGTTGGAGCCAGATGGGGGTTGGTATTCTCTCCCAAGAAATAAGTGATAGGCTTCAGCTTGCATCAGGGGAGGTTCAGATTAGATATTAAGAAAAATTTGTTCACTGAGAGGGTTATTGAGCATTGGAACACACTGCCCATGGAAATGGTGGAATCACCATCTCTGGAAGTGTTCAAACAATGTGTAGATGTGGTGCTTGGGGACATGGCTTATTGGTGATCATGGTAGTGTTGGGTGGACAGTTGGACTCTGTGATCTCAGAGGTCTTTTCCAACCAGAATGATGCTATGATGCTGGCCAGGCAGAGCAGAACAGCAGCAGCAGGCCTGCACACAGTTATGCAGTAATATCCAAATCTGCTTACTGTCTGCCGCTGTGATTGAAGGAGTTTCTGTAATAATGTATTAGCTAAAGCTTCCAGATTATCCCAAAAACATCAGCTTTAACAAAGGGGTAATGCCTCTTTAATCCCCACATGATCCCAGTTCCCAGTCTCTGCAGGACATTAATTCATGGCTAATACACAGACTCCAGGCAGGCTGCTAATGTGGGCTGCACCCCAGGCAGGGGCCAGCCAGCCACACGCTGCTTCTGACTAGGCAGGCCACCCCTTTGTTCCCCCTGCTCCCTGGGACCTGCTCAGGTCTCCAGCCTGGCTCTGATTTCTAAGCAGGGCTCCTGGCTTTACCTGGCTGTGGTAGGTCTCAAGGAGATGTGGAATGCTCTTCTTCCCTGCACAATGAGACAGTCAGGAGTTTGATGGTGTGTGCTGGACATTTGTTCCTCACCCCCACGTCCCTGGAGGAGGACAAGCCAATGTCATCGGCTGTGGTTGCATTTGCTGCGCTTGGCAAACAGCTTCCTTGAGGCTTTCTAGCTGGAAATGCCTTGGCCAGGGCTGCTGGGGGCTGCTGTGAGTACCAAGATCTCAGGATGACTTCGCTGTGGCCTCATCCTTTGTGCCAGAAAAGCTGTCTTGGGATCTGGTCTTTGGGAAAAGACAATGCAGGTTGCTGGTGGTCAACAACCTCCTGTCCCGGTGAAGGCAGGGCTGCAGGTCCGAACCCAGTGTGTATGGAGATCAGCAGGGAAACAAGACAAGACAGCAGCTGGATGGACAAATGTTTTAGCAGATGGGGATGACACAATGTCTATGCTCTTCAACAGGAACTCAAGAGCTCATATGCCCCACTGACAGATCATAAAACACCATCGAAATCACTGTTGTCATCCCCTAGTGCTGCAACTGGAGCTGCTGAGACCAAGCTTGCAGCTGAGCCTCCACTCCTACCCATTACCTTAGCCATGTACAGGATGAAGACAGTTCACAGGAGGTCCCTTGTGAAACAGCTTCTCAGCCTTTGCTTTCTGCACTCCATTCTTGTTCTCCTTCAGGCCCAACTCCATGAGCAGAAGGAGCTGTAGCTAAAGCTGCTGCTGGTCTAAAATCTGCTTTCCTGGAGAAGGTATTTTGGCCTGAAGAGCTATGGTGGTAACATACGACTGGTTCTAGCCAACCCTTCAGAAGCCTTCTTTTTCATGGCTCCTAAAATAATCTCCTCCATCCTGATCTGCTAGAGGCATGCTTATGGTACCAGCTCTCTTGAGAGCTTTTGATGGTGAGAGGGTAGGAGAGGAACTATGGGATTTCCCTGAGTAGGGAAATTCCTTCCACTGCCCAATCTTCTGTGAAGTCTAGGACAAGGCCATGGTGCAAAGCAGGGGACAAAAGACTGAGGAAAACTGTCCCCACCAGGGCAGCTAAGGCATCAGAGATGATGGTTCTCCAGCTACATGTGTGGGATCCCTAGCCATGAAAACTTTGCAGTGGTGCTCTCCATCTCAGTGGTTATTCCCTCACACTGCCAAGCCCCAGGATGTGTATCCACAGCATGCTCCAGAAGCAGCCTAGAGTCCTGACTTGAAGCTACTTGAGAATGTCACAAATTGTCTTCCAGAGGTGTCTGTCTCCCCCACAGCCTATAAAGGTACAACTCAGAGCAGACTCAGTGGGGAGGCAGTTTGAGCTGGTAGGAATGCATCCTACCCCATCTGCTGAGGCCAGTAACCATCTGGGTGAGGACCTGAGCACAGTTCAGCTGCAACCTTTGAGCTGGCTTTTCTCAGATTCCTCTTTTGATGTGTAAATCGACATCTACCTCAAAGAGCTTCAGAATGGCTGAATTCAGCAGCAGGTGCCTTTTTCAGATTTTTCCTTTCTCACCAATTACTTTTCTGGTATCCAGGGTTACTGCATCATCCTGCATCAGGAACGTTTCTCTGCCTGCTTGTCCACCACCCAGCATCTGTGGGGCATTGCCCCAGACTCAGTGCTGCAGACACCCAGCTGCAACAAGAGCAGGAGGCTTGAGGACCCCCAGAGGGAGGATCTTCCCTGGTTGCTCATGGTGCCTAACTACCCTGAGATGCAGCCTGGCTTGCTGGGAACATGCAGGCACCTGCCCTGGCCGTGCCTCTGTTTCTGTTGCTCTGCTGTGTGCATAGAGACACTGGCGTGTAGAGGCACCAGCAGTGGATGAGCTCCTGAGGAAACACATAGATCCATATGAAGGTGTAAGCTCCCACCCACATGGGGATATCATCTGGACATGCAGATGCCAAAAGCACTACCATTCATCAGAAATTCTGTCTTGAATTCTTCCTAGGCAAGGTTAAGGCTCTCAGGTGGGGTCATGCATAAGCAGTGTGGCTGAGAGACACAACCTTTGAACCTGGGTAGGCACAAGCCAGGAGCCATCACTGGTCATACTGGGAGCCTGTTAGAGCTAGGACCTGAAACCAGCCCTCCCACAGTGTCTGGACCTGCAGTGAGTCAGTCACCTCCTGTCTGCTCTCTGCCATGCCTGCATGGAGAGGCTGTTGCAAGAGGCCCTTTGGAGGGTGGTTGCCCATGCATGGACATTCCACAGAGGTGTGTTGTTGCTTGGAAGGTACCTGGGAGCTTACACAGACAGATACATGCACAGAGTATGTGCAAGCACACATCTTATTGTGAAGTAAGTGGCAGAGAGTCCAGGACAGCAAAATAACCAGAACACTCTCCTGTTAAGCTCCAGGAGATGTTTCCAAGGTGCATTTTGGCATTTGCTTTCCCAGCCTTTTTTCTCCTGTGCACTCAAGGTCCCACACAGTTCCTGCAGCTGCTACTCTCACAAAGGCTGGTTGATGCTCCCCCAACCTCTTCTCTGGATTTCTAATGCCAACACAAGGAGCTGCAGCAGCAAACCTGGGCTGGTGCCAGCTTCTGAAAGCCTGGCTCTGACACATTGCACCTCAGCATGCTCACAGGTAATCAGCCCCTACAGTCAGGCTTGGGGAGAGAGGATGGACTGGGAGAAGCACCTCTTGTTCTGATCAGTGGAGCCAAAGGTGTGACACAGGTGCAAGAAGGAGCCAAGGCCACCAAAGAGCCTGGAGTCCTCATCCCAACTACACTGCAGAGTACAGGGCTTGCTGCAGCCCAGCAGCCTGGCCCCACACCAGTTTGGGGCCAGTGCAGCCACCACTGCTCCAAACACTCCATGTGCAGGCAGAGTGTTCCCTGCTTGCGTGCCCAGCAAACGTGATGCTATGCCTGGACCCATGCCCCAGAGATGCCTTCAACAAGGCTCTCCCCCCACCTCCCCAGAATGTGTGATTCTTGCAGCAAGGACTTCAGGTGCCAAAGAGGCTCCAGCAGCCTGCAGAGGTTTAGAGAAGGCATGGGGCTCCCTGCAGAGACCTACCCTGACAGGTTGGATAGCATTTTCCTTCAGGGCATCATTTCACAGTTACAAGGTGTTTTCTTCCCAGACACATGTGCAGGAGGTGCACAGACAGGAATGGAAGAGCAGGACAGGCAGACAGAGGTCTTGGATGCAGGCTGGGAATACCATGGATCAGAAAGATATGTAGATGTGACGCTGAGTGACATGGTTTAGCGGGGACCTGGCAGTGCTGGGTTAACAATTGGACTGGATGATATAAAGGTCTTTTCCAACCAAATCGACTCTGTGATTCTATGATTTGTGACCCTGGAAGTTTGCCTGTGCATCTACCTCCAGCTTATGACCAGCTGACTTGGGTTTCTTGAATTTCTAACCAAGCCATCCAGCTTCCCTCTGACATGGGGAGAGCCAGCTGGATCTTTGGGCTCAGGAGCAGGGTGAACCTGCAGGATTGCTGCCCCAGCAGCCAGGGACCTGGGTGTTAGTGATGGTACCTTTAGCACATTTTAGCTCCATGCCATCACTCCTGCCACGTAAGCAGCCTGCCACCCTAATTACAAATACTTTAACGACAAATAAATGCCACATGCCTCCCACAGCAAGAAGGAGCGGAAAGCTAAAAATACCTTCCCCTCACAGCTGCCAGCAAACCCCAGTGGGCCACCTGCTAGCAGAGAGCCAGAACCACCCAGAGCAGAGACAGGCACCCACCACACACTAAGGAATAGGAATGAGTCTTGCAGCATGACCCAATAGTGCTGGCGTGGGCTCCAAGGCATGGCCCTTGCAGAGGAGATGAGCAGCTCAGCCAGCTGGCAGCTCCTCCAGACACAGTGGGAGGTGCAGCTCATGGTGAGACAGGTTTGGAAAATACCAGCAGGGTTAGATCCTTCCCTGCCTTCTCCCCCAGGGTGGCAAAGGAACCACCAAGCAAGGGGGAAATGCATCAGCAAAGACTTAGAGGGTGATGGCAGAAGGGCTGGAGAGCTGGGGTGGAGGGGACAGTGCTGTAGTGGGGGGACACTGCTGGTGGGATGGGGTGTTGGAGTGGGGGCTCCAAGAGAGGCATTGTTGTGGGATGGGGGTAGGAACATTTGCTCTGTTGGTGCAGCCTGTTCTGCACTGAAGGCAGATCACAGCATCAGTAGGGGTGCAGGTGCAGAGACAAGAACAGTGAGGAGATTCCCATGAGTCTGCAACATGCTGCACAATGTATCCCCAGGTCTAGATGGTGGAGATGGCACCTTCCCACCAGTGGGTTCAGTGAAGGGCATTGATGGCCAATGTGGAGACCATGAAGCAGGGAGGCATGGGCAGCACAAGGACACATGGAGATGCAGACAGAGCAGTAGACACTGGTTCTAGCCCTGCATAGCACTCCCATTCCCAGAAAGACACTGCAAACTCAACTCCTCCTGACCCACCTCTGACCAGAACTCATCATGATAAGTGCCCATGAAGAGCAAGGTCTGGTCCGCACTTTAGAAGCTCCTGGACTCTGAGGGATGGCCAATATAGATTGAAATTCCTCTGATCTCTGGGTAGACAACACCTCAGGAGCTGTGGGAAGCATAGGACTGGGTATGCCAGAGCTGCTCCCTTCAGTTTTCCTTGCTCAGGTAAACATCTGGGACCTCAGGGAATGGATGTGAAAAGGAGCAGTGGGCCACACACTGCCTCTCATCCAACAAAATGGAAACAAGAGGTCCTGGAGGACCCATCACAGTGTAAAGAGCATGAAACTAGAAAACATCTCCTTGCAGCTCCCTGCCTGCTAGCTCCAGAGAGATCTGCCCACTCAGCCCAAATGATGAGAGATGGAAAAGGAGCAAACCAGAAGAGCTTTGTTTCTGTTCCAACCCATCAGAGATTTGAAACTTGACAACAATACAGGAGAGATTTTCACCCTATTATTACAGATTACCAGTGCATGAAAATGCCTGCCGTGCTTTGCACCAGCAAACCTGCTCTGAAAGCCCACACTGAGATCATGTAAGCAAGCCCCAGCGAGCAGTATGTACTCCATCAGCCCCAGAAAGTCCATGGCTTCCTCTCCTGCAGCAGCACCAGGCTACCAGATGAGCAGGACCCATAACTGCTCAGAAAGCTGCAGACAAACTTTGCTTGGGCTGTTTTTTGCTCCCTAAATGTGATCCTTCTCCCCCCCTACATCCTCCATGGATTCAGGCTTTAGTGTTCTGCTGACTGTATCTGCAAGAGCTGAGGGCCCACACAAGTCCACCCCATCCTCCAACAGGACAGGTAATTTGCCCATGGGAAGGCAAGCCTAGAGGACCTCAAGTTTCCCATGGAAGAGGAATTTAGCTAGAAAGACCAAACTGACACAGCAGCCCTCAGTCAATGGAAGTCCTTAAGACACAGGAAGCCAAAGGAGCTGTATTGCAAAGACTTGAGTCACACAGCCTTTATTTCTGTCTCATGTAAAATATAATGGATGTGGGGAACAGAAAAAACAAAAACAAAACCACCCAATTTCCCCCCCCCCCCAAAAAAAAACCCCACAAAAACCCCAAACAAACAGAAAAAAAAACAGGATAAAAGCAAACAAACATAAAAAATATCAAGGACTCTGATTTCCCTTCCTTCACACACTGACAATGCTGAAGTGTGTGCTGGTGGCATGGTGAGGACCAGCCTGACTCCTTCATAGAATCACTCTGGTTGGAAAAGACCTCTGAGGTCATTGAGTCAAATCATCCACCCAGCAGTACCATGCTCACCACTAACCCATGTCCCCAAGAACCACATCTACACATTTTTTGAACACTTCCTGTAATGGTGATTCCACCACTTCCATGGACAGAGTGTTCCAATTCTTAATAACCCTCTCAGTGAAGAAATTTCTCTTAATATCTAATTTGAACCTCCCCTGGGGCAAAGTGAAGCAAAGTCTACACAGTATTTGAACACCTGTTTCCTCTCCTGCACAGGCTTTCCTCACCAGGTACAGAGCAGGAGAGATGCTTTCTGCCAGTATCTGCTCCAGGATCAGGCTGCCCACACATAATGGGTGCCACATTACCGGTTATGAGCTGCTATTATGCCATGTTTATTCAATCAATCGGTGGTTGAATAGCCAGGGTTAGGAAAGGCTCTGAATCACCTCCCTGGTGGGCTAATTTGAGGGCAGTGTTTCCTGTCTGCCCCTGCTCCACCCTCTGCCTATGCTGCCAGACTGGTTGCACTGCTGGTCGAGGGAAGTCCTCCTCCCTCTCTGCTCTGCCCTAGTCAGGCCACAACTGGCATACTGGGTCCAGTTCTGGGCTCCCCAGTTCAAGGGAAGTTCAGCTGAAGTTCAACAAGGCCAAGTGCCAGGTCCTGCACTTTGGCCACAACAACCCCATGCAGCGCTACAGGCTGGGGACAGAGTGGCTGGAGAGCAGTCAGGTGGAAAGGGACCTGGGGGTGCTGATTGACAGGAGACTAAACACGAGCCAGCAGTGTGCCAGGTGACCAAGAAGGCCAATAGCATCCTGGCCTGTATCAAGAATNTGTAGTCAAGTGAGGGTCGGTCTCTTCTCCCAGGCAACCAGCAACAGAGCAAGAGGGCACGAGCTTAGGCTCTGCCAGGGAAGGTTTAGGCTGGATATCAGAAAAAAGTTCTTTACAGAGCAAGTAATCAGGTATTGGAATGGCCTGCCCAGAGAGGTGGTGGATTCACCATCCCTGGAGGTTTTTAAAATAAGACTGGATATGGCACTTAGTGCCATGATCTAGTAATCATGATAGTGTAGGATTAAGGGTTGGACTTGATGATCTTGGAGGTCTCTTCCAACCCAGATAATTCTATGATTCTATGATTCTATGAAGGGAGACAAGGAACCACTCAACAGAGTCCAGCAGAGGCTACAAAGATGCTGAGGGGACTGGAGTGTCTCTGGAAGGAGGAAAGGCTGAGAGCCTTGGAGCTGCTTAGCCTGAAGAAAAGCAGATCCAGAGGGGATCTGCTCAATGCTGAGCAATATCTAAAGGGTGGGGTCGAGAGGCTGGGGCCAGACTCTTTTCTGTGGTGCCCAGTGGCAG
Organism: Galbula dea; assembly: GCA_013399015.1. NCBI lineage: Eukaryota > Metazoa > Chordata > Aves > Piciformes > Galbulidae > Galbula > Galbula dea. The sequence goes on from VWZX01000354.1 coordinate 1,866,665, forward strand.
GACAAAGGGCTTTGGGTGCAAACTGGAAACCAGGAGGTTCCATCTGAACAGCAGGAAAAACTTCTCTGCTGTGAGGGTTTGGTGATCCTGAACAACCTGCTCTGGGTGACCCTACTGGAGCAGAGGGGTTGGACTGGATGACCTCCAGAGATCCCTTCAAACCCCAACCATGCTGAGACTCAGAGATTCTGTGAAGCAGCCACTGAAAAAGACAAAAAGACAGCAACTGACAAAAGATAGCAAAAGACAGCCAGGCAGCAAGGTCATCCCACAGTGGGAGCACCCATGGGACCAGACAAGGTGGTTGTAGGGGGGTATCACACCCACCAGCCTGAGGTGGTCCCCTCCTCTCAGGAATCCACTGCTGTGCCCCAAAATTTCATACTGGAAACTTCCTCAGAGGATGTGGAGACCAGCAAAAGTGCTGTTCATTGCTATGCCACATACTCATCAATGGTCTGGAAGTAAATCTAAGATCTTGCTGCTAATATCTGCAGCTGACACATGAGCCTGGCAGAGCAGTAAATAGTGATGAAGAGCCAGCAGTCTTCAGACCAGCACAGGCCAATCCAACCATCCTATTTAATACAACCAGCTGAGAGTTATAACTAGGAACAAGCAGTGCAGGCTGTTCCTGCCAAACTGAGCTTGGTGTTTGGAGAAGAAATATGCAGGAGGCATAGCAAGTGAGTATTAGCATCCCTGCAAGCATTGAGGATAGGGCAGCTGTGGTCTTGAGCAGAGGACAGGAGAGCTGCTGCTGGTGGCTCATGCTAAGAAATGCTGAGCCTCAGTCCCTGCCCAAAGTGGCATGTGTTGGTTTGCAGCATTAGCTCTTGGCTTTCCTAAAGCTGCACCCAGCTCCATGCCAATGAACCCCTCCTGCCTGGCAAGGAGACAGTCAAGGCACAGACAAAGATAAGATAGCTGTTGGCAGGAGCATCTGCCCTGGCAGCACAGCCCTGGCCAAGGGGCATGCACGGTCCTGCAACATGCTGATGGGCCAGGTATGGCACAGATTTTGCCATGCAGTTGGTGGGAGATGCAGTGCCCTCAAATACACCATGGGTTTCCCTCTCAGCTCCCTGGCACCACAGGCAGGAAGCTCCTGCCTCCCCTATGTTTCTGAGGCTGGAGCATCAGCCAGGAACTGGCTGCCAAGTTGGGTTTAAGTATCCAGGAAAGACAGACAAATGTGTCCTGAAGAGCAGGAAGGCAATGGGAGCGGTGGGGTTGTGGGGCATTGCTACTGGACATCGCAGTGCTGGTCCAGCTCTGGAGTCCTCAGCACAGGGAAGATATGGATCTGTTGGAGTGGGTCCAGAGGAGGCCACAAAAATAATTCAAGGGCTGAAGCCCCTCCACTGTGAGGACAGGCTGAGAGAGTTGGGCTTGTTCAGCCTGGAGAAGAGAAGGCTCCAGGGAAACCTTAGTGCAGGTTTTCTGTACTTCAAGGAGCCTTTGAGAAAGGCTGGGACAAGACAAGGGGTAATTTTAGACTATAAGAGGAAGATTTAAGCTAGATAGAAGGGAGAGATATTTCACACTGAGGGTGGTGAGACACTGGCCCAGGTTGCCCAGAGAGGTGGTAGATGTCCCATCTCTGGAACCACTCCAGGTCAGGTTGTTTGGGGCTCTGAGCAACCTGCTCTGATTGGAGATGTCCCTGCTGACTGCAGAGGGGTTGGGCTAGATGACTTTTAAAGGTCCCTTCCCACCCAAACCATTCTGTGATTCTATGATTCTGTGATCTATCCCTAGGGAAAAGGCTCTAGAAATACTCCCATCTGCAGGGAATGCCCATCTCCCCCAAGGATAAACAGTCTCCCTCCCTCCTTCTGCTGGCACTGGCCACGAGGAGGCTGTGGAGCAGACAGCTCAGCAAGTTACCCAGCTAGGAACTGATACTGCAAATTAAAAAGAGAAAAGGAGCATTTTTTTCACCAAACCTGCTCATGTCTACATAGTCATGAATTGAGGTGTCCGCCCCACTACTGCTCCAGTTGCCCCCACTGCCAGCGGGGAAAGAGCAGAGCTAGCTGTGGTAACAGACCCCTCCAACACAAGGGACCCACAAAGACACTGTAGCCAGGGTAGGAATCCCCCTTGCAGATGGTTCCTCTGTCTCCTCCAGCCTGAACTCTGATGGGGGGGAGCTGCCTTCAGCCCAGGAGCACGTCCCCACGCTCACTTGCACACAGGTTTAAAGAGGGTGACAAACAGCCTCTGCTGTCTCACATTTGCCTTTGGGAGAGCAGGCGTGTGCACAGAGCCATGGAAGAGAGCTAAGCAGAGCGGGTGAACAGGGCTGGAGCAATTTGCATCTGCTAACGTGCCTGAGCTCTGCACAGCTTCCCGAGGCAGACTGCAGCCCTGCACCGACCTGGGCTCCCATCTCACTCACCACTCCTCTCTGGCACCTTTCCTTGCTTTCCCACCCCGCTTTCTGCCCACCCTGACTTCCTGCTTTCTCCTGCTCCAGCCAGCTCCCAGGGCTGCATCCCCGCAAGAGCATCCTCCTGCCCGTGCCCCAACCCTCCCTGGCCTCCTGCCGAGCTGTGGCAGCTCCTTACCTCGCTACCAGTAAAGCAGAGAGTGCTGGGATCCCTGCCAGATCCCAGTCTCCTGCACTTCAGCTTCCAGATAAATGCCAGAAACGTGATCTCCAGAACCTGCCAGGTTATGAGGAGGGATGATCTATTTCACTGCTGCCCACAGTGATAGTGATGGGGTGGCTGGTGTGGTCCATGCCTCACTGTGAAGTTCATCACCAGTGGTCCCACTGGCACGAGAAACTGGACCTTCACTTTCCCCTTGCCTGGAAACTTTCTGGTGAACCAAAACCCACCAGAACCTGTTGAGTTTCAGAGCTCCTTGCAAGAAACCCCCCTGATAGGTACCTTACATGTGGCCAGGAGACACCTAAAGTCCCAGTTTGCTGGCTCTAACTTGAGGCCTGAGTGTCACCATGCCCAAAGCAGCATTTACACATTTTCTTTGCAAAGGAGAAAATCTCCCTGCATGCAACTTCTCCCTCTGCAAAATGCCAGTGGCTGAGAGACTCACAGTGAAGTGACAGGTTGGGAATTGCACACATATACTTCCTGGGGTGCTATGCTGGTGTGTGCCTCCCCCTTGGTGTATAAAACTGTGCCTCTGCAAATGTGAATTTACACCTGCCTCTGCTACTCATACCCTGGGCATGTGCTGCTTATGTGACTTTGTGCACAGTGCTACTGCCAGCACCAGGTAAAGTCAGCCCTGGCTCTGCTTAGCCAAGCCTTCAGAGAGGCAGATCCTCTTCTCATACAGATGGCACCAGGGGAAGAGGATTTTTCCTTACACCCAGCACACGCTGCCAAGATGAAGCCTTTGTCTGCCTGGGCTACTGTCTGCCACCACAGAGATGTTCACCTCCACCATCTTTGCCACTTCTCCTTAGGTAGATGCATGCTGGTGTTAGGTTCCTCCTGGCCAGCTAAATCAGCCCAAGTCACACAACCTCATCTCATGCAACATGGATCATGGACCAGCAAAAGCTTGTAGACTCCTCACAAGGGATTACCTGCAAGGCAGAGAGGGAAGAGAAAAGGATGATGGGACTCAACCAAAGAGCTCTGTGTCCATCCAAGATGGTAAGGACAGATATGACTTGGGATCATGGCAGTGGGCAAGGAGCAGAGACCTGGGGGCTGCTCTGCTCCCTGCAGCTCCCCATGCTCTGGTGCTGCTGGCCCAGGAGCATTGGTCATCAAGAGCTGCAGAGTGGGGGTACCACTGCATCTCTCTTTCTCTCCACAGCCTCTTGCCTGCCCTCAGACACGCTGCTGGTGGGGCTGTGCTAGGAGGAGCCAGGTCCTCTATATCTGTATCAGTGAAGTGATCTGTGATGCAGCACAATGCAGCAGGCTGATACGTCGGCAGAGGATGAGGACTGAGATGTGGGAGCTCAGATACCAGCCCTAGCACTGCCACTATCATGCAGGGCTGCCTGTCATTGCACCCAGTTACACAGAACATCTAACCCAGACAGAGATCTTGGGCCAAAGTCTCTAGCTGCCCTCTCTCAGCTTTTCCAGCTTCTAACCTTGGGTGGATTTTGCATTTTTAGCTTCACTCCTGCAGTGATAGACTGGGGCAGAGCTAGCTGTTCCATTGGTCCTGCCTTCAGCCCTGCTGAGCTCCTCATGCTGAGATCCAGCAGCTGCTATCCCAGATCAGAGTTTCAGAGAGGGAACCTGGGTCCTGGGGACAGCTTAGGGAGCAAGGGACTCACAGGAGCACCTCAGCTCACTGGGAGACCAGGTGGCGAGAGCACCTTACCTGCCCAGCAGCCTCAAGTGGCAGGAGGTGAGCATGGGATGCAGGTGCCAGCTCTGACCATTGCAGCATCCTCACCTTGGAGGGATGCATGGGGTTGGCCAGGAACTGCTGCACTGACACAGCCTGTACCCCAAGTCTGCTGGCTTGTGCTGCTGAGATGGTACAGAGGGTCCAGAGCCAGAAGCTGCTGGTCAGTGTGCCAGGGATGAGAGGTCCCTGCTGGGCGTGGGAACTGGGGGACAGCTCATGTGGTTGTTTTTCACATCTCCCTGCTCTTGAAGGGCTTCCTACATGTTGCCTCTTCTCCCTTCCTGCTGAATGGGTCTGTGGGCCAAGGTTATGTGGGAATGGAGTAAAAAGGTCTATGAAATCTGTGGATGGGGAAGATGGGGCCAGGTCAGGCTCGTGGTCAGTTGGCATGGTCCAGGGTATGTTTGCATCCCACCAACAGGACCAGGGAGCATCTTCTGCAGCACTGTGGGTGGCCCTGATGCCCCAGGCATGGGCTCATGAGGGACTAGCAGCCCTTGGAGATTGGAGCACGAGACTGGGGTGTCTTTGGAGCCCTCCCTGCCAGTCAAAGAACCGAGTCCTTCTGGCTCAGTGTTTGTTTGCCGTGTAGTACTAGTAAGCAACCCTGCATCCTGCAGCACCCCCCACAACATTCCTAATCGCCCTAATCCTTTGAAACAAAGTCTTAATCCTGTGGAGCTCAGTAAAGCAGAGCAGGGTTACTGCGCCGTGCTACAGCTAAACAGTGCTCTAATCCCAGAACAAACTGCCCTAATCCTGGCACAAGGCTCCCTGCCCCCCGCCTGCCAGAGGATCTGTAACCGATCTGCACTGGGGGTCAGGGATGCAGCTTGGGCCCTAGATGGACCAGGACCACCCTCAGCTGGTCACCTCAGGGATGTGGCCTGAGGCCCAGATGGACCAGGACCACCCTCAGCTGGTCACCTCAGAGATGCTGTGGCTATGAGGGAGGGCTGAGGATGGTGGATTGTTCTTATGCAGCTGCGTGGATGCACTGGTAGAAGGGAGTGGGACTGAAGACGTCTGAGATGATGCTGCTGAGGCCATGGCTGAGGCAACTGGAACCTGAGCCCTTTTCCCTCCATGCCGGACAGCTCTTGGCAAGGCTCATGCTGGGCTTCTGCCCACCCCATCGATTGGCTTCAGCAATATTTAAAGCTCCCGTTTAATTTCCAAATGGAGAGGAGTGGTTTCCACTTGTCTAGCTGGCTGTGAGCATTTCCAGGTCTGCTGGGCTCCAGCACGCATGCCTGCATCAGCACCGATGGGAAGGTGGGCAGGGAGAGGGGACACAGTGCCTGGTGTGGGTTAAGAGGGTGCCAGGGTGCCCAAACCCAGCTCCCTGCTCCCGCAGCCAGGTTCTTGTGGCTCGCTAGGACAAGGCAGCTGTGAGCAGTGCAGGGCGTGAGCGATGCTGGGAGCTGCAGAGACCGAGCTGGCCACGCATGCCTGGCAGCCTGCCCTTGGGGCCATTTCAGTGCAAAGGCAGGCAGGGAGGGCTCTGCAAGAGATAATTGCCTCTCTCTCCCCACCAAGCAGGAGGAAGATGATTCCCGTGGGGCTTCGCACCATCATCTGCCACTGCCCAGCTCATTTCTGCAGCACCTAGGTGCACCTCAGAAGAGCAGATCCTGTCTCTCCCGGTGCCTCAGCTCCACCCCCCCGCCCCAGCCCCACAGCAGCACCTAGGTCTCCCCATCACTTGATGGCACTTCCCAGAGTAGCCTGCAGAGACATGAGCTTTCCCAGAAAAAGCAACACCAGGACTTTGAGCTTACGTTGCAAATCACCAGCTCAGCATCCTTCCCTCTGAGTGGTACCCACTGGTATTTCAGAGATGTGAGTCCCAGGGTCTATCCCTATCAGTCTGCAGGGGAAGTTACTTTATCCAAACTGGGCAGCAGCAGGAATAACTCCCCAGGGAGCAGCATCATACCTCGGTCCATAATGTGCTCTGGCCAATGCCTGTTTGTGTAAATCTGTTCCCCTAATAGCCTTTGAAGCCTGCACATGCAGTTAAAATACCAGCTGAAATATTTATTGAGTCAATTTTCTACTAACATAAACTCTGTGCTTACTAAGTAAAAAAATAATAAAATAAAATCACTCTGGTTTTCCTTGAATCCCAGAAATGCAAATACAGCAGCTGGTGCCAGGCAGGCTGGTCAGTCAAGTTCCCAAGGATTGCTGCTGACCACGGAGTCAGCCTCAAGCCCACCTCATCCCTTGGCATGTGGGGTACGATGGGGAGATGTTCTACCAGCTTCTGGCACCTGCTGGTGCCTGTGGCCTCAATGGGCTATGCCTGCTCTGCCACATCCCTGCTTTCTGCACGGGTACATCTGCTCCTGGCACGAGGGAACTTTGTTTGCTCCCCCAGTGGTGGTTTAGCAGCTGCTTTGGACCTTTCCTTTGCAAATATCCAGGCCATGTGTCTGCAGCCTGGACTCAGCCCTGGCATTGCTGATGGTCCCTGGAAGCTGGGCTTCCAGATTTGCTTTGATGGGCTCCTGCCTCTGACTTCTTTGTGGGGGGAGTGGGGAGGGTGGAAAAGATTTGCAATGAAAATGGAGTGGTTGCTATTTGAATATCCCCAGCAAAAGATCCATTAACACTAATAACAGCTTTCAGCACAGTACAGAGGGCACTTCCCATCCACAGCCTCAAAGCACTTTGCACAAAGCCATTTCCCCATCACAGGAGGTATGAAAACAGGAGGACCTTACCTTTACGAGGAGTGCTGGCTGGTGTGGGGATGTCAAAGCTGCCCCTTCCACTGCCCTCTCAGCACTGCCATGGGCTGAAGAGGGTGGACAGAGGGGCTGTCACCCAGATCCCTGCCCCATGACCATGGCTCTGGGTCAGAAAATGCCCTGGCATAGGTTATGCTTCACTTGTCCACTCTACTAGAGCCTTTCTGTCACTCCTTGAAGGTCCCTTAGGGACTCTGGGATTAAAGATGTGTAGTAAAGTTAATCCTACAAAGGCTTCCCCCAGCTCCCAGAGGTGACCTGGTCAGTGGACAGAGACAGTGTGATGAGCTGACCAGAGGGACATCTGGCAACCTAGAGATGCCAACAGAACCTGGCAAGGGTCAGGACCTCATCCCACTCAATGCCAAGGGATGCAAAGAGTGAGAGAGAGACAGGCAGGAGGTTGATGCCATGTGAGCTTCCCTTGCTGCAGTGCAAACTGGGACAGGGGTTGGTGGGGAGAATTTCCAAGCAAAAACCTCAGGTCTCTATGTAACTGAGGTCTTCCTGTAATGGAGCTGAGCTGAGAGCACCGCTCTGAGAGGGGCTGGGGAGACAAGCTCCGACAGGCTCTGGCGATAAGCAGGAATTAGAAATGCATTAGAAGCTGCTTCAAAGCCCTCCGGATCGGAGCAGCACATCTGACGCCTCAAATGCTCTCTGCTGAAAGGCAGGCAAAGCAGGCAGTCACATGGGTGCTCCCAGCTCAGTGTCCCCAGGGTGACACGGGCTCACTGGCCACCACGCTGACAGCTGGCTGGTATCAGGACTGACCATCCACCCTGGCCCCTGGGTGCCCCAGCACAAGTGCCACATCCTGGCTGGCAGGCACCCATGGGCATGCTGAAGGTGCCAGGGTATCAAAAACTCCTCTGCGCCCAGCAACTCCCAGTGCCAGCCCTTGGTCTGTTTGCTTAGATGCAGGTCTGGTGTGGATGCTCTGGGTGAGTTACCCCTGGGTGCTGAGGGCAGATCAGATCTAGGGGTTCCACACAGGATTTGGGGCTTGAGGCCGCAGCCTGGTCTTTTCTCCTGGGGGTGTTGCTGTCAGGGCAGTGGGACCTTAGTGGCAAGGTGACAGATGATGCTGCCCTGAGTGGCTGGTTCTGGACTGTCATCATGCATAGCTGGGCTTGCTCCTGGGGTTGGGGTTTGGTCTGGCAGAGTGCACAGAGCCCAGATTTGCTGGGCTGGAGTCTCCAGCTCTTCCAGCCAGATGTTGAGTGGATGTTAGGCAATACTCCTTATTGAGTTGACCCTTGGAGAGGATGGCTTCAGCTAGGCTGTGCCTCCTCTCCAGAGCAGACAACCAAACTCTGTTTAGGAATCACAGTTTCCCTCACTCCTCAGAGCAGCACATTTACCCTGGCTCTATTTTATAAACCTTGCCAGGGAAAAGAATGTGCCACCTTTGAGTCCCATGGGGCAATGCAGAGGCCCAGGCACAGCGGTGGGATGCCAGCCAAGGACATTTCCACCAGAGAAGCTCGTGGGGGGGAGATGTCAGCCTTTAGGTCCCATCCTGCACAGAGCTGATCCCTCCTGTATGTGAAGGGGCTGAGGATGCTCAGGCCTGAGAAGGATCATCCCCCAGCCTTGAGTATGAATGGAGGTGCTGGGTGAGGGCGAAGGGAGTGTGTTGTGTTGGGGTGGAAAGGTTAACACTGGGGTCCTGCTCCTCCCACCAGCCCCAGGGCCTGTTCACATGCTGTTTATTTTTATCCTGCACTTGATGGATCGGTGCACAGCTTCGACGTTGCCAGATGATTTTCCACCAGTTCCATCACACAGCAATTTAAGGTTAGTCCTGACTGCCAGAATGAGTCAAAAGCTTTTAAAAAGCCTATAAAACGGGCATCTATCTTGCCCTGGTTTTATTCCGCTTCTTTGTTTATTGCTGAGGTCACCAGCTCATGTCTCAGGGAGGAATCCAGGTCACTGGTGGTGGTGACGTGGGGCAGGGGAGGTGCTCCCTGGCTGGCTCTTGGTGGAGCTGGGACACCTCTGCTTTTGCGTAGGAGTCCACATGATGGGCACTTGCGTCTCGATGCAGGGCTGCATGCTCTGGAATGGACCAGGCAGGACAGAGGGGCTGGAAGGGGCACATGTTTTCAGAGAGCAGCCACGCTGAAAGACTGTGAGCATCAGGAGCCTAAATATACCTTCTCAGAGAGGAGCCTTCTCCTTGCAGAGTTCATCAGGTGGTGGCGAGACCCAGGCAGTGGCTGGGAAGGATTCAAGAGATCAGGAAGCTTATCCCCATCAAGGCAGGGGCTAACCTGGGGGCATCAGATGGAGGATGCTGAAGATGTCCTGCTGTTGGGTTTTGGGAGGTGCTGGGTGCTTTTTCCCCCCAAATCACCCATATTTCTGCACTCAGGTCAGGTGGTGGTTGGGCTCCCTGGTAAACAGCAGTTGGGTGCCTCTCTCTCACTGTCAGAAGCATTCCAGAGGGCATACAGAGACACAGGAACACCCACTGTACTTCACAGACGTTCAGGCAGTAGCTCAGGATCAGCATGGCCAAAACACATCCCTTAATCCTCCTCCCAGCCCTTCCTCCTCCGGCTCTCACAGTTGCCATGGAGAGCTTCACAGAGCACTTCTGCTCACCCCCAACCCTGGGTGAGACCCTCCTCCCAACCTTGTCTCTCTCTCTGTTTTCCCATTCCAGCTGTAAATCCTGCTGTTTTTCCCAGTGCAGCATCTCTGTGAAAGCCCTCAGAATTTTCCACTCTGACTTCCAGCATCCATGTCCCTTCCTCCTGGCCAGCACCTTCAGCCAGCCCTCCCTGTGTAGACATCCACCTCACTGCTCCCAAACCCCATCTCCTGCTGGGCTGGCACATGTCCTAGCTGTGTCCCTCCCTGCCTTTCCCTTGGGATAGCGAGCATGGTCCCCTGAGAGACGTGTCACCCTGGCACTGATGTGGCTACATGGCTTCAGAACCAGCATTGTAGAGAGGAAATGACATCTCCAGGACCATGGTGGTGCAGAAAGCTCAGGCTATATATATATATGTATATAAAAGTGCCTAGTTACACAGGCGAGTGCACACACCCATCCGGGCAGCCGAGAGGACACAGGGCTGAGGCTGCGGCTTGCCAAGCCACGTCCCATATCCTTCTGCTCGCTGCCAGCGCCGGGCTGTGTGTGTGCCGAACCAGGCTGGGCTTTTGGAGAGCTATTTTTAAGATAGCTGATTTTGGGATGTGGCTGGCAGTGAGGATCCACAGGGCCGGTGGGATGTAAGGGACAGCAGACTGCAGTTCGGAGACGGGAAGAAGCAGGCAGATGGACAGGATGCTTTCATCTGGCGTCTCTGATGTTTCCAGGGGATCCTAGCTGAGTTCCCAATGAGGGGAGGGGCAATAGGGGATGGGAGGGCAATAGGGAACGGGAGGGCCCTCAGGCTGTGTCAGGAGGAGAGGACACATGCACACACATCACCTCTCTGCTCACCTCCAGTGACCCTGGGCTGCAGAGCAGCTCTGTCTGTGCTTTGCTTAGCGGTCTCTGGGGAGGATGCAGCAAAGTGGTGCCAGCAGCAGGCTGAGCTCCTGAGGAGGGGAACGAGGAGGAGGACAAAGAGAAGGAGATGCCTTCTGATGTCTGGGCTAGGTGGATGACAAATTTGGCTGGTACTCTCACAGGCTGGGGTGCTGTGGATGATTAGGGATGTGACTTGAGGAGGCTGCTGTAACTCCCTCCCAGACCCAGCTGATGATGTGTGCCCATGTACGGAGTGTGGACTCCTTACATACAGCCTAGCCCCAAGATTTTGGTGCCTCTGTGGCCCCTTTTTTGGCCCTTCCAAGGGAGAACGGGGAAAGCACAGCTGCCCCATTGTGATGAAACATAGAGATGCTCAAAGCACATGTGAAGGACCTGGTTCTTCCTTGCAAGTCTGCACAGATCTCAGCTACCCCCTGCACCTCACAATCCAGCCTGCATTAGTTATCCAAGATACACTTGGATAGGAAGGCTGATACCAGAGTGAGTGGAGCATCCTTTCAAACCCTGGAAGACTGTTGGGACACCTCTGCTATGAATTCAGAAAGTCTGAGAGAGTTGGTGCTGTTCAGCCTGGAGAAGAGAAGGCTCCAGGGAGACCTTACTGCAGTCTTTCAGTATTTAAAGGGCCTATAAGAAAAATGGGGACAGACTTTTTAGCAGGGCCTGTGACAGGACAAGTGGTGATGGTTTGAGACTGAAAAAGGGAGATTTAGACTATATAGAAAGAAGACATCTTTTTTACACTGAGGGTGGTGAGACACTGTCCCAAGTTGCCCAGAGAAGTTGTGGATGCCCCATTCCTGGAACCATCCCAGGTCAGGTGGTTTGGGGTTCTGAGAAACCTGATCTAGATACAGATGTGCCTGCTGACTGCAGGAAGGATTGGACTAGATGACTTTAAAATGTCCCTCCCAACCCAAACCATTCTGTGATTCTATGGTTGCTGCCTGTTGCCCACCTCAGGAGGGGTATTTTGTGGCTATGATGGTATTGCACATAACTCTGGTAACCAACAAATGGCTTTTGAGGAAAGCTTTGCAGGAGGAGACATGCTAGCCTGCTGTTGCCCAGCTGCCCCCCTCCCCCCCCAACCCCCGGGGAGGCACCTGCCTGGGAGCCACAGTCTGTGCAGGGATGGGCCCTGGCACAGCTGTGGTCACTGGTGCCAGCTGTCTGCAGCACCCTGCAGCCTGAGCACTGCTTGCTGTAGCCTCCAAAACATCCAAAGGTTGTGTGCAAAATGCCTGCATGTCCCTCTCTGCCCTCCCTCCAGCACATAAGTAGTCCCAAGGGAAAGCAAGAGAGAAATCATCAGCCATTAGTGGCTTGCAAAAGCGAACTTACACAAGATGGCCTTCAAAAAGTGATGGTTTAGAGCAGGCAGATCATGCCTGAGCAGGAGCTGCTGGGCTGGCTGATGTCCCAGAGCTCAGAGGTGAACCGGGGAGGACAATAGCTGCTTTCTAAACCAGCCTAGCATCAGACACCAGGCCTGGAGCTCAAACAGTTGCCTTGTGTGATGGAAAGAGTTATTGACACATCTGCCTGTGCTCCAGGCCAAACCTCTGCCCTGGGCATGCTCTTGACACCAGGATCAGAGAAGGGGAGGTCTGCACAGGCTCCAGCAACACCAGAGCAAAGCTGGGATGTGCAGGAAGGATCTCCATCTGGCTACTCCCATCCTTTCCTCCTCCATCCCAAAGTCTGGCTGCAGAGCAGGCTGCAGGCTGTTGGTCAGCCCTGGGCTACCATCACCATCAGCAAGGTACTTCAGTGCTGGCCCTGGCACTTGCCTGCACACTGCTCCCTCTGAGAATGTGGGTTTTAAACCCAGGTACCCTCTCTAGCCTGCTCCTCTCTGCAGCCAGCCAGCAGAATATGGCTACCTTCCTCACCACAGATGGGCAGCTCTGGGCTCTGGAAGTGCACAGGCACAGGGATGCTGGAGTGTCCAGTCTGGGCCATCACCTCTGATGCTGGGTGCAGATAGCTGAGCAGTGGCCATCTGTCTGCACAATGACCTTCAAGCCCACACAGCTGCCTTTCTGGTGGCACTCTGGGAAGAACAGGGTTCATTCCAAGACCCTCTGGTTTGACCTTAGCAAACGGCTGAAAGTTTCTTGTCCCCTCATCATTATGAGCTGCAGGACTCCAAGGACTGTAAAGGGGGTCAAAGATGGCTGCAGTCCATGGCTGTGATCTAGCAAACATTTATGGAGGACATGGAGTCTTGAACAGCTGGAACACCCCCAGAAGGCTCCAGGGGAAGAAGAGGGTTTTCACCTATGTCACCTCACATATTCACAAGGGTTTGACCCACCCTGCCAAGGCCCCAACCTTAAAAGTGGGGATGGAGGTTCCTACACCCAACCCCATGCTGCAGCAAGCCAGCAGTGCCAGGGCTGCATCTCTGCTGCTGAGAGGTGCTTTCCTACCCCTGTAGTGCTCACCATCCCCTGTGTCCTCCCATCCCTGCTGTCCTGGGGCCCTCTACAGCTCCAGCAGCTTCACCCTGGCCATGGGCTCCTCTGGAGATGAGGCAGAGCTGGACTGGCAGGAAGCACCGGGAGCTGGTAATGACAACGTGTCCACCCATTTGTCTGTAATTAAAAGTTGTGTGTAGAGATTTCCTGTGACATGTCCCGTGAGTCCAGCTGCAGACACCGCGCCGCTGAAACCAGGAGATGCTAATGAGTGCTTCTGCATATTAAATACCTTGTTTACACTGAGACAACAGCCGGTGTAGCTGGGGGAGGGAGAGAAGGTGGCTGTAATCTTCACTCATGCTTTCTGCCCCGGCAGCTTGCTGCCTGCCAGCCCCTCAGGAAGCTGCTGAGCCTGTACTTGGACAGGCTCTGGCTTCAGGGATGGTCCAAGGCTCTCAGCAGCAATGCTACAACCCTGCCTCAAGCCCTGTATGTTGGTTACATCATCCTACCTCTGCTGTGGGCCAGTGAGGGTAGGATGCTCTGCAGTCCTTAAGTCTACCCAGGAGTCCCCTTCACGGTTCTGAGGTTAGAGGACTCTAGGGGATGAGGTGCTCGCCTGCCCACCCTGCCAGTGTTCACTCTGCTGAAGAGCCGGTCTCAATTGCTCTCTGGGCATAGAGTCCTGGAGGGAAGGAGTAAAGAAGAATCTCTATCCTGGAGAGGGATGAAGGATCAGGGCCACAGCACCACTCACCATGCCCAAGACCTGGCTAAAGCACTCTTCTCCACTGCCTGGCACCTCCCATTTACAAGAGACAAGGAAAGGCCCTTTCCAAACACAGCTGGGTCCAGGACGTGTGAAGCTGCAGGGTCTGCCCTGCCTGATGGTGGCTTTGGGCTGCTGTGGAAACACAGCCCTTGTCCCCTTCTCATTTACATTGCTATCATAACAGGCACCCCAAGCCCATGGGCCTCTTCATGTCCCCAGGAGAGCCTCTCATGTCCTTGTATATCATCTGGTAGGGCAGGCACAAGGGAAATGGCTCCAGCCCTGGTGACCCTCAGGCTTGTCAGGCTGGGGGAAAGCTCTTCACAGGGTAGGACACAACATGCAAAGAGCTGGAGGGAACCAGTTTCAAGGACATCAAACAGCCTTAGGACCACAGTCTGACAACAAGGTACCTGCCCAGGCTGTAGGTCACCCCTCCCCAAGTGGCTACCACATCCTTTGCCAGCAGCCACAGTCTCCATTCTTCACCCTGCAGGCACCTTGTGTCTCTCCAGCTAACAGGACATCTTGAACTGGAGAAGCCCTACCCATTCCCCCATCTCTAGGGCAACCTCGGGGGACTGCTGAATCCCCATTGCCCTGAAACCACAGCTTCAGCTCTACTGCTTCTTTCTACTGCCTTCAGGAGAGCATCTCGCTGCCCTGCCGCTGGGGCGACACGCACGCGGGCCTCACATGTGCCGCTCGACATCCTCGCCCAGCATTATTCCAGATTCTCCTGCTAAACACGTCCCGTGAGGCCAAGCTTGGCTGAATGATTGATGTGATCGCTGACAGGTTGCCTGAGCTGGGCACTGTGGAAGTGTTTCTTCCTCCAGCTTCCTCCAGGGACAGGCAAGCATCAGTGCCGGGAGCTGCAGGAGCAGCCTGAGAAGGGCTCTGCTCTGCAAAGGTAGAGCTGGTGTCGAGGAAAAGCTGAGCCCAGGATCCTAGGGGACACAGACCCCATGTCCCAGAGGCAGCAGCTGGACCAAAGCATCATTGATGTTTTCTTTTCCTCTTGTTCCCTGTAATGCCTGGAGCAAACTCTTGGAGCATGGTCCCCAGCCACACATGCCTGAACAAGCCAAGCAAGAGTAAAGCCCATGAATGGGGGCACAGATGCATCCAGTGGAGGAAAGACCACAGAAAAATTGGGGCTGCATTAGCTCAAGGAGTTAGGGCAAGCAGACAGTCCCAGAGCTTGTGGAGCCCCAGACCTCTCCTGCCCACACTCCAGATACTGTAGGCACCTGCCCAGAGTCCCCAACCCCTTACCCCACTGGCTCTGACTGTACCCTGGGTGAGAAGGACTCTTGGGCATAAGAGATGCACCATGAGGTGAGCTTGGAGGAGCTGGGTCAGAAATACTTGCTGGTCTGGGGAGTATTCCTCATGTGTGCCCACAGACGATGGATGATCTGAACAGACTGCACCAGCCAGTGCCTGCTTAACCTTGCTTTGTGCTCCAGGACACTGCTTTCTCCTATCCCCATGAAAAAAGCCCTTTCTCTACCTCAGGGCAACAGCAACACTTCATCCCCAGGCAGTCTTACAACTTATGTGAGCAAGGGACATGTTGGCATCTGTTCCTGGTCCCCTCCAAGGTCTTCCCCATCATCTGCAGGGCTGCTTGGGCAGAGGTGTGCTGGGGCTGGACAGGTTTGCCTGGAGAGAAAGGCACCAGGGACTGCTGTGGGTCACACAGTGAAGTGTAGGACTGAAGTTTGACCCCAGGGCTCATGGTCTTCAGATGCTGTGGTGCAGTGGGAAGTCTGTAGCAAAGCTTTTTGGGGGAATGGAAGCTTTTTGGGGTTGAAGAGAGTCTTGGGGAAACGGGGTGAGCTTCTGGCACGTCTCCTTCTCCTGGTGTCCTGCAAGCACAGTGTGGGGCACAGTGACCTGCTGGGCTTGACATGCAGGTACCCCTGCCTGGGGGTGCATCACCACCTGGGTGATAAGTGTCTGCTGCCACTGATCTGCCTGCCCATGCAGGTCCCTAAAGGCTGCAGCTCACATGCCACAACGAGCAGCCAAAATGCCATGGAGTGCCAGGTGCTGCTCCCTGCCAACACTCACCCAAGTGCCCGGGTGATGCATTTCCCTGCCACCTACCCCCATGATGGGCTAGGGGCTGGCTGGAGTGCAGCAGAACAGCTCAGGGTCATGGTGTGTGGGTATGTGGCCTTGACCCTTGCTAGTTGGTTCCCCATCCCACCTGCACCCCTGAGCTGTGCCCACCCCTCCCACAGCTCCCCCAGCCCACCCAGGCCTTGCTTTATATGGAGTTGCCAATCGCAAGCGTTTCAAATGTTAATGACGACGTTTCAGATTTGTAGTGGAAACTAATTAAAATTGTTATTGTTAGCGGGTTTGAATTGCCCAGGTGTGAATCATTATCCTCATTAAAATAATCAGGGAGATGAGGATGTGACAGGAGAGCAGATGGATGAGAAGCAGCCTGAGCCAGCGACCCAGGCAACTGGGGAGGCCCAAAGCCTGTGGGGAGTGGGGGCAACTCTGCCCAGGGTGGCATGGTCCCCTGGGTCTGGTCTAGCCCAGAATCCTCTGAATGGGGGATGCCTCATGGAAGGTGCCCCACTCACAGCTCCATGTATGGAGACACAGAGTGTGCTGGGATTGATCAGAGTGGGAGACTGCAGGGCAGGATGAGGTCATCACTACATCAGCCCCCCAACATCCCTACTGCTTCTGCCTGAGCCAGCCTGCAGTGCTTCCTCTCCATGCTGCTCCATGCAGCCCAGCGTGACATGTACCAGGGGAAGAGGAGGGTCCTCTGGCTACCTAAATTCAATGGGATCTGGTCCCTGACCAGTGCATCAGGAATCCTAGAATAATAGAATCCTAGACTCATTTTGGCTGGAAAAGACCTTTCAGATCATCAAGTCCAACTGTTAACCAGCACTGCCAGGGCACCACTAAACAATGTCTCTAAGCACCACATCTCCATATCTTTTATACCCCTCCAGAGATGGTGACTTCACCACTACCCTGGGAAGCCAGTCCCAGGCCTTGGTGACCCTTTCAGGGAAAAAATTGTTCCTTGTCTCCAACCTGAACCTCCTCTGGCACAAACTGAAGCCATTTCCTCTTGTCCTTTCACTTGTTCCTTGGGAGAAGAGATCAACACCCACCTGGCTCCAGCTTCCTTTCAGGGAGTTATAGAGAGGGAGAAGTTCTCCCCTGAGCCTCCTTTTCTCCAGACTAAACAACCCCAGTTCCCTCAGCCACTCCTCAGACAACTTGTACTCTAGAGCCTTCCCCAGCTTCATTGCCCTTCTTTGGACCATATGTCACAGCACAGCCTACCCCAGCCTTGGAAGACCAGTGAGTGCTGGAGGCTATGCAGCCCTGCCTGCACCCCTGCCCACAGCTGCCAGAAACAGGAAACACCATATAGCTCATCAGCCAGCCCTGATGGAGCCAGTCACTCTGTGAAGCACCCGAGGCTTGTCTTGCCCTGGGTGGACTTCTGCTCCTGCAGCTGGCCTGTCCCCTGCAGCCTGTCTGCAGGGAACAAGGGCCCCTTTCTCTTGGATGAATGGGCTCAGTGTGTGCAGCCCATTGCAAGACCCCCTGGCCCCACACCAGCCAAAAGCTGCTGGATGTCAGGGTCAAGAGTACCCTGAGGGCATGGCTCTATGGGACAGCTATTCAGGGAAAGAGCATGGCCCTCACAGTGCCCGAGGTCGCCTTTGTGCCATGGATCCCAGAGCAGGGGCTCCTCTGGGGATGGCGGTGACACCAAACGAAGGAATGATGGCACACAGCCAACACCAGGGCTCTTTACCCCCAGCCTCTTCCTCCTGCAGCTGATTGTGTCCCTGTGGAGCTAGATGTGTGGAGTGGCCCTGCAGACACATTTTCTGGTCCCCTGCCACTGGCTGCCAAGACTGCAGCCCAGGATGGAGGCACTGGGAGCTGTGGGGTAGCTGTTTTGCCGTCACTGTTTGGAGCCCATCTCTCTGACACTGGCCATGGATGACTGCAGGGATGTGCTGGCCAGGTGGCACTCAAGACTAGCTTATCTGATGGTGTTTTCATCTATTGATACATCTATTATTGATGATACACTTTCCTGGACTTGGCAGAGCTCTGCCCATGCTCAAATCATATCTATCCAATAAATCTCAGCCAGGCTTTGCCATCGCCACTGAATTAATTATCCCCAGATTGTTTTTTCATAAATATTTGACAAGCTCTAACAATGCAAGGCATGAAGCCCCCTGCTAATTCTGTGGCTCCAAATTACCCTTAGAAGGTAGACATCATCTCCAGCACTGCAGGGCTGGGGTTGCTGCAAGGGAGATGCAAAGGCTGGGCCAGGACCTTGACTGAAGGCCAGCTGCTCCCCCGTGGGCTTTTGGGATGTAAGGTGTAAATGGGGCACAGCACTGAGCCCCATCTAATTCATGCATTAAAGGCAGCTTGAAAGGACAAGGACCTTAAACTGGTCCCAGAAGGGTGGATGCACGCTGTACAGGAGAGGGATCAGTTTGGGTTTGGACTAGATCACCTTTAAAGGTCCCTTCCAACCCCAAACTCTATGATTGCTCCTGCAAGGGTGCAGTGCTCCTGTGATTCTGTACAGAGGTGGTGTCCAACCCTCTCTGTGATAGCACAGCCAGGCTGAGGAGCACTGGGGCATGTGCTTAGCTCATTTGGATGTTATTCAGAACAAAGTCTTGGTATCTTTGAGCTGTGGTTAGGCATGGGGTGGAGACCCTAAAATGAGGCTTGTCTGCCTCTGCTCCCCATGCCTTCCTTCACACTGATGCCTTCTCACTGCATGAAGGACATTGAGATGCTAGAGTATGTCCAAAGAAGGGCAGAGAAGCTGGTGAAAGGTCTAGAGCACAAGCTGTGGACCCGTACACACCAGAAGGACTCCCAGGATAAACTGGCAATGGACCAAAGTCTGAATGTTGAGCTAGGCTGGGACTGGCAAATTACAATAAGAGAACAGAGGCCAAAAGCACCCAAGAGATGCTGAGATCTGCTCTGAGGCTGGAATCTTTTTCTTTGCACGTGTATGCTGGGAGGGGACTAAGACACATGCCAGGGATGGGAGCATGAAGCCTGTACACAGAGAGCTGGGTGGGCATAGGGAAGGGTGACTCTAAGCTGGTTCTAGGAATTATCAAACAATTAAAGATGTGATAAATTTAGTCTGTGAATCAGGAAATTGGCAATAATGCAGAAATGAAAGGAAGCAGTTGAGATAACTGCTGGGCACTCTACAAAATTGGCTATAAAAAGAAGGACTGCCATAAATACAAGGGCAGCCAGGAGAGGACATTGCTGGTAATGAAAACCCCGCTTCTCATGCGAGAAATGAGGAGACACAGGTGAAGCTATGAAGGCCAACAGCATCCTGGTTAGCATCAACAGTAGCGTGGCCAGTAAGACTGAGGCAGTGACCATTCCCTTCCACACAGCACTGGTGAGGCTGCACCTCAAATACTGGGTTCACTTTTGGGACCCTCAATCTAAGAAAGACATTGAGATACTGGAGTGTATCCAAAGAAGAGCAAAGAAGCTGGTGAAGGGTCTAGAGCCCAAGTTGTCTGAGGAGTGGCTGAGAGAACGGGGTTGTTTATCCTGGAGAAAAGAGGACTCAGTGAAGACTTTCTCCCTCTCTATAACTCCCTGAAAGGAGGATGGAGTGAGGTGGGGCTCAATCTCTTTTCTCAGGTGACAAACAATAGGAGAAGAGGAAACAGCCTCAGGTTGCACCAGAGGAAGTTTAGGTTGGACACTAGGAACAATTTCTTCCCCAAAAGAGTTGTCAAGCCCTGGCCCAGGCTGCCCAGGGCAGTGGTCGAGTCACCATCCCTGGAGGGATTGAGAGCCATATAGATGCAGTGCTGAGGGACATAGTTTAATGATGCTCTGGCAGTGCTGAGTTAATGGTTGGACTTGGTGATCTTAAAGGTCTCTTCCAACCAAAATAATTCTATGAGTCTCTGATTCTACTGTGTCAGCCATGGCTGTTCAGGATGCACAGATGAACGGCAATAATGGAAGGCCTGAAGCAAAGTGTGTGCTGAGTTCACTCACCCCTGCTCTGAATTGATGGTATTAGACCAAAACGTTCCCAAACTAAGAAAAATCTCCACCCCACCATGCTAAGGGTGCTGACCAGAGCATTGGCCAAGGTTCCCACGGAAGGGGACCTGTGAACAAGCTGGAAAGTGCCACACTGGTAGTCGGACAGGCATCAGGATAATGGGTGAGCTAATTGCCTCAGATTGCATTGCATCAAATGAGCACATAATAAATGCCAGGACTGGGGTCAGGCAAGTGCAGCTTTGGAAATTGCCTTTGAAGCTGGAGCCCCAGCAACCAGCAGCAGTCTGTAGGGAAGCTCTCAGCAGCAAATGCAGAGCTCTGCCACCACTGGAGCCACTCTCCTCCTGTGCAAGCCACAGCAACATCAGTTCCACAACAAAACCGAGCTAATGAATTGTTAAGATTGACTGGAGCTATTTTCAGCTGATCCAGGACAAAACATTCAGCAAAATTCCATCTACAGGAGGAAAAAAAAATCGAACCAGCTGCTATGTGTTCAAGAGGCAGGAAACAGACTCTTATGAGATGTATGCACGTGAAGAACCCTTGGGCTGGTGCCCATGACTCCTGCTTTCCCTCTGCCTTTGTACAGAGACAACAGGAGAGGATTTGCCCTGCTCTGCTGAGCCTGGGAGCAGATTGGCTTTCTTGGGCCACCAACAGACAGTTCCTCAAGGCTGGTGGCCATCTCCATCAGGGCATAACTAATCATTCCTCTACATCTCTGCCATTTGCCCATGGCTAGCAACTTGAGCCTGGCTGAGCTCTGCACCTTGGAAGAACTTCACATAGAAGGATGTGTGGCATTGGTCACCATGAATGTCCCTGTGCCTACCTAGTTGTGTTTCAGTAAGGCATGGTCTTATGAGGAGCAGCTGAGGGAACTGAGGTTGGTTAGCTTTGAGGAATGGACTCTGAGGGGAGACCTTCTACCTCTCTACAACTTCCTGAAAGGAGGTTGGAGCATGGTGGCCTTCATCCAGGGAACTCTCCTGCTTTTAACCTACTCCTGGCTCATGTCCTGGGATGGTGGTGTGGATCCCAGCCCACACCCCCAGCCTGGCTGTCCTCCTGCCCTGCTGCCATCCTTCAGCCCTTCCCTGCCCTGCAGTATCCAGACAGTGGGTCTGACCACCTCCATTACCAAGAAACCATCTAAGCTTTCATGCCAGCTTCATTCCAGCAGAAATTAAGTTGGTTTCAGGAACAGAGACCTCAGGGAGAGGCAGAAGAGGGGAAATACTGTTCTACAAAGGCCCCTCCCATCACATCTATTGTGGACCTGTTCCTCTGTCTCAACAAATGTAACTTCTCCTGCACCAGGACTGCCCCCTCTCAACTCTCTGCCCCTCTAAGTCTCTCTATGCTGAGATTCCCCAGTCTGAGTCATCCTGCCCCCTCCCTTCCCTATGCCTGGCTCACCTCCATGGACTGAGTGCTTAGCCAAGACCATGATTTGCTGCAGGCTGGATGGTTGTATAGGGGTTGATGTGACCCTGGCAGTGCTCAGACCTCCCCCAGCATCTCAGCAGCTATCTGCACCATGGCTTGCCCTGTGTGCTTGGATGAAAGACTGGAGTGAGCATGGCTGGGGGTATGGGCTTGAGGACAAACCTCCCAGTGCCTGGGTAGAAGCAGTATGTCAGGTTCCTGCTGTTTGCCCCAGGAGGACTCAGAGGGGGTGTTGCTTTGAGTACCTTTACAGTCCTCAACACCCCCTAACTGTGTGAGAATGACCTGGTGCTACACAAGCCCCAGAGCTGGTGCCTTTGAGAAAAATTGGTCCAAGACTAAAAATACTCTCACTTTTCAGTGCAGACTCCGCAAAGCAACAGGCTCATGGTGTCACAGTAGCCAGGGCTGGGAAGGGATTTGCATCAGGCACTCACAGCAGCATGATCCACAGGGGAGTGGTGGACACCTGTGAGATGTTCTAAGGAGGTTCCCTAGGAGCCCCATGGGGGGAGGCTGAGGCTAACAGAGCTACAGCAGAAAGTCTGCAGCAAAGAAGAGGGGATGGATGAGTCACCTCATCAGTGGAGAGCTGGAGCTCACACTTAGCCCATCTCCCACCTCTAATTAATGCCAACATTAAATACAAACACATCCACGATACTCACTAATAGGACGTGGACAAGCTGAAACACAGAGCCTTCACCAGCACTTGCTTTAAAAATGAAGCAAACTCCCATGTGGAAAGCTCCAGCTCCACTTTAAGCTGCTAATTTATTCCTCTTCTTGCTGCTCAGCCTGCAGACATGCCCCAGCATGTGTGGTGAGCTCCAGCAGCCAGCTCTGGAGCTGCCCATGCCCACTCTTAACTCCTATGTGCACCATGAAAAGAGCAATCCTGATACCAGGAGAGCATGGCAAGAAGGGGCAGGGAAAAAGGGGAGAGCATGGAAAGAGCTGAAAGCCTGTGAAGGGATGCAGGGCAGGATGCAGCTCTGAGGCAGAGGCTTATTTGATGGAGAGGTGCCTGGAGAAGACCTGTGAAAGAACAGCACCTGGCTAAACCCCACAGGTCTTGGGCAGGCATTTTGGTCCATGCTGTGGCCCTAGCCTTTCCTGGGTCATGAACTCAACCATGGCACCCACGGGAGGTTTTATAGAGCTCAGGTCTCTGCTCTCACCGCAGGCAGCTGGCTGAGTTTTGTAATGTATGGTGTTTAATGCAGCTGGTCACCCTGACCCCTACAGTCTGTAGATGATGAAAATCCATATCAGAGAATGATAGGGGTTGGAATGGACCTCTGGAGATCAGCTAGTCCTACCCCCTTGCTAAAGCAGGGTCACAGCCTCTCTGGGCAGCCTTGGCCAGTGCTCTGCATCCTCACAGAGGAGTTGTTTTTCTTCATGTTCATATGGAACCTCCTGGGTTCCAGTTTGCACCCATTGCCCCTTGTCCTGTCACTGGACACCACTGAAATGAATCTGTCCCTGTCCTCTTGCCCCTTGCTCTTTAGATATTGATGAGCATTGAGTAGATCCCCTCTCAGTCTGCTCTTTTCCAGGCTAAGCAGCCCCAGGGCTCTCAGCCTTTCCTCCTCCCAGAGATGCTCCAGTCCCTTCAGCATCTTTGTAGCTTCTTCTGGACTCTCTCCACTAGTTCCTTGTCTCTCTAAGGAATTCAGGTGCTGTATAAGCTGCATATAAGCATGTGCACTGCTGACCTACTGGAAAGGTCATCCTGCTCTGCCAGGGTCAGCCTGGGGTGGGGCAGCTCAAATTATTTACCGTCACTGCTCTCAAGGCTCTGGGCATCAGTGTCATCTATGTGGTCATCTGTGAGGGGAGCATCCACCATAGTTTACCTTAAATAATGAGGCTGAATCTCCATTTTGAACTCGAACAGGCTCTGTGAAGCCCATAGAACAGCATCTTGGGATGAATGAAGGTGGCTGGCCTCTGGCCACTGAGTACCATTCTGCTGCCCAGGTCCACCCAGGTTTGCAAGCAATGCCTGTGGACTACTGCTCCTGCTCCCAGATGAGGCTCTTCCTGCCATCTCCAGGACAAGCTCTGCCTTGTACAGAAACAAAGAAGGAAAAACTGCACTGCAGAATGGCCCAAACAGAGCCACATTCATGGCATGGGACAATGAAGCCCAGTAAACCCCTACATCATGACTCCCAGAGGTGGGGAAGCGCACCTCACCACCTGCTCATTCAACCACCAAGGGCTCAAGAGAGATACTGGTACCAGTATCACTGCCACAGCCAGCTGCACTGGGTGCATGGGCCAGGACAGACTCCCACAGCAACCCCTCTGTCCCTGGAGTCCAGCAAAGCCTATGCAGATCTGTGGGGCCTTGGGGCACCAGCGAGAAGTGAGTAACATGTCTGCCTCGTTGGCAGCCCCCACGCACCCCTCTGTCAGCTGAGCCCAGCTGCCTGGGCACCTACAGATAATCCATCTGCTGAACATGCTACAGGCCATTAGCTTTAACTAGAGGGAGTTGTGAGGAAAATCATTAAAGGAAAAGTTCACAATGCAATTAATAAAGCACCTCATTAGGTCTCCTTCCTATACAAAGCATGCAGCTCCCGCTGCTGGCTCTTGCAGGTCTGGTGCTCTTGCTCCCCAGAAGGAGATGCTCATTTTCTTCTCAGGAGGCAGCTGATGGCTGGAGATGGCACCAACAGAGTGCTACTCTGGGACTGTGACTTGTGGTTGGATCATATTTACCCCACCACTGTCCTGCCTAAGTGCCTTGGGCACATCCTTGAGCTCCTGCAGGATAGCTCTCCATGCCAAAGGCACAGAGAGAGAAAGCAAGCGTGATGCAAACTCACCAGCTTTATTGAATTACTCTTTGCCTTGCTTTGCCCTTGTGGTCCCACCTACTGCATGAGAACTAGCAGCATCTTCAGGGATCTGGCACTCCTGGGGCTTCATTACAACTGAAACTAGACTCTTTACCCCTTCTGGCTCTCTTTGTGCTCCTCCACATGTTCATGAGAGCCTTGCTGTCAGGCAGTGCCAATACACCAGGGCAAGGAGGTTCACCACCCTCCCAGGGTCCATAGGGAGTCCAAAAAGGACCAAGGGCTGCTTTGAGGGATTTACTACTCAGAACATCCTATAGTGGCCCACTGGGGTCTCCTGTATTGGTTCCTGTCTCTCCAGAGAATCTGAAAGAGTGAGTCCAAGGTCCAGACTGTCTCCTTGATGTGCTTGGCTGTGTTGCCACCCTTGGTGACCACCAGGCACGGGGACTGCTTCAGACACCAATTTTGCACCCCCTTTACAGGCTGCCTCTCACAGCTACACAAGGTCACTTTTGCTTTCCTCTCCAAGCACCCACTGGAAGCTGCTACATGCTCCCTGGCACCTAGGATACACTCCCAGAAGTGTCTGCACAGCAGCCTGGGGAGACGTGGCTTGGAAGCTCCATGGAAGAGTGCCAGAAGGTGTTGTTGTTACTGACTGCTCTTTTTGCTTGCAGTGACTGTTTCATATCACTGGCTTTTTTCAGTTTTATTTCATCTTGCCCTCACCCTTGAAAAGCTCCAAGAAGAAGAAGAGGAAAGAAGAAGATGACAATAATAATAATAAAATAGCTAGAATATACAAACCTAGTGCAGTTGCTCACCACTTGCTGACCAATGCTCAATCAGTTCCTGAGCAGTGGTCCCTGGCCAGTTTTCTCCCACATCTTTATACTGGGCATGACATCATATGGTCTGCAATATCCCTTTGGTCAGTTTAGGTCAGCTGTCCTGGCTGTATTCCCTCTCAACTTCTTGTGCCCTCCAGCCTCCTTGCTATCAGGTCATGAGAAGCTGAAAAGTCCTTGACTTAGTATAAACACTACTTAGCAGCAACTAAAACATCAGTGAGTTATCAACATTATTCTCACACTAAATCCAAAGCACAGCACTGTACCAGCTCCTGGGAAGAAAATTAACTCTACTCCAGTAGAAAAGAGGACAAGGGTAGAGGAGAGCCTCCTGGTCCCACTCCTGCCCTTTGAGCTGTGTAGTTTTGGGACAAGCTGTTGCTGTCCTGCCTGAGAGATTCTGGAGTGCGTGGGCAGGGCTTAGTGGGGGTAGCAGCAGATTTCACATCTAAATCAGACTCCTCTGTCTAATCTCAGCCTGTACAAGTGGCTTAACCCATCGGACAAGCTCCAAATCCTTCTCTCCTCCTCCTGATCCCACCTAAGCCCTGAGTTTTCCCCCCTTGATAATCTCTGATTCACTGTGATCATGGGATTGCTCTGCCAGCTGCACAAATCCAGACGTTTCGCTGCTGCACAGGGACCCAAATGAGAATGGTTGCAGATGGTGAATCTTAAAGACATCTTTCTGCTCTTCACTACTGCCCCAGTCCTGTCACTCCCCTCCCGTGCAACCTTAGAGCCCAGACAAGAGCCCTGGGCCCAAGAAAAGCCACAGCACTATACAGGCAGGGAAGCCCATTTCCCATGAAACCCCCAGGTTCCTGTGGCAGAGCACAGGGCCCATCAGAAGACCAGGATGGGATGCAAAGCCTCCTGGCCAGAGTTGGTCCACACTGACATATGTGTAGGGGATAGGTGATCTTGCACACAGGCTGTGTGCGGGCTCCAGAATGTGCCCAGCCATGGGGTGCTCTATCTGTGGGAAGGAAAGCAGAGTCAGGCAGCTCCAACAAATCCCACTTCCAACATCAAGGGCAGGGGATTCTCTTCTCTGCCAGCCATGTCTTTCAATGTCTGTGCAACACCCTCTCTTCATGTTATCTTGCTTCTGAGACCCATGTGGCCGTGGGCACCAGAGGGGCAAGCAAAGAGCTGGAGGTAGATTTAGAATAGAGATAAGGAAGATATTTTTTACACTGAGGGTGGTGAGACTCTGGCCCAGGTTACGCAGAAAGATAGCTATCTTGTAGCCATGTTGAAGACATTTCCTTCCCATTTTTCTATTTGCACTGTTTGTTTGGTGGGGTTTGTGGTGTTTTTTTTTAACTCTGGGTCCACCTCTGATGTGAAAACTCCCAGGAGTGGGCTCTGTGTGTGCTCTTTATCTTTGGAAATACAGGCAGAGTGCCCCAGAGCAGTATGTGTAAGGAGGGATGGAGGACTAAGCGGTTGGTGTCAGAGCGCAGTGGGCTTGGCTCTCATTTCACATAGGGGTTTCCTTCATCTCTCCTACAATAGCCTCATGCCTAATGATAATTTGCCTAATTAGAAACATGCCCAATTGTTTTACGCAGTAGGAAAATGGGCTGCTTGGTAATGCTGATGTATCTCACAGCAACGAGGGGTATGCAGAGCCCTCAAACAGATGAGATCTAGATGAGAGAGAAGGATTATATTCAGGTGCTCTGTTCTGTCAGAGAGCCTTTGATTTGGTGGATTGTGTAGCATGAAAGGCCAGGCTTGTTACAGCCTTTGTGTGACTGAGAGTAAGATATTAAAGTTTGATGCACTGCTCTGGGAGACGCTACGTGACGGATAGAGAAGACTTGCTAGGCATTGTAGGAGCTGTGTAGGGCCTTTAGGATCTTTGGGGGCTGTTTGTTATATATTTCCTTGCCTAATGGCTTGCACGTGAGCAGAGTGCTGAGGTCGGAGTCCAGATTGCTTATGTGACCTTGGCATATGATTTTCATAGGCAGGAACATTTGGTTCTGCACAGTGAGCGGCTTCTCATGAATTGCAGGCAGTGACCCTGGGTGTCAGCAAGCAACCTCAGTTATTTCGTACCTTACATTTAAAGAGTTATGGCTCACATTACTGGGGTGTTTTCTCTGCACAGAATTCTGCAGTGGTGGGTGGGAAGGCTCCTTGGAGATCCTTGGTCCTCTTTTGGGACTGTACTCAATATTAGTTCAGGCCACAGATACATCCAGCTGAGCCTTGGAACTCTTTAAGGACAGGGACACCTTCTTATCTCTCAGTGACCCACTATATCTGAGTGAGACACACAGCAAGGTTTGGGCTCGGAGTGTGTTTGCAACAGCTCATCTCACCCAGGAGATCTCACCCATCTGGCAAGTCTCCCCTTCCTTTCCCTACCAATGAGACAGGTGGAGCAAGACTGTGCCCAGCAGTAGGACCCTGCTGTCGCACACCCAAGTCCTTGACACTGCAGAGTTCTGCTCGCAGTTGTGAGCAGGGCACTGGTCCCCATGGAGAAGCCAGTGAGCCTGTCATGTCTAAGCCCCTTGAGGATTCCTGAATGATAGATTCTGGACAACTACAAGTCAAACACTGCCAGAGAAGCCTCCTCAGGCAAACCTTGGGGGCTTATTGCCTACTGGGCAGTGTGTCCTTCCCAGAACTGCCTGGGTCACATCTCTGCAGTATCCTGGGAGTGTTGTTGCAAGTACATGCTTGTATTTGGCTGTCACCACACAAGGCCAAGCCTCTTTCCCAGCCCCTCCCCAGTGCAGAGCTGAGGGAATATGCGTAGTGCATCTGCTTTTGGTGGTGTATCCATTGTGAGCAGCAGGCATGGGTGGGGCAGCCTTTCCAACACCAAGAATGGTGGCAGGTCCATCCCAAGGATGCTCCAAGGACTGCAGGCTCCAGACTTAAAGCCAGCCTGGGCGGAGGGAGGAAGTGATCAGTCCTGAGGACAGCTCGGCTGTGACACATTTCCTAGGACTAAGTCTTCCATTCTTGCTTTAACCTTTTCTGGTGACTTGTGGTGGCTGTGTTAAACAATGATATGCCTGCAACATGACAGTGATTTGTTTAAAGAACCCACACTTGTCCTTGTTAGCGCTCACTCGGTGCTCTGACAGTCCTGTCAGAAGCTTCTGCACATTTTTCAGTTCTCTCCCTCATTTGCTTCTGTCACCACAGGGAAACATCCAGATAGCAACAGCCCTGGTGGCATTTGAGCAGCTCAGGGGCCTTGGCTTGGCTGCTTTATCCCTTCCCAGCACACTGAGTGGTCGTTGCTGAGCCCAGAGATGCATGACTGCATCCTTAGCTGCTTCACTGCCCTGGCATAGCCCCGTGCAGCACCATCATCAAGGAGCCTGTGGGTGTCAAAGGGCTGTCCAGTGCTCAAGACCGGCGTACAATGCTGGCTCTGTGCCCTGGTGCCACTTCAGAGTCTGGAATTCATGTGGCCAGATCCTGGGGATGTGCTGTGCAAGGAGTAGGCACTAGTTCCTGTCCGAGTGTAGGTATTCAGTGAAGCTGGTGATTTGGGCATTTGACATCTGCCCCAAAACCAGGGTTTTCCAGCTAAAAAAGAAGGGCAAGGAGCTCAGGTCCCCACTGCTCTCTCACCAGCAGATGACTGTATAGGAAGGGGATGTTGCTGTCACCAGCTCTGGCTGCCAGGCTTCAGACTGAACATAACCAATGTAGGCAGAGCATTAGGCGTGCAGAAACCGGTCCTCTCTGGGGATGTGGCTGGGAGTGAGGTGACTTTCAGAGCATTTAAGATCTAATGCTTCAGTGTCCAGAGATCTCCCACATAGATGAACTTCGGGGCTGAGCAGAGCATCAGAGAGAGTAGGTAGGTTAATGCTGAAGTTTGGTTAAACTGTAGTGAGCTTGAAGGTTGTTTGATGGGACTGGGAGCACCAAGCAGCAGACTCAGTATGCAAATGGAGCAGCCTGCTACAGGAGCTGAGGCCTGCCTGAGGTCTTCTGGCATGGACCATGAGGTTAACACTGGGCAATTCACGTGGTTCCTCTGTAGTAACATCTTCAGATACCCCAGAGGAGGAAACGGGCAGGGAGGCAGTGGAAATTTAACTTGAAAGTTAGTATCTGTAATTGTCTGCAGTACTGGGCTGAGCAGCCTTTCCCAGCCCATGCAATCTCCTCCCCCTGGGAACAAGCAACAACTGGCTTCTCCATCTCAGTCTGCTCACACAAAGACCACCCTTGCACCTTTCCTGGCAGTACTCTGACCTGTCTTCTCTCCCTGTGCACCAATAAGGGTGCATGGGTGCTGTCTCCAACACCACTGCCTCACCTGGGACCCAGCCATCCCACCCTATCCCTTCTGTGATGCCCACCCACCCCTGCACATCAGAGACTGGTCTGAATCCAGTGAGCCACAGGGAGATGATGAGTCCAGAGAAACCCATTTCCCAGAGATAATGTTGTATTTTCAGAGTGCATGTAGTCAAATACAACCAAATGTTCCCTCCCTGAAGCCATCAAAGCACCAATGACTCTGTAATATTTAATGGCTTGTTTTGCTCCCTAAATGATACAATGAAAAGGATTATTAATGTTAATAGCGTTCTTATCATATTTTAATAGCATCATGTATAACTGAAATGTCATCTCAGCACATATTTCTCTTGCTCTCACCCAGGGCGCAGAGTAATCATACTCCAGAGATGCGGTGAAGGAAGACATGTTGGGCAACAGTGTGGAAAGGGGGGCTGGGGCCTGAGGCTGCGCTGGACTCGGCTGGCTGGAGAGAGGGGATGAAAAGCTGCAGGAAGAACAGCTCCTCTGTAGGGACGGAAAGAAAGGGAAACCAAAGGGCCAGGAGGAGTGATGGGCAGGGCCAAGATGCACAGGATGGGCAAGAGAAGGATGCCCAAGATGGGCAATGGAAGGATGGGCTAGGCAGTGGAAGGATGGGATGGGCAGAGAAAGGATGCATGGGATAAGCAGGAGAAGTATGTCCAAGATGAGCAGAGGGAGGATGCATGAGATGGGCAAGGGAAGGATGCCGAAGATGAGCAGAAGGAGGGTGCACAGCATGGGCAAGGGAAGAATGGACTGGTCAGGGGAAGGATGCCCAAGGCAGCTTCAGTCAGGCCCCAGGGCATGCACAGAAATCCTGGGCATTGAAGGGGCTGCTCACAACAAGGGTGCCAAACTGGCTCTCACCCCCTGCAGTCCCCACATCCAGTTGATCTGTCAGGTCCAGAAAGGGCTGGATACCCCAGACAAGGGGGGGTCAGGCCATCAGTCCCCCAGGAGGAGAACAGGATCCCCCAGAACCTGCCAAACCTGCTACTGCTACCACTTCTTTTCTTGACATATGGGACTCCATCAGGAGCAACTGTCAGTGATACACTCCAATTTGCAACATATCATTTCGCAGTCCACTGAGCATTTGCCTTTTTTTTCCCTGTCCAATCCATCTTATAGATTAGTTTAACTAGGCTGAATACCCACATTTTTCATCTGGGGCTTGGTTTTCCTTGCATTCAGCCCTCATCTCCTTGCCAGGCAGGGACTGTCATGGCTGGAGGCTGAGCACACAGGAGCCTCTTCAGGTAGAGCTGAGCTCAAGGACAGTGTCATTTCATTTTCCCAATCTCAACACAAATCTTTGCATTTCCACAAAGGAACAGCAAGAAGAAGACCCAGAAAGATTTGAGGAGCAGCCTCTTATATGCCCCTTCAAGTACTGAAAAGCCAAAATGAGTGTGCAGCTTCTTACCTCAGCAACACCTGCACACTTGCACTTCCTCCTCATTCTTTCCTATGGACACATTGGGGATCACTTATGCACAGCTGCATGTGCATCTGCCCTCAGGACCTCAGAACCTGGGCACGTCCTCTAGAGCTGTGTGACCAGCACACGTGCTCGCACATGCGCAACCAGCCCTCTCCAAGCCAGCCAGCTTCTGTGCTGTGGAGATGAAAGAGGGCAGCTCCACTCTGACCTGCTCATATTTCACTAAAATGTTATTTTAACACTTAAAAGGGTAGAAAATACCAACGGCAGCTCTTCATTTATCAGATCGATGCAGGGGGAGCAGGGCATGCATGCTCTCCACGTTAATGAGCCCAGGAGCCAGCTTGCAGCTTCCCAGCACTGTCCTGGCACTTGGGCTGTGGGGGGTGAGGGGAAGCAGGGATGGGGTGCTGGCACCCCTCTTTTTCCCTCTAGAGAAGGTCATGGGTGCTCAATAATGCCTGTGGTGGCTGGAGCACCTAAGCAGGGAAAGGAGGACAAATCTGTCAGGAGGACAGCAAGGATGGAGACCTGCTGGAGGTCCCCAGCCTCCAGCCCACAGCCAACACATCAGGAAAGTGGAACAACAAGCACACCTTGTATTTCCCTTCCTGCTCCCAAGGCCACAGTTGATTGCTGAAGTCAGGAACTCCTGTAGAGAGCTGCTGCCAGAGCTGCTGTCTTTTCTTCTCAGCTGGGAAGAGTCCTACCAGCCAACCTAGCCAGGAACCACATCATGGGACTGCAGCCGGGTTTATCTCCCAGGCTTCTGGCACATCCTTGCAGGCAACAACAACGCAAGGCAGAGCTCTCCTCCAGATAGCCCCAAGGATGGAGACACTGGTACAGGGTTGGTCATCCTACCCAGCAAAGCCACGGTCACTGCAGGAACTTTGTCCACCTTGTAGCAATAAAATTTTCATTGCCATTGGGAAGTATTACCCTCATGAATCAGCAGGTAGCTCTGTGTCCACAAGGTGCTCTAACCATCCTCAAAGCTAAGGACAAAGGACATTGATAAAGATCAGGGAACTTCAGGGTCCAGTGCTAGGTTTGCTTGTTTAACACCTTCGTTAATAATCTTGGCAGAGAAAGCAAACAGAAGAACCTACTGTGAGGGATTTGCAGATACTTTCCAGGGTGAAAGCAATATTTTGGTAGGGTTGGATTTTTCACAGCATTCAGGGCACTTGCAAAAATGGCTTTGAGTCAGAAAAGTCTCACGATTTTAGGACAATGATTTTATTCATTATTTTTATTTCTCTTACTTACAAGACAGCATCAGAAGGCTTCCTGAAAGGCCTTGGAAGCCATGGACTCAGGCAAAGGTCAGACCTTCCATGCAGAAAGGGAACAGCTCCTATTGCCAACACCGTTTGCACAAAGAGCTGCTCTATCATGCAATACTCCAAGACCCAACATGGGATGCTTCTAAGACCACTCCCTGTTCACATAGCCCAGAATCATAGAATCATAGAACTGCTTTGGTTGGAAGGGACCTTTCAGATCATCAAATCCAACCATTAACCAGCACTGCCAAGTCACCACTAAACCATGTTCATCTGCACCACATCTCTTTTCAATTGTCTTTTCAATCCCTCCAGGGATGGTGACTTCACCACTGCCTTGGGCAGCCTGTCCCAGGCCTCCACAGCCTATTCAGGGAAGAAATTGTTCCTCTCCTCCAACCTGAACCTCCTCTGGCACAACTTAGGGCCATTTCCTCTTGTCTTATCATTTGTTCCTTGGGAGACCATCTCCCACCTTGCTACAACTTTCTTTCAGTGAGAAGGTCTCCTCTGAGCCTCCTTTTCTCCAAACTAAATAACTCCTAACTCCAGTTCCCTCAGCCACACCTCAGACAGCTTGTGCTCTAGACCCTTTATGAGCCTCATTGCCCTTCTTGCAATGAAGTGCATAGACACATGCACTATGACCAGTGTCATATGAAATGTTTTTTCCCAAATTAGATTAAAAAGTAATCAGAAAACAAAAATAAAAGAGACAAGAACAACAAAAAAAAAAGAAACCCAAACAAACAAAAAACAGACACAAAAACCTCAAACAAACAAAAAACCAAACCAAACCAAATGAAAGAAACAAACACAACAATCCAGGAGGAAATTATTTATAAACAGAAACAAGAGCAGTGTCACCAAGCAGTGTTCATTGAAATGGGTGAGACTCACAACTCTCCTAAATAACATATTCCTAAAATTGGCAGATGAAGCTACACTGGAGAAGAGATGAAAATACCAAGGAGGACAGTGGCCACACCGAGTGGGTCCTGCTGAGACTGATGGCTGTTGGAGGCAGAACACAATCCACTTGGAAAAACACAGTCAGGCCATTTAGGAGAAAATGATCCGAATCACGGTCTGAGTCCCTGGGAGGGGGAGCCCTGTGGTGCACTGAAGCTGAGCAAGGCTTAGCACTGCTGTGGAGGAGGGGGGTCTCAATGCACCACTCTTTTCCACTCTCATCATCCATCCTCTGTTTTCAGAGGATCAGTCTGTCTGGAAAATCCTTCTGCAGTTTGAAGAGTATTGTAAGGCAGGCTTGCTCCTCATGAGCCCTGGGGATTCTATGACCCCAGGGAAGGGTGGCAACTGCTTGTGGGAAGATAAGCTAGGATGCATGTCTAACCAAGAGTTTTGTTAAGCACACACACCCCAAAATACCGAATTATTGAATTGTTTTGGTTGGAAGAGACCTTTAGAATCATCAAGTCCAATCATTAACAAGCACTGCCAGGTCACCACTAACCGTGTCCCTCAGCACCACATCTGCATGTTTTTTAAATCCCCTAGCATGGTGACTCCACCACAGCCTTAGGCAGCCTGTGCCAGGGCTTGATAACCCTTTTGGTGAAGAAATTGATCCTCATGTCCAAACTAAACCTCCCCTGGCATAATTCTTATCCTGTATCTTGGTAACTGGGAGAAGTGACCAACCCCCATCTCACTCCATCCTCCTTTCACGGAGTTACAGAGAGCAAGAAGGTCTTTCCTGAGCCTCCTTTTCTCCAGACTAAACAACCTCAGTTCCCTCAGCTGCTCCTCACAAGATTTGGGTGCTAAACCATTCACCAGCTTCATTGCACTTCTCTGGACACACTCCAGAACCTCAACATACTTTCTTTAGCGGGGGGCCCAAAACTGAACCCAGTATTCAAGATGCAGCCTCACCAGTGCTGAGTACAATCCTTGCCCTAGTCCTGCTGGCCTCACCATTGCTGATTCAAGCCAGGATGCTGTTGGGTTTCTTGGCCACCTGGGCACGCTGCTGTAGCCTCCACCCCAGTGCCCTGTGTTGCCAGCACCGTGCCAGAGCTCTGGGTGCAGAGCAGCAGCCCCAGCTGCCCAGTCAGTGCATGTCCAGCCTGGTAGAAACCGAGGTGGACACACCACACACATCATCACCACGCTGATGCCAGTCTCAGAACCACATACCCTGCTGCTGGACCAAAAGTTGGTGTTCAGTCTTGGTCTTCCTCAAGAGTCTCTGGATGCCTCTTCTGCCCACCCAGACAGATTTCCTGCACCAAACCACCACACCAGCCAGCAACAGGGGCTGAACATGGTGGAGAGCTGGACAAGTGATGGGAGATCTTCTCAGACAGCAGCTCTGACACGATCCACGTTGCAGCTGTATCACTCAGGCAGTGGGCATATGGCAAGCCATTCACTAAATAAAAAAAATTAAATTACCCAAGACCATAAAACAGTCAATTTAGAGTGATATCCTGACTGTAATAAGACAATAGCATTTCATTTACTGCCACTACAGCAATCTTGCAAAGGAATGGAGGA
Organism: Galbula dea; assembly: GCA_013399015.1. Classification (NCBI taxonomy): domain Eukaryota; kingdom Metazoa; phylum Chordata; class Aves; order Piciformes; family Galbulidae; genus Galbula; species Galbula dea. The sequence goes on from VWZX01000354.1 coordinate 1,901,274, forward strand.
TTCGAAGGGGGGGTGGCACAGGGCACCCCAAACACTCCCATGGTTAGAAGGGGGGTGAGACTGCCACAGCCATGGGGTGTCCCATCTGTGAGCGAGGGCTGCTATAGCAGTTCCTCCTCCCAGCCCTACTGCTTGCAGGTTGCAGCCTCACCACGGGCACTCCAGTCTCCACGATGTGGAGCATTAATGTCACATTAGCCTAATGGGCAGTTTTCTCATTTCCAGGTTCCACATCCTCATTTTCCAGGCACAGATAAGATGTTTGTGTCACGGACGGCGTTACCTACCAGCATGAAATGCTGTTGCTCTTCCCTCTCCTTGTCAGAGTGTGGAAAATGGAAGAATACTTTGTAATCTGGTTACTTGTACCCTCTCACTTTTTTTTTTGTAGCTGCTGTTTCTACTCATGGAAATAATTTAAAGTCTGGCCTGGATGTGAGGGAAGGGAGGTCCAGGATCTTTCACAACCCCTTGTTTCTCCAGAAGCATTGTTTCACCGAGGCCCCCCCACCATGTCCCTTCAAGAAACAACTCTCTGGGGATGTGGAGGCAGCAAACACCAGGCTTGAGCATTTAGCATTGAACTCCCTGTAGCGATGCACCAAAAGCTGTTTAAAAAGAGATATGGAGGAGGGGGCTGTGATCAACCCTGAGGCACCAAAACAAGCTGGACAGGACAGAGAAGGAATGGAGAAGAGCTTAGGCCATCCTTTGATGCTGCAAAGTACTCAGAAGCCTTAACCACCTCTCTTCAGCCCTTTTTTCCTTCAAACCAGGTCACCTCAGCACTTCTGCTTGTATCCATGTTGCTGGGCTGAAGGAGCCGTGGATGGGTGCTGTGGGTTATCTGGGGAAGCTGCGCTGACAGCAGGGAGAAAAGCCCTTCTCAGACACAGACCTGAAGCAGCTTTACTGCCTGCATGCCATCCTGCTGCTGTCCCCATGCTGGTAGGACCTGCTCGCCCTGCCCTTACATCAGAGGCCTGGCAGAGCAGGGCTGGCTGCTCGTCACAAATCCCTTTCTTTGCCCTTTGGGCTGCTTGTCTGCCTCCATGGCTGCTGACGTGAGCCTTACCAGTTGCTGGCAGAGCCGCAGGGACATCCCTGGGCTCTTCTCCTCAGCTTCTTGGATTGCAGGGTGTGGGCAGGAGCTGCAAGCAGAACAAGGGCAGCCTCTCTAGCAATTTGTTTATATGACAGAGGATAAACATAGGTGTGAATATCACACCCATGACTGCAGGTGTAACCTAGGATGGCTGCAGAAGATCCATCCCCACCAATGTCCTGTCATTCTGGCTCGCTCTTCTCTACATGTGCTGGCTTTCGAGTGCACTCTGCTGAGCAGGTGGCATGGGGAGGGGACAGGAGAGACGTGCTGGTTCTGCAGTGCTCCTAAGAGTAAGTTACCTCAGGGTAAGCGATTTGGAAACTGGCTAGCCTGGTCACACATAATTCCTCTGAAGGAAGGAGAGTTTTAAAGCACAAGAACAGAAGATGTCACTTCCCACCCCACCCCTCCAACTGATTTCCCTGAGGGATGGCAGGTTTGGACAAAACCAGGGATAGAGTTGTCTCTGACGTCCTACACCTTTCTGTGCTGCTGTCATGCTGCACAAAACTGATAGGCACAAGCTTCAGAGCTTTCCAGGAGCCTTGTTGAGAGTTGCTCATACTGGATGTGGGGGTTCTGTTTGGCAGGCTCAAGCAACACTATGTTCAGGTCTTTGTCCCACTATGCTGATCACATTTCACCTCCACTGTCCCTTCACTGTGGTTTTTACATATTTTGATTTTCCCACGTGACACAAGTTTTCTGACTTGCTTTACTTATCCTGCAGTCTTTCCTTACCCAGACAGAAACATTTTGATGCTGTCAAGCAGTGTCTCTTCCTATGCAACCCCTTGCATATGCTGGGCTGTAAAAATCCTCATGGAAGATCATAAAACGGTAGAATGATATGGGTTGGAAGAGACCTTTCAAGGTCATCTAATTCCACTTCAGTCACCAGGGACATCTGCAACTAGTTCAGGTTGCTCAGAGCCCCAAACAGCCTGATCTGGACTGCTTCCAGGGATGGGACATCTACCACCTCTCTTGGCAACCTAAGCCAGTGTCTCACTACCCCAATGTAAAAAATTTCTTCCTCCTATCTACTCTAAATCTCCTTTTTCTAGCTTAGAATCATCAACTCTTGTCCCTTTAAAAGTTTGTCTCCATGTTTCTCACAGGTCCCTTTAAGTACTGAAAGGCTTCACTAAGGTCTCCCTGGAGCCTTCTCCAGGCTGAACAACCCCAAGTCTCTCAGTCTGTCCCTCACAACAAAGGTGTTCCAGCGCTTGGATCATTTCTGTGGCCTCCTCTGGACCTACTCTAAGAAGTCCATGTCTCCCTTGTGCTGAGGAATCCAGAAGTTGACCCAGCACTGCAGGCAAGGTCTCCCCAGAGCAGAACAGAGGGGCAGAATCCCCTCCCTTCCCCTGCTGGCCATGCTTCAGGGGATGCACACTAGGACATGGCTGGCTTCTGGGCTATGAGCACACATTGCCAGCTTATGTCCAGCTTTTCACCCACCAGTATCCCCGAATCCTTCTCCACAGGACTATTCTCCATCCCTTCATCCCTGAGTCCGTCTTGGTATCTGGGTCTGCCTCAACACCAGTGCAGGACCTCTCACTTGGCCTTGTTGAACCTCGTGAGGTTCAGACAGGTTTATTTCTCCATCTGGCACAGGTTCTTCTGGATGGATCCTGTCCCTCAGATCTGTCAATCACAGTACTCAGCTTGGTGTCATCTGCAAACCAGCTGAAGGCACAAACAATCCTACTGTCCATGTTATTGCTGAAGCCATTTAGCAATTGCTGTGTCTCTCTTTCAATCTGACAACATCTTCCCATGGAACAGGCTATGGGGTAGACTTTGCATGCACGTATTTTCTTGTCAACTATCTGACAGCAATAGCTGCAAACCAAGATATCTCACTGTCTCCTTCTGTAGGCAAAGACTGGAAGATGGTCTTAATATTCCCTTCACATTGTATCCTTGTGATTTTACCATACTAAACTACACTTTGGATGGAGCACCTGCCCCTGCATTAGATTTCCCCAAATGCTACTTAACTGGGACATTAAAGCCAGCTCAGCCTGCAGCCCATCAGCACACCGTGTTGCCACACTCGGCTCTGCAGGGGTGAAGACGTAGGTCAGTGGATTGTTATTGCTGTAAACCATGAAGGATCGTGTGCAGCAGAGGAAGTCACCACATTTATCAGTTACAGTCTGCTTCAGAGTAAGAAACCTCAGCTTCTCCAAGTCGAGTTTCGTTCTTCTCATCCACTGCTGACCCATAACCAATAACTCTTAGATTAGCTTCCTGTCATCCCTGCAAGACTCTCTTTTACCCTATAGCCTGTACCCAAGCTGAGCTCCCATTAACAGCTGGAGGGGAGCTGGTTAAACACTTCAGAGCCTTATTTCCACCTTGTCCCAGGAAATACACTTGCCACCTGAAAGACTTTGCAAAGGAAACACTCCTGCAGACATCCCCAAGCTAACACATGTGTCAATACATGGACATGCAGCAAAAGCTGTCTGGGTTCACTGCTGAGACCAGATATGTCCCCATGTCCCATCAGCAAGGGCAGGGTCCCTGCAGACCCGTGCCCCAGAGTTCCTCTCCAGCACCCCCACATACACATTGTCCTAGAAGCCACTTGTCATGTGCTGCCTTGGATGGTCTCTCCCTAACTCAAACACAACCAGAGTACACTTGGCAGTGCTGTAGTTTGGCAAAGATCAGGGGGGTCCTGTCTCCACCCTTACCCTGACTCCTACTGTTCTCTGAGAAGGGGGTGGAGGGAGGGAGGCTGAGGGACTGTGGCTGTGTCCCCACACACAGACTTCATCCCCTGGGTCTAGTCTGCTGACTTGTGCTCTGGGGACCCTGCCTTCATTGGTGGGACATAGGAACATGCCTGGTCTCAGGAATGCACCCAGACTGCGTGTCTTTGTGTGGACATCTTTTAGCCTGGGGACGTCTGCAAGAGCGTTTCCTTTACAAACTATTCCAGGTGGCAGTTTGAGACACTTTTGACTGCCGTTAAGCCCCAAGATAAAAGCCTTTGTATCCTGACTCAGTCCACTGATTAAATAAACTTTGGATTTCCAGTTCACCCATCTTCTGGAGAAAGCTTTGGGTTGATCTGGGGCCAACTTCAGAGCTTTGAATGCTCCTTTGCATGGCAGATGAATGGCTGGGGCTCCCTGAGGGGTCAGGCAGATCCTCATCCTCCTGGGGAGGAGGTGTCTCGGTACCTGACGTGTAGTCACCCAGTGCTCCTGAAACGCTGATGCCACCTGCAGCAGTTTTATCTGCCAAATATCCGCTGGAATTTCAGGTTTAATCTGCTGTAAACTCCTCTGCACAATTGGTGCCTTCAAAATAATGCCATGTTTTGATGGGTTAGCGACAAGGACGTTTAATCCTGCAAGATGATCCTTCCGTTCGTTTGACTGGTGTCCCTTTCATGTCAAAATCTTCGAGCCACTGAGTAAGACCTCAAACACTGCTGTTAAATTGTCTGTCCCCCACCCTTCAAAACAGGCCCAACGTGCTGCACTGGTGTTTTTCCCCGGGGCTAATCACATCCCTTCTCCCTTGCTTGCACATGCACACAGGGTTGGGATTGTTATATCTGATGAACTTCAAGGAGCCTCTCACCAGAGAAATAACATTTCTGTTGGTTTATTTATTTATTGATCTGCTCCCTTCCGAAGTAAAGGGAGAAAAGAAGAAAAGCTAGAAGAGAGGGAGGTGAAGAAGTAGGAGGGGGTGGGAGGCCAGGGAGATGAGCACCAGCACAATCCCAGCTGTCATGGTTTAAATCAAAGGTTTCTACAAAGAGAGACCAAATCTTTTTAAAGTTGTCCTTAGCCCTTTCCTCTGAAGCTCTACCTCCCATTTGCCAGGGGACCAGCCGAGCCGCAGTGCCAACATGTCTGTCCCCGGAGGCCAAGTACCCTTCTGTCTAGTGATATAAGCTTTTTAGCTACAGGCACTGCAACAGAGAAACAAGCTTCCTAGGAGTGGAAGTGGCTGTCTCAACGCTGACGCAGTGAGGGGTGGGTGCTGCCCCAGGTAGGACTGTGCAGCTGCCGATTGCGTTCCCTGACCTGCGAAGATTGGCCAGCCCAGGAGAAAACTCAGCACTGCTGCCTCTGTTTAATTGCAAATGGATTTCAATCCACTCTCTGCAAAGGATCTGATTTCTCCTGGCAGCCTTAAGAGCAAGCCATCTTCTGTTCCAGTAATACCTCGTGTTTTCCAAAGTGCAGGTTCCTCAGAGATCCCAGAACCTGTGTGGGATGATGGGCTTCACCCTCCAGCACCCTTCCAAGCTCCTGGATTTCCTACAGCTCCTTCGTTTGCTACCGAGGGCCTGGATGGCAAACAGGGTCACGCCTTCAATGCAGATTCAGACCTCACAACTTTCTGTCTGCCCCCTCTCACTACCCTGCATGATGCTGCTATTGACTTCAGGATGCTGAAGCTCTCTCAGTCATGCAAGGGGCACGTCCAAAAGGTCTTCCAAGCCAATTGGATGCTCCAACACCTGCCATGCTGTGCTGCTTTTGGCTGGGCTAGAGTTCATTTTCTTCACTGTAGCTGGTGTGGGGCTATGTTTTGGATGTGTGCTGGAAACAACACTGATAATATAAGTGATGTTTTATTTCCTGCTGAGAAGTGCTTACACAGAGTCAAGGCCTTTTCTGCTCCTCACCCTACTCCACCAGGGAGCAGGCTGGGGATGCACAGGAAATTGGGAGGGGACACAGATGGGGCAGCTGGACACAACTGACCAGTGGGATTTTCCATACTAAATGACATCATGCTTAGCATATAAAGCTGAGGGAAGACATTCACAGTGATGTAATTTGTCTTCCCAAGTAGCTACTACTTGTGATGGAGCACTACTCTCCTGGAGATGACTGAACACCTGCCTGCCAGGTGACTCTACTACTGCCCTGGGAAGCCTGTTCCAGGGCTTGACAACCCTTTCAGGGAAGAAATTGTTCTTGATGTGCAACCTAAACCTCCCCTGGTGTAACTTGAAGCCATTTCCCACAGCCCCCTTATCCCCTGCCACGTGGGACATGGTGGCCACACAGCTCTCCCACATCAAGGGCTGAAGCAGTCTCCAAGGCATGTGCCTCCACAACCCCATCCCAGGTTACCCCAAGACTTGTGACCTACCTTCCTACGGAGCAAGACCCTCCTTACAGGTTGGTAAGAGCAATCAGACCCACTTTCAGCTGCAGGCCATGTAAACAAAGGCTGGCAACCATCTCAGCCTGGGCTGCAGCCACTCTACATCCTGCTCCCTGCCAGCTGCCAGGCTGCTTCCCCTTTATCTCCAGCGAGCATCTCCTGCTGTACTCCACAGACCAAGTGCCTTTGAGTGGAAGAGCTCCGATGTTTATTCATCCAGGGCAAACCCCAGATATTTGACTGATAACAAACACCAAGGGCTGCTTGAAAAAGTAGATAGTATCTCAAAGATTGCTGCACACACAAGGCATTAGTCACTCTGTAATTCTCTGCCTTCATGAATATGCAGCTCTGTTGTGCAGCCCTGGCTGGGACAACAGGACATATTTTGATGCTGATCTCAACCCAGCCCTTGTTCAGAAAAATCCAGCCTGGGGGATAACCACAGAGAGATGCACATCCATCCCACAGAAGAAGAAGCCCTGAGACCCCTGGGCCTGAACATGGGCCATGTCCCCTGTGTTTTTCTGGAGTGATGTTGAGCAGGGGTAACTGGTAGTGAGGAGGCCCTGAAGTGGCAGCTTGTGAGGGACAGTGGTGGTGACCAACTACTATACCAGGATCCAGTAAGAAGGGGATGGGGAAAGCTGTCACAGAACCAATCCTCTGAAGAACAACTTCACCAGACTCTGTTGTGCCTGGGATGAATTCCTCCATGCCAAAGCATTGGCCCAGAAGAGGCTTGCAGGGTACATGAAAATGGCCCAGGCGAAGATTAGGACATGTCAGGTGCTGGATTGTGGAGAGGACCTGAATTACAGCCTACACAGGAAGCAGCCCCACAGGCAGCAGTGGGCAATGGTTCACCAGCACACACCTCCAGAAAGCTGCATCCTGCCCCATTACATTGAACACACCCACACCAGCACTGCTGCCTGGGGATCCAGGGTGCATTAAGAAGAGTGTGGCCAGCAGGTCGAGGGAGGTTCTTCTCCCACTCTAGTCCACCCTAGTGAGCCCACATCTGGCATACTGCATCCAGTTCTGGGGTCCCCAGTGCAAGAGAAACAAGGAACTGCTGGAGAGAGTCCAGTGAAGGCTACAAAGGTAATAAGAGAACTGGAACATCTCGCTGAGGGGGAAAGGCTGAGATCCATGGGGCTGGTTAGCCTGGAGAATAGTAGACCCAGAGAGGATCTGCTTAAGGCTGAGCAAGAGCTAAAGGGTGGTGGCAAGAGGATGGGGCCAGACTCTTTTCAGTGATACCTAGTGATAGGAGAAGGGGCAATGGGCACAAACTGCAACCCAGAAGGTTCCATCTGAACCTGTGGAAAAGTTTCTTTGCTGTGAGGGTGCCAGAGCCCTGGCCCAGGCTGCCCAGAGGGGCTGTGGGGTCTCCTCTGGAGAGATTCAAAACCCTCCTACGCGTGATCCTAGTCCTGCTCTCGGTGACCCTGCTTTAGTAGTGGGGTTGGATTGGATGACCTCCAGAGGTCCCTTCTAACCCCTACCATGCTGGGACTCTGTGTGATTCTGTGATCCTACTCTGCGGCCTAGCTTGGTGGCTTGGTGGCACTGGGAGTGTGGCAGGGTGGATGTCCCTGCTGTGAAACCACACTGCCCACAAGGTCAATCCTGCCCCAAGCACTGGCACACCACAAGCCCTGCCAGAGGAGCCTGCCTTGCCACTCTGTTGCTCGCCGGTGATTTGCACCACCGAGTGTGTTGGCTGGGAGCTGGGAATGAAGTATTTGTGAAATTAATTAAGACAACAGAGGCCCGAAGAAAGGGAAAGTTAATTAGTCACGGCAATCAGTTAGATTTGATCCAAAAGAACAAACAAAGAGTTAGAAGCGTGTCACTGGCGGGCTGCTTCTCTGGAAAAGGGATTACGCGGAGATTTCCACCAAAGGGAATGGCTTTGTGCTGCTGCTCCTTATGTAATTGGGGATTTAGAAGCGGCACAAAGAGTCATTACCACAAAATTTCTTTGTCAGAGAAAAAAGTTGACATTTATGAAGCACAGGAGGGAGCAGCAAAACAAGACAAATCAATAGGCGCATGCATGGGAAGGGACTTCCCTGGGCGATGGGGCCAAGGAGCTAGGAGGGTAGCAGAGGGCTGCCAGCTAGGAAGGAGGATGAAGAGGAACAGCAATGGTGATGGCTGCCCCTGCAGGCCCCCGTGGTGGTATAGGCAGATGAAGTGAGCTTCCAACAGCACCAGAAGGAAACCACAGTGTGAAAGCTAGTGACCAAGGAGTCAAAATGGGTTGGAGATGGCAAAGTCGTGCTCAGAGAAGGGATGATGGGGAGGCAGCAGGGACAGCACCCGGGGAAGTGGGCACAGGGGAGAGGGGCAATAGGGCCACCATGCCCAGGAGACCTGGCAGCAGCGAATCCCAGGTTTTCTGCTTGAGCTCCCTCTGTTATCTCTGCTTTCTCTTCTGCAGTTAACAACTTTAATTATTTACTCTGTCTCCAGCAGCTCCATTTTCCTCTGAATGGGCACAAAGTTGTCTCTTTGTTGCTAAGGCCCACAATGGAGCTGCTGCACTGGCACTGAAAGCCACCACTCCTCAAGGTGACCCTGGCAGGCTCCGAGTTCAACACCCCTCTGCTGCTCTGGCATCTCTGCACCACGGTGGATGGCAATGCATTGCCTTGGAAGGGGGCAGGAGAGGACTTCAGGCTCCCAGAACTCCCATCAGGACATCTGAGGGGTATCACAGATGTGTCGTGTTCCCAGCTTGTGCAAGGCACAGATATGCACACACTAAAGCTGCTGCCCAGCCCCACACTGACATCCAGCCATGCTCCTGCATCCCTTGCCACACCCAGGGCACCTCCATTCTTTGGCTGCTATGCTGCACCCATCCATGGCCATGGGCACTCATCCACAGCTGCTGCATACTGGGGCTGGCACCAGGCAGAGGAGGAATGGACACCTGTCACTCACTGCCAGTGCATCCCTGTTACCTATTTGCCATTAAAATATGGATTCAGATATCACTTCAATTGAAAGGAAAGACCAAGGCAGAGTGAAGTCACCCCACACTCTCCAGTGACCCCTCTGGACAAGTTACAAAGTCAGACCACAGCCAGGTCCTTGTTTATACTCTACCGGCCCCACAGCACATCGCATCCTCCCACACCATGTCCCAGAGACACCAAGTCCCATCCAGAGAGAAAAACTCCATCATGTTCATGAAGAACTATGCTAAAAATCCCTCTTCTGCCAGAAAAAGTAAGGGATTAGGTCCTTTCCCAGGCTCCTAGCACTTCATTTTGGGCTCTGACAACATTTCAAGGAGATGTTAGGGAACCTAGGTTCTGAGTCAGAAGGCTTTTGAGGCCAGCTCTGGAAGAACAGAGGCTGTGCAGCATGTTCTTGTCCCTCTCACAAATGTACTCAGCTTCTGTGCTTTGATACATTCACCTGTCTAGACAGCACCAAAATCAAAGGCTGGAGGTTTGTGAACGTGGTGGACTGGCCTTGTTGCACCAAGCTCTGCCTCCACTGTGGCCTTATGTTTGCCAGCAGCTCAGGAGGCATGACTCTGAATGCTCAGCACTGCTGGGAAAAGGCACAGCTGGAGATTTCTGCAAAGGTATGCTGATCTGGAGAGATCCAGCCTGCGCTGGAGGGCAGCCCTGGGACCTGGCTGAATCCTACACTGGGGCCAGGAGGATGCTGGCAGGGTCCATCTGTGCCTTGACCAGCAATGCTCACCTCAGAGATACCTGCTACAGTGCCTCTGGTGTGGTAAAACACAGAGGGGCATCCCTGAGTTGCCTGACAACCAAGACACTCCTGGGTTTATGCTTTTCAACAATGTCTTTTGGGAGATGATTGCTGGGTTTTAATTAATTGTGTTAAAAAGAATTTTAAAAAAAAAGGAAAAAGAAACCCAAAACCCAGCAACAAGTAACGCTGCTCTTCCCATGGGGCCTAACGATGGAGCTGGTCTGGAGAGACTGAGCAGCTGGGCAAGGAGGGTGTCAAGAAGAGGGATGTGTCGCTGGCTGTTCACTTGTGCACTGGTGTCGGTGGCCCCAGTGCCTCCCTGGGGAGCCCAGTGTGCTCGCCGCTGCCAGCTGCTGGTGTGAAAAGCTGCCTGGAGGCTGGGGAGTGAGGATGGATCCTGTCAGTGGATCACGGGAACATGATGGCCTGTCAAATCTTCTCCTCGCTCATTTGCTTAGTGACCGTGACCAGCAGCAGCATCCAAACACAGCCCCAGCTATCGCCCTGTTTGGAAAAGTCTTGTTTTGTTTGCAGTCATCTGGCTCATGAAAAATGCAGCCGCCCGTTGCCTTTTACATGGAATTGGTTTTAGCTCTGAATTCTCAGGTTTTGTGCCAGGAGAGGGACAGATCCATCCTTAGCCAGCTCTGTGTGAAGGCATAGAGGGTAAGGTCCCCCAGCTGAGCTCCCTGCCCCATCCTTGTGCCCTCCACACTGCCCCAACCTAGCCAGAGATGCTGGGGGACAAGGCCTGTGCCTCATCCCATTTCCAGCCTCCTCCTGGGTAGGGGTGTGATGCTGCTGAAGGAGCCCTTGTGGACACCAGAAAAGGCACAAGAAACCACTTTCCAGATCCTCACCAGCCTCATGCTACAGCAACATGCCTACTGACATGATGCCACCCCACACTGCCTGACAGCCTGCCCTCCTCAGCCCCTGCACCCCAAAGTTTCGGGAATGGGCTAGTAGCAGCTCCCCATGGCTCCCAGCAGGATGCTGAAGCCCCTAGGAGGGTTTTTGGGCAGGGCACAGGGCACAGGGCAGCGAGGGCTGGAGGAGGCAAGGACTGAGGCAAATAGCTGCAGTGTGTAGAGCACTTCAGCCTGGGGAGGACAGGGATGGATTGTGAAAAGGAAAGAGAAAAACACCCAAACTAGAGAAAGTACAGGTTATCCAGAGAGGTAGTAGATGCCCCATGCCTGGAACCATTCCAGGTCAGGTTGTTCGAGGCCCTGAGCAACCAGATCAAGTTGAAGATGTCCCTGCTTACTGCAGGGGGGTTAGACTAAATGACCTTGAAAGGTCCCTTCCAACCCAAACCTTTCTATGATTATTTGATTCTGTGGATGCCTGAAGGGAAAGGGTTGTAACAGGCACAACCCTCAGACACCAGGTTCACGAGGTGGCACTCACTGCCAGATCCCTCTCCTCAGGCTTTGGGGTGACCCTACCTGCCAGACACCATCAGTGCTGCAGGACAGACCCATGCCATCCCACGGCTGAAAAACCGTGGGGCAGTACCAAACATAGGGCTGGTCAAGCCTCCTGTCACCGACCTTCACAGGACTCGAAGATGCACTGGGAGCTGAATTACTTACTCCTTAAATGCTTCTTGCACAGTAGGGGAAGAACAGTGTGAGAGTACTTAAAATCCAGTGTCCTGCAAGCATCACACACTTACTGGTATCCAAAGGGGCCACAGGTTCATAAATCAATATCCTCAATAAAAAAAGTTCCATGCAGCACAGGAAAGCCTGTATCGGACCGATCTTGGCAGATAAAGAGGAATTGATCTCTGAGCTCAAAAGCAGTGGTTGCTTAGGTGAGAGCAACCACAACATGGCTGGAATCAAGCTCCCCCCCAATGCCAAACATGCCTGCAGCATCAAGCAGGCCAGTTCCACAAAACTGAAAACAATTATGAGCTGAATCAGCTGGAAGAGAACATTTAATCTGAAAAATTTGAATCATAATTCCAAGCTGTGAAGAATACTTTCCCAGCTACCCAAAGAGACAATCCCTCAATCAGGAGACCAGAGGCCTGTTAAGAAAAGCAGGCGGCATTAGACAAAAGTGAAACCAGCTGTAGAGAATGAAAGCAGCAGCACACAGCAATCGGGGGAACGGGAAGCTGATCGTTTCCAACCTTGCAAAGTGACAAAACAACCATGGGAGACAATGGGATTTGGACACCTGCGGTATCCTGCACATACAGCGTCAGCAGAGGGGTCTGGGGGGGTTTCAGCTGAGGTGGCTCAGGACCTGCTGCGCCCTCCATGAGATCCATCTAGGTGAAACGAGGAAACATGAGAAAATCAATGAGTCTGGGTGCAGGATGCCCAGGAAAAGAGTTCAGATGATTGGATGGAGTAGAAAGGCTAGAGTTCCAGGCTCAGCAACCATGCTGGGCTGCAGCACACCAGGCTCAGCCCCATTCCCTGTGGGGCTGGTGGGCAGAGAGCACCCCACCACAGCCAGGCCATCTCCAAGTTCAAAGCAGTTCATAAGCTGCTCAGTTAATGCTGATTTATCACTGCCTGGAGCCACACAGCATCACTGAGCCAGCCTCAGCTCATCCCCATCTCTGCCTGCAAGGAGGGTCGGTCCCTCTGCGGGGGCAGGATTCCCTGCCGGCCTCCTGCCTCTTCTTCCCGAAGCAGTTGGATTATGTCCTTGCAAATGGTATTAATAAATGTGCAGAGGTACTGCTGGAATTGGCTGCTACTGGATCGTGTCTCAAGGTCTGCTCTCCCCTCATAAGCAAAGGTTGCACACAGACCTTCTGGATGGAGCCCCTCTGGCCTCATTAGCTGGACGGATGGACTGGGGAGGGGAGGAGAACACAAGACCAATATGTGAATCAGAGCTTTGAGACCTTGAAGAAATCTTATTTTATTCTGAGAGAGATGGAGCCATGGGGCTGTGGCCTTGGGTGGATATTAAGGATGGAGGCACAGAGAGGAGTGAGGTTGCAAGCCAGGCAGGTGTTGACAAGAAAATGACAGTTCATCTTGGAGTGCTTTTTGGGAGAACCCACACCACAGCCTGTGATGAGCATGCTGCCAGTGCCTCTCACACGGGAGAGAAACAGCAACATCGGAGAACTGTGGGCTTCTGCAGGGGCTGAAAGAATTGATGATATCCTCTAATTTGTAAACCCTTCTGGCAGAGGAGGGACAGAGGAGCATTTGGCACAGGGAATGTGACAAATGTCACCTCACCGCACCCACCCTGCCTGCCACAGATGCATGGGGGACGCACCAACCGCACCGTCACGAGTACAGGCACTGGGAGAGGCACCAGCAAAAAACACACCGGGGAGGGAACACGGAAGGCAGACACCATGTGCAAACCCAACCCCACGCTCATTGGCAAACCCAGTGGCTTGCTGGCACGTTGGCACACAGTGAGCAGCGCAGCAGCGCAAGGACGGAAGAGCACATCCCAGAGCTCCAGTCCCTGGTGTGTTTTTCCTCTCTTCCCCTCATTTCTGTTCATAAAGGTCTGAGCTTAAGTAATGAGGCTCCTTTCTTTTTTTTTTCCCCTCTTCTGCAGGAAGATACACAAGTGTGCCAATGTAAATTGCTCCATTTGGAGGGCTAATTGCACTAAAAGGCAGCCTGATCTGTGGTTTTTCTCTATTTTACATTAGCAGCTGAGCTGTCAGATCTGAAATGGAAACTCATTTTTAAGGCTTTGCATTTACAGTGGCTTCAACAATGAAAAATGTTCCCTGACAGTAATAGAAGGCAAACCTCATTAGAGAAACTTAAACCAAAGCGGCACAGTGCTAAAGCCCTCAGGCTGCTTCCAAGCATCTTAAGAGGGAACAAGAGCATTTTTCACATGACTCTCTCTGCCCGTGGAGTGCTCTGGCTCTTCTTGACTATAGCTGTGCCTGCAGGAGCAGTACATCTGACATGCACAGTGTTTCAATGGAGATGGCAAATGGCTTTTTCTCAGGGGCGTAGGCAGTCGAGGCATTTCAGGGGCAGAGAACCCACTCCTGGGCTGGCATTTTTGGGGTGGTCAAATTGCCTCGGGGGCCGTGACAGTGGCAGCTGCGAAGTGCAGCATGATGCATGTGGCATCCAGAGGCACAGCCCAGGGATCTGTTATTTACCTGACCCTGTTCAGGTATGACAGCCACCAGCACCAACAAGAACCAATGCTGAGAAGGGTGGTCAGCCCTCCCCAGACCCATCTCCTTCGCTTTTGCCCCATGGGAGCTTCTCCAACCACCAATCAGACCCAGGGCAGTGGGGATCCATAGGAGATTGGCAGCCCCCGATTGATCTCACCCACATATCAGGACTTTCCAAGCCTCTGGCACCCAGCCCAACAAACTACCCCCAGCAGCAGATGTTAAAAGCCTGTACGTCACAAATTCAAGGTGAGAACGGCTGGGCAGGGTGTCTGCCAGCTTTGCCAGGGCCCATTTGCATCTGCATTAATATCCAGCCAGTGATTTACATGGTCATGAGCTATTTTTAACCTGGGAGCTCAGCTCATTCAGCACAGAGCTCAGGTTGCTCCAGGGTCAGGGATCAGATCATGCTGTGCCACGCTGGGGATTCAAAGGGTTTAAGGAGGAGGAGGCTCCTGGCTGCCACAAAGCTGCTGGGATGACATCAGGAGCAATGGGCAATGCAGCATGGATGGTCCCAAAACACAGCCACAATGGGCTTGGCAAGGCTGCAAACTCTGCCCCCAGCACCTTTGTGCTGCCTCCTGGTCTGTGTTCATCTCCCACAGGCCAAAGAGGTAAGAGAGGGTGCGAACATATTTGCCCTGCCAGCATCCTTGCTGGCATGCTTCCCTACTCATCCTTCCCCTTGGATTTTCATAGGACTCTTAGAGGGATCCTTTCAGCATCCTGACCTCTGTAAACTCCTTTCCTAAAGCATCTGCTGAGCATCAGCATCAGCAGCGGGTCACCTCAAAGGTGTCCTCACCACATCCCCTCTGTACACAGGAGACCACTTTGCCAGATGCATCACGCTCAGCCTGACACTCTCCTCCCTTCACTGTGGCCTAAAGGTGACATTTTGGGGAAAATGAGAGTAGAATCTGCACAGCTGTACTCCAGTTAAATGAGGACAAAAGCAAGACCCACTCTCCCTGTGCTGGTGCTGCACTCCCAGGGCTGAGAACCCATGGGATGGCTGGGACCTACTCCCTGGAGTGCTCTCACAGGGAGATGCTTTTGGCATGGATCATCCTTCCAGCAATGATGCTAAGAGATTTATTTTCCCTGTAGTTGTTTTCCCTTGGAAAAACACATTTTAATTTGCACTACAAATTTTCTACAGCGATTTCTCTCCATGTTTTCTGGGGAATTTTACTGGAAACAATTTTGACCAGCCAAAATATTTCACTTATTTGGTTTCCAAAAATCTCCGGCTCTTTCAATTGCTTGATAAAATCCCTGACAAATGTAATCAGTCACAGTCATTCCCTGCAGAAATGTTTTCATTTGACCAAAAAAAGAAGAGGAGAAAAGAACAAATATTCATAGCAAAAGACACTTGGCTTCTGCATCATACTGCCTCTCCACCCTAGACGGTGCTTGGATATGGGCATCCCGCTCATGGCATCGCAGCCTTGAGGGCCATGCAGGGCCCTGTCTGAGCTGAACACACCATGTGGCAACCCTGGGGCCCTCGTGGGTCCCTGTCGCAGACGCAGCAAGCACATGGTTGGAGGGCAGTGCCCCGGAGCTAGCAATGCTGGCAGAGGGCTGAGGTGTCCTGACATCCCAATGGGAAGCATCTTGTTCCTGCTCCAACATCCTGGTGTTGCTGGGACCTGGCACGGCTGCTGCATGATCACTGCACCCAGGGGAAGCTTGGCTTTCTGTCAGGCCTTAAAATAAACTCACTTGGCACTTTGGGGAAAAAGGAGGTGATTTCAGTGACAGCGCTGCCTAAACATCTCTCCCCATGCTGGCTGCTCGTGGCCTTTACGAGGTTGATTCTGCTCGAGATTTCACACTAGAGGAAGTGTTTGCTGAGGGCATCTGTAATGCTTTTTACCTCTTGTTTCTCCACACATGGCTTGAGCTAAAGAGCAACTGCAGAGCCAGAGCCATGGGCTGTGGGCATGGGAGATCACCCAGACTGGAGGACACTGCACCGTGCTCCATCACCTTGTCCTCCCCTGCAGGGCCAAGGGCAGGGAGTCTCCTCTCTGCCCTCACAGAAAAGTGATTGGAGATGAAGATTGAGGTCTGACCATCACAGCCACATCTCCCCTGCTCGTCCTGGCCACGGCAGGGTTAAGCACACCCCGTGTGTCGTGCTGTGCCACCACATCTGTGCTCCCAGGATAGTCTGTTCTCTCCTCCACGCTGCCGGAGAGAGCAGGGAGACGTCTGCCTTCCCTCCCACTCCCTTATTACTCACTGAAGCAGATTTAGAGTCCAGATGGGCCGGAATCGGTTTCCCTCACAGGAGGTTTGGGGGAAGGTGGCAGGGGCCAGGAGCACAGTCCAGCCCCTCCTGGGACTGGTGTGCCCTGGGAACTCCCAGACCAGCTCCATCGACTCCATCCTCAGCTGCGAGGAACTGAGGTTATTGTCAGTCCCCAGGGTTTGTAGAGGGCAGTAGCAGCAGGTGGAGGAGAACCAATCCTGCTTAGGAGGAGGGGGGCACAAGGCTGTGTACCCCACACCATTTCCACACACTTGGGGCTGGGCTCAGAGTAGGGCTCCAGGAGCAAGGTGAGGTGCAGCCTCTTCTTGCCTTTCTGGTTTTATTCAAACAGGAAATTATCCAGGCAGGCACCTCTTGTAGGTGCCCAAATCTCTCTGCTCTCATAAAAAACACTCAGACTCTGCTTTTGGTGGCAGGTGCTGTACCCCAGACAGGTCTCCAATCTCTCAGACACAGAAGTTCTGCCCAGGTCTGCCAGCACTCTGTCCATGGCAGGGAACACTGTGCCAGGCCTGAATGTAGCTATGCCAGAGCAAGCCAATGGTTCTCCAAAACCTGGGGCCCTGCAAATTCCACTGAGCACAGCAGGTATTTCCAGTCTGGTTCCTCAGAAGACAGAAGCTGGGTCTCTCTCCACTGCAGAGTTCTGTTCCTGCCCAACAGCTGACATGGTCTCTTCTTTTAGGCTTTTCCACCCAGTATGGTAGATTTAATGGACAACTAAGGAGTGGGACTTGGCCCAACCTTCTCCCTCCTGTAGTCCACTCCACCCCTGCAGCAGACAGCTCTGAGCCACCAAAGCATCCCAGAAGGGACTTTCTGAGGAGCTCAGACAAGATGAAGCAATCTATGCCCCCACTGCCTTTGTGCCTATGTCATGCTCTTGTATGCACACCCAGGCAACTGCTGATACATTGGAGAAGGTAAGGTCTTGCTGGTGCAGACTTGTGGCTGACACCCTGACAGAGATCTGCTGAACTCTGGGATCCAGGCAGAAAGGAGATGAAACTTCAGCCATAGACTGGATAAAGCCAAACCCAAGCACCAGGAGCTGTAGGGAATTTGCAGCTGCACCAGCCCTAGCATGTGCAAGTCCCAGGCTCTGCCCCATGCTGGGAGATGATTCCTCCAGTCTACAGCAATTACTAAGACTCTGGAGCAGAGGACATCACTCCCATGACCTATCTCCCCAGCCTCTGGCCTCTCCCCTGGGCATGCTGTCATCTCCTTGAACTTGTTGTCATCTCTTCATGTAGGGGGTAACATGCCAGGCAGTGCTGGGTTGCCCAGTGTTTCTGCGGAGGTGAATTTCCAGAGACATAAAGGGGCTGCTCTGCCACCACAGCCCATGGGGCAGGGGCACTGCCATGAAGGGGCTCCTTGAGGTGAGGAGCAGCCCCAGCAGCGTGCATGATGCACTGCAATCTGCCTGCCTGTGTGCCAGGGGGCTGGCAGTGCCTCGGCTCCCTCCACAGCTCCCCAGATGGTCTGTGGGTGGTAATCTCGGCAGGTTGGTGGTGGCAATTTGATGAATGGG
The DNA here is from genome assembly GCA_013399015.1 of Galbula dea. Taxonomy (NCBI): domain Eukaryota; kingdom Metazoa; phylum Chordata; class Aves; order Piciformes; family Galbulidae; genus Galbula; species Galbula dea. Next base: position 1,919,257 of record VWZX01000354.1, read on the forward strand.
CTGTAGAATTTGGTGAGATAATTAAAGAACCTGACTCTCACAATGCACCTGATAACAAATGAGGTGTCTCTTTTCCTTTTCTCTTTTGCACAGTGAATTGTATTTCTAAAGATTAATGGATTTACCATTTCTATCTCAACAATGGTGCCACTCTCTGCTCCTACCCCTTCCTGCAGGGTGAATCCTCCTGCCTTCATCCCCAGTGTGTCTCAGCCAATAGCTTTGCCCTGCATTGCAGAGACATGGGGAGTCTTCACAGTCTGGCAGCCTTTGGCCTCATGTCTGACCGACTTCAGCCCCAGGCTGCGGTGGGGAGCAGCTCTGAAGAAATCAGAGGTCCTGGTGTCCATCCACAGGGAGTCTGTCCTTCTGAGAGCCAGGGCTGAGGGCTGATTCTATGATTCTATGTTCCCAGTCCAGTGCCATCAGGCCACTTGTTGAGATGCCAAGGAGTCTGCGTCCAGACCTGTCCACCTCATAGACCATGCCTGGACATAGCACAGCCAAAGGGTGAGAGGGATGCATGATTTGGTGGAGATCAGGGATGCTCTCAGCTACACAGACCAGGAGGGAGGAGCCTGGCTGGCTCTGCTGTGCACACGGGTTAGTGACAACAAAAATCTGTGTCCAGCCGAGGTGTGAGCACTGGTCCAAGTTACAAAAGGTCCTGCTCAGCATCCTGGGGGTTGGGAGGCCAGATTGACATCACCTCCAGCCTGGACTAGGTGGTTGCTCCAGCCTGTCTCTCTTTGGCTCAGGCACAGGGCACTGTGCCAAGGAGACGATACCCTTTTCTGTCCCAGTGGCTCCTTTCCATCTGGGTCAGACCTTCCCCAGTGAGAAATACTGGCAAGAGAGACACTTGGCAAGCACAGCTCTGACCACAGAGCAGGCACAGTGGGATCCCTGAGGCAAACAGTCCCCCCAACCCCACACCCCATGCTCCTAGAGCCAATGGGAGGCATGAGATGCTCCAGCATGATGGTGATGAGATGCTCCAGCACAATGGTGGCACTTGCAACACTGTCTGCACACACCTCAAAGCATCAGGGGACTGAACCAAGCCATCGAAGCATCTCCAAAATGTGCATATATATTATATAGACATTTAAATTAGGTACCTGTGCAAATTAGCAGGTCATTAATCACCCACTCGTTTAATTGGTTTTCCTGCCAAATTGGTTACAGATAAATAATTAAAGCTAAAAAGTGGTTTTGGATGCATTCCTCTGGAAAGATGGGTCAGCAGCTGGAAAAAAAATCTTTTAACTCCTCAGCTGACGCAGCCCATCCCCAGAGGGCAGGACTGGAGAAGACAGCAGGGCTGGGGGCACCCAGCCGAGAGGCAGGGTGGTGGTCACAGAGGTCCTTGCCCATGCTGGCACCAGTGTCATATTTGCATGGTGTCCTCTGGAAAGGCTTTTCCTGGGAGGAAGTGCCTGCTTAGGGGTGCATCTCCAGAGCAAGGAGCCGCAGGCAGGTCAGGCGAGCGTCCCGCTCCTGCGCTCTGCCGAGTGTAGGGTTTTCAGTGCACTTGGCTGCTAATCATGCATAATAATCGCATTTGCAGAACACAAATGTCACTTGGCTGAGTGCTTTAATTTACTGCCCTGTAAACACACCCTGGGGATGCCTGGGCCCATAAAACATTGACAAGGGCCTTCGTTTCCCGGACATTGTCCCCCACATAGCTCCTTGTCAGATGGCACATCCACGGGCCGCATGCTCCCAGCTGGCTGAGGAACAGCCACTGCCACAGAACAGCCGTGGCTCCTGGTGTGATGAGCAAAGAGACAGTTGACCCTTCACTCCCAAGTGTGCCCACCCTCTGCAGCCCCAGAATGTTTGCACTAGAGCAGCACCTCATTGAGACAGCAGTAGGAGGGGCTGAGTGGGGCTGGTGAGCATCTCCATGCCATGTCACAGAATCACAGAATAGCAGGGGTTGGAAGGGACCTCTGGAGATCACCTAGTCCAACCCCCCTGCCACAGCAGGATTCCCTAGACCAGATCACACAGAAACACGTCCAGACAGGTTTTGAATATCTCCAGAGAAGGAGACTCCACAACCTCCTGGACAATCTACTCCAGTGCTCTGGCACACTCACTAGGAAAAAACTTTTTCTTGCATTTATGTTAATCCATCCCAGCACAACCCCTCCCACAGGAAAGACCCAACCTAGGCTTTGCAGGTGGACAGTAGACACCTTTTCTCATATACAAGACATGCACCGCATATATGTGGGACGTCTTACATGTGGGATGCTGTTTCCAGCCATTGCTCAGGATGCATCAGCTCCTGCTCCCTTATCAGTGGGCTACTGAACCACATTTGGTCCAGAAGAGTCCAGGGGATGCTCAAGCAGGGGTCGAAGTTGCCTTGATTTGATCCCAGGAGTCTAACCAACCCTTTCCAGCAAGCAGGAGCTGAGGAGTTTGGGGTGATTTTTTCAGGCTTCCAAGGCAGACAGAAGATTTCCTTCTCAGAGCTATTCCTCTCAATGGAGGAGAGCTGGGCACAGGAGAAACCTTGGGCTTAGCAGTCACTAGACGATTCACTGCAAATTAAGTGGGAGGATAAGCAGAGGTAAGTCAGTGGCAGACACTCTAATTTTACAAGGACAAACTTCAGTGAACTAAGAGGACTAAAGCCCAGCAGCTGGACCTCTTTTCCCCTCATTTTGCAGTACAGGCTCCATATTTCCTGTTCCTCAGTGGTCCTCAAGCCTCCTGCTAAATCTGTGCACTATGGGCTGCACTCTCAGTCCTGGGCAGCACCTGGGTAGCAGCTGGGGATCTCAGGAATTTCCCTTTCTGCTCCAACATGGTCCATCCTTCTCTAAGACAAGAAACCACAGTCTCCCCCAAGACCCATTTGCTCTGGGCCTTTTGCCAAGCATTAGTTTGCTCCAGAAGATGCAGCTCATCATGGAGCTCTTTCCCTCTGCTCCTGCCAGGGAAGAGACCAACGAGGTGGGCTCCACTGGTGTTGCTTACCCCATGGCTCTCACAGGTCAGGAACTGTAGCCTGGTGGTCCTCTTCCCTTTGCTCCATCTAGGGCAATTTCAGCATCCTCCATTGCTTTCTGATTGTCTCAGCCACTTTCCCTTGTTGTTCTTGTTAAAGGCAGATCTCAATAAGTAGTTCACTAACTCAGCCATTTGAGAATCATCATTAATTTAATATCCTTCCTCATTTATTAATGGGCTTACTTTGTCTTGACTCTCCAGTATTTCCTTTTCCCCTTGATATATTTGTAAAAGCCCTTCCTATTCCCCTTAGCCGCATGGCTACCACTAATGTTTGCTTTTCCTGCTGTCTTTAACATTTCTCTTCAACCTTAAATGACTTGGACTCTTCCTGCTTCTCGCAGCTTCTATGCAGGGTTTTCCTTCTCCACACCAGAGCTGTCCTGCTGTGGGGCAGCTCCCAGGGAAGCAGAGGACCCTTGCCAGCAGCATACTCTTCTCTCAACTCCTGGCTGGAGCCTAGAGAATTCCAGGATTTGTTCTTGGCCTAATAGGAGGTCCTGATGGTGACAGCAGCTCAGGGTATCTGCTCATTGCAGTGTGAGCTCTTCCCAGAGAGACCATCTGAACTGGAAAAGGGCAGGCATGGCTGAACCCCTCCCCAGACACCCATTACCTCTCACTGCTCTGGCCCACACTGCAATCTGTGCAGTTTAGCCAGACCCTGGGGTGAGTGACTGCCCAACTCCCATTTGACCAATCGCATAGTGTAAGCCCAACTTTGGTTTGTGCAGCATTGCTGTAGGTCTGGATGGCTCTTGACATGGTGCTTGTAGCAAGTACTCATTCATCTTCATGGGCTGTGTTCACCAGGTCCTGGCCACGCACTGGCCTGCGTGGACAGTGGCCAAGTCCAGTCCCCATCATGCTGCCGCTTTCTCACTCCTTGCCTCAGTGGCTGATAGAGGTTGGAGGATACAGGATCCAGTGCTGCTGGATCATCCTGAAGATGAAGGCATTTGGTCATTCAAGCCCTGGGGAAGGGAAAGGTTTGGGAGCAAAGGGAGCAGGCAGAAAGCTCCAGGCAGGGCTGGGAGGGGGTGGGAGCCCAGAGCACATCCTAAGAGGAGGGTCGGCTCTGCTGTGCTGTTGCCAGGGTGATGGGAAGCAGAGGGTTGAGGATGTGTCTGTTTACATAAGAATTGTTGATTAATGAACATACAGGCGAGATAATGAACGAAGGGCCTGGAGGTGCCTGGGTTATCTCTCCATCGAAAGGCAGGCAGTGTAGTGGTTTGGCTGTAGAACCTTCTTAGTGCACCTAACTCTGCACCCCAGCCTGCGTGTCCTGACAAAGCCAGGTCCAAGACAGCATGCAGCAGTGTGGGGACCTGAATTCGTGGGAGAAGAGAGCCCCCATGTGATGGAGTTCACCTACCCGTGTCCCTTCGGAAATACACCAAGGTGTACAGACAATGTCAGCAGTGGGACGCTCCTGCTGGCAGCTGCTGAGAGAACCAATGCATCCCAAGGCCACGTGGGATCTCATAGGCAGAGGTAACCACGGCACAAACCTGGCAGCAGAAAGCCCACGGCCAAGGAGCAGCTCCCAAGTCTGAGTGGAGGATGAGGACTTGGGACAGACTTGGGATACATGAAGGTGGCACAGCAAGGGAATATGTGGCAGGAGCACAAGGAGGGCAACATATTGGGCACCAGAGGTGGCACTTTCTATGCATTGCCAGTCCCCAAATTTCTATTCCAACTCACATTCCCAGCTGACAGTGCCTCATATTTCTGTGGAAAGCCCTTGCCCTCTCAGAGTTGAAATTCCTCTTCACAGCAGAAAATATAGTGTGTGTTCCCAAGTAAGGACCAAGGGCTGGAGCAGGAGAGGGGTAGGAGGAGTGAGAAGACAGTGGAGAGAGGCTAGGAGCAGGGATGCTGTGCTGGGGAAGCAGGACGGGGTGATGGAAAAGGATGCAGTAGGCAGTGGACGAGGCAGGGTGAGCTGCAGAGAGGAAGGGGAAGGGCTGGTGGGACAGCCCAAGCAGTGGATGCTGGGGCACAGCCACACATGGGAGGTACAGCCCCAAACAGGAAGTGGGAGCCTGTTGCCCGGCCCCAGGTGCAACACTGGAGTGGTTTCCATGGCACTTCCCAGCTGATGCCCTGTCTGCTCTGAAGGCTATGATTAAGTGGAGACACACCCACAATTATTACAGGGATGTTGCTGGCAGGGACATCAGCTCTGCAGGAGTGCTCAGGGCCATGCCAGGCTGCACCTGCCTGTGTGCAGCTTGCCAAGGGGCATGTGACCTGCTGTTAGGCTGCCTGCCCCAGGCAGGGCAGGCATCTGTGTCCCCATGGCCCTGGGTAGGGCAAAGATCCGTGTCCCCACGTCCCCGCGAAGAGCAGAGATCAGTACTCCCATGTCCACAGGCAGGGCAAAGATCAGTGTCCCCACGTCTCCAAGAAGGACAAGGATCTGTGTCCCTATGTCCCCAGGCAGAACAGGGATCAGCGTCCTCATGTCCCAAGATTGGGCAAGGATCTGTGTATCTATGTCCCCAGGAAGGACAGGGTTCAGTGCTCCCATGTCCCCAGGCAGGGCAGAGATCTATGCCCCCATGTCCGCAGGAAGGAAAAGGATCAGTGGCCCTGTGGCCTCAGGCAAGGCAGAGATCAGAGTGTCCCCATGTTCCCAGGCCATGCAGAGCCCTGTGACAGGGCAAGGAAGAGACAGGAGTATGTCTTCTCTTGGGGACTCCTCCTTGCTTGATCCCCACAGCCCTCCATGTCCCTCATCTTAATAGCCACATGCCCCATCATCGTGAGGTGACCCCTCTGGGTGACAGCCAGGTAGGGGGCAGGTCCCTGAGGAGGGAGCGCACTGGTGTGGCCACCCACACAACTGAAGTGGAGGAAATGCTGTAAATACTGTACATTTGAACATGTCTAGAAATAATGACTTTTAAAAAGTATCATTTGGCAAACTCATTAAGGCTCCTGCCCACAGCCCTGCCAGCCACCAAGGAAGTGAGTTGTGAGTCTCCTGGCAGACCTGGAAGCCCATTTGATCTTTACGAGTGCTCCTGAATATTTAACCCCCACAGCTCCCCCGAGGGCAGAAGGGCACACAGGGAATCCCAGAAAAGGGGGCACAAGGAACGTGCCAGTGGTGGAGGCTCCTTCTCCTCACCTTCCCCTCCAGAAGATGATGTTTCTCTGAACACGGACAGTCATGCTGGGCTGGCAGGATTGGTGCTGAGCTCCTTGACTCAGAACCATGCCTTCATGGGGCAAGCTTACTCCCAAGCCTGGGTGACACTTTGGTTTGGGGTGAGATAACCCTCCCAAGCCCGTTCAGGTCCTGTTTTGGCAGCACATGGATGGGAGCAGGAACAGGAATGCTGCTCCATCCTACATGCGCGGGGAGCCAGGGCTCTGACAAGACCATTCCTGGGGACAGGGTGGGAGTAGTTGGGTCCCGGGGGGAAACAAGGGCACCTGTGGCACTGCCACTCATCCAGGCATTGCTGTACTGGGTCACCTGGTGAGCATGGTAGTGTTAGGTGGAGAGTTGGACCTGATCGCAGAGGTCTTTTCCGATCATAATCGTTCTATGATTCTTTCTCTCATTCCCGGCTCCAGACAAACCAGGAGAGCAGAGCCGGGGTTTAGTGCTGCCCATGTTGCCGCGTCCCGTGGTACCCCGTGGTGCTCTATCCCATGGCAACCTACACTGCCCCATGTGGTGCCTCACACCCTAGAACACCCCACGGTGCTGCACCACACTCTCGTGCCATACCATGCCCGGTTGCCGGTTTGCCTGCGGCACTGCGCCCAGCTGCAACATCTGCCTGCAGCAAGGCTCAGCCACCCGCGTCCACCCCGAGGGCTGGTCCCCAGCAACGCACTGGCCCATCGTGAGGTTAATTCTCAACAAGGGGCTGTAATTACCTTCCAGCTCCCCCTTCATAAATATGTAGAACTAAAAGCAGCTCTCTCTGCCGAGCCCACCAACACTCGGCGATGACCTTTCGGAAACAATATGTGCTGCAAGGCACATTCACGCGCCAGGCAAGCGTTGCCATGGCAAAGCGGGAGCGCAGCAAACACACCGCAATTACGGGGGGAAGAGCTCCCCGACAGCACCGCGACGCTCACTGCGGAGCCTTTATTGATACGGCCCTTTTGCGCAGTGTAAATGTCGCCGGGGTTTTACCTGCCTCGCCTTGCTCGCCGGGTACCATCAGTCACGGGTCTGGAAGAGGTGGGAGGTGGATGCTGAGCTAGGTGGTGCCCGCAGATGACGGAGGACAGCATCCTCGTCCTGCCCTGACAGCCTCTCTCCTGCATCACTCGGCTCCATCTCCACCCTGCCCACCCCGTGGCCCCCAGTCACCTCCAGGAGCTGATCTCTATCCTTAGCTTCAGCTCAGGGTAGTTATCATTCAAGGTCCCTTCTCTCTACTGGGCACGGGGATGGTTGCTTTCTCCATACAGTGTGGCTCAGCTGCAGATATGCGAAGCATACATACCCTCATTCCCATATATAAACCCTCAACGCCTCCTTCCCACCCCTTCTTCCCTCTTCTCCATCCATCCCAGGGGACATCCAGCATGCCATCATGCTCAGGTGCCAGCACAGAGGTCCCACAAGCCCCCATCCCCTGCCTGCCACCTTCTCGGGTGCCGGGGGCCTTCACAGGCACAACAGTGGGCGCAGGGTCCCTCCTCATGGAAAGTGAGCAGGTGGCTGCCACCACAGCGCAGCACAAAATCAATCGACCGCACTCGCTCCCAGAGACAGATTTATACAGAGAACAAAAGGTCTAAAAATGTGCCAGCGCTCCCAGCCTGATGGGAAAGCTCTTCATGCACAGCCAGAGGAGATGCTTTCTGGGCCTCCAGAGCTGGCTCAGAGGTGCATGTCACAGCGTGCTGCCCTTCTCCTGCCTCCTCCGGCACCCCTTTTAATCAGCCTGGCTTTTTGCCCTGCATACTCTCCTGCTCAGAATGGCATCTCCCCAGGACACCTTTGGGGCTGCTCCCATGGGTGCTTCAGGTCCCCCTGACATGCTGATATTATCCCCCTGCCAGGGCTGGGGTCTGGCAACAGCTGACCAAGCTGATCCGGAGAGGAGGATTTCAAGCTTCCCTACCCCAGCAATTCTGCTGCAGGGCTGTGATGGTCCCTAAGCCCCACTCCCACCACCACCAATGTGCAGGCAATTTCCTTTTCTCACCAAATCCTGCTGCTGCAGCCCTGGGCTGAAGGCAGGCAGAGTCGATACTGCATAACACCAGGCAGGGTTGAGCAGCTGATGATTTGTGGAGGCACACCAACCCCAGCTGCACCCTTCCCTGTGTCCAGCTCTCCACCCTCACAGAGATGGGACAGCACTGAGGCCATTGCCACCTCATCTATGATGTATCCAGAGCCAGAGCCAGGAACCACTGCTGCCATGCCCTGTGCCATGCTGCTGCTCAGCTCCATGTCCTTGGAACACCAGCCAGCATCTTGCCTTGGGCAAAACAATTCCAACACAGCTGTGTCCCCAACATTACATTTGACACATGACTGGAAGGACCTTTTCAGATGCTTTTCATTCATCCCATAACATCTCTGCTGATCCAGGTGCTCATGGGCCTCTTCACAAAGCATCACTGCTGCTCTTTTAGAAGAAGCCAAAGATGAGTGTGTTAGGCTAGTGCTGCCTATACAGGGGTACAGGGTCCTGAGGGATCCCTACTTACTACCTGCACAGGGTGCCCATAACCAGAGGCATCAGAGCACGTGTAGGCATCACTGCAGGTCTAGGTGCATCGGTGTGTGGATGTCCTTGTGTGGGCACTTCATGGGGGTGAGGGGAAGTGACATTGAGTGTGGCTGCATGTGCCAACCGTGCCACCACGAGTGTGGCACAAGGCGAATGCCACCCCGTGTGTGTGTTTATGTGTGCTGCGGGATTACTGAGCGCTCCCATTAGCTATTTATTTAACCTTGTTTTGGAGGAGGGTAAATTCCCTTTGCAGTGATGCGAAGCTTTATTGCTGCCAACCCATAAATCAGGGAGTTGCACTCCTCTCAGATGCCAGAGGACTGCAATTAGCAGCTCTCCCGCTCTGTGCCTGACCCTGCACAGGATGTCCTCCCCACCCCCAGAGTAGAATCGGGGTTGACAGGAGCTTCCTGCATGCCAGAGCAGGCTGGAAAGAGAGATACTGCGAGAGTTCTCCCAAAACCTAGAAGCTTGAGCTGGAGGGGTGAGGCTGGCAAGACCCACTTCTTGCAGCATGTCAGAGAAGAAGCCATGACCACCCATGGGATATGGGGTGGTCACAGGGCAGCCTCAAGTGCTTCCTCTGCCCTGCACCAGCGCTGCCCTCAAGTACAGCCAATGCATCCCACATGAAAGGAGAGGGGGGAGGAGGGAGGGCTCCATTTGTGTTTTCTGACCTGCAGCAAGAGCAGGGGAGATTTTCCCCCACTGTGAAGAGCATCACTGAGGGTCCCAGAGCAGAGGCAACTAGTTGTCATGTTTTCAGCATCAGACCCCCAGAAAAGGTGAGGATCTCCATGACAATCAAGCCCCTAGCAGGCAGGCAAGGAGACAGACCCCGTTTGGAACGTGCATGTGCCAAATCCAACTTCCCAGCAAGTCCAATTTTTCTTCTTGCTGAAGAGTGAGACAGTGTTTCAGCAGAAACGGTCCTGTCAAGAAAGTTGGAGCTAAAGGGGAGCTTGGGGTCTTGTCTGGACAGCCCCAAAGGCACCTGCACTAAAGCAGAGCCAAATCCTCAACAAGATGGAGCACCCTCTCCTCACCACATTGGTGTGTGCTTGGTGGCTCTTCAAGGACCATCAGGCTTTGCAGAGAGCTGAGGCTCTCATGGAGAGCATCCAGGTTCAGTAAAATCCCTCCTGCGCCTCAGGGAGAAGGAAGGTGGAGGATTTCTCACAGTGAGGACACAGCTGCCAGTAAGGCTGCCTAGCTTGGTGTTGTGTGTAAGGCATATTCAGGGTCTGCTGTGTGGCCCCTGCATGGCCCCATGGACTGTGCACCCATCACACATCAGACATCACCCCCATGCTCAGGAATGGGTGGCAGTGCCAGGAGCACACCAGGGAGCAAACCTCCTCTTTGTGACACCCCAGGGACAAGGATGGACACTACTGCATGGCACAGCTAACATCAAATAAGCCACGACCAGGGCAGGGAGCAGCACATAGTGGGCAGGGAGCAATACTTTGTTCCCCGCCCAGGGCTGACCCCATGCTGCCTTCAGAGGGAGCAGGGGGTGGCTCTATTTCCAGCTCAACAACCCACAGCGAGCTCCTATTTTCCACTTTGTTAGCCTTGATACCCAAGCACCATCTGGGCAGACAGAGCAGGGCACTGCTTTCCCAGCCAGCCAGCACATAGCTGAGCCTTTCCCAGCTCACTGCAGAGCACTGGGCCAATCGCCATCACCACAGGACAAGGGCAGGACGGGACCATGGCATGGTGAGCCCTGAGAAGCAGCAGGGATGCTTGTCTGTGGATATGGTCACATCCATCCAGTCATCACTCCAAGGATGGAAGAAACCTCTGGGTTGCACCATGGCATCCTTTTCACCCCATGCCAGGAGGCTGAGCAGCATGAGAGGCAAGGAGGAAGGCCAGTGGGCTCAGTGGGAGGTAGCATGGCTTCTCCTGGCCATGAGCGCTTCCTGGCCACAGGGGTGAGTGCAACAGGACTGAGCTCAGCGCCCACAAAGAGCTGAGCAGAGAGGGGAGCGAGCTGTGGGGGCCAGTGATCATGTCTGACTTCAAAGGGGAGCATGGTGTAAATATTTCACCAGGCCCTGCACAGAGCAAAGAGGCAGCAGCAATTATACCTGGGCACGTCCATCCATAGCAAGCAGGGGAGGTAGATCAAAGCTGTGTGGAGGAAACCCAGACAGGAGCTCACCTGAGCAGTGTACCTAGCTGCCATCCCCAGGGAAAGCTGCACTGTCTGCACAGCCTGTGCCTTCCTTCAGCCCACCTATCCCAGGGCTGGCACTGTCTGCCTGCACCTGAGGATACTGAGGAACTGCAGCACATGTCCACAGCCCCACAGGGAGCTACTGCCCAGGCAAGCACTCGTGGGTGGACATGGGGCTTCCTGCTTGAAGCTGTCCCCTTGTAGCATGCTGGTCCTCCCCAGGATGACTGGGCAAAAGGCTTGTCTACACCTCCCATCCTGCACTGCTTTGCCCCCATACAGCCATCACCACAGCCCAGAGAGGTGGCAGGTCCCATGGGCACGGACAGAGTCCTTGCAGTGTGCACTGACCCCAAACCCTGTAAAGGGGCTACTGTGGCCCACAGGATAGCACAGGGCACTGCAGAGCTGGGAGCTGCTGCACTGGGAGAGGCAGTGCTGCCACCTGTGCTGCTGTTTCTGCCCCCAAATTCAATGGAATAATTCATTTGTTTTGGCTTCAATAAAGGAGTTTGCTGGAAGTCCCATGAAGCATGTCCTGGCCCTGCTGCTGCTCTGCTTCCTGACACAGCTGGCATGGACAGGAGTGCTGTCACCAGCAGATGGTCTCTTGGCCTCAGGACGCTAAGGGACTGTCCTTAGGAGGGCCGTGGGGCTCAGTGCAGATGTGGGGCTGCTCCCCAGCACCCTGTCCCCAGGCCAGCCCACAGTAGAGGGACAAGGGGGAAGCACCTTGTGTGCCAGCAGCTTGCTCTGCTCATCCCCGAGACCACAGGGGGCTGGGATGTGGCATCAACTGCCCAGTGCTTACCTTTTGGTACTCCCACTACCAAGACAAAGCTCTTGCTCGCTCACTTCACCTCCTGGCCAGGAGAAGAGGGGCCAGGGAGCTGTCAGCAGTGCTCCAAGCCACAATGAGTCACACGGGCACCTGACATGTGCCGTGGTCCCATCATGTGCAGAGGTGTGTGTGCAGAAGGGCTGGGTGTGCAGTGAAGTGTGCGTGCTATGGGGCTGTGTGTGTGGCTTGGGGTATGTGTCAGCACTGGGGCAGAAAGCAGCACAAGGGGACAGCAGACCCCTACAGGCAGAGAGAGCAGTGCTAGGGACTTTGCTTCCTGGGGCCTCCCTTGCACCCATGGCTGGCTTACAGCAGTGCCCAGTAGCCAACTGCAACCCCTAGGCTACAGCCCTTTTGGGTTTCAGCTCACTTGAAAGCTCTCTTTTAAAATATGCTCCAGCTCTAGCAGTGCTGCGGAGATGGTGAGTGCAGAGCTGTGCTCCCCTCTGGAGCCCAAAACCCCTCCTGAAGCATACACATTCCACAGCACCCATGCCATGGGGAGGTTCTGTGCAGCAGGGACCACAAGCAAGCGCTGGAGGAAGGTAGAATTCTGCAATGCGCCAAGGTCCGAGGATAAAGGCTCTCTCCACACCCCAGGGAATTGGTATGCGTGCCCACCCCAGCATAGTGGGTGCATGAGGGGGTGCTCCCAGCACCCTGCTCTACAACACAGGTTGGTGATAATCCCTCTGGAGAGTTACAGACCTGAAGCTGGAGGCAGGTTTCTCATCACCAGCCTGGCAGCACATGCCGTGTTGAGTGATAGGGTCCCGCACCCTTCCCCCTCACCCCGAACAGGTTTCACTTGCCAGCACAGCTGCCGCATCCAGATGTTGCCCGTATTGAGGGAGGCAGGCTGCTCAGCCCACAGCTGCTCCCTGCTTTGCTTGCAATTGCTTTGGAAATATTGTGTGTGCTCAGCTCTTTAGCACTAATCTCCACCCTGCAGCCGGGGCTGGGGGAGCTGCCCGCACTAGCCCTGGCGGTGGGTAAGCCGGAGAAGGGGAGGGGGCTCCATTGGCAGCCCCCGTGCAGGGCGTGGCCAGGGTGGCCGTGGTGCTGGGGCAGGGTGGGGGTGGGCTGGGTACTACCCCAGCGATTCCTTCCTGCTTGATTGGGGCCATTAATCCTGTGCTCTCCACCAACCTGACAGAGTCTGTAAGTGTCAGCGTGTGAGCGATCCGCTAGCTCGGCACCATCCATCAGGCCCCTGGCAAACGCCATGCGACACCCCCTCCCTGATTTATCTAAGGCCAATGGAGTCATGAAAAACAGCTGGTAAATCCTTCCCCATCAGCCGGCTGATTATTAATGCAGCCAAGTGTGGAGACAGCGAGCGATTTGGAGGCACGAGCCTGGATGGTGGTGGTGAAAGGCAGCATATGGCACAGCCTGGCTGCCCCCGTGGCGAGGTCCCTTCCCGCAGGATGCTGCCTACTCCCTGCCGTCGTAGGAGCAGAGCCTTGTCTGCCCCTCGCACATGCTGGCAGCCGTGCAATGGCTGCAGAAGTGCCCTATGCTCCTCCTTGCACAGACGGCTCTGGCTCGGGTGTGCAGGAAAGCCTCTGCTCTGGGATGCCCAGGTTGGAGGGGACTCAGCACCCCCAGGAAGAGTAAGTTGTGCTGCTTCTGCGGGGTAAAATGGCCCCTGGACAGGGCCAGCTGGCACAGAGGGGCTTCTCCAGACTGAGGGCAGGCACACAATGTGGATCTGTTGCTGAGACAGGAGGTTGCCCAATGGAAGGAGAGAGAAGCCAGCATCAGGGGGCAACTTTCTAGCAGGACCTGTTGTGACAGGAAAAGAGGTGATGGTTTTGAACTAAAAAAGGGAGATTCAGACTAGATAGAAGGAAGCAATGTTTTACACTGAGGATGGTAAGACACTGGTTCAGGTTACTCGGATAGGTGGTAGATGTCCCATCCCTGAAATCATTCCAGGTCAGGTTGTTCGGGGCTGTTAAGCAACCTGCTGTAGCTGAAGATGCCCCACTGACTGCCGTGGGAGTTGGACTAGAGGACCTTTGAAGGTACCTTCCAACCCAAACCATTCTATGATACCCTATGATGATCAGCACTATGGGCAGCCATGGAATGGATCCCACTGCTGAGCAAAGGTGCAAAGCCCCAGCCTTGGCCCATTGACACTGACTGCAGAGCCTGAGCTGAGACATGGGGACATGCAAAGCCTCTGTGCATGGCTTCAGGATGCTCTGGTTTCTGCCAGTCCATGCAGCCCATAGAGAAAGCCCAGCCTGGCAACACCTGAACCTGGTGGGCACCAACACAGTGGCCACCCCAAGATGAAGCACCCACATGCATCTCTGCCTGCACCCCTCACAGGGCTGTTTCCTCATGCATATCCAACCCTCCTCCCCCAGCACTGCAAAAAAGCATCTGCCAGAGCCAGACAAGCCACTCATCACCTTCTACAGTCCCAGTCCCCACCAGCACCCCACACACTGGGACTCAGCATGCTTCCCTTGCCCTGCGAGGCTGCCGTGCCCTCTGCATTGACGTAATGGCTTGTGGAAAGAAAAGAAATAAATAAATAGTGTGAGTGGGCTGGAAGGAAGCTGGAAGCAGCATTTTTGTGATTGTGTGCCGAGCAGGTGCAGCTGACAATTAGCTGTCTCTTCCCAGCCTCTTCATTTAGTTCCTCAAGGTTATTTTGAAAATTGAATATTCAATTAAGGAAAGAGTGGCTTTGCAGGGCTCTCCGTGCTCCCTTCCACAGGGTGGAGGCACCCTCGAGGACAGCTCGGAGGGGGAATGAAGGAGGAAGAAGCACATCCTCATCCTCCTCCTCCTTCTCCTTCTCCTCAGGGTCTCCTCCCCTTAGCCCCCCTCCACAAGCACGTTTAGAGCACTCCAAGCCCCAGATTTGCACTGAGAAGATGTAGCAGCAGAAGTCGTGGTAGTGGAAAGTAGGTGACGTTGAGTCATGTTTAAGTCTGCTGTGGAAGACATGTGCTCCCTTCACCAGTGAGCCTCCCCTTTGGAACCCAACCTGCAAAGACCCCTGAGCCCCAGCCCCCTGCCAGCAACACCCCAATCCCCCAAAGCCATGGGCCTGCTTGTGAGGGAAGGGGTACAGCTCCTCCCCTCTCTCCAACAAATCCTCTCTCCCACCCTCCTTTGTCTGTTTTATTTTCTTTTCTGCCACTTAAAATATCATGGAATGATGAGCCTGGATTGCTTGGAAACACTGGTGCTGCTTCACTGGGTCTTGTTCCCTGGCTTCTTGCCAGTGCCCAGAATGATGCTCTCCTCCACCAGCAAACACCATCCTAGCCAATATGCTCACGTGGAGTCACCCAGCAGCACCCTCATAATCCACTGATGGAGCAGAAGGTCCCTTTTCTGCAGCTCTCCTTCCCAGGACTGCTACTCCTGAGCCCATTCCAGACTCTGCTCTCCCAAATAAACCTTTGAATGAAACCTTGTGCCCCACTGGGTTCTGCAACTCAGAGCCAAGAAATAACCAAACCTGAATCCTTGCTCCATGCCATAAGCGTGTCACCACCAGAGTGTGCTCACCATGTGGGATAAAGACTTGGCTTTCACTCCAAATGTGTCTGGCCACCACGATGGGGACAAGCATCCTTGGCTGGGGACAGCTCAGGAGTTGTCCTCCCACCATTGGATCTGAGAGTACTGACCTGACCCCACACCATTCCTGGCTTCCTTTATTTTAAATGAAGAGCCCTGTACTGCCAACAAACCATCAGTGTCATGCTTGGACAGGTGGTCCCTCCTTTTGGTCCTCTTCACTGCTGGACTCAGGAAATCTTCCTCAAAGCTCAACTGGAGAGGGGACAGGAGAGCTCTTCCCCAGACTAAGGTAAGCCAGGGGAGAAATTGAGTCATGGAGAGAAGTTTCATCCTACAGGCAGCAAACAGGCAGTGTGTCCCAAAGGGAAGTGGCCACAGCAGATTGCCAAGGTGGCCAGAGCAGATTGCAGCAGCGTGGGAACACCTTTCTGTGGTGATGGACGAGCACTGGCTCAGGCCTCTGCTTCCTCAGCTCTTCGTGGAGAAGGGATGATGGGAGAGGGCTGAGAGATTTATAATGAAATATCACTTGGTGTGTGCTGGTTGGGTCCCAGAACTGCTGTGTGGACCCTTTGCAAGCAGGAAAGCTTCTCAGCAAGGACAGGAGTCCCAGTCCTCTCTTTGATGACCTGCAGGTGCTTTCCTGCAAGATGCCCTCTAGCAAAGTCCCCACAGCTATATGACACCTGGCCCTGGGGACAGTGGATAGCCCCATCCTGAAAGTTGTATCCCTTCTGCGAGCCAAGCTGAGCTCTCTACAGGAGTGTGGTGATGCTCCCTCCCCACTCCCTCTCCCTCTTCCCCCCAGTGCAGCTTTCTCTGAGGCTCTCCACTCATGCCAGCTAAGAGTGCTCACTTGGAAAGGAAGATTTTGTCCGGGAGACACAGCTGCCATTCCTGTTCTCTGCCTACCCCTTTTCCCACCCCAAATGATACAGGGTCATAGATTCAGGAAGGGACATTTGAGGTCACCAAAGGGTGTATTGCCTGGATTAGGGATGACGTGTGCTGCACGGATGCTTTGGGCTGTGCCAGGTCAATCTACCAGCTCAGGGTTCATCCTGAAGATCCTCTCCTCTGTCTCTTGTCCCCCCCATCCTTTTTCTCATTCCCAAAGCCTTACTTACATCTTCCTTATTATCCTCCTCCCCGCGCTATCTGGGTCACCCTCCCCTGCTATTACCACAGATAATTATGAGCTGAGAGGAGGCCACAGGCAACAATCTGGCAGCCAGCACCTGCGCAGCCACCCCAGCACCTGCAAAAGCTCTGCCTCTGTGGACATCTTCCTGCCTCGCTCACCCCCTCGTCCTCCTCCTCAGGTCCCTCAAGCTGATAGTGTTCCTCTGTTCTTGGGAAAGGCAGGAAAGCTGACAGGGCTGCAGACAGAGGAAGCCTGAATCACCAGGCAGAATCACCCCAAAAGGGGCTTGAGTCACCATGCTCATGCTGCCCCATGCAGTCAGGGATAGTTCAAAAGAGAGAAAAAGCCTTGCTTTGGGGAATGGCACTTGCTGCAAAGCTCCTGTTTGAGAGGAGAAATAGCTGTGCCCAAAGGCAGGAGGGTTCTCAGCCCAGTGCTGCCTGCATCAGTCTCCAGGGGTCCTGCTCACAGGCACAAACAGATTCAAGCCTCACCCAGAAAAAAAATTAAATGGCACCATCTGGCACTCAGCAAGCTCTTCCCCCTCCCGTCAGTGGGGAGAGGGTAATCTGGGACGGCAACCAGGCCACACAGCAGGAGTGGGTCACCAGCCTTATGTGCGGTGGTGGCCAAGCATCCCCCTGCCTGCAGGCTGGCTGGGCAGAGGGGAAAGACCCTCACCACAGCCAAGCTAGGATCTGGGGTCCACAAAGGCTGACATGGTCCCTCAGGTCCCAGAACACCCTGAGTGGCAGACCTGGACATGGCTTCTCCCCACAGAGACAGGGCCAAGCTTTTTTTATACATAATTATATCTCCAAAACTGGCCCAACCTCCTCCCAGAGCTGATTTTAGCTCCACTAAACCCATGTGCAAATTCAAACTGTCTGGGCTGCCTGGGGACCCCATCCCACTCCTCTCTTCTGTCCAGTTGGGATGCCCAAATCCTGGACAAGGCAGGAGATGGAACAACCCACATACTGCCATCTCTGAGCAGGGAATGGGGTGAGATGCTGGGGTTTTGGTCCCTCTTCTAAAGCTTGAGTAGAAATTAAGTTAAATAGAAGATGAGAGGAAAAGCATTGAACCCCAGCGGGACCCCAAGTCTTTCCCCCCATCAGGGAATAGTGGGTCTTGTGAGGTGGGGCTCCCAGTGCCCCTTTGCCTGGCTGTGCTGTGCCTCAGCTGCCCACTCTGCCCCAGAGCTTCCTGCATTTTCCCCTGCCTGCATTTCCCTGGAGAAGCTGTGGGGAGGAGGTGTCTGCTCCCAGCGATAGCATCAAGGTTGCTGCGGTTCCAGCCTCCGCAGGAATGCAAAACCATCAATTAGGAAATAAGTGCCTCGCCTGTCCTGGCTAATCCCTCCTCTCCGGGCTGTTATTTATTATTTACGGTGAAGGCGCCCCGGGATGCACTGTCGGAGGGATGCCTGACAGACTCAATCTGTACGGTACAATTACATCCTCCTCACCAGCTGGGGAAGCCCTTTCTCCGCTCCCACTATCTTGCTCTATTCCACATCTCCCACAGGACCACAGCGAGGGGTACCAGACGCTATCTGCCCAACTGCTGATGACTGACCCCACCATTCCTGTGTGGGAAGCCCCAAGGACACCCCTTTTGCTCCATACTGAGGATGTCTCACCAAGCACAGCAGACCTGAGGTCATACCAGCCCCTTAGGTGCTGGGCATCGGCAGCACACCCACCCTCCTCCCTTTGCTCCCCATCCTGTGCATAGTGCTTTGCCGTGGGCAGAGCAGCACCCCAGAGTGAGCCACGGGATGAAGTTACCCCACTCATCGCCCTCTCGGATGAGCATGGGCAGCAGCCAGCCTGGAGGGGGGCCCAGGCAAGCCGCTGCAGAAGCATTAGTTGAGCTGGGATTAACATTCACCAGCGAAAAAATAACTCCATCCAAGCTGTGTCTGTTCTGGAGGCCTCGTGTGCAGCACGAATCGAAGCACAGGCTCCCCTGGGAGCCCCAGGGATGTGTGTGCTGCAGCCGCGTCAGCTCTTTGCAAGGGCTGCTAATGTCTTGGCTAACAAGCTCCCAGCTGAATGTGTTCTACGCACACCTGAGGATGGAGTCAGTCGCTTTTGCCTCCTCCCTGCCCTTCTCCCATTTGCTGTACTCTGCCTGTCTCCTGGCAGTGCTATCACTCCCTCCAGCCACCCCATGTGGGGACCAGTGCTGGGGTGTGTGGGCATCACTTGGGGATGATCCAAGCATGATGAGGATGTGTGCTGAGGGCTCAGAGGCTGGGCAGGCATCCTGGGGCATTGCACTGGCACTCAGACATGTGTGGCAACCTATTTTGAGGTTAGGAGGTTTTCAGGTTGGGCTATGTGGGTCTTAGGGACTGCGGGGTGCATACAGGTACTTGGAGTATTCTGGGAAGCTGCAGCAGAGCTTGGGGGCTCACTGCTGTGCTGTGTGATAAATCTCCTGTCACAGACCCCCACAGATGAGGGCACAGTGTGCCTTCCAAGCTGGGCTGCAAGGACAGATCTGGTGTAGGTGTCATCCACAGTGGGCACTCAGGGGTGTCTCCAACCTGTTCCTATGCTATGCACTGGTGTTCTGTTGCAAGGTGGTGTGTAGGATCCACTGGGTGCTCTGTGCATACATGTGAGCAGGTGTGTCTTCCCAACCCATGTGTGTAGTTGCTGCTTTTCCTTTAGGAGACACCCTGGGCAGCTGCTGACATCCCACAGCTGGGCAAATCTTCAGGGTACCAGCTGCCTGCAGCAGCCCTGGTCCCCAGAGGGGTTGTGGGGTGTCTGTTGGAGATGTGTATGGGTGTCTGGCATATTATTTGCTTTCTGGAGCTGCTAAGCTCCTGATCACCAGCTTTTTTGCACAGCCAGCATTATCCATCAGTGGATTGAGGCTCCAGGAGAAGGCAGTGCCCTGCAGCACAGGTCATCTACATGGGCAGCTCCAGCTGCAGTGGGCACTGCAGGCCAGCACGTTAATAACAGCTTGGGGACAAGAGGGATAAAAATAACCCCTGGTACTGCCTCCCACACTCCAGTCTGTGGGGAAGTGGTGACTTGTCACCCCAGCCCAGGTGGTTATTTTTAAGCTGTCACCTCTTTGCCTCTCCCGTGGGTGGCTTTTATAAATAGCCAGTGCCTCTGAGCAGCTCCAGTGACAGGCAGAAGCTTGATGTGCCCATGCCTGGCAGAGCTGGGAAAGATCCTGCCTCATCTGCCCAGCGGCTGCCCAGCCCTTCCTGCTTGCTGCCCTCAGCCTACCTCCTCCTTTGGGCATGGACAGCAGGGGCAGAGCCTCATCCCATCACCATGTCCCTGACAGGGCTCGGGCATAGCTTCCCCCATCCACCTGGGTGCTTCAGACACTGTCTCCTCGACCCAGGGCACCACATCTTCTGGTTCTGCCCCTGCACACTTCTGGCTTCTGCCCCAAAGCCTTCCCCAAATCACATCCCTGTGCTCCAGCTCCTTGCAAGGTCCAGCCTTTGCCATCCTGCCGCTCTTCCGCTTTCCCAGGGCCTGGAGCATCCTCAGCATTTCCTGATCTTTCTCTTTCTCTTGTTCTCCAATTGATTTTTGTGGCCATACCTCCCCAGGAAGCTCTTGCCCAGCAGCATCTCCCTGGCACAGTTTTGTCCGATGCTGACTCTCTGTGGCCGTAAGCGTTGCAGAGTGGTCACCGCGGTGCCATAATTAGCCAGGTACAGCAGGAACACACTTGCAGCCTGACAGCTCTTCTGGAGTCGAATGGGAGCCAATTAATCTAATTAAAGTGGCTGCTGGTTCGTTATCTCTGCACAGTGCACAAGGCTACAAAGGCCTTGCCTCGCCCCCCTGGTGAGTGCATACCTGTGCACAGTGAGAGCCATGGCTCGCTTTCTCCATGGACCTGAGGTGCCCAGGGGGTGAATAAGAGGTCACAAAACCTGGGTGCCTGTGGTGGGGTGACTCTGCCCTGTGCATCAGGCACCCAGAAGTGCCAGCATGTGTCTGGTGTGCTGGTGGTACCCACAAGAATGGGACCTAGGGAGTTGCCACCCAAGGATGCCATGACCATGGGGCTTGCATGCTGTGGGCTTGCAGCGCCAGCCATACCCGCGGCCCCAGGAGCAGTTGGTGGGGCCTGGCCCCATGCCACATCCAGGCAAGGAAGAGCTTTGCTTCCCAGGGCCAGAGCAGGTCTTGCCAGATGACACGGCAGCATCCTGCAAGCTAATTATGAGGCAGGCTGAGGAGGAGGTCTGTCTGCACAGGTGTCTGTCAGCGGGGTTCTGGCACTCACACCGCCTAATTAGACACCCTGCCAACTTTTAATGAGAACAAATGAGAGGCCAGCCAGTGCAGGGTAGGGCCACAGCATCCAGACCCTGTCCTGTGTGCTGGTTCTGGCTTGGTGCTCTCAGAGATCTGGTGGCTGTTCTCATTAAAGCATGGGGCAGGGGGGCACAGCAGCTCAGCCTCCTATGCCAGGGAACCATGGCATCAGGGCAGCCTCCACAGCACCCTGGATTCAGCAAGGCACCAGACACCACCCTATATGCGCCTTCTAGACAGACTTGGACCTATCTGGTCGAGCATTGGAATAGGCTTCCTAGGGAAGTGGTGGAGTCACCATCCCTGTTCAAAAAACATGTAATTGTGGCATTTTGTGACACGGTTTAGTGGGCATGATGGTATTGGATGAACAGTTGAGCTTGATGATCTTGGAGGTCTTTTCCAACGTTAATGATTCTATGATTCTGTGATTCCTATCTTCTTACCCCTTTACCAAGTCCTTTTGGGAGCTGGATCTTTGTGCTTCATCACCCCAAGTGCCTCTGAAACAAAGTCCTGCCCTACCCTGCCATCTCTACATGACCCATCTCACTGCAAAGAGGGGAGCTTGATGCCAGATGGATCTGCCTGCATAGAATGAGCCTCTAGTTATCCTCTCAGCAGGCTGAAAGCTGCTAATGTCCCATGGGTCATCCCACTGCCACCTTCATGCTCTCATCCTGGCAGCACCGATCCAGCTGTACTCAAAAGCACTCACTTAGGTGCTTTAAATTTTTTGTGTAGGCATGGAATGTGGTTGCAGCACGTTCTCCTCAGGATCCCCATGTGCCCCTCCCACATCTTCCAGTAACCTAAAGGCAAACAAACCCATGTCCTGGGTCTTGCAGACAGTGTCTGCAGGAGCATGTCCCTGTTTCCCAAATCCCTGAGCACAGGCACATTCCTTTGTTGGAGTAGGGAGGTAGATGGGCAAGGTGGCCAGGACAAGCTGGAGGCAACACATGTGCTCTGAAAACCTCAGTGAGGGGCTGCAGAAGACCTCCCAATATATGTGCCTCTAGAGAGGGAGCTTTAACCCAACAGCAGGACCTCAAGCAAGTCTGAAGGCTGCAATGGGGCTGAGCAAGCTGGAAATAAGGTCTGGAAGAGCAGGTTGGTGAACGAGGATGGTGCTCCCAGGAGAAAGTGCCAGAGTAAGGGCAGCCCCAGTTATAAACTTCTACAAGTAAATTTGGACGCCAGTGGGCACTGGGACATTGCAGCAGGTATGTGCCTAGCCTGAGAAGCAAAGAAGGGAGCCCAGCCAGGCTGGTGGGTGGTGGACCCCCACGCAGCACACTGGTTCTGCAGAGCCCTATGAATAAATACACCACAGCACACACACTAGGATTCTGGGGGATGGCAACAGCGTGCAGCTCCCAGAGATAACTGGGAGCAACAGGATGAGACTGAGCACAGGGAAATGCCATGTGGGAATTCGGAATTGTCACCTGGCAAAGGAGCGATTGGGAGGAAGGTAGCTCCCCGGGGAGCCAGGCATGCTGCCTGCTCTGCAGGGCACAGGCAGGGTTTGGGGGACCCTGGACCCCCAGGCATGAGGTGTGTGGGGTAACACAACACCTGTGCAGACGGGAGGGGAAAATGTGCTTTGAGAGGACACGCACAGCTCTAAAGCAAGGTCCTGCCCTCCCCTGCCATCTCCCCATGACCCATCTCACTGCAAAGAAACGAACCTGATGCCAGGTGGATCTACTTACTGCACACACATATGTGTGCTCACTCCCTTTTACCCCTGCACTGTTTGCACACCTCTTTGTCCTGACATGCCCCCAGCATACACACACGTCATAACCTCCCATGTGTCTCTTCACCCCTCTTCCTCCACGTGTCTTAGCCCCAGTGCACCTCTGAGAGCACATCTCCCTCCTCCCCATGTGCATCCCCACAGAAATCATCTTCACAGCACCAAGAGCTGGCAGCCCATGTCCCCAGGGTGCTGCATCCCCAGGGCTGGAGAAGGATGGCTAGATCTGTGCCACAACAGCTGTGCCAGACCACCTTCTCCCAGCAGACTGCCATCAAGCTGAAGCTTAGAGAGGTTTAAGGGAAAGACGAGGATGTGCCAGGTCGGAGGCCAAGGCCAGCCCCAACCGCGCTAGGCAGGGGATGCTGAGATTTGCTGGAGTGCTGTGCAATTTCCCTGCAGCTCTGGTCTGTCCTCTCATTTTCACGGCAGGGTCTGAGTGGTTGATGGGCAGGTTGGTACTTCTGGCACAGCCCCCTCCACTCCACCAGCAGTGCTCACCTGCCTCCCAGTCCACCCAGTGTGTGCCTGCTTGTTCACAGGAGGAGGTGTACGTGCAGCAAGGGGCTTTGCTGTGAATTTGCAAACCTTTGGGGTGGACAGGGGCCAAAGAGCACCACCAGTTGTTCCAGCTCCATCCAGACACAGCCCCGCTGCTCCTGCAGCCCTGGCAGTCTGTGCCACAGCCCTGCTGGGCATCCTGCAGCACTAGCCACAGTGGGAAGGGGTGGAGGTGGTTGCTGGAGGAGGGTGGAGGCAGCTGGGGACTGGGGTGCTGCAGTCACGTTGGTCCCCTCCAACCAGTCACAGACTAGACACCAAAGAGCTATGCAAGCTAGTACTGCCAGCAGAGGTGTGGGGCAGGCAGGGGTTCTGCAGCCTCAGCATCCCGTCACCTCCTTTCCAGGGAGGCCAGGCCCTGGCCTGCAGGGATGGTGGAGCAGATGATGCTCTTGGTCTAAGGCAAAAGGCAAAGAAGAGTTGCCATGGAGACCAACTATGTCATTTTAAGGAGGCGCTGAGACATTCCCACCCATCCCTCTCAGATGAACCCCAGCAACAGGAGGTGAGATGAAGAGGGTGTAGGGTGACTGGCATCCCCTTAAATTCCAGGTGGGGTTGGTTGGTTCCCAGCAGTGCCACCCCGTGGGGGAGGCGGCAGCTGCTGCAGGCAGGGCTGCCTGCCCAGGGTGTGCCCAGGGAGCCAGCAACCCTCGGGGACTGCTGAGAGCGACTGGTGGCACTGGAGCAGAGCCACCTGCTGCCAGCCCAGCCTGAGTAGGCAATAGGGAACAGCCTGCAAGTAGCAGAGGTCAATTCAAACCCCTCCAAAATCCCAAATATTCCTGAGATGGCCTCATATGCTGGAGAGGGGCTATGAGTGCTGACCAAAGGGCTGGGGTGAAGTTCAGGGTAAAGGCAGTAATATCCTGGCTTTCTGGGTAATTTAAGCTTTAATTAAAATGAAGCTTTATGTATTAGCAGCCTTCCCTCCCGCCTTCCCTGCAAGCGGCAGGAGTGGGAGCGCTGATGCTTGGCCTCCATCCAGCTCGGGTGCCTCTGCTGGAGTCCCCTCCACATTGCCACAGCCCCACCAGAGGGAGAAATTATCCAAGGGGAAGCAAGGGGGTAGGTGGAGCAGCATCTTCAACAAGAAAAAGCAGCCCCAAATATGGAGACAAATAAAGAGATGCAAAAATGCCCTCCCTGCAATTCCACCTGCCCAGAAGAGCATTCAGGAGTTCTCTTGTCCCATGGGGTAACCCCAGGGCTGGGGCTTGCTACTCCTGGGGGTTTGCTGTAGCTCCCCTTGGTGAACCACCCCCAGGCCCCTTGTGGGATACACCTGCAGCTCTGTCACCCCAAGGCTGAGCAGTTCCAGGATGCTGCCAGCTGTCTCCAGAGCTGCTGTGCTGCTCAGCACTGTCACCGTTCAGATGGGACTGGAAGAAAACCAGCGTAGCTGCACTGGTAAGTCAATGTCCCAGAGGTTCCTGATGCTGAGGCAGCTGCAAGTGCTGTGGGCCAGCATGCCTAGGGCCAGCACCTGCAGCAATGGGGGGGACATGGCAGTGCATGCTGCCTGCAAACTGAAAGTAGAATCGATGTCTTGATGAGGTGTGGGGAGGAAGGAGGGTGGCCAGCTTCAGCACAGCTCAGGGAGAGTTGCTGACACTGTCCTGGGTGTCAGGGTCATGCTGTCAGGACTGAAAGGCATGGTCTTCTGGCAGATACTCTCACAGAGCAAGAGGGCATGGGCCTGGGGCAAGGAGCTGGGCATTTTATGTGGCATGAGGTGCCTATCCCCCGTGTGTGCAGTGAGAGCTGTCTGCTCATGCGGTGCAGGTGAAGACGTGTGGACATGCATAGTGCATGGGAGATGTGTGTGCACCAAGCATGAGATGTGCATGTGTTCCAGTACAGGGCAAGCGGCCTAGGCATGCTGCACATGAAGAGTGAGGTGTGGGTGCAAGATCATGTGTGCAATGTGACACGAGTACACACCTGCAGAAGGGTGTGCACACAGTGAGTTGCAAGCAAGCGCTGCAGCGTGCAGGATGAGGTGAGTGTGCAGTGCACACTCACTGTGGGAGGCATGAGTGGTGCAGTGCAGAGAGGTGTGAGCATACAGATCACTCTTGCTGTGGGGAGGGGTGGGCTGTGCAGTGCACTCTCACTGTGGGAGGGGTGGGCTGTGCAGTGCAGTGAGGGGTGAGCCACACAGTGCATGCTCGCTTTGGGAAGTGTGAGTGATGCAGTGCAGGGAGATGTAAGAGGTGCAGGGAGGTGAGTGCACTCAGTGCACGATCACTATGTGAGGTGTAAGCAGTGCAGTGCAAGGGAGGGGTGAGCGGTGCACTGCCATATGCCATGCAAGATGAGTGGATACATGAACTTGGTGAGAGGAGTGCAGCATGCAGCTGCATGCCTGAGGCACAGGGACAGACTGCAGTAGCCAGGAATGCCATAGAGCAGGATTCAAGCAATAGCACTCCCGGGATCCCTGGTTGGATCCAAATGGGCTCCAGCTGTTCTACACATCTCCAAAACCCTTAGGGAGTTCTTCCCCCAGTGCCACTCGGCTGTGGCAGCACCTGGTTGCCTGAGCCTGGCATGCGCCTGGCCAGGCAGAAGCATCTCCTCCTGCCATGCCTGCCAAGACTCCCACTCCTGAGACTCTATGACAGGAGAAAAGGGAGCAAAAATTCACGTTTTCACATTTAGCTTCCTTTGTACTCAGCTAATTAGCGCCTGAGTCTGGTGATGTCATTAAAGCAGCACTAAGTCTTTATTGGGGTAATTTAATTTTCCCTTTCATATCAGGATGATTTCCTTTGTTGGGGTAGGTGCTGGGAAGGGGGAAGGGCCCATGCAGACAATTGCTATTGTCAGGATAGATAATTCCCCAGTGGATTGACAAGGGGGAGGGGGGTTGGGGGGGGCTGGGAGCTGTCACTCATCTGGGTGGCAGCAGGAGCTAGCCAGCACCTGGGGAGCTGGGTGCTTCAGGGTGCCTCTCCCCGTGCTGGGTGGGCTTCTTAGCCAGCAAGACACCTGCCTTGGTCCCTTTACAATGACTGAAACTGCTGTAGCCTCAGCATTCAGGAGGAGGGTGGGTAAAGTAGGGTGTTTCTCATATAGCTCCCCTGCTTCTCCCACCCCATCACCGCCCCTTGTGCCATAGAGGGGAAGGAAGCAGGGTAAAAGAAGTATTTTGAGACATCCGAGACCCCATGTGCAGTAACCTGCTGGAGAAACATAGGGCTTTGCATGCAGCTGGGACATGAAGGGGAACCAGGGAGCTGCTGGAGACCAGGAAGAGCCCTCATAGGAGTCTCCCACCTTGGGGAATACCAAATGGCATTACTGCACTGATTGGAAATGGGCTCAGGACAGAACCTCTCTCTGCAGCTCCTCTCTGGGCTCTGCATGCAATGTGATGATCCTTTAGCACTCAGTGCCACAGCAAACCGGGTACAAAGAGGGAGTGGCTGGTATGGGACCGACTGTGAGACAGTGCTTGAGGTTACAGAGCAGCAGGATGTTGTTCAGCATTGCACTCCATGAGACACCCTCTGAAACAAGCCTCCAGCTCCTTTCCCAATCCTGTCTGATGCCTCCCCTTAACACTTCAGTGCATGTTGCCCCAGAAGGGATCCCAAATACAGGGTGAGAGGTGAAAAGGGTGTCCCATGGGGTCAGACCCTCTAAAGACTGAGTCTCTTGGTCCCCAGAGAACATTTATGGCAGCAGATACCCATCCCTCCCCTGTCCCGTCATGCTCACCATCCCTCAGCCATCCCAAGCAAGAGAGAAACAGGTAACACATTCCCAAGAAGCAACTGTGAGACAGAGTTATTGACTTGTGCCACTGCTCAAGTCCCAGTGTCCCTGGGAGATTGGGCATGACTACAATAAGGCTCCAAAGGTGTGATGAGTGACAGGGGCTCACCCAGCCTCAGGGAGGCACACCTTGGCCAGGCAGAAATGGTGTCTCTGGTGTCCTGGCCAAGCAAAGCATCTCCAGGGTGGGAGGGGTGGTTGGTGTGAACCCAAAGCCCTAACTCATCAAGTTTAACAATACAGACATTTCCAGAGCATCTCTCCTCCCCTGAATATGGGAAGGTCTGTGTCTCAGAGGAGAGAGCAACTGGAGGGAGCCATTTTCCACCCACTCGTGGGTCCATCTCCAGAACGAAACAGGTGCTTACTGCCCTTCTGGAGCCCACCCTGCAAGTCCCACTTTCCTCAAAGCCCCCCAAGCATGGGTGCAGACCAGAAGGAGGGGGAGACAGGCTGCAGAGGGGAATGTCACACCCGAAATGCAAACACCGGCTTGTTGGTAATTAGAAAATGTTTCAGGAGGGATGATGAGAAGCCAGTGACAGGCGGGCGGGTTTCTATTAAAAGCTGCCACGTGTGATCCTTCCCCAAGCCTGCTGGCCCCTCCTTACCTGGCAGGGGAATTCAGATGCAAGCCTGACATCAGTGTAACGTTCAGGGTGAGCTTTAATTGCAGTTGTGGCAGGAGCAGCGGAGCCAGGGGATGGGCAGCAGGGTGACAGGCAGCAGGGTGACAGGCAGCAGAGTGATGGGTGGCAGGGTGACTAGCACCCTTGCCTCTGCCACAGAGAAGGGAGCTGCCTAGTGCCTTTGGGTGCTCTCCTGCCTGATATCCTCCTCCTCGACCTTCTCACAGAGGGTGTGAGTCACGAGGTGAGCTGAAGTGAGCACTCAGCACCCTGCGTGTCTCCACAAGCAGAGGCACTTGCTGAAATGTTAAGGGCTTGTTTGCATCCAGCGGAAGGGAAGTGGGAGCTGAGCCCCAGCTTGCCAATTGCTCCTTTGTGCCTTCCGGAGCCAAGGGACTAGGGAAGTGCTCATCCACACAGGGAAACATCCTCGAGTGTTTCTTCCACATGCTTAGTCCCTAAAATACCTCTTTTTATCCTCATGTTATTTCTTTTTCTGGCTTAAAGACTTTCCAGAGCATCCCAAGCATTAGAGAAGGAGGACCCCAGGCATTAGAGAAGGTGCACAGTGGCCAGGGAAGTGTTTGCAAGGTGACCCCAGTGCTTATGCACAAAGGTGGTGTGGGTCCTTGTCTTAGGACGTGCAAACCAATCCCAGTGAGAGCCAGGGCACACAGTGCTGGATCAGGAGGAGCTCAAGACAGCAGCATCCAGGCAGAGATGCAGTGGCCTTGGGCTGGTAAGGTGGAGATGGTCACAGAGCAAGGGGCTGAGGGTGGATCTGCTCAGCAATACATCTTGGAAGTGATGGGAGCTGGGAGAGTAACCTAATTCTGGTTTTATAAGATTGGCTTCCCCGATCCCCACTCTGTGAGATGAAAGTGAGTAATTACTGTCTGACTCGGCAGAAAGGGAAAGGAGAAGATCAGCCAGAGGGACCAAGCCTGCCAGCAGTCAAGACCATCTCTTGGTGGGCTGGTGAGCATCTCTTGCCCCTGCTCAGGGTGTGAACAACAGTGCCTATATCCTCTGCCACCACTTCAAGGTGAGGGCTCCCCTTGCTTCCTGATTTCTGCTGGCCTCACTACCATCACACCTCGTTCAAAACCTTTCTGCTGTCCAACAGGTCTATCCAAAGAGTAACCACCCTGGAGCTGGGTATAACACAAAGAGGGGATGAGCAGTACACTTATCTGCCTGTTGGTAGGGTCCTCTTGTGAGTGATTTGTTGGGTGACAGCAGGGATTTGCTTCTAACAAGGTCTTGTTAGGCTGAGTGGGGTTTTGCTTGATCTCCTGCTACTTGGGCTTACTGAAGGAGACGGATATTTCTCAGCTGAGCTCAAGACCTTCTAGGAGTCATATGGGTTTCTCCTTAGAGCATCCTTTGGGAGTTTCTAGCTATGATTCTGCCTATATCTAGCACTGGGGACAGCACTGCTCTAGAAGAAGACATTGGACAAGAGGCTCCTTCTATATGTTGCCCAGAGAGGTGGTAGATGCCTCATCCCTGAAAACATTCCAGGTCAGGTTGTTTGGGGTTCTTGAGCAACGTGATCTAGTTAAAGATGTCCCTGCTTACTGCAGTGGAGTTGGACTAGATGATCTTAAAGGGTGCCTTCCAACCCAAACAAGTCTGTGATTCTACCCAGCCCTCTCTGTCCTGGCTGTGCCACCATGATCCTGACTTAGCTGATACCTCCTGCAAAGTAGCTCATTAATAGGCAGAGTGAGATGTGAGGGCTCTTCCTGCTCTGGGTCGATTCAGAGCAGCAGGGTTCTTGCAGGGGAGATGTTGCAGAAAGGCAGAAGTGCCCAAAGACATCAGTGACACCTCTCTAATGTCACTGCTGCAGAAGGGACCAGCCCTCAAAGATGCATGGTGCTTCAGACTGGCTGGGGACATCATGAGGGATTATTACCCAAACCAGTCAGCCAGAATCTCTGTGGGGAGAAGGTCTGCAGGGGACCACACAGATCCTAGCATGGAGCTGAAGACAACAGGTCTGGCATGAAGGACTGTCATAAGACAATATCAGCTCTCCTTACTCTCAGCATCTGCCAGCTGGATCTGCCTTGGATCTTCTCAGAGGTCTTTCAGGGTTGACAGAGTGCCCTTGTCTCCCCCATGGGTGGTGACACCCTCTTTCCTTGTGCCCAACTTCTGGCTACCGGACAACTCTTTGGACGCCCTCACACCCTCCATCTGCTGTTAACCACCTGTCCATATTGCTTTCCCCACTATCCTGAGCTTTGATAGCTCCTTTGTTTCAGTAGCTGGTACATGGGGAGAGGGTTCTGTGTCGTAGGTTTGGCCACTGCTTCAGCATGACGACTAGGGCTGTGTCTCTGTCTGTCCCCATTGTTGCTACTGCCCTCCTGAGCTGCTGCTCACACTTGACAGTGCTGCGTGGTTCAGTGCCCTCCACATCGTGCCTGGACAGGGTGATTTGTGTCTTACAAACACTCCAGTCATTCTTTAAGAGCTCTTCTTCAGATGATGAAAGTACTGGCAGCTGCCACACTTCTCCCCTCCTTAATGTATTGTCTGGCTGGTCTGTCTTCACTCGAGGCTGACAAAACGCTTTGCCCAGGCAGCATCTCCAAGCTCTTCTACTGCCCAGGGTCACTGCTCCTATCAAGCATGTTTGTGAGCTGCAGGGGTGTTCCTGGGTTTATTTCTACAGGAAGAAAGCCTCCTGCTTGTTTTCCCACCATGCTCAGCCTTGGTTTGTCACCAGTTTTCAGTCGTGGGCACGTGCAAGGGTCCCCCTGCTCCCGGACTGCAGCCACCCCACTACTCTGAATCCACCAAGAGCTGTTGCTGGTGCAGGAGGGCCACCTAGCTCTCCTGCAGCATGGGACTGTGCTGTGGGAACTGGACCAGCAACCCCAGAGCATCCATGAGAGTTGCCCCAGCTCAGCAAATGCTGAGGTGGGTGACACCAGTGGCATGGAGGTGACTGAGAAGAGGCTGAACTGGCAGTGCTGTGATTAGAAGAGGCAGAGGGAACCAAGAGGAGATATAAAGGGGTCCTGCTATGGGTAAAGGCATGAGTAAGATGGAATGGGGTCGCCAGCCTGGGAATGATAGAGCATTCAGTGACTCCTGCCCAGGCTGGTGGCTTTCTCCCCCACTGTAGCTCTCTGCAGAGAGGCCCTCGAGCACATGCAAGCAAGAAAAGGCGGGGAAGGCAGAGGGGGAGAGATCTTTTCATCTAAAAGGTTACATTTGTCCTACTTCCTCCCATCTCCAGCAATTAACTTGAAGGGAGACATCACTGCTAATTGAGCAGTGAAGATCAGGAGCAACAATTACGCCTTTTGACAAGAGACAGCACAAGAGGGACTGCTCCGAGGCTGAGAATGGTAGGGAATGGTTTCTATGGCAATATAACTTTCCTCTCTTCCTCTTCAGCCATAGAAATGATAAAAATTTAGATTTCTCCTTGATTAATGATTTAATGAAAAAGAAAAAAAAATTTAAAAAATAGAAAAAAGAATGGGGGAGGGAAGAAAAAAAAAATCAATAGGATGCAATGTTTAGCATGAGGCTGAGGCTGTGGGGAGAATTGATGTCCTTCTCCAGGCTGGACATGGTGAAATCTATTCCAGCAACGTGCTGAGGACTCTGAGCAGCCCTGCCGTTTGGCAATTAGGCAGCGGGCTCACACGGAGGAAACGTGAGGGCTATATTCAGATCTCTGATCAAAGGAGCTGCCCATCAAAGAGCTCCTCACACTGGCTTCTCCAGCAAACCTTCATGCTCGTTCCACATCTCTCCTGCTTTCCTTTCTCCTGCCTTCCCCCAATCTTCCACACCCCTCCCTGGAATTGTTATATTTAATTTTAATTATTCAGCCTGTTCCCTTTGTGAGGCAGCAGGGAAGGGCTGCCAGGGCATCTGCCAGCCCAAGAAATGGTGATGCTACATTACCTGCTGGTGAGGAGAAGGAACAACCTGCCACGGAGGTGGCCATGAGCTGGTGGCAGGGTTAGGGTAGACAAGCGGCTGTCCCACAACTGGCAAGAATAGAATAGAATAGAATAGAATAGAATAGAATAGAATAGAATAGAATAGAATAGAATAGAATAGAGATAATAGAATCAGAAAATTATTTTGGTTGGAAGAGACCTTTAAGACCATTGTGCCCAGCTGTTAACTGGTACCACTAAACCATATGCCTCAGCACCACATCTATGTGGCTTTTAAATCACCCCAGGGATACAGACCCAGCACTGTCCAGGAAAGTCTGTTCCAGGCCTTGACAATCCTGTGAAATGCATTTCTCCTAATATCCAACCTAAACCTCCCCTGGCACAACCCAAGGCTCTTTCTTCTTGCCTTGTCACTTGTTCCTTGGGAGAAGAGACCAACTGCCACCTTGTTCCAATCTCCTTTCAAAGATTTGGAGAGAATGAGGAGGTCTCCCCTGAGCCTCCTTTTCTCCAGACTAAACACCCCTAGTTCCCTCAGCTGCTCCTCACAAGACTTGTGCCCTTCTTTGGAAGTGCTCCAGCATTTAACAGGCATGTTCAGGCGCTGTGTTGTGATATGCCTCCTGTTCTGCCACAGCCATGAGGACAGCAGCAAGGAGGAGGATGAGGGTTAGGATTCATCCTGGCCCTGTGCACATGCTTGTGCTCATCCCATTCTCAGGAAAGGCCTGGGAAGGGGGGCAGGCAGGGCATGCAGCAGCTTGGGGCTGTGCAGAGCCCATAGTTAGAGGCATTGTGAGGGCCACGTCCATCTGCATCCATCAGCAGCAGCTGCTGGCTGCTGTGCCACACTGCCAGGGTGGGGGAGCTTGCAGTAGAGCCCAGAGGGGTGAGCAAAGCCTTTCCAAAGCCTTTTCTTCCTGCTGCCTCACCAAGTCAGCATGAGCATCTTCTGTTTTGCAATACACTCTGCAGCCCATCTACTCTCCCCTTGAACAAACAAGTTTGGGGTTTTTTTCTTCCTTTTGGGGGATTTTTTTCTTCCTTTTTGGGGATGCTGCTTTCAAATACAGGGAGGTGGCTGGGGTGGAAGTCCTTCACCCACACAGGGATAAACAATGCAGCAGGTTTAGGTCAGCTGCATGCCATTTATGACAACCAAATGCAGCCTGCTTCAGTGTGCAGAGAGACTCCAGGCAGTGGGGAGGAACTGTGGGGCTGCAGCCACTCTGATCCTGCTGCTCCTCTGAGCCCAGCTCAGGGCACGGTGTGCCTCCCGCCACAGGGATATCCCAGGGACCTCCATCCCCCTCCAGCTGTCCCCATAAGGATTCACACTCCCCCTGATGGGCTGTTCCCTGGTAGCATCCTACTCATCCTGCCCATTCCTACGCCACACCAGGAGCTGGAAGAGCCCCAAGACCCTAGTCCCCAGCCCAGACACTCTACAGGGGCAGATCCCAGGCACAAGGAGTTACTTTCCCACCTCCTCAGTTCCTATTTTATTGCCAAACTGAAGCATAAAACATACATAAACAAATCTAACGGCGAGAAATGGGTTGCTATCAAATCAACAAATTAATCTAATTATAGGGCTGATTAAATCGTATCAGATAAACCAGCGACTCTTTCCCAGCGCTCGGCAGCCGAGCGGGGTGGCAGGCAGCCCTGCTCCTCTCTGATCTGGGGTCTGGCTGAGCCATGGAATGGGCAGGGTCTGGCCCCCCGGCAGGGCAGCAACGCCGGCACAGTAGGGAGCACGGAGCCCTCTCTCCCCGACATCACTGCCTGCCGCCGTGCAAATCTGAATGGCAAATGCGGATGCAAAGTACATGATTCCTGGGGATTAACGCTGCAGCTCCAGCGTGTGAGATGTATGCGGGAACCGTCTTTGGAGCGAGATCGCTTAAACCTAAGCTCGCTTTAGGTATTTGAGGAACAATTTTATCGGTGCTGTTTGCAGAGCTTTGCCGGGGCCGCTCCCCTTCCCGTGCTCCCGCACATGCCAGCACCCATGTGCACGCTGGAATCCACTTATGCACCAGCACCCACGTGTAATATCCTCCCTCCCAGCCAGCTGCTAGAGAGAAAAAGCGTCCTGTGTGAAAGGCAAAAGCTCTTTATCAAGAGAATGCTCGTGGCAAGGGCTGTGGATGGAGGACCACTGGCAGGTTTCAGCCAGAAAGGTGCTGGGTGGCTGCAGACCTCCACTGCAGTCTGGGGGCTCTGAGGCTTTGCACAATGGACTGATTGCCTTGGTTCCTGCAGGCGTTGAACTTCAAATCTTGCCTCTTGCAGGACTCCAGATGGGAAGGTGGGGACAGCAGCAGTGTGCCTGTTTGGCCAGGGACATGCAGGTCCCTTGCAGGCTCCCCCGATGCTCTAGCACCTCCCTGCATCTCAGTGAAGAAGGAAAATCCTTTTAAAAGCACTTGCTGGCTCTGTTCTCACCTGCCTCCAGAGAGTGGCAGAGGGTTTGCTGCCTCTGGCAAGTTGTTTTCCTCTTTCCAGGACATCCTTTGCTCACAGACATGGTTATATCAGCTCTTGATTCTCCTCCTCTTGCTCTTCTCTTAGCCAAGTGTCTCGGTTCCAGGAACAAAGGTGTCGAGCAGCGATCTTTTGTCTCCTAATGGAAGATCATACCAGAGTGCTGTCAAGCTCAGCAGAAGATGAGAGGAGCTCGAGAGCCCTGGGGCATCGCAGAGCTCTTACCCCTCTCAGAGTTCCCAGCAGATCCCATTTTGCTCCCCAGATTTACAGGGGGTGTTCCACTGGTGCTCTTCTCCTTCACACCTTGGTTCAGACCATCCTGGTCAGTGTCTGGGGGCCAAGAAAATACCCAGCAGTGGGTAGAGTGAAGCATTGCCTTCTCATCAGATCCAAGGGCACTGTGGTACAGCCTAGACATCTTGCCCTCACCCTGGCAAGTGATCTGCTGAGCTGGAGGAGAACATCCCTGCCAGAAGCCAGCCTGAGGGATGGGATGTTGCAGCAGGCACTTAGAAGGAATAAGACTGTGGCTGTGATGGTCCCAGCTGGGTGGATGAGCTCAGCAGAGATGAGATCAAACCCTCCTTTCGTGTTCAAAGGCACCTCTCCATTGCCTATCCCCAATATGCAATTGCTTGGCAGAACTGCGAGGACTGGGGAACTGGTACAGAACAGCCAGGATGGGCAAGGGGGTCATAAACCATGAACCATGAGGAAGTGAAGGGCCATGAGCTCAGCTCTGGATGGTCTCTCACTACTATATTTTTATTATTACTCCAGCCTTAATCTGTCCCTACCTCTTGCAAAAGCACATAGATAATGCAAGCACTGTCTCAAGGATGCTCAGCTGCAAGATCACCACCCAGAGCACTTTCCAGTGGAGGGGGACACTGTGCCAGAAGCCTGCGTAACACAGCTATGGGGGGCGTAGAGGACACATCCTGAGTGGTCATTGAGTAGCATCTAGGCTGCTGGTACAAGGTTGAGCAAAGAAGGGGATGCTGCAGGCAGGGCTGGGCTGGGAGGAGACTCCCAGCCCTTCCAGGGGAGCACAGCTTGGGCAGGGTGCAAAAAACTGCTGCCTAAATACGCTCCCAGTGTCCCCCACTGCTGCCAGCAGCCATAGTGGTAGTGTGTTTGTGGGCATCCTTCTGTGTGATGCCTGCATATGCATGTCCATGCAGAGATGCATGTGTGCACATGCATGCGTATGCATGTGTGTGTACACGTGTGTAGGTGCATGTGTGTGCATGTGCCTGTGTGTGCCCACGTGAGGGTTGGGGTGCACATGACCTGGGGGACTTCTGTGGAGAGGAACCATTTCCCAGCTTGTGCTGATGCAGTTTGGCAATCAGAATAACTTTGCTGATGAATATTTAAGCTGAGCGCTGAATATTTAAAGCACTCAATTATTTTAATGGCTTCTAAGTGTGACAGCAGGAGGGGACAGGGGGATAGCTGCCCCTGGGTCCAGCATAGGGCCTGCAGCAGGGCAGCAGGCAGGGATGCTGTGGGCAGCTTCCTGTTCTGGATGTGGTGGAGGGAAGCTTGTGTTCACCAGCATGGTGGTGACATCTTCAACACTTCACTGGCTGCCAGTGAAAGCCCTGCTGAAGCCACAGTGGACAGGAGGAGATCTGTGCCCTGCCATCCTGGAAGGCTGAGCTCTGTCCTAGTGCCCTAATTCCTTCATAAGCAGCCCCTGTGTGTGCCAGCACTGCATGGTGCCAACGCCTTCCACTCTGCCACCGACAATACTCACAAACTGTGCTTGTCTCCATCTGTCCCCTGTACCAGTGTCACCACCAGCACGAGCACACGCCAGCCCTGCAAACATCCCCTGGGATACAAGGGGAACATGGGCATGCAATGGGGATGCCAGCAGCCTCTATCACCTCCAAAGTCCTTCCAAGGGCAGGTCGATGGCGATGGGAGCATGACATGCCCACCACAGCTAGCCCAGCCCCACAGCACGTCCCCACAACTGGGTGCTGCTCCCAGATCTACCCCAGCCCCAAGGTTGAAAGTGTGACAGGGAGCACAGAGGAGCACTTCCCCAGTACATGCTCCTGCATCCATAAATATTCATATTCTTATACTAATTTTCCATGTACTTTTCTGTCACATCCAATTTTATTTTAATTTCCCTTTATAAACCTCCACAGCTAATGCACTCTGTGCTCCCATGATTACCCCAATCAGCCGGCGCTTTAAACACAATCCCTGCAGGCAGCTCCTCTTGGAAGCTCTAGGATCACTGAGCATCCATGCACGAGTTGTGCACACTTGGCAAAGCCACTCACCAGGGCTGCAGCAAAGCTCCTTTGCCACCCTTTGGCAGGCACAGCTGCTGTCACAATGGGCACAACCTCTGGACAGTGCTGGCCTCCCACAGTGGCTGGCCCAGAGGAAGTCTCCAGAGTCTTGTGCCTTTCTAGTAGCCTTGGTTGTGTCTGTGTCCTGCAGTGTGCCTGTTGCATATGATTGTGTCACCCTGCCTGTGGACAAACCCTGGCTCCTGGATGGAGCTCCTTGAGAAGAGGAGCAGAGGATGTGCAGGATTACTGCACAATGCCAGCCTCTGTTTTGGGGCTGTGCCATGGCTCTGCCAGGGCTGTGCCATGCTGGCTGCCTGAGCTTAACAGTGTTTTCCCTGCAGGGATGTGCTGCGCTATGACATGTCATGCTGTGATACCATCCCTACAGTGTTGTGCCACACTGTGCAGCCTGCTCAGGTGCAGCAGTGCCATCTCTGCAACACTGTGTCATGCCATGACATGCTGTGACATTCTATGTCAAACAGGCTGGCCAGGCTTGGCAGTACCATACCTGCAGGGCTGTGCCATGCCATGCCATGCCATGCTCTGTCAAGCCATGCAGGTTTCTCCCATTCAGTGGCATCATCCCTGCAGTGCTGTGTGCTGGCATATTGTGCCAAGCCATGCTGAGCAGGCTGTCCAAGCTTGGGAGTGCTATACCTTCAGGGCTCTGCCATGCCATGCTGTGCTATGCCATGCCATCTGTCCAAGATCAGAGGTGCTGTGCTTGCCAGGGAGGTACCACATGTGTGTGCTGAGGCCAGGCCCTGGATTGCTGGGTGATGAAGCCAGTGTCTGTGCCATCATAGCCCTTCTATTTGCACACAACTTGGGCATCCCTGGCTAGGTCCTGCTTGGAACCCACATGGTCCCACTTGTCTGTCACTGGCATCCTGGCATGGCTGGGTGCCACCACAACACTGTTCCCATAATAATGCAAGGTTCCAGTAACCATGTAATCACCAGCAACATCCCTAGGTCTCTCACTGGGCACCCTGAGCCAGCCTGTGACCTGGGCAAACAGCGGTAGTTGGACCGGGGGCAGGACACATCCTCAGTGGGCCAAGACATCTCCCCAAGCTTGACAGGACAATGTCCCTAGCAGGGCAGGACATGTCCCCAGCAATGCAAGCCGTCTGCCCTTGCCCAGAGGCAGCCTCAGAGCAGGATCACACCACAGCTGCTGATGAGAAGGGCTGGGGCTGCCTGAATGTAGAGCACCACTGGCAGAAGGAGACAGCACATGGGTAGTAATTTGTTCCTCACCATCCACAGGGCCATGAATTAAAGAGGCTGTGGGAACCTGCACCAATATCTTTCCTGCTGGTGGTCCCATGGAAACCGCCCCACAGGAAGGGGCAGGGGCAGGGACATATGCAGGGGGCAGGGGTGGCTGCCGTGCTCCTGCCAGCTGTGGGAAGTCACTCAGGCTCTGCTCGCTCACTTCTGAAGACCTCTTGATAAACATTTATAAACATTTGTAGTATTTTAAATTTCCCCTCAATAATTTATGAATAGTTATTTTATATACTTTAAAGAGGGTAATAATGTAAAATTTATAAGGCGGGAACGCTCGGAGTGGCAGCACAGCGTCGCAGGGCTGGAAGCAGCCTTCCCCGCCTCTGCCAGCTGAGTGCTGATGGAAACTTGAAAGGCTGCGGCAGCAGGGTAAAACCGGGCAAAGTAGGGTAAAACGGGACCCGGCGGTTACGTCGAGGGGCCGAGGGGCGACGTGAGAGAGGGGGACGCAGGAAAAGGCACGGCCGGGTGGGGTGGTAGTCGCGAAGCTGGATGGCAAGGTGATGGGGCAAGGTGGTGAAAGGAGAAAGGCATGGGGAGAAAAGAAATCTGGGGATGGAGGAAATGAGCATTTGAGTTGGAAAGGAG
This sequence comes from Galbula dea, assembly GCA_013399015.1. Lineage (NCBI taxonomy): Eukaryota > Metazoa > Chordata > Aves > Piciformes > Galbulidae > Galbula > Galbula dea. Next base: position 1,957,431 of record VWZX01000354.1, read on the forward strand.
AATGTGTGAGAGGGGTTAAAGGATGAGCAGAAGAAGGGAGGTTGAGAGAGAAGGAGGGAGGAGGGATGTGTGCAAGGGAATGATAACTGCGTCGGGAGGCTGCAGGAGCGAGGGATGGGGAGAAGGAGGGATGGAGAGAGCGGTGGGGAGGTGCAAGAAGCAGCTGGGAGCCAGAGATAAAGACGGGGGAGAAGGGTGCCCAGCACTAAGCGTGGGAAGGTGTCAGAGAGATGGACAGATGGATGGATGGATGGATGGGGGATGAGCAGAGCAGGAAGGAGGGAATGGGGAGAGATGTCTGCAGGGCTGTGGCGGGGAGTGAGCCAGTGTGCCCAGGTCCATAGCATGCTCAGGTCTGCAGCGTGCCCCAGGTTCACAATATGTCCCCACAGGTTGGGGTACTTGAGCAAAGTTTAGGGTCTGGAGATGCAGGAAGGGGCAAGAAGTGACTGCAGGGATGGGAAGAGGCATGTTTGGGGTCTGTTAAAGTGTGGCAGTGCCAGGAAGGCACCCCTGGGCACATACCAGGATGCACATGTGCAATGCACAAGCAGGAGCACAACGGGAGTGTGTGGGCCAGGTATGAATGGACAGGCAGTGGCTGAGGACACCAGAAAGGTGTGAAAGTGCAATGTGGGTGTAAACACTCAGGCAGGCCATGAGAACTTGTCTGAGAGGTTAGTGGGTGTGAGAGACATGAATAGGTGTACACAAAGCGTGTGGGGCTGGAGGGTGTGTGCACACAGCATGTGTGAGCTGGGCAGGAGAGGAAAAGATGAGCAGATAGTGAGCAGGGTGCAAGCCCTCATGCAAGGGTGACTGTGAGCAGAGTGGAAGGGCACATGCAGAGTGTAAGTGTGAGCAGGATGGGAGTGGTTGTGCATGGATAGGAGTAAGAAGAGTGGGAGGGCTTGTGCAGGGGAGAGTGTGAGCAGGGTGGGAGTGCTTTTGCAGAGGAGGATTGTGCACATGCTGCAAAAGTACCCAAGGCAGGTGTGCATGTGCAGAGTATTAGTGGACCTGCATCTGAAGGTGAGGAGGTGGCTACATGCTACACAAAGGTGTCCCCACTTTCCCCAAACTCCCAGGGGTCCTTGCAGCAAGACCCCCATACCAAGGCACTCTCAGTACCAGTCGTGCCCTCAGGGACAGCCCTTCCCCACATCCTTGAAGGGGTGGAGGGGAGGCACCCCATGTCAGGCTCCTAGGGGCTGCTGCCATGAGCTCCACAAGCAAATGAGGCTGGTGGCCTTTCTTTTGCAGGTCACAAGAGGCTTACAGGGAGACCCACTCCCCAAAATCCTGCCTGGATTACCAAGACAACTTAAATGCCCAAGTGAAGTCTGTCAGGAGCTGGCAGCTGCAGAGAGGGACCTGCCACAAAATGATAACATCTTCCCTGCTATATATAGCACTGCCTTTATATACATATACAGATATATATTTATTTATGCTGCTTCAAGGAGGATGTCAGGGAGAAGAGGAACACACAGGTAGGGCATGTGCAGGACTGCAGAGGGGGAAGCATGCAAAGCATGCAAGGTGTGAGCACATGCATGGGGCATGAGTGTACCTGCAAGTGTGTACAGGAGGTGAGTGTGCAAGGTGTGAGCACACAGAGTGTAAATGCCTAAGCAAAGTGTGACTGCCTGGGCAAGGTGTGAGCACATGCACACAGCACAAGCACCCAAACCAGGACAAAGGGCAAGGTATGAATGTCCAAGGTGTCAGTGGCTGGGTAAGTTGTGAGGCCACGTGCACAAGGCACAAGCACACATGCAAGTGTTTGTGGGGTGTGAATGTGCAAGATGTGAATGTGCAAGGTATGAATGCTTGGGCAAGGTGTGTGTGTGTGCATGAAGCAGAAGGTGTATGCAAGACACAAGGGCTTGTACAAGGTGGGCAAGCCATCTGCCTGCAGGACACGTGTGAGGGAGGCAGGAGGTGCGTGCAAGGCATGTGCTTGCAGGGGACAAGCACCTGTGCAAAGCTCAGGGGCTCTGGGGATGATGATGTCACCCCAGGGGACGCATTGTGGCACAGGGGTGGGGGCACATGCAGCACTTGGGGCAACATGGGGTGTGAGGGGAGGAGGGGAAGGGGCACCCTGGGCTCCTCGAGGAACCAGATCACTGTCAGCAGAGGGGGGATTTCTGTATTTTGATGATAATTTCCCAGAATTTGGGGCTGTCAGGTTCCTGGTTAGCAGCTCCCCCTCTGAGGAGCTGCTCCATGTAGTTGACACCACAATTGTTTTCTGAAGAGAACACGCGACTCTCTTCTTATGTATTCCCTTTCCCACTGTTTGTATTTGCTTCAAAGCCTCCTCATCACCCTGTTTGGTGACAAAAACTCATGTCTGAAGATCAGGGTAATGTGTTGCTTTTCAAAGCCTGTGGAGGAGGGGGTTGGTAGACATGGGTTTGCTGCATTATTTACTTCCCCACGGCTCCTTGTCTCCCCAGCAGCCCTGCCTGTCCTCTTCCTTGGCTGCTGGGGCACCCACCCTTCCAGCTGGGACTTACTGGGTTATTGGCATCCCACCCTGTGCTCTAGTATAGCTGGGAGCACCCAGACACAGCAGCACCCAGCACGATTGGGAGGTTAGGGGGCACCCACCCTGTGCCCAGCAGCCAGGGTGTTCTGCTCAGCCAGGCAGGAGCCCATGGATAGGATTTGGAGAACCCATACTTTGTCAGGGAGCAAAGTGAGCACCCCCCAGCTTCGTACTGTCACACAGCTCTGGGGCAGGTGGCAGAGTGACCAGGTGGCAAATCCTTTGCCTGTGTCCAGGTGGGGCTGGGACAGGTCAGTGCGTCTGCAGCCCCATTACATGGCAGCATTTGCTAATCAAGTGTGACCCATGCCAGAGTGGACAGGATGGCACCAGGCCTGTGAGCTGCCCCTGATGTGTGGTAACTGTGGCTGGTGGCCTGTCTCCTCCAGTGGGACCCCTGCAGATGTGTCCCTGCAGTTGGTGAGAAAATCAGGGCAGGAAGCGAGGTGTGGGAGATGGGAGGGGATGTAAGAGTGGTGTGTGCCACCCCAAGCTCAGCACCGGTGCTCAGCACACTCCAACCAGCAGCTGTGTGGGTACAGAGTGTGTGTGGCTGGGTGGTCCTGGCTGGGTGCACAACTTGAGGATGACTAGATCTGGGACCAAAATGTTTCAGTGGTGACAGGAAAAGGGGCAAGAGACACAAACTGGAACCCAGGAGGTTCCACCTCAACTTGAGGAAAAACTTATTTCCTGTAAGGCTGCCCAGAGGGATTGTGGAGTCTCCTTCTCTGGAGAGATTCCAAACCCACCTGGATGTGACCCTGGGCCACTTGCTCTGGGTGACGCTGTTTTAGTAAGGGGATTGGACTGGATGATCTCCAGAGGTCCCTTTCAACCCCCACCATGCTGGGATTCTGGGAGTCTGTGAACTGCAGGGGGCTGGCAGAGCCTCCCCCTTCGCATGTGTGCGGTGCCACAAGCACAGGCAGTTCTCTATCTAATTGATCAATTAATTATCTCCGGCATTCAGCTGCATATTGGTTTTAGATGAAGGGATAGGCTAACAAGCGGATTAGGCGTGTGTCTTCATGTGAGTGAGTGAGCTGAGACGTGGGAGGAAGGAAGAGAAATAGGAGACAGGTAAATGTGGAATAAGGGCCCCTTGCTATTACAAAGGCTGGAGCCAGAAGCTGGAGCTGGCACTGGGGGCATAGCTGCAGTGATGCAGAGGAACTGTGTAGAGGATGCCCCATAAACAGTGATATCAAAATAGAGGATGCTCCAGAAATGCCAGTGCTGAGGTGGAAGGATGCTTCAGAAATGGTGATGCTGAGGCAGAGGATGTTCCAGAAGTGATGGGCTAAGGCAGGAGGATGCTCCAGAAATATTAGCAGGACTGAGGCAAGAGGATGACACTGTGGTATGACAAGAGTGCTCCAGAATCTGTGCTGAGTACTCAGTGCCCACCATCGTCTGCAGCCCTGGCAAGCCTCATCCTTTCTCCATCCTCCTTTACCCTGCTCAGAATGGCTAGGGCCAATCAGAGGAGGCTCCTTGGTGCCACCAGTCCTTGTGGGTCATGGGTCTGGGCAAGCAGCAGGCAGCATGACCTGCATGCTGTAGAGCATGGGCTGCATCTCCTGGAGCCCTCATGTTTTCTGGGACAATAAGTGCCTCAAAATTGCTGGGTTTAGACAGACCCAGGCAGTTTTATACTAGCATTCAGGAGAATGGATGGCATCAATGTCAGGTTCCTGCTCACCTCTGACCTCCTCTAGCAGTGCCTGACAACGATGAGCCCCTAGAGATGGCCTGAGGAGGTGGCCGTGGGTGTTAGCCACCTTGCCTGGCATCGGCACTCATTAACGTGACAGGCTGTCACTCAGGCTGCAGCCAGCCTTAGGGGCACCTCTGGGACTGGAGGGAGTCCCCCCTCCGACCAGTGGAGGGTGGTTGGCAGAGCCTTTACATCCCTCCAGCACGTTTTGCAGCCTGTAGGGACAGCAGGGAGGGCTGAACTGTACCTCTGAGCCTCCCCGGGCATCCGGGATCAGGCTGTGGGGAGCCAAGGGAGGCTGCAGCCAAGCAGAGCACCTGGGCAAGGGGAGGAAGCAATGCCTGCCACTGTGTCTGCCTGTCACCCCAGGACCAAAGACCCAGAGTGCCTCTTTCCTTTCCAATCTGTGTCAGGAGCTGATCCCTACCTGTCAGCATGGGATATAACAGTCCATTAATGACCGTGGCAGATCAGAATGGCTCAGCAGGCAGAAGAGAGATAATTGTTTGACTGTCTTTACTTCCAAACCTGCTGCCTCTTGGTCTTTGGAGCCCTGTCAAGCCCTGTGGCATGCTCCAGACCCTTCCCAAAGCACAAACCAGCATGACAGGGCTCAGTGAATACACATGGGCTGGATCCTGCAAGCAGTGAGCTGTCCCACATAGATCACATACATCATATGCATCCCTTAGCCTGTGTGCATGCAGCAGTGAGATATATCCATGTACACATGCAAACACAGCCTGTATAGAATCATAGAATTCTATAATCAAGCCCCACCTTGCTCCAATCTCCTTTCAGGGAGTTGTAGACAGCAAGAAGGTCTCCTCTGAGCCTCCTTTTCTCCAAGCCAAACAACACCAGTTCCCTCAGCTACCCCTCACAACACTTGTGCTCTAGACCCTTCACTGGCTTTGTCACCCTTCTTTGGACATGCTCCAGTACCTCAATGTCCTTCCTGTAGAAAGGGGCCAAAACCTGAACCCAGTATTTGAGGTGTGGCCTCACCAGTGCTGAGTATAGGGGGACCATCATTGCCCTAGTCATGCTGGCCACACTAATGCTGATCCAAGACAGGATGCTATTGGCATTCTTGGCCATCCGGGCACACTGCTGGCTCATATTCAGCTGCTGCTGATCAACACCCTCAGGTCCTTTTCTGATGGGCAGCTTTCCAGTCACTCTTCTTCAAGACTGGATGTATTCACACAAACCCACCCACAGAGTGCTCCCACACTCATCATCATCTCCTACATGTACTTGAAGGCAGAGGGCACATGCATGCCCTTGTGTGGGCACCCAAGGTACCACCACATCCCAGTGTTTTGCCAGCAAAAGACCCTGGCTTGTCCAGGCTGAGTTCCAGCCACCCCACACCCTGGCACAGGCACAGGTGTGACCCCAAAACCTGTCCAGGGAGGGGGTGTGACCCTCAAATGCACACACTGCACGCACTAAGTGTGCTTAAGTGTGTGTCTAGCCACCTCCATGCTCTCTTGACTGCGCTATCACATCCCCATCTCACAGGAGGAGCAGGATGGAGGCAAGCAAGGTTGATCTGGGGCTGTGGACTATGCGATGCTCCACCAAGGAGGAGGAGGAGGAAGAAGAGGAAGTAATGCCAATCAAGGTGGCAGTCACTGCACAGTCAGGGGATGGGTTGGCTGGCCATGACAACACCACACAGGGAAGGCTCATTGTGTCTGTCAAGGCTCCTGAGGACAGAAAGCATTTCCCTTGTTAGCCTGCCACGCTTGCTGCTCCTGGGCAGCCAGCCCAACACTTGCAACCATTCTTCCTCCCCGCTGTGCCCACCGCTTGCCTCGCCCTAATTAAAGATCCAGCGACCTTTGCCGGTTGCCTGAGTCGCTGGAACAAATGAACGGTAAGTGCCTGATTACAGCCCAGCTCAGCAGCCCCCAAATCCCTTTAATGAGACATTTAGGCAGTGCTAGCAGGGTGCCTGGCTGCCAGGGTGGGCTGGCGCAGGCGGTGACGACACCTCGGCCAGCCTAGGCATCACTTGGTGTCAACAGCACCAATAGATCTCAGTCCTGAACCCATTCCTGTCCTGCTGGACAAGGGTCCTCACAGTGCTGGCCCTGTAGGCATCCTGCTAGGAAGTCCTTGTCACAGGGGTCACTGCGGCTCCATCTCCCCCACATCTCCCTTTACATATACACTTGTCTCACCAGAGCAATGCTGTGAGTGGTACTGGGACCAGCATCTTGTGGGGACAAAGGGTCCCTGGCCACAAGGCTCAGAGAAGGGCACGACAAGCCCAGCCCAGGGCTGCTGGGAGGTTGTTTCCTTCCGATTGTAATATCAAAAAAATGAAAAAGCCCAAATGACTGATGGGGCCTTAAGGAGGCAAATCAATAGTTGACACTGCAAACGATGTCTCTGCTCATGTTAGTGCCAAATTAAGCTGTTTACTCAAAGTTTCCCCACACAAGGAGAAGCCAGGGCCGGCACAGGGAGCCGAAGATGGATGGCATGCTCAGGGGCCTGGAGGTGTGATTTTTCTTGCCATGACAGACAGTTTGCAACAACAATGGCCCTCTCCTCCTCACCCTTGACTTTGGAAGGTGAAGATGCTGCAAGGAGACTCAGTGAGCACCCAAAGATGGCAGGACTCCAACCATGCATGCCAAACACTAGGGCTTGGAGCTCACCTGAACATCCTCACAGCTAGAGAGAGCCCAATACCATTGTGCCCCTCCTGGGGATATGTGAGATGTTGGCAGGGGCCAAGATGGCCCCAGGCTCCTCTGTAACATGTCTCAGGGACCAGGTGAATTAGGAAACAGGGAGACATCCCAGCTGGACTCCCACCTCAACCACACAGAGCTGACTGATCTCCCCAGCTTATCTGCACTGCCCAGAGATATTTACCCCTGAAGTCCCTCCCCTAGATGTTACTCTCCAGCATCCCTGTGCCAGGTTTTTTATCTCCAGTGTCTGTGCTGTGGTGGTAAGAGATTCACTGGTCCCATCTTGCTCTAGTTCACAACTCCAGCTCCCCACGCTTGAAATCCTACTGGTGAACAGGGCATTCTCCACATTCTCCAGCCATTCAAGTCCCTCCCCATAGTCATGACATCTTCCCTGTTCCACATCAGCTGGTGGGTTGTTGGCCAAGTCTGTATCCCATAAAAATTTGAGGGAAGACCAAAAAAAATCAGAGAATTCAGGTCAAATTCATCCAACACAGAAGTGAAAGCAAGGATGCAGCATGGAAGAACAATATTTTCCAACCTAATGATTCCAAGACCTTAATCTCTGGCTAGCAGAGCAAAACCCACCAGCCACAGCATGCAGTGCCTTGCACCCTCTTCTTGCTTGGCATCACCTGCTAGCATCTGGGACATGGTGTGACAGCTGAGCAGCACGGAGACTGGAGGATGATGGAGTCAGGGATGTTCCCTCCTCCTGGAGCTGCACAGGAAGAGACAGGGCAGCGGGCAGAGGCGGGGGCCAGCAGCATCCACCTCATGCTTTTTAATAAAACATGAATTAGGTGCCAACGCATATTAGATTCACTCCCCTGGTGACAGAAAATCAAAGGCTTCTCCCATCTTTTCTAGAGGCGCGTTCCTGATTGATCTGGAAGAAGCAGCTCAGTGCGAGGGAAGGAGTCTATACACACCGAAACAGCTCTTTAATTTCTTAATTTAATATCTGACACGTAAAGATTCTCATTAAGCCAGTCAATGAAGCCTGGAAATACAATTTTCGTGCAAACTGTCGCTATCATAACTTACACGAAACTTCAGATGGTGCCCTGTAAGCGGTGTGATTAAAACCATTCATCTTCCCTGTCAGTCGCCTGCTCCTGCACCCCTCAGCCGGCCCCCCCCTCACACCGGCCAGGCTCAGCATCCTGTGGGGCTGGTGGGTGCCACTGTGGAGATGGGCATCTGCCTGATGCTCTACAGCTGCATCCCAGGTCAGATCCTGCAGGGCGCAGGACAGTGTGGACTGTGCAGTTGGGGTGAGTCCAGGCAGCATGCTGGGCAGCTCCCCACTAGGCACAGCCTTCACAAAGGGTCCCCAAGCCCTGAAATCCTCCCAGAGAGACATGCGCAGGAGGAGAGCTTTCTAAAGATGCTAATTAGGCAAATTAATTCCCATTGAGTCTCAGCTCTTCTCTGCCTTAGAAGAGAAAAAAAAAAAAAAGCTACTTACTTTAGTGCTGAATAAATCCCAAATATCGAGACAAGGATTAGACCTGAGACTATTCCTTAGAGGGTGCTCCCCACAGGCAGAGCGGGGCCAGGGCAGCTCCCAGTGAGCATCCCAGCCCCAAGGAAAGGGCTGGCAGGGACCAAGATTTGCACAGGTACGAGAGTCATAGAATCACAGAATTGTTTTGGTTGGAAAAGGCTTTCCAGATTATCAAGTCCATCCTTTAACCCAGTACTGACAGGTCACCACTAAACCATGTCCCTCAGCACCACATCTACATGGCTTTTCGATCCCTTCAGAGATGGTGACTCCACCACTGCCCTGGGAAGCCTATTCCATGTCTTAACAACCTTTTTGGGGAAGACATTTTTCCAAACGTTCAACCTAAACCTCCCCTGGTGCATCTCGAGGCTCTTTCCCCTTGTCCTATCTCTTGGTCCTCAGAAGAAGAGACCAAGCCCCACCTTGCTCCAATCTCCTTTCAGGGAGTTGTAGACAGCAAGAAGGTCTCCTTTGAGCCTCCTTTTCTCCAAGCCAAACAACACCAGTTCCCTCAGCTGCCCCTCACAACACTTGTGCTCTAGACCCTTCACCGGCTTTGTCACCCTTCTTTGAACATGCTCCAGCACCTCAATGTCCTTCCTGTAGAAAGAGGCCAAAACCTGAACCCAGTATTTGAGGTGTGGCCTCACCAGTGCTGAGTATAGGGGGACCATCATTGCCCTAAAAGAACTCAGGAAACCATTGCCCTCCTCAATGAGCCATCATTCCTCACATCACTGGCACTGCCAGCACCAGGCAGAGCACACATTAGCTGGGCTTACTGCTCCTGTATAGGCTGAGGAAGAAGATGGTAAAGCTGCATGGGCAGTAGAATGTTCTGCCACAGTGAAGCCTTGCTGAGCCTCAGGGTACCCTCTGGAACTACTCATGAGAGGGAGCGGGGCAGGTGTCCCATCCTCACTGTGGCCTGAGGATGGATTAAATGATTCCTCAAACTTTTTCATTTCTTTGCACTTCATCTCCCTCTCCTCAGTCCAGCCCTGTTAATTCTTTCAGCTCCAAGCAAACTCCAGAGATTTCCCAGCAGCTGGAAACTCAATGTCAGACACCAGACTGGGAAAGAAAAGCTGCCCTAGGAACTCAGCAAACACTGGTGGATCTGTCTCACCACAATGCAATGGGTGTTGAACTACACTTGGTGGGAGTGGGAAACTGTTTCCGTGGCAGTGTTTGCCACCTAAACCTTTATCTCAGCAGCTGGTGTCCAATACAAAAGAAGAGTCAGTGGCATTGTAGCAGAGAAAGGGTCTCATGGGCATCACCATCTGCCCAGGTCTTAGGCTTCTGCACCCAGCCCTGATGCAGCCCCACGTGGAGCAAGGTGCCATGGCACTGCACAGCCCCATCACTGGTGGTGCCTGTGAACAGTGGGTATCAGATACTGTCCCCACCAACCAAAGCATACAGCTACACCCACCCCACCTGCCCTCCTGCCAGGGAGGGTGTACATCCCTGCAGCACAGATATGTCCCTCAGGTACTCTAGCCAAGGTCTAGCTGCCATACCCAGTCACTGAAGGATGCTCTGGTGAGGTGGAGGATTGGAAAATACTCCAGCATATTCTAGCATTGTGATTGCCCCAGAGGTATGTGCAGCTCCAGGGGCGGGCAGGTGGCCAAGTAGACAGCAGTGGAGTCACCCGGTGCTGCCCCTGCCTCCAGGGCTGCCAGCTTGGATGGCTGTGGCTCCAACCACTCACAAGAGACAAAACCTGCCCTGAACAGCACCAGCAACAAAACCAGCCCAGCCTTGCTAGCTGCAGAGGCACGTGATGGGTCCTGCACCCAGAGCACCCTGATGGAGAGACCCTGCAGCCCCAAGAGAGCCCCAAGCCCTGCAGCCTGGTTCCCCAAGCTGCAGAGGCACTTCATGGGTCCTACACCCAGAGCACTCTGATGGAGAGACCCTGCATCCCCAAGAGGGCACCTTGTGGGTGGCCCCTGGGGAAGGGCTCTGGAAGACATGGCACCCAGTGCCTGCTCGTTGTGCTGGCAGAGCATCTTTCCTTGTCTTTCTTCTGCATGTTATCTGGAGATGTAGGAGCTGCCAGTTCCTGCCAGCATTCACGCAGCCTGACGTTGGTGCAGCTTGAAAGTGCGCGTGGCGTGTTTGATGTCAGGATTACCGGCTGGGTGTATTGTAAATGCTAAAATGAAATAAGAAGATTAGAGAAGAAAAGTGCCGCTCCGCAGCGTGTGCCTGCCGATTGCCTCCCACTGGATCTTCTGCGGATGACGATGGGGGGCTCGGGGACCCAGCCCTGCTGGGAATCATGAGGCTGAAGCTGCAGTGCCACGGAAAGGGTTAAAATGGGCCAAGCATCTTCTGCCATTACTAGTGTTGCCTGCCAGCCAGGCTTGAGCCCAGCCGGGGCAAGAGGCAGGACCAGCCCCTTTCCAGCTCCCCAGTGCTCTGGATCACGTAAGTATTCAGTGGCTACTCCTGCCACCTCCTAGTTTAGGTTCTCAGGGGTCAGTGAGCAGCCCCACATCAGCTCTGTCTTGCCCAGCCCTGAGGCAGAGCATGATGGGGCAGTGAGGTGACATGGGCTGGGTGGGTTCCTGCAGTTTCACAGGGAAGTTGTGCGAGTTCTGCATCTCTTCCCACAGTGCTGCATCCCTTGCCAGGGAGTGGAGACACAGATACTTCCCAACTTCTGGAGCTGGCTTTAAGCAGGGGAAGAGGCTTGTACCTCTGCAGGTCTTGCTGGGGGAATTTAGGGGTCTCCAAAGGGCAGGTGGGTGCTCTTTTCTTCCCTACCCATATGGCAGGATGTTCTTGCCCATCTGAGCCCAGATCCAGCAGTGGGCAGCCCCACACCCCTTCTGAACTCCCACACCAGCCTCAGCCAAGCAGAGAGGGAGGCCAGTAGGCCATACTCCCCACAATACTTCTTGTGCTGTTCTTGCAGGATGCTAAGCTAGGCATGGGTAGCACTGCAAAGAGAACCAGGATCAGCATCACACATACAGTCCCACATTCTCCCTGGCAGGATAATTCCTAGGCTTGCAGCAACCCACAGTATGGCAGAGCAACCTCCCCATGAACCCCCACTGCCATTGATCCCCACAGCTCATGCCCCCAGAAGTGATGTGGGATCTCCTGCCGATACCCCACCACAGCAGCACCCATTCCCCCCAGGACTCCAATCAGCATTCCATATCCAGCAACGAGGAACATTGCATGTGCTGATGCATCCTCCACCAGCTGCCATGCCTAGCACCAGCACCACTGCCAGCCCGGGCAGGCTGCCATGCATCCCAGCAGCCCTGGAGAGAGCAGGGCAGCGGGAAGCCGAGCACCAGCCGCCTCTTGGGACTCTTCCTTTCCCTGCAGCAAGGAACAGTGAACAGGCTGGTGGCTGGCCCCGTGCTGTAACCACGCGGGTACCTGCCTCCCCCCCTTATCTCTTGCATCTGTTCCCCATCAAAGCTTCATTTCAATCCGTTCTAGAGAAGGTTTTTCTCCCCCTGCTACCAAATGCTGTTGTTTCTCCGAGGCACGGCAGCTCGGGAGCAGCAGCTCGGCACCTGCCATTGCCAGCTCTGCTCAGACACGTGCAGGCAAGAGCCTCGAGCAATCCCCGGCTCGGATCCTGCCTCCCGAGAACGGAGATGATTTCATCCCCTCGGCAAAGTGCTGGGCTGCCTGGGGGGAGATGGGGCTGGTATCCCTCAAGGGAGGAGGCAGCTGGGGGCTTGACCGAGGTTGGTATTGGCAGTACTTGGCACCCAAGAGGCTGCTGAGCGGGTGCTGGAGACCGAGAACGATGCCTACACACACACATTCCCCAAACCCTCATGCTTTGCTGCCCAGCTCCAGGATCCCTCCAGGCCAAGCTCATCCCTACATCACCCCAGGTGGATGTAGACCCCCCACTTGCCCCTGACACCACCCCGGATGTGCCACGGATGGATTTGGCTCTCTCCCCTCCGGGACTCACCCTCACAAATTGCTGCAGGGTCTGTGTTGCTTCTGCGCAATTAATGAGCTTTAATTGCCTGTAAACACATCCCCAGCAGGGCCATGGGAGGTCGCTGGAGTCGGGGAAAAGGAACCGGAAAAGGGAATAGTAGCAACTGTTGCTACGGCTGAACCAGCCATCCTCGAAACGTGGCCATAGCCAAGTGGGGCTGGCAGCAACGCCTGGCACTGTCCACAGCCCTGGGGACACGGTATGGTCTATGTACGGTCCATGTTCCCCTGCCTTCAGTGCCACCACCATGCCTCAGTGCTGAATCACGTGGGGCTCAGGCATCTCACAGAGAACGGCTGAGACATGCCTGTGTTTGGGGGTCCCATGAAGGGGCTGTGCTGACAGAGGGCTGCTAGGGCTGGAGGAAGTGAGGAGAGGTCCCTGCCCTCCCCTTCTACATCCCCCTTGGGCTGAACGTATACACGTCTATGTGGCCTAATGAAGTTTGCAAAGGTCAGGGCTCTAGGTGTCAGGAAGTGGTTTCTGTAAATGCTATTTTCTAGCTCAGTGCCCTGTAACTCTCCCTGATGGTTGTGCTTAACTAAAACAAACAACACATTTTAATCACCCAACACACCACGCCCAGCACAGTTTACAGCCGCTCTGCCCACCACGGACCCTGTCCTGCACCCTGCACAGGACAGGGTGGCTGAGGACCAGCTACGGGTGTGCAGCAGTGTCCCTGGGCTGTCCCCACTGCCACGTGGGGATTCCTGTCACGACAGCAGGACACACCTCTGTCCCGAGTGGGCATGGTATGTGTGGCACAGTGTGGGCTCGGTGCAGCATTCATCCCCTGCTTACAGCTCAGCTAGTGATGGGAGAGGTCCTGAGGCACCCATACATGGCCACAAGTTCATGCATGTTTGTGTTCACATGTATAGGAATATGCATGTACACGTGTGTGTGTGAGCAGGTCCATGACTGTATGTGCAGGCGTGTGAGTGCGTGTGCAAGTGCAACATCATGTGTTGGTGTATACAGGGAGGTATGTACACATACACATATCATGTCGTGGGCTGCATCCCCAGCAGTGTGGCCAGAAGGTCAAGGGAGGGGATTCTACCTCTGCTTTGCGCTGGGGAGGCCTCACCTGCAGTGCTAGGTCCAGCTCTGGAGTCCTCTGCACAGCAGAGACATTGACCTGTTGGTGCAGGTCCACAGGAGGCCACAGAAATGATCTGAGGGCTGGAACCCCTCTGCTGTGAGGACAGGCTGAGAAAGTTGGGGTTGCTCAGCCTGGAGAAGAGAAGGCTCTGAAGAGGCCTTATTGCAACCTTCCAGTACTTCAAGGTGCCTGTGAGAAAGATGGGGACAGAATTTTTAGTAAGGCCTGTTGGGACAGGACAAGGGGTGATGGTTTGAAATTAAAAGAGGGAAATTAGACTAGAAATTAGACTAGGGAGAAATCTTTACACTGAGACTGATGACACACTGGCCAGGTTGCAGATGCCCCATCCCTGGAACCATTCCAGGTTAGGTTGTTTAGGGCTCTGAGCAACCTGATCTTGTTGGAGATGTCCCTGTTGACTGCAGAGGGGTTGGGTTGGATAACTTTTAAAGGTTCCTTCTGATCCAAACCAGTCTATGATTACATATATATATGCACATGGCTGCATGTGTGTGCATAGTATTATAGAATCTTACAATCATGAAGGTTGGAAAAGATCTCTGAGATTGAATCCAACCGTCCACCCAACAGTATGCTAGACATGTCTTTGGGTGTATGTGCATGTGTATAAAGTGCACTTATGTACAGAAATGCCTGTGCCAAGCATGCACAGATGGAGATACATTTGTATAACACTGCCTGTGTTTGTGTGCGTGCAGCTATGTTTGCACACAGTACATCTACATGTTCAAGCACACACGTGTGTGTCTCTGTGTCTCTGTGTGTGTGCACCACCTCCTCACACCGCGCATCTGTAGCAGGTTTCCTCACCGAAGTCACAGAGAAGTCTGGCTCCAGCCCAGCCCAGGGCCGGGGCCGGGCGTGGGAGCAGCGGCAGCAGCCGAAGCGACACCCGCACCCGCACCAGAGATAAGTTCCTGCCACTAAGTTTTCTTTCCCTGCTAATTTTCTGATTAGCCCCTGTCTGATGCGTCGGCAGCAGCGCTCCACGGAGCTTATTCAAAGGCAGCGTAATCTTTCTAAGCAGCGAACAGGGGGCAGGGATGGCATTCAGCTCCCAGCAGACAGAGCCCTGCGTCGGGAGGTAATAACTCTTCGGGGAATCGCAGCCGAGCGCTGACAAGGCGCCGGGAGGGCTGTGGAAATCCTTTCTGCGGATGAGCCGAGAGGATTCTCCTGCTATCCCCTAAAGCCTGCGTGTCACCTAGTCCAATAAAAGGTATTATCGGGAAGGTGGCATTTTGTTCTGGCGTATCTCAGGCCTCCAGCCCAGCCCCAGCTCTGCTGGTTTTGCATGAGAACAGGAGGCTTAGGGCATGGAGGACGCCGAGTGCTGCCTGCTAGGGATGCTACTGTGGGGGCGGGCTGAGCTCCACTTTTTCTACCCCCCCCCCAAGCAGAAGAGGTATAGCGGAGCACCACTGTGTCCACACTCCATCCTGCACCTTCGCTGGCCCCCAGCCACACCCCCCTGCAGCACCCAGCGCTGCACCCATGGGCTAAGTATCTCCTGCCCCAGGGGTGGCAGCTGCACCTGGCACTGACCTTGTTGGACTCACCACACCCATCTGCTCTCCCATCTACCTTCGACAAGGTGTGAGGTGGAGCGCTGGGGAGTTTGAGGGCCTCAGAGCAGCCAGATGGGCTCAGCACCTTTGGTGTGCAGATGCCTCAGCCCCATCCTGGTCCACCCTTCATCTAGGGGTGAGATTGGGACATCCCAAAAGGATTCTGCCAGCCATAAGAGTGCCAGGCACCTGGTAACCACAACCCCAGCTCTGGGGAAAGGCTGGGAGAGGGGTACCACGCCACAGAGAAAAGGATGGACCTCATGGTGCAGGAGGACACTGGAGATACAGCTGGACAGGGGTGGGACACCTTGTCTACACCATGCTTTTGCCAAGAAAGTTTGGACCAGATGATTCCTTAAGTCTCTTCCAACCTGGGATTCTGTGATTCTATAAGGCCACCCTAGGGTGGTCCTGACCATCCCTTGGATCCTACCTGGTCCTGGATACCACAGGAGCTGCCAGCTTGTGGCATTACCTGCTGCAGTCAGATCCCCAGGGAGGGGGCACGTACCAGGTCATTAAGATGAGGAGGGGCCTATGCCTAGAGAGTACATCAACCCTAACTCCTAAGCTAGCAGAGGGCTTCCCTGCTGCCACCCATCTTGGAACAGCCCCAGGGCATGAAGGGCACCATCCATGTGCAGTACAGGCAGCACTGGGGGGGGCACCCATGTCTACTCCAACTGGTTAATTTACTGTGCTGCTGTGCACCGTGCTAGCCAATAACTTTGAAATGATGTAGAGATTTGCAGCCAAACCCTCTCATAAGGAGATTTAGGAGGGTGACAAAGATAATTAAACATCTTTCCCCGAGTAGTGACTTGCAGCTGAAAGAGGGAAAAATAACTCCATTTTTCACCGTCCTTCTAAATCATCCTGATGCCCGACTGAGGCACTGTGCAAACAAACCCTGGCCTGGCAGCCTTGGGGCTGAGGGCACCACAGCCCTGACTGCTGGGCTGAGAAAAAGGTGGTGGAGCTGGAGTTTGGTGAGACAAGGGCTGGCACAGGGTCCTGGGCTGGCATAGTGGGCAGCATGTGTAGGGAGGGATGCTCTAGGGCAAACAACACAAGGGTGAGATCAGGCTGGCTATCACTTCAGCAGCCCTGAGCAGAAGGGTGAAGCTAAAAAGAGCAGCATGGGGTGGTGGGAGAGCTGGGGAAGGGGGAGTACAGGGCTAGAGGCAGGGGGCAAGTGAGGATGCTTGCAGGATGCAGCAAGAAGGCTTCAGGAGGTGGGAATAGGGGCTTAAGGAGAGGCCTTTGAGGAGCATCAAGATACACACCAAAGCAGCTGCAGTGTGCACACATATGTCTACACACATATAGAGCATGTCTGTGTGCATGCACATGTCTGTTCATGGGTGTGAGAGTGCTCAGCATGTGTGGGATGCCCCAGGCCCCCATCTGGTGTATTGCCCACCTGTGGGTTTCATGTCTTGCCAGCTGCATGAGCTGCCACACATGTGCTGGTGAGCTGGATATGTGAGTGGCTGACACACATGTCCAGATGTGTCATTGTGTGGTTTTCTTTGCCAGTGATGGCTTCTGCACCAGCAGATGGAGGTGCCTGCTGGATGGTGAAGGTTCTAGAGCACAAGTCTTGTGAGGAGCAGCTAAGGGACTTGGGGGTGTTTAGCTTGGAGAAAAGGAGGCTCTGGAAAGGTCTTCTCACTCCAACTCCCTGAAAGGAGGTTGAAGCAAGGTGGGGGTTGGTCTCTTCTCCCAGGGAGCAATGCTGTCCCTGCCCTGTCCCCCTTTTGGGGAGGGCTCAGCGTAGCTGATAAGGCCATTGTGGACAGGCTTAGCAGTTCAGACCCTGCCAGGAGCAGGGAGGATGTGATGGCAGCACAGAGGAGGAGCAAGGAGGAACTGGAGAGTTTCTGGGGCTTAATCGCATCCTCTATTTAACCACAAATTTTATGGGGTTGTTGGGAGTGTCTCCTCTTGGGCTCCTTGACACTGGGAGGAGCATACTCCAGCATGTTCACCTTCCTGAAGACCTCTAACTGGGTTCAGAAACACCGAGTGTGCAAATGACCCCAACCCTCATCTCTGAGCTGCCAAGAATGGGCTGTTCCTGGGATGCCACAAACAGCCCAGAGCAGTGGGGAAAGCCAAGCACAGAGGGGGAAAAGTCACCTCCGATGCCACCCTAGGAGGGCACAGGAGGGAGCAGCCAGCGCCTGCCTGGCACCAGTGTGAGGGAACCAGCTCAGAGGCACCCCCAGCCCTTGCCTTCACCTTCCTGGGTAAGCTGGTGGTATTGGTGTGGATCGGGGGACACGTCAGCTCTCCGGCTGGTGGTTACAGAGGAGCTGCTGCTGTCCCCAGCCTGTCCACGGTCCCGCTCCTCTCTCTGTCCCTCACCTTGTCCCTTTCCCTGGCCTCTCCCTGGTGCTGGCCATGTCCCTGTTCACCGTCGTGCATGGAGCACGCATGACACCCAGTGGACTAACACCAGACTGCACACGCCGCCCGAGCAGAGTCCCTGGGAATGGTGGCACCGGCCTGGGGATATCGCTCATGTCGTGTGGGGGACGGAATGGCACCGCCCGAGGGAGCTCCAGATGGGTTTTAACTCTGTTGGGTTGGATAGACACATGACTGGGGGGTCCCTGCAGCCCCGGGGCTCTGAGGTCTCTTCAAGCACAGAATTCCAGCATGGTGAGGCTTGGAAGGGATCTCTGGGGATCATCTAGTCCAACGCCCCTGCTAAAGCAGGTTCACTCAGAGCATGTTGCTCATGAACATATCCAGGTAGGTTTGGGATCTCTTCAGAGAAGGAGAATTCACAACCTCTCTGGGCAGCCTGGTCCAGTGCTCTGGCACCCTCAAATCGAGGAATCTTTTCCTCCTCTTCAGATGGAACCTCCTGGGTTCCAGTTTGTGCCCATTGCCCCTTGACCTGTCCCTGGGCACCACTGAAAAGAGTCTGGCCCCATCCTCTTGACCCTTGGGGCCTTTTAGCTATTGATAAGCATTGAGAAGATCCCCTCTCAGTCTTCTCTTCTCCAGGCCAACCAGCCCTAGGGCACCCAGCCTTTCCTCCTCACAGAGATGTTCCAGTCCTCTCAGCATCTTGGTAGCCTCTGCTGGACACTCTCCAATAAATGCATGACTCTCTTGCACTGGAGAACCCAGAACTGGACCCAGTACTCTAGGTGTGGCCTCACTAGGGCAGAGTAGATGAGCCTTTGACCTGCTGGTCAGTCTGCTTAACACAGGAGACCATTTGCCTTCTTGGCCACAAGGACACATTTCTGGCTCTTGGTTAACTTCTCGTTCACCTGTATTTCCAGGTCCGTGGACCTGCTTTTCAGGAGGTCAACCCCTGACCTGTACTGGTGCATGGCACCCTGGATCCCTGCACCTCCAAGGGTTGGTGTTCTCTCCAGGCAACTAGGGGTGCCTGCAGCTGCAGGGCTTTGCATTCTCCCTGTGGCCCCAGGGGTCTGCAGCCCTGAGGTTTTGGGGGTCTCATCAGAGTCCCTGTGTATCCCTGCACCCTCAGGGCTGTAGGATATTCCCAGAAGTCCTGGTGCTCTGGGACTACACTTGCCATCCAGGAATCCCTGAAGGCCTGGGGCTCTGGGGTCCCTGCATCTCCAGGGTGTTTCATGCCTTGCATTACTCCTGGGTCAGGACCTCACTTCTCCCTAAATATCCCCCTTAAAGGGGAGGCAGTCTCTCAAGAGCTAGCATGACTTGCTGTCTCTCAGGAGCTTAACACCATCCTGCTCCCATCCTGGGATGATCTTCATCTCTGGCCACCATCTCTTAATGCTGTGTGGCAGCTGTAACCCTTCACAACTGCTTCAGATGAGCTTCTCTGTGCCAGGAAACTCTCAGCTCATCTTCAGCTTTTCCTCCAAACTCTCATGTTCATTTGCCAGAAGATAAACCCTGGTGGAACAGGGATCTGAGAGGAGCCAGAGCTGCAGTTCACATAAAGCCAAAGCAGAATGATTTTCTGTAAGAAAAACATTTTTCATTTCGATCTGCAAAGCTTTTCAAAGTTGTTTCTCAGAGGAACAGGAGCAGGAACTGTTACCACAGAGGGGATTGGATGGTCTTCTCCAGCTCTGAAGGGCTGGAAGCTTATCCTGCTGAGGCATCCATGCTCATTAATGGAGCCATGAACACCCATAAGCAAAGCCCTGCAGATCCACTCCCAGCATGGAAATCCACATCCCAGCTCTAGAGTCTGTAAAGATACTTGTAGAGTTTAGAAATTTGACCTGAAGAATGAAAGGAGGAAGAGGAAGGACCAGAAAGTTCTTGTTCAAACACAGCCAGGACAGGAGGTGGGTCCTCCTCACCAGACCCTATGGATGCCCTGGCCCCACCAGGCTCTGGACAGGCCCCTCCTCACTAAGCTAGTAGCCATGGGGCATGCAGGGGCTGCTGGTGTGACAGTCCCCTTTTTCACACCCTACTACCCATGCACAGTGACAAAGTGTGGCCAAGAGCAGGACCCTGAGTGCTCGAGCAGACAGCTCCATCTCAGCAGTGCCCTGGGAGAGTATCCTAGAGGTAGGACAACCTTGTGAAGGGCAAGTCTATCTCCTGATGTTGCATTTCTCACTTGGGAAGGCACAGATATGGAGCACAGCCCAGGGAATGTAGCTCTGTGCGAGCCATGGGGCCACCACAAGCTGCTAGTGTCACGTAGCCAAAGAAAGCCAGTGTCCAGCTAAACTAGGCATGGATCAGAAAGAGCTGATCTCTTTTCTCTGGCGACCAACTATAGGACCCAAGAGAATGGCACAAAGCTGTGTCAGGGGAGGCTTAGGTTGGATATTAGGAAAAGGTTCTTCACTCAGAGGGTGGTCAAGCACTGGAACAGGCTCTCCAGGGGAGTTGTCACAGCATCAAGCCTGACAGAATTCCAAAACCATTTGGACAAGGCCCCTTCCATCCCCAGGACTGCAGTGTCCTCCCTTCTCTCAGCCAATGGTCACAGTTTGGAGCTACAAAGCTCCCAGGCTCTGGTCCTACCTTACTCCATGCATCCATGCATGGAGTCTCCAGACTGTGTCTGGCTCTTGGAGGGACTGGGTTGACCATCCACACTTGGACATGGACACACAGGTGTGCACACACACGCACACACACTCCTGTGCACCCCATGGGACACTACAACAATGGCATTAGGCAGACCATAAAGCCACCTAACCTTGCTTGCTCCCTGCTCTGCAATCCCAAGGCCACCCCAAGGTCTTTCCTCTGCACTATCCCCAGCTCAGGATCTGCCACTCCCTCCCCACTGCAGCAGTTCTTTAACCGAGCGTGACTCTTGGCAGCTCTGCCTCCGTGGCAGGTGACCATAGCACCCAGAGCAACCCAAGCTAGTGTGCATGGACCAGCAGCTGCTCAACCCACCGTGCCATAGCATAGGCAGTTGCAGGCAACCTATCTCCCTGGACATGACTTTGTGAGCAGCTCCAGCTCTCCAACTTTCTCCCTGCAATTCCTTCCATGAGTTTTTGCCCATGCCTCGATGGCCAGCTGGCAGATGGTCTCAAGCAGGGTACTCCAGGGTCAGTCCTAGCACCATGTTCCCCATCCTCATCGGAGTGTTGGATGAGGAGGGAAGTGCACCCTTGCCTTGAAGGTGAGGCTAAACCGGGGGGAATGGGTGAGCAGCAAACAGCAGAGCCTCAGTCCAGGTGGACCCCAAGAAACTCAAAATTTGGGTCAACAGAAACGTTGTTGTAATCAAAAAGAGAGGCCAGAAGGTTAGTGCTCAGGTTTCACCTGAGCTGGGGACTGAGGGGCTAAACAGGGTCCCAGTGAAAAGGTCCTGGGCAAAAGGCTGAATAAATGGGGCAATCTGCACCCTGGGTGACATGAGGAGGAGTGTGGCCAGCAGCCTGAGAGGAGGGGTTGTCCCCTCTGCGCAGCACCAGGGAACCCCTAGCTGTGTGCTGTGTCCAGATTGGCCCCCCAGTTCAGGGAGAGGTGGGAGTTGGAGAGGGACCAGCAGATGTTGCTGCCAGGGCTGGGGCCTGAGGCTGCAAGAGAGGTGGGTTTGGATCTAGCAGCATCATGCAGCTACCTGGAGGGCAGGTGCAAAGGCAATGGAGCCAATCTCTCTCAGCAGGGCATGAGATGGACAATGGACATTAATTGCAGCTTCAGGTTGGACAGTAGGAGTTACTATTTTTTCCTGGGGAGGTGATGCAGTGGTGGGACATGCCACCAAAGAGTGGGACAAATCCATCCTTCAAGACACAGCTAGGTAAAGCAATGGGTGACCTTACTCTGTGCAGGTGGTGTTTCTGCTAGAATGCCTATGGGGTCCTCTCCCACCAGCATCACCAGAATCCTGTGAGCACAGTGAGGGCCAACCTCCCCACCTGCAAGTCCTTTCCCTTCCCCATGCCAGGAGCCCACCCCACAGACCCAGGACACCTTGACAACCAAGGTCCTGTGCACTGGACCACGGTTCCATCCCAGAAACTCCAGCACCCACGCTGGCCAGCATCATGCTGATGCCGAAGCCCATTATTTCCGGTGTGCTGCTGGAAGGCCTGGCCGCTGCTCCTGGCAGGTGATCAGCTGATCCCACCAGTGAGCTGGTGCTGCAAAGTCAGGCACAGAGATTACTAGTGTGTCAGTGAGAGGAGACCAGGGCTAGCAAGGACTGGGGGGCTCAGGGAGCCAGGGGCACCTCGGCCTTGAAAGCTGAGCCACCTGCACACTGCTACCTGCTGAATAATAGAGGAGCTGCCAGCCAGCAGGAGAGAAATGTGATGCTGGTTAGCCAGCCAGAGAAGACATCTGAGCTCCCAGCAGCTGCGATAGCAACTGCAGGGAAGGAGCCTTCCTCCACGCTGCTCTGTGCAGCACAGCGTGGCCAGGGTGGCTGGAGGTCTCTGCCCATCCCAGTTTGCCTGGGTGGCCAGTGCCCACTCCAGGGGCACAGGCTCGGGACTCAGAGGATGATGTGAGTTGCAGCAGGCAGCCAACAAAGCAGAGCTCAAGGGCAGAGCTGGGTTTCCAGAGAGGAGAGGCAGAAGAAGCCAGCACCCAAGCCCTGGGTCCTGCAGCACAGCCCCATGTCCAGAGGAGGGGAGATGGTTTATATCCCGGATGACTCCGACTTCAGCTCCTTCAGGGATCAGTGTGAGAGCCAGGAGGGCTGGCACTGTCGGTATAACAAGGCTGGCGTAACTGTGTGGAGTCAGGGCCAGGAGGAGAGCTGCACTGTGCAGAAAATCAAGGTAAGCAGACGCCTGCAGCTGCAGAACCACCAGCCCTTCCCTGCCCCAGCTGCATGCCCAGCCGCTCCCGGGGGTCTCTGAGCTGCTGGTCCATCCTCAGGGTACACAGCACCCTGGGCCAGCCTCTCTTGGGGGTGTTTCTGCCCTAAATGCTGGGGTTGGTAGGCTTAGTCTCCCAGAGGTGCTTCCCCAGCTGGCAGGTTGCTCTGCAGGCTCTCAGTTGCCTGCCCAGTGGCTTTAGCCTCTCGACCTGTCCTGCTGCCCACTGCAGCGTCCTGCCGTGCATGCACACGTGTGGGCTCACATTGCAGCTGCCTGTGACACAGATGCAGGCAGGAAGGCCCTGGGATCGATTACGTTGTGGAGATGGCCCTGCTGGGAGTCTCTGGGCATGAGACAGGCTGGTGGGATGCCTCCTGGTGCCACACCATCGTGGGGCACATCATCTCACATTTTGCAGTGGATGAGCATGCCACAGAGTTTAAGACTCCCCATGTGCTGTCTCAGGAGGTTTGCTGCTTGCCAGAGGCTGGATCTGAGGTGCTCCAGAGGGACTAGTGAGGTTCAACCATCCCTCAGGTTGTTACACCTCACTGGTCATCTACACGGCACCAGTGATACTGCCAAGCAACCTTGTGTACATCAAGGGTGGTTGTAGGGTGCTGAGGGCAAGGGAGCCCCATCATGGGGTAAGCCCTCTGTGGGAGCATCATGTGGGTCAATGCTTGGGTCCACGGTTGGTGTCACAGGCAGGGCTTTGGTTTTTCAGGCTACCAAAGGATGTTGGACAGGGATGCCATTTACCTAAGCAAGCAGGGCCAGACCATCTTACCTAGGACAGCCTAGGACCTGATAAAGAGATCTCTCAACTAGGGGTGTCAGGGAAGGGTTGCTATGACCTGAAGACCAGAGAAGGCACGGGGAGGTGGCAAGGAGGTTACTGGGGTACAGTAAGCTGAAAGAGGCTCTTGCACAGCTCTCCTGAACACAGAGTAACCAGCAGAGCCCATCTCAGGTGCCTCCACACCAGCACCTGCAACTGGGGAGACATGAGGAGGAGCTGGGAACACAAAGATTGCAATGCTGCCACGGATGAAGGCCCTAAGGGGCAAAGGAGAGGAGGAGGAACAACACTCTCTGCAGAGCTGTAGCTGCAATATACCATGGTGTTGCCTCCATAGGCCAGGGAACAGCTTCTGAGCTAGGATTCGGGAGCACTGAGCCATTTGGGCATGCACAAGCCCACTTGACTAAGCAGGGCAGGACCAGGGATGCTGAGGGGTCTGGCCAATGTCTCTTTAAAAAGTCCTGGTAACTTCAGGAGGTCTTTGCTAAGTGGGAAGAGGCAGCCTGATTGCTACCTGCAATGAAAGGACTGGCTGTGTGGGTACAGGGAGGACAGTGAAAGACTCATACCTTGACTTCAGTAAAGCCTTTGATAGGGTTTCCCATAGTCTCCTTGTCACCACATTGATGAGATCTGGACTGGAAAAGTGGATGGTGAGATGGGTGGATCACAGAATAGCAGGGGTTGGAAGGGACCTCTGGAGATCATCTAGTCCAACCCCCCTGCTAAAGTAGGGTCACCCAGAGCAGGTTGCCCGGGATCATATCCAGGCACATTTGGAATCTCTCCAGTGAAGGAGACACCACAACCTCTCTGGGCAGCCTGGTCCAGTGCTTTGGCACCCTCAAAGTATGGCAGGCTCATGGCATGGTGGTCAGCACTGCAGAGTCTAGATGGTGGCCAGTTGCTGGGTCTCACCCTGTTATTGGGATGATGGGATCCAGTGCCCCCACGGTAAGTCTGCAGGCAGCACTGAAATGTGGAGAGCATTTGATGTGCTGGAGACAAGGCTGCTGCTCAGCATGACTTCAACAGGCTGGCAGGACAGGCTGGAAGGAACTTCATGAAGTCCACCCCAGTCCAACAGTCACAGCCCAGCAGGGGCGATGTAGTTACATTCCCCTTTGCCACCACCAAGCCCTATAGAGAGGTAATCCCAGGCAGGTTCAGGGGGGTCTGAACACCATCATCCAGCCTGGTTCATTGCAACTAGTATTTCCTTGATGTGTGGGGGTTTTACTGCTCTGGGAAGGGCTTGGGCATGGTGCAGGGGTCAGCACTGCCCAGGGACCCTTCTCAAACTGTGGGACAAATGATGCTACCCAGTCTGTGCAGGAGAGCTGAGCTGCACAGGCTGAGGCTTGGGGGTCAGAGAAGTCCCAGTTTTTCCATTAATATAGGAATAATGTGGAGAGTTCTTGAGCAGCAGGAGCTCAGGATTTTTTCCACCTGAATTCCTTGTGGGTAGTTTGGGTTTGGGCTCTATTCTTCCCCTGTCCCAGATAAATACCTGCTGTGGCTGTTGCACATCCTCATTTCATCCATGGTGGACAGGCTTTAGTGAGGGATTTTGAGGGTGCAAGGCTGTGAGGGTCCCACAGTCATAACCAAAGCTTCCAGGAGCCCAGGAGGGTTCCATCTCTAGCTAGAGGCATCATTCACCCTGCATCCTTCATCCTTCACGCTTCAGACACAGCTGGGAGGGAGTGGCTGGGCAGGAGGAGCAGAAGGAGGGAGCTGAGTGCTCCCAGCCTCTCCTCCACAGAGCCCTGGGGAGTGCTGCACATCTCCAAGCCTGTGCTGGGCATGAGTCCAACACGCCAGGCAGAAACCATCACCCAAGGCCATCGGGGAAAGCTTGCCTGAGATTGATGGGACCTGCCATGTTCAGAAGGCCATCTCCAATTACACGGCACTACTGCACTCCTCATCAAAGATGCAAGGCCTCTAACAAGGAGCAGATGACATCTCTTTCCTCCCAGCATTTCCAGGAGCGATGCATTCAGCTTCATCAATAATGCACTCACTGGCTTGGTCGAGCAGCTCCAGATCTCAGGTTACAGACAGGGCCCACCAATCTCCCCAGACTGGACCCTACATCCAAGAGCATCAGGCCAGGGCAGTAGCTTCCCTTTGCTTTCCCTGCAAGAATGTGGGGTGAGGAAACAGGGCTGGGCTTGGGATCAAGACAACAGTGCCAGACTCTTTTCAGTGGTGCTCAGCAGCAGGACAAGGGACAATGGGCACAAACTGGAACTCAGGAGGTTCCATCTGAATGCAAGGAGAAGCTTCTTTCCTGTGAGGGTGCCAGAGCACTGGACCACTCTACCCAGAGAGGTTGTGGAGTCTCCTTCTCTGGAGGGATTCCAAACCCACCTGGATGTGATCCTGGATGACCTGCTCTGGGTGACCCTGCTTTAGCAGGGGGGTTGGACTAGATGATCTCCAGAGGTCCCTTCCAACCCCCACTATGTTGTGATTATGCGTATGCAGGCACCAGAGCCTGGACCACCAGCCAGCTTCATTTGGGGGCAGAGGGTCCTTCGACTCCCTGCTGTCTTTCTGCCTTTGCACTGAATGCCAGCAGCAGGGCCAGTGGCTCTGCCTGGCTGTCCTGAAGCAGGGACACTGTCTTCATCACATGTGCAGAGCATCCTCCATGACACATGCACACGTGGCTTTCTAGCAGCAGAGGAGCACACCACTGTACACAGTAACAACCTGAAGTCCTTGTCCCTGGATGAGCACAGGCTCTGTGCCCTGGGGGTGGGTGCTGCCTCCCTGCCCAACTGCCTGTCTCCCCAGACTCGCATCTCCTGCAAGGATGTCCCTGCTGAGACACTCTATGATGTGTTGCATGACACCCACTACCGCAAGAAATGGGACTCGAATATGATCGAGACCTATGACATCGGGCGCCTGACTGTCAATGCTGACGTTGGATACTACTCCTGTGAGCAGCCCCCCGCCCCTGGGACCCTCCAGGGTCCCCCTCCTTCACTCCACAGCATGAGTGTGGGGCCAGGGGGGCAATGGGTTGCGGTGTAACAGAGTCTGTCTGCAGGGAAATGCCCAAGTCCCCTGAAGAACAGGGATTTTGTCACCCTACGATCCTGGCTGCCCCTGGGCAATGACTACATGATCATCAACTACAGCGTCAAGCACCCGGTGAGCTCCTAGCTGGCCCTAACCCTGGTATGGGCCAGTAGGCAAAGGCAGAGCTGAGCAGCAACTCAGGCAGGCTCTGAGGTGGATGTCATGTCTCTGCAGAAATACCCACCCCGGAAGGATTTTGTGAGGGCTGTGTCACTGCAGACGGGTTACTTCATCAAGGCGAATGGTGCTGGTGCCTGTGTCCTCTATTATCTCACCCAGGTGGACCCTCGTGGTGAGTGCCAGCAGGAGGGAAGGGTGCAGTGTGTCTCCTTGGAGATGGGACCCATTGTACCCCACCATGTCTCTCCATTGCCCTCACATGGAGGTCCAAAGTGCACTGGGAAGTGGGGACAACCCAGGGAAGAAGGGAATCCCCTTCCAGAGCAGGTGCCATCAGCTCCAGCAGGGCTCAGTCTGCCATAGGGTGCTGCAGGCTCATGATGCCTCCTCTAAGGGCTGACCCAAACTGGATGAGTAATAGGGCTTTGGGCTCTTGCAGGGTCGCTGCCAAAGTGGGTGGTCAACCGCGTCTCCCAGTTTGTGGCACCAAAGGTAAGCAGGGTGCGTGGCTGGCGGTGGGATGCACAGGCAGCAGGGAAGCTGCCCAGAAGTAACCCCTAGAATGGGCGCTAGGTGACACAGAACTCACAGAATGGGTGCTGGGTGACCCAGGACTCATAGAATAGGCTTGCAGAGCATGCACTGGACATCCCCTCCTAACACCTCTAAAAAGCAAGCAATGGGGAAGATGGGAGCTGTGCCTACAGACTAAGGTGGCTTCGTCCCCACTGGGGACTTGGGGTACTGTGATGGTCTGGACTCATTCTGCCCACAGGCAATGAAGAAGATCTACAAGGCTGGGCTGAAGTACCCAGAGTGGAAACGCAAACATGATCCCGGATACAAGCCCTGGGTGTACCCAGAGCAGAACACACTGCCCAGCGTCAGCCTGGCTGAGCTCTCAGTGCAACATGCCGACTCGCTGGAGAACATCGACGAGACAGGGCTGCCTGAGGACCATCTGAGCACCAGTGACCACGAGGCCTGAGCCCTCACTGCAGCCCTCTTCCAGGGGGACCCCCTCATGACCAGGGCTTGGCAGCCAGGGCTCACAGGTGGAAATCTTGTCCCCTGCATCCCAATAGTCACATCTGCTCTTCAACTCCTTCATCATAGAACCCTTTACTCAGGCAGTAGGGTAGTGCCCCATGGGAACCTGCAGCATGGGTGCTGGAAAGAGGGAAGGCAGGCACCCTAGTCCCCCTGCACCATGGTGGTCCATGAAGATGTCCCCATTGCAGGAGGTACAGCTGTCAGTGGAAGCAAGTGCCCCAAGGAAAGGCTAGGCAGGGCAAGAGAGGTGGAACCCTTCATGAGTTAGGTCGGAGATTTCCTGGCACCAGGATATCCCTTTGCCACTGTAAGACCTTCTAGAGATGTCACTCAAAGGTCCAGAAGTGGGGTGTCTATGGGGGTCCTGCCAAGGCTTTGAAGCAGCACAGGTATTAGACTGACTGTCTCTAGCCCAAGGTCCAGCTCTGCTAGCTCCATGATCAGGCTGGACCCACTCCAGCCCACCAAGCCCCCCCAGGCTTTGTGTGACATCTCTCTCCCACCCTCCATCGCAGGGAGCCCTCCCAAGTCCTATCCTGGACATCAGGCTCAGCTCTGCAGACTGGCCATAGCCCAGCTGGCCCTGGGGACCCCTTCCCTGGGTGGTGTTTGAGGGGGGCTTGTCCTGGCAGAGGGGTCTTGGATAGACCCAGTCCCCACTCTCTCAGTGTTTGCCGATGCTGTGATTTCTGGCGCAATAAAGGGGTTGGTGTGTGTGCAAGAGAGCTTTGGGCTGGCACGGCATGGCAAGGAAGCTGGCACTGAGGTGAGGAAGCTGGCACCAAGTCCACTCTGAAGCTGCCCAGACACTAGGTGCTGGGTGCACAGAAGGGCAAGTCCAGCCATGCAATGCAAGCATCCGGGGTGACCCTCAGCAGAGGGCAAGGTGGTAAGTGGTGGGGCAGGACAGGCAGAGACTGGGCTCTGCACACCCACATGTGTGAGGGTAAACATGTGTGGGCACGGGGCAGCTTCCACTGGACAACAGGAAGTTAGTCTAGACAGACATCTCTGAGGGAATACACTGACAAATGCTGGATTTTCCATCCACTTGCTCACCCACACACACTGAGGCTGCCTGAGGCTGCTGAGCTCCAGCCCCAGACGGGTTTAAGCCTAATCATAGAATCACAGAATCAATCATGGAATCATAGAGCCAATGGTTTGGGTTGGAAGGGACCTTAAAGGTCATCTAGTCCAACCCCCCTACAGTCAGCAGGGACATCTGCAACTAGAGCAGGTTGCTTACAGACACAAACCACCTGACCCGGAATGGTTCCAGGGATGGGACATCTACCACCTCTCTGGGCAATCTGGGACAGTGTCTCACCACCCTCAGCATAAAAAATTTCTTCCTTCTATCTAGTCTAAATCTCCCTCTTTTAGTTTAAAAACATCACCCCTTGTCCTGCCACAACAGTTCCTGCTAAAAATTCTGTCTCCATCATTCTTATAGGACCCCTCTAAGTACTGAAAGGCTGCAAGAAGGTCTCCCTGGAGTCTTCTCCAGGCTGTGCAAGGCGAATGGAAACAGGGCCATCACTGCTGATGCTGCTGGGGTGCTCAGCTCCATATCTATCACAGCAAGACAAGACTAGGGAACATGGCCAGCATGTGGCAGCAACTCTCACAGCAAGAACTTTGCCCTGGCAGTGGTGGAGGACAATCTCCTGGCAGCACCCAGGACTTATAGCCTCCCCAGAGCCACTGTGGATTTTGGAGCCCCTCTGACCCATCCAACCTCACCCCGAGGTGACCTCCATCTAACATGTGTTCCTGCCCTGAGCTCTGAGTGCTGCTGCCTTGTCCTTGCTCCCCCCACACCTTGTGCTTCTCTTCCCCAGTTAGACTGGATGCCCAACCCAGCAACCCACATGCAAACACTCACTGTCCCCCTTTATCCACCTCTTTAGTTCACCCCTCTCCCCTGTGCTGCTTCTTGGGAACATCACACACTTATTTCCCACTGCAGAGAGTGCTGGGGATGGGAGAGGAGGTCCTGGCTATCAGAGCAGCCATCTCCCACACTTTGCAGCTGGGCTGGCTGTGCAAGAAGAGGAAGGGCGAGAAGCCACCTCTGCAGGGAAAATGTGAAAAACCCAAGGGCAGGAGATGTGTAGGACATCACATCTTCACAGCACACAGGGCTCACAGAGAGGGGAGCAGTCCCTCCCTGCCCCAATTTGCTCCTATCATGTCAGCAGATGGAGGACTCTTGAAACAAGTAGGTTTTTACCTGCAGAAAGAACAAATCCCAGCCTCAAACTGCCCCAATAACACTTTGCAATACTTGTGGTAGAGCTAGGCAGGGAACTGTGGTCAGAACAAGAGGGAGAAACACCCTTAGGTGCTGCCCTCATGGGGCAGGGGCCACTGGCACCTTGAACATGCAGAGTGCTGAGGTGATGACCACCTTACATGGCCTCAGTGCCGTGGGAAGCAGCATTGTCTCTCATTATTGCCTGGATGTATCTCTGCAGTAGCCAGACGTCAGCCCTGCTGCGGGGCTATTTATAGCTAACCCTGAGTAGGTGAGGAGCTGCTGCCTGAGCACCAAGAGGCCAGTGAGGAGTCCCTGCTCCCCAGCCAGTCCTGGGAAAAGCTGTGACAAGTTGGAAGATATCCCAGCCCACAATACTGCCCAAAATGGCCAGCATGGTGGTGACATCAAGTGCCATGTCATCCCAGGATGGCCTAGATGGCAGGGGCATCTAATGTTATGTCAGCCCAGGATGATGCCCCAAAATGATCTGGATGGTGGTGGCATCAAGTGTATGGAGAGAACAAGGGCTCCTAGCATGGCAAGGACACCAGTCCACATCCAGCACTGGGCTAGAGCAGAGCTCCTGGCCCTCTGCACCTCTGGTCAGAGAGCAGGGTAAAGCCTGTGGGGATGGGATGAGACTCTGCCCTGGACCTCATGGGGTGCCAGGAGCCCTAGTGTGGTGATTTCTTATGGAACGATGTGCCACTGATGGCTTTCCTGTGTCACAAACAGGAAGGAGGCCACGTGCCAATATCCCTGAGCATCTGACTGAGAGGGGGGACTGGTAAGGTGTGAGGGGACCAGAATCCCCCCGGGTAGCCTTGTGGGGATGGTGGGGGAGCTGGTGGCCCACATTCCGCTGGGACAAGGGCCAGACACGCGGTGGCTGCAGCCCCACAGGACGGCCCAGCTGGATGACTCTTCCTGCCTGGCCTAAAGCAGAGAGGAGCCGTCCCCCAGAGCAGAGATTGGAAAGGAAACGGGAAGCTGCTGCTGGACAAGAGATTAGCCAGAAGGCAGTGATGTCAGCTGGAGTCCCAATGGAGGGGGGACATGGGCCCCTGTCCTGCCTGCACACAACTCTGCAGCCCCCTGCAGTAGCCACAGTGTCAAACATGTCCCAGCTGCAGGATGTGACTCCACTCTGGGGATCTCGTGCTCTGCATCTCCTGAGCTCACGGAAATGTCTTGGGCAGCTTTTGCTCCCACCACCCACACCAGGACCCTGAACCCAGCAGGAAGCCCCTCAGCATCCCATCTTATCTCACGGACTGGCCTCCAGTAGGTTTCCAAGCCCAACATCTTCCAGCTTCCCCCTCCTCACTCCTACATCAAGCCTTCCCAGGGGCTCAGCTCTCTGCTGTGCCTCCCGGTTCAGTCCCAACCCCACAATTCCAGCTGTCAAACATAGCATTTGTGCTCTAGGTATGAGCCCTGAGTGTCCCTCACCCTGTTCTGCTCCTAAGAGTTGCTTCCACCATCACTGCACACATGCCTCAGCATGATCCAGCATGGGTAAGACTGGTGGTAGAGCACAGGCTGCTCCAGAGTGCAGCAAAGGCTGGTGGCTAGGGAGGGAGGGAAGGAGGGAGGGAGGGAAGGAGGAAGGAAGGGATGGATGGATGGGTGGATGGACAGATGGGGGGTTGGAGGGATGGAGGGATGGATAGGTAACTGGACATGTAGACCTTGCAGGACAGTGTCACCATGGGTGCTGTCCAGAAAGGGGAAGGACCACAGAGACCAATGTGCTGGAAGTATCCAACCTTCACTTTGATCTTTGTTTCCTCCAGCCCTTGCCAGCATCTTCAAAAAGCCAAATGCCCCGGCCTCAGAGGTGTTTTCCCATCCTGCCCATCTGCCTTCTCCAGGGAGCAGGCAAGACCTTCCTGCTGTACAAACCTGTAAACACAATAGGGCTCTCCATCTCAGCCCAAGGAGGCTAGTGTCTAAATATAGTGTCTGCATCAGCAGGTTGGCAGAAACCAAAGAGATCAAGCAGAGGTTTTGAAACCTGTGCTGTGGAAAGTGGGACAATTAGAAGCCCTCAGGAAACCACCCAGCCACAGCACACACATCACGGCTGCCAGTGCGACTACAGTGCTCTGCTGTGTCCAGTTCCTCTCCCACACAGCCCTGTGCCAGCTGTCTGGCTCCAGGGTGGTCTCTTGGCTGGGGGATGCCACATCTCAGGCTGTCTTCCCAGTTGGGCAGGAAGGGGGCAGTCAGCACCTCAGCAGAGGTGCTTGTGGAGGGATTTAACCCCTGTCAGGTTTGCTGAGCACTTAGGTGACTGTGGAGGGAGAAAGGAACAGAGGAGAAGGTTTTCTGCCCCAAATTGGCCTGTCAGCAGCCATCAGGATGTGGGATGTGGTGGCTGGGCCCTGCTCTTAGTCACACCAGGCCACCAAATGAGACTGTGACTTGCCACTCTGGGGATGTCTCAGCATGTCCTTTCCACCCTCAGACAACATTTCCCCCCCCAACAGCCCATCTTTGCCCACATGCACGCAGGTTGTAGCATTCCTTCCAGCAGCAGGTTACAGGACTACAGAGATGTTGCAGGGTGCCAGCCAGCAGTGAGCCAGGATCTGGCCCCACCCAAGACTGTGCTTCACTGGTGCTAATACCTCCAGCATGGCAGGATGGAAACGATGGCACACCAGATGTCACCAGAGCTACCATCACCCTTTGCTCTGCCCCTCCACCTGCTCCCACTGCAGACATCAGCAACCTTCTCATGAGCAGCAGTGCTTATAGGTAGCCAGACAGCTTCCTCCAAGAGGCAGAGGAAGGATGACACAGTCCATGGTGGTGCAGGGCCAGAGGGTCCCTGTGCACCCTGCCTCTGCACCCCATGCACAGAGCTGTCCCTGGGGCCACCTATGCTGTCCTTAGCCCCGGGCATGTGTTACCCTTCACCAGAGAAGCTCAGAGGGAAGAGAGAGGAAAGCAAAAGGCATACTGGCCTCATACTGGGTTGTGCTTCTGCTTTGTAGGAGCAAGCCTGTGGTAAGAAGCAGCTGCCTTTCCACACACAGAGATTTCTACAGGGCAGTCCTCCCACAACAGGGGCTTCTACTGCTCCCAGCTCCCCCACAATGGCTTTTGAGGGGATTGTTGGGGCAGGGGAGGACCATCCTGAGTGGGAGCAAGGGGGTCCTCAGGAAGCTGGGGCCTCACAGGGCAGGGAGCAGTTATCAGACTTGTAATCAGGAATGGAGAAGGGCTGAAGGGTGTTGTGAGATATCACTCTCAGACATCTTCCATGTGCAAGGTTGGGTAATAGAGCTGGAGTAACTGCCAGACTCACTGGGGCTCTTGCAGGAAGCATTGTATTAAAGACAGCTGGATAGGGTGGTGGTGAGGGCATAGGCTCCTTGCAGGACAGAAACTCTCCTGATGCCCACCTGTGGGGCATATGATACCACACAGCGGTGACCCTGACCCTGCTCCCCTCCTGCCCTTAGCTCACTCTGCATTCCTTCGCTACAAGAAGGACATTGAGATGCTGGAGAGTCTGCAGAGTAGGGTGACAAAGCTGGTAAAGGGTTTAGAGCATAAGTCTTGTGAGGAGCAGCTGAGGGAACTAGGTTGCTTGGAGAAAAGGAGGCTCAGGGGAGACCTTCTCACTCTCAACAACTTCCTGAAAGGAGGTTGGAGCAAGGTGGGGGTTGGTCTCTTCTCCCATTTAACAAGCAATAGGAAAAGAGGAAATGGCATCAAGTTGTGCCAGGTGAGGTTGAGGATGGACATTAGGAACAATTTCTTCCCCAGGAGGGTTGTCAAGCCCTGGCACAGGCTGCTCAGGGCAGTAGCAGAGTCACCATCCCTGGAGGCTTTGAAAATACATGTAGGTGCTAAGGTGGTGACCTTGCCATGCTGAGTTAATGGTTGAACTTGATGATCTGAAAGGTCCCTTCCAACCAAAACAATTCTATGATTCTGTGATGTCCCTTGTCATAAGGCAGCAACAGTGGGATGGGTGCTGCATCCACAGCATCCCACAGCACAAGGGAGGCTTTTAGTATTCCCAGCATCACACCCAATCAGCCTCAGTGCCAGCCCTCCCAAGTTCTCTTATCAGTAGGAACATTTTAGCCTGCTTTCCCCAATTCAGCAGCACCTTCCCAGCACCTGCACCTTGTCCAGTTCTGGGCAGTGATGGATGTAGTATGTCCTCTTGCCTGTGAACAGAAGCAGGAAGAGCAGATAGAGCTTAATTAACCTGAAAACTTCAAAGGTCTCCCTCAGCAGCACAGCATCAGGATGTGGGACTCAGGGAAGCCTGGCCACCCTATGGCAATGCATGTCCAAGGGCTCATGATAGGGAGCAGGACACTTGCTGGGAAGAGCATGAGGGGGTGAGTAGGGAGAGTTTGAGGCAGCCTCCAAAGGAGAGTAGATCCTGGCCGAGGGGTAGGACATTGTTCAGCCAGGCCTGGGGCCAAATGTGGGGTTTGGTTATGCCTGGGAAGGGGCAGGAAAGGAGGGTGGAACAAGGATGGGGACCGGAGGGTTGGCTTGGAGGAGGGACCGGCAGTGGGAGGTGTGGGCTGGGTGCTGCAGAGCCTGCCTGAGCCTGCAGCAGTTCCTGCAGGGCTGCCTTCACATGCCTGCAGGCTGAGACCTGAGCCCTGAGCCCAGCAGGGACACCTTGGCATCACCCTGGAGCCCGGAGCGGGGCCACCGTGGAGCCCACAGCAGCACTGCCACCATTCTGCTCCACCAGAGCCAGCCCTGGGGGGCCGCGGACCGCACTTCGGGGCAAGAGGTGAGGGAGAACCCCAAGGGTGGCAGGGAATAGATGGGACAGACTTGGGGACTAAGGTGCTATGACTAAGGCAGCCCACATCTACTTCCAGCCCATTGCACCAACTAGTCTGCATGGGTTTGCAGGAACAGGGATGATGTCCACCTCCCTATGAAATGGCACTGCGCCGAAGTGCCACACCACAGCCCAGTGCCCAGTACGGCCCCAGTGCCCACTACCTGGACACAGAATAGTCTTGGAGCTAGCTCCCCACAGGAAATTGGCTGCTGAAGCCCCAGGCAGGGCAGGCAGCGAGCAAAGCTGGCTGCAGATCCTTCGGGGTGATACAAGCACAAGAAAGGGGGAAATTGTCCCATTTCATCACCAGGCTGCTGGGCAGAAGTGGGTACAGCCCTTTAACCCTGTGGCAGAGACACCCAGCCCACACTGGTACAAGGTATCACCCTCTACAGCCCCCTGCCCTAGCCCTTTGTGTACGTCCTACATCACCAGGCAGCCTTCCAGCTGTGGTGTCCTCTTGCCCTGTTCCCCGCATCCTGCTCTTCCAGCTCCTCAGACTGCTCCTGTCGTGACTGTCTCTCCTCAATGCATGCTGCTGGGCAGACCCATGGGGACACTCCTGTGCACACGCAGACAAAGTTGAGGTTGGCACACTCACCACGCACACCCCACACCCACGCATGAGAGCAGCCAGCCAGGCTTTTCACGTGTGCTGGGTGACAGCATCCCCTGCCACGTGCTCCCAGGGACACCACTGCCTCATGAGCTTACCAGCTCATCAGCCTGCCTGCACTTCCCCATGCCACTCATGCAACCCTTGCCTGTGCAGGCACCAGCGGGGAGCAGGCAGATGCCTGTGCAGGGCTCATGCAGAATGAATCCTGGCGTGGTTGTTCCTCGGCCAGCCAGGACACGGCTCCTACGGGAGGGGATAGGGGATGCGTGGGAGCGCACAGGCAGCAGGAAGGAAGCAAGCCTGCGCCGAACAATAGAGGGAAATGGAGGAACTGGAAAAAGACTCAGTGGCAGCACAGTCAGCACAGATGGTTTAGTGCCGAGCAGCGTGATTCATGGGAAAAAGGCCCTCAGCGTTCTGCCGACAGCCCGTGGCTCTGCCCGGGAGCTGCGCTGGCAAATAATTTGGGGATGGGAGTCCCTGGCACAGCGGGACCCGGTGGGTGGGCATTGTGTTGAGCTAAAGCCCCAGGCAATGCCCTTCTCTCGAGCTGTGTGTGCTGGCAGTGGGATGCGGGAGCCCATCCCGGCTGGGGGTGGGTGGGAGGCTATCCCCCCTTCTGCCTGCCCGTGAGTCATGCTGACCTCTCCCATGCCCTCGCCAGCAGTGAGAAAGAGATTATGGTCTGGCCCTTCCGGCCGCAGAGCCCTCCCCGAGCTGGCCGGCACGGGAACTCATCCCCTGGGAGGGGCCCAGCTGCTCCCCCCGCCAGCCCCCTCCGTCGGGACACCGTCGTGGCCGCGCTGGCTCTCCTTCTCCTCCCACCCAGCCTCGAGTGCGACGGAGCCCAGGATGCTCCGGAGTTCAGCATCTGCTCGACCACTCGCTCCCTCGTGAGCCCCCAGCCATTCGGTTCCTGTCTGGGCTCAGGTCACGGCTTTGCCAACAAAGCGGGGCCAGAATCCGGCAGCTCCGGGGAGGGGCAGAGAGGCTTGGGGCTGAGGAACAACAGGATGTTGGCTTCATGAGCTGGGAGGTGAGCGACTCTGAGGAGAGTAGCAAGGTGGGGGGACCTTAGGGAGCTTCCCGCATTCCCGCTCACGGGAACTGTGCCCTTCGCGACAGCTGAACCATTTCCTTCCCTTTCTGCTATCTCCTCACCCCCTTTCTCTCCTCCTTCCACAGATGATGGGCTGAGCATCTGTTGCAGAGGCACCCCAGGGCCATGAGCTCCCCATGCGATCCTGACTCTGATATTGCAGACTGGCTGGCCACCATCCACTTGGAGAGGTACCGGGATATCTTCAAGAAGCATGGGTACCACATGGCCAGAGATGCCACCTCGCTGGATGGCAACCGCCTGCAGCAGATTGGCATCACTGCCACTGGGCACCGCAAAAGGATCCTGAACTTGGCGCAGCTGACACGAGTGCTCAGCCAATCGCAGGGGGGACCTGCAGGAGGAGACACCCATTTGCAAGCCACTGAGGTCCTGGATGCCCCCCAGGCAGACAAGGATGCCATGAAAGCAGAGCTGGTTGAGGTTGCTGACAGCTTTGGGACACAGCAGCTCAGTGCTGCACCCACCCAGGCATCACCTCTGGAGAAGGACCGTGCTCCTCCCATTGTCAAGCCAGTTCCCAAGCCAAGGACAGTTTTCCCTCGCTCAAAGCAAGACCAGGGCTTAGCACCCACACCTCTGGCACGCACCACGTGCCAGGGCAGTGACGGGACACCTGCAGCCTTTGTGGTACTGGAGGGGTTTGTACCAGGGGAGAGCTCCACGGATTTGGAGAGCCCAGAGCCCCGGCCGCTGTTGTCAGCTGGCCCAGGGGCAGCTGTGGCCATGGGCATGGGCATATCCTGGCTACGAGGCCGAGAGAGTGCTCGGGAGGAGACACGGCCTCCCCCAGCTCCAGATCATGGACAAACTCTAGAGATATTGGAGAAACCCCCTCTGTCTGTCCCATCTGTCCCACCACGGCACAGCCACAAGGTCCTGGTGGCTGAGCCCAGCCCTGGGAGCACGCCAGAGGGTCACCCTGTGTCCAACCCTCCCCTGCCTGCCACAGGCAGTCCAGCCATGAGAGATGCTTCGCCATGCCCCAGAGCAGCTGCTCAGCCAGAATCAGGGCAGGGCAGGCTGGAGATGGTGTCCAACGTCATCTATGAAGGACTCAAGCCCCCATCAGCACCCACTGAGGACTCAGGAGGGGAGAATGAAGGCCAGAGTCAGGCACTCTCTCAGCCTCCAGCTCTGTCCCCACAGGAGCTGACCCAACAGGACAACAAGCCTGAGTAAGCAGATGCTTTCCCTTGCTCCAGGGAGGAGAGGTGGGGTGTAGAGAAGCCAGAGCCAAGGATCCAGAGAGCCCCTTACCCCCAGGACCCCATCCCCTGCCTCTGGTTGCTGACAAAGCCCCTTCCATCACCCTCACAGTGCCTCCCCAGTTTCTGCATGGAACAATCCTGCAGGGCAGTTGGGTTTCCTCTGAATTGACAGCATGACCCACTCTGGTTGGGGGGAAAAGCTACTGCCCCTTCTTTGCCCCTCCCCAAGCAACAGGGCTGGGTGTCCCTGGAGTGATGAGGGGATAGCTGAGCGAGGGGGTAGCCAAGTAAGGTTTCTGGGGCTGGCTTCTGCTGGGACCAAGGCTGGAGATGTTAGTGCGGGATGAACTAGGATGGAAAATTCTCAGCAGCCTCAGGAGACAAAACCCAGCAGGTTCCAGCATGGGGATGAGAAGGGAAAAGGGGGGGCACAGAGAGAAGGGAGGGGATGCTCCACATCCCAGGAGACAAAGCCAGGCTCAGCCCTGGTCCGGTGCAGGCCCATGTAAGCCAGATGGGAAAACAAGGTGGAAAAAAACCCATAGTCTCCCCCTCCATCTGGGCTGCAGCTGCAATAACCCCTCTCCTGTTTTGCAGCAGTCCTGGCTGGCCCTGGGGGAACCTGCCCCCCATCCCGCAGAGACCCACTGGCAAGCCAGGTGAGAGCCCTCAGGGCAGTGGTGAACAGTGGGGACTTCTGAGTGTTCCCAAAGAAAGGGTGTCAGAGGGAGACCCACACATCCTGCCTTTCCCTCAGCTCCTGCCCCATGCTCCTACCTTGCTCAGAGACCATGGTGGCCTCAGACCAAGGCAGGGCCTAGCCCTGCACATGTTTGGGGTGGCATCATTGTTAAGCCAGTTGTGCTGGATGTTGGGGTGCACTGTGGTGGGCCTCAGTAGGGGGTTCCCCCTCCAGGATTGGCAGTCCTGACTGGTTGCTGCCCCACAGCAGGCACCACTGACTGCCTTTCCCTCCCATGTCTCTGTCCACAGAGGTCAGCGAACAGCCCATCAGCCCCTACAGCGAGACCATCTTTAGGCACATAGTCCCATCCCGGGAACAGAAGGTGAGAGAAGACTCTGGGGATGGTGGCTGTCCTCTGCTGCCAGTCTGCATCCCACTAGCTGCTGCAAAGCAGGGAGCTGCAGCTGGTGAGACCATGGTGCCTAAAAGTGCTTTACTGGGAATTACTGCTGGGGTGGAGTCACAGACTGAGCCCACGAACACAGTGGGCCAAGCAGGTTGAGGAGGTTTGGGATGGAAGAGAGCAGAGGGGAAAGGAGATGTGACCAGTCTCTCCTCCCAGGGTGTTGGCATCTCCTCTGATCAGAGCTATGAGACAGTGTCTGAGCTGGACCTGGAGCGGGAAGTGTGCAGGTAGGCATCACCTTCTCTGGGCTGAAGGGGATGTGCTGGGCTCAGGGTCTGGGGTTTGCATGCCAGAGGGGCAAGGGGACACCCCTGCGGACAGCCTGAGAGGTGGCAGGGTCTTTTCACCCACCACAGAGACAATCAAGAGTGTGTGGGATCAAGTCAGCAATCTCAAGAAGAGTCAATGAGGTTAGAGATGGGAAGGAGCCATGCTGATGGGTGGCCCTCAAGGGGACAGTGCTTGCCAACAGATGTTCTGGGTGTACAGCTGGGGCAGTGCCAGTGGCACTGAGCACCTGCACATCAGGCAGAGCCTGGATTTGGCCTCTGGGAGCCAAGAAACACCACGGGGGACAGAGATTGCTGAGAAATGAGATGTCTCTGAGCTCCAGATGAAGGAATGTGCAACCTTCAAAGGCTTCAGCATCATCAGATCAGCATTTGCTGCTCTATCACACTGTGGTGGACAGCGAGATTGAGGGGCACCTTTAAAATGCTTTTGAAATGTACTTTCCATAACTCCTGATAGCATCTCAGAAAGAGGAAGGAAAGCTGCTCTTCCCATTTCGGACGGGGAGGGTTCCTTTTCCTGTGTTGCTTAGAGAGGAGGAGGCGAGCTGAAGCTCTGTGTCCTTGGGCTCTGCCAGTGGCCTTGCTGACCAGTGTGTCCCCATGTCCCTGCCTTTCTGGCCCCAGTGTTGGTCGGTCTAGCTCACCTCCTGCTCTGGGTGCGAGTCATTGCAGCCTGGACTGATCCAGTGTCACAGTCAGCCAGACATTGCAGCCAGGTGAGAGCCAACTTGGGCCATGGGTTGGGAACTGCAAATACCTGGGAACAGGAGATTTGTAAACAGAAGTGCAGAAATCTGTGGAGCCTCTGAACCAGCAGTTCAGAGCGGGCCTGGCTGCTGGCCTGTGGATCACAGTCTCTCCATCCAGTGGCTTTCTGGAATATGGGATCCAGCACATCCCAAGGGCAATGGTCAGGCACTTATAACCCTGGACTCACCAGGGTCTTTGTGGCCTGGTCTTGCTGAGAGGAGACAGCGTGCAACCTTTAGAGGCAGCAGTTCATAGATTTTTTTCTGCCAGTCTGAGTATTCAGGTGTTTGGAGCGTGAGGAGTTGAACAAGAGACAGAAAAGCTTTTGAAGTCCTTTTGCATTGAGCTTGTGGACCTCATCAGCCAAGCTGCTCCAATGCATTCCTCCCCAGAGCAGTTCCACTGGTCCGACTACAATCCGCCTGGAGCAGAGCTATGGACTCCTGCTCAGCTGATCAGTCACTACTGGACAGCCCTGGCCTCTGCCCTGCCTCTGTGGGACCTCCTGATCCTCCTTTTCAGCGCTGGTATTTCTCCAGTTCAGCCAGTTCTTCATCCTCCTGACTGGCACCTGATCATTGGGGACAACATAAGCATCTCCTGCAGCCCATCAATACACTCATTATGGGAAATATTTCCTGATCCCAAACTTCAGAGATGCCCTCTCACCCCTTTCGCACAATGTCTTCCTCCCACCTGAGATGCCTCCTCTCAGCCTGTTCTAGGGAGTTTCATGTGAACCATGCTGCTCTCTGGGCAGTGAGTGTCAGTGCTAGGGGTAGGCAGAACCCCCTTGGCCACCACTGAGATATCCTCAGCAAAGAGGAAAAGGAATGCAAAATTCCCTTTAAAACTGGGAGAGGGGTCTCTGAGAGTCCAGCAGAGCCTGGAGCGTGGGTTGGTCAATGGTTGGACTCAATGACCTTAAATGTCTCTTCCAACCAAAACAGTTCTGTGATTCTATGATTCTATGACACAAGAGCAGAGGGGAGGAGAGAGAGGACAGGCGGAGACCCTTGGTGAGGAGGTAGCTGGAATGGAGATGTAAACACCCACATCACCAGGTGCACTAGAGGATCTCAGGGTGGGAAAAGGAGCAGTGTGAGACATCATCGAATGTGATGGCATTGACCAGGACCCTGCATAGTGAGCAGCCACAGTGCCGTGGCCAGGTTCCCTCACAGCCCTGTTTCTTGCAGGACAAGCAGCGAGTGCAGCAGCGAGGGAAGGAGTGAAGATGAGGACACCCGGTCCCGGCTCATCAACCGGATCATCCAGAGTGACACAGAGGGGTACTCTACTGTGGAGGCACCACAGGCTGAGGGTGCCCCATTCAGCCTGCCAGCCCATCTCTACCCAGATGAGGTCCTGGATGACCTCACCATCTCCCCTTATGCCAGCTTCACATCGCTCTCTGAGCCCCGGCCCACCATGCTCAGTGGCTGGCTGGACAAGCTCTCCCCACAGGGGTACGTGCTCACCTGTGGGACAGTCCCCGTAGGGGATGGGAAAGACTGGTGAGGTGGCCACATGGGTCACCATGCTACTGGGGCAGCCAGACCTCCACATCTGAAGAGGACCCTCTCAGGTCCTCCAGCTGTGCTGCAAGGGTCTCTCTGCAGCCTTCCTTGGGGGATCTGTGAGCAGATGTGAGGTCTTTGAGAGGATCATCCACTTCCCAACAAACATGTTTTTATGCCACCCCAACAGGAACTATGTCTTCCAGAGGCGCTATGTCCGTTTTGATGGGAAGAACCTGATGTACTTCAGCAGTGAGAAGGTACAAAGGGACAGGATGTGGGCAGGGTGGGGAGGCTGCACTGTGCTGCTTTATCAGGGTGTCTTGACACCGCATGAGCTGTCATATTTTTTTTTTTGCTTCCCCTTGTCCTTCTTCAAGGAGCCAGCCTAGAATCACAGAATCATAGAATCGTTTTGGTTGGAAGGGATCTTTCAGACAATCGAGTCCAACCATTAACCAGCATTGCCAGAGCACCACTAAAACATGTCCCTTAGCACCATATCTACATGGCTTTTCAATGCCTCCAGGGATGGTGACTCCACCACCGCGCTGGCAAGCCTGTGCCAGGGCTTGACAGTCATTCTGGGGAAGAAATTGTTCCTAATGTCCAATGTTAACCTCCCATGGCACAACTTGATGCAATTTCCTCTTTTCCTATTGCTTGTTAAATGGGAGAAGAGACCAACCCCCACCTTGCTCCAATCTCATTTCAAGGAATTGTAGAGAGCAAGAAGGTCTCCCTTGAGCCTCCTTTTCTCCAGACTAAACAACCCCAGTTCCCTCAGCTGCTACTCACAAGACTTGTGCTCTAGACCCTTCACCAGCTGCATTGCCTTTCTTGGGACATACTCCAGTACCTCAATGTCATTCTTGTAGTGAGGGGCCCCAAACTGAACTCAGTATTTGGGGTATTGCCCTCACAAGTATTTGGCCCAGTATTTGGCCTCACCAGTGCTGCATACAGGGGAACAATCTTTGCCCTAGTCCTGCTGGCCACACTATTTTCAATACAAGCCAGGCTGCTATTGGCCTTCTCCACCTGCGCATGCAAAGATAAAGCACTGCTTTACCTCCCCAGGGGGGAGTAGCAATGGCATTGATGCCTAGGGGGTGCTGAACGCAGCCTCATGCCATATGAAGTCCAGGGCAGCAAAGGTCCCTCTGCTGCCATGGAGTCCTGCTGGCTCACAAGCTTTGAGGCAGACTGCAAATGGGGGATCTTTGGATTCCTGCCATGGACTTATCCCTACCTGAATCCTCAGCTCCTGCTCAGCTGCTGGTGTCCCCCAGGCTGTGCTGCAGGGTAGCACCAAGCCAATCACGTGGGGAATGTGGAGGGTACGCTGCATGAAGAAGCTTTTCTCACTCTGGGCTAGGTGTGTGAGATGAGTCAACGGCCATTACCTGGCCCATGTTCTCTCATCCTTCCATGGTGGCTCTACATGGCCCCATTAGGCCTGCTGTGAGGTACTGGTGGCTGCTGCCCCAGTCCTGTGGCACAGCCAGCCCAGCTGGCCCTAAAGCAGTGGGTCCCATGCAGAAACAGATACCATGCATGGCCCTGGAGCAGCAGAGAGCTTGCGGGCATCCCTACCACATCCCCTTACCCCTATGGTTATGACACCAATGTGCCCAGCAAGGCAGGTGCTGGTTTGCTGAGCTTATGGAGGTGCCCCTCAGGCAAGACAAAAGAGGGTAACTCTGTCTGGGGCTCATTCCAGGAGCCCTACCCCAAAGGGGTGATCCCACTGTCCATGATTGAGATGGCTCGCTCCACCAAGGACAACAAGTTCCAGGTTGTCACCAGCCACCGGATCTTTGTCTTCCGTGCTGAGAATGAGGGTAAGTAAAGACCTGGTCCAGGGCACTTGAGTCCCTATGGTACCATCCCTGCCTCCCACCTCCAGCCAAAGCCTCCCTAAGGCAGCTCTCACCCCATCCTCAAAATACCCATCCACTATGAGCAAGGGGATCTGTCCCCTGCCGTGACTGCCAGGTGCTCTGATTCATGCCAGGCCTGTTGGGAAGGGCTCAGACCCCCTCCCTCATGCCTGGTCCCCAGCCCAGAGGAATGAATGGTGCTCCACGCTGCAGAAGAAGGTGATGGACCAGCGCCTCATAGGATCCCGGCCCCGACCTGCCAACACTGCTCACTGTCAGAAGTCAGGCACCCTGGAGCTGAAGGGCCAGAAGTCCAAGGTGTTTGCAGCCTTGAGCTTGCCTGAGATGTGGCTGTACAAGAGCGAGCAGGTTCGTGGCTGGAGTGGACACCTTGCTGGCACAGAGGGCTGTGAGTGATGGTGGATGGGATGAGAGGGATGTAGGGAGCTTAGCCAGGGCCTGTGCCAAAGGGAGAGCAGAGAGGAGAAGAATGGACAGGAGGAAGGGAACCAGAGTAGTAAGGATATGAGGTCTGGCTTGTCCAGGCAA
Source organism: Galbula dea (assembly GCA_013399015.1). Lineage (NCBI taxonomy): Eukaryota > Metazoa > Chordata > Aves > Piciformes > Galbulidae > Galbula > Galbula dea. The sequence continues at coordinate 2,001,176 of VWZX01000354.1, forward strand.
AGCAGGGGTGGGACGTTGGGGGTGCCAGATGCAGCTCCCTGGCACCAGCCCTAGCACCATAGGCATGTCCAGGGTGTTGTGTCCACTGCAGTCGTGATGCTGCAGAGTCATCACCAATGTTACTCTGAATTTCAGTTCTTTAAAATGGGCATTGGCATCTGCTTCATTGAGATGCGTGGCTCCACCATCCGCGAAGCCAAGAACCGCAGCTTCGAGCTCATCACTCCCTCCAAAACATTCAGGTAGCCCAGATGTCCAGATGGGACAAAGTGGGAGGAGGAGCAGTCAGGTGCTGCTCCTGGGTCCTGGTTGCCCCAAACCCCTGAGTTTTGGCTGTGCTTGATGCTTATAGCTTCGTGGCAGAGTCGGAGCGGGAGAAGCGGGAGTGGATGGAAGCCCTGCAGGAGGCCATAGCCGAGATGCTCTATGACTATGAGGTGGCAGAGAAGATCTGGTCCAACAAAGCCAACAAATACTGTGCGGACTGCCGGGCTCAGAGTCCCGACTGGGCATCCATCAACCTGTGCGTGGTCATCTGCAAGCAATGTGCAGGCCAGTACATCTCCCTGGAGAGTACATGGGGGTCTCAGTGGGCGTGGACTGGGCCTGCCTGGGCAGGCAGGGTGCTGGCTGGGGTATGGGTGTGATTTGAGTATCAGTTCCCCTGGCAGGATCCAGGGGTGCTCACTCTCCTGCTCCCCACAGGGCAGCACCGCAGTCTGGGCTCCAACATTTCCAAGGTGCAAAGCCTGAAGCTTGACACCAGTGTCTGGTCCAATGAAATTGTACAGGTAGAGGCACTCAGGGCAGGGCACTGGGGCTGGTACCGCATCATCAGGGGCCAGCCTGCTTCTCTGGGTAGGGCTGCAGCCCAATGATCTCCCCTGGGATGCAGGGACACTGAGCATCCTGCTCCTCCCAGCTGGCCCTGGTGCTTTCTATGACCATGGGACCCTCCTGCAGCTCTTCATCGTGCTGGGAAATGACAGAGCCAACCGGTTTTGGGCTGCTCGCCTCCCTGCCACTGAGGCCCTCTACCCAGATGCCAGCGCTGAGCAGAGACGGGACTTCATCTCTCGCAAGTACCGAGAGGGACGGTACCGCCTGCCCCATCCCCACTATGCCACTCAGGAGGATGTGCTCCAGGTATGGGCCACCTCAGGGTGCAGGCAGGATGCTGTGGTGCTGGGAACCACCCCAGAGCTCTGGGTCTGAGATACGAACACTTCCTGCTTGGCTGCATGCACCCACACCCTTGTGCCAGGCAGTTCTAGGGGCTCAGGTGGAAGGTTAAGCCCGGCTTTGCCTGCCTTCAGCCACCCCTTGTGGCGGGTTGGGGGTTTCTGTGAGCCAGGACATGGTTGCTACAGGTGCTATTGTCTTGTCCCAGGCTCTGTGCACTGCAGTGGCAGGACCAACCCTGCTCAAGACCATTCTGCAGTTCTTCTCATCCTCAGAGGCTGGGCTGGCAGCTGACCCTGCTGCCTGCGAGGTGGCCCTAGGGGCTGACCTCTGGTGGGGACCAGCGAGCAAAAGGCCCAGGAACCATTCAGGTAATGAGGACCCCTGAGCCCCATCTGGCTGTGATGGGGAGGGTTCTTCCTTGCCACTGCCACTGTCTCCCCAAGGCTGGGGACAGCCAGGGCATAAGGTGCCGTGGCTCCCTGGGGACCTGCCTGGCCCACTGCACCCTTCTTTTGAGATGGGGCAAGGCAGCAGGTTCCTTGAGGCCCTTTTCAGGGAACCCCATGCCTGGCACACCCCCTTGCCCACACCTGCATGAGTGGGGTCTCCCTGCTCCTCTGGTAGCCACACTTTGGTGGTTGCCTTCTCCCACCCCACTTTCACCACCGATCCCCCCAGGGAGCCCTAGCCCACGAGAACCAGCTGCAGAAGGTGTCTACAATGAGATCACACAACCAGTGACACACAGTGGGTACCTGTTCCGGGCCACAGCCTCCCCAAAGCTTCCAGGCATGAAGAAGAGCAAAGAGGGTAAGCATAGGGAGCACAGGAGGGCAGACAGTAGGGTGCTCACTCCAATGCCACTGACCCTCTGGGCCTCACAGATTTCCAGCGCACGTGGTGCTCCCTGGAGAGATCTCTGCTCTTTTTCGAGACAGAAAAATGCACTGAGTCTCTGGGCCAGATTGAGAGCAGTGACCTCATCTCCCTGGGCGTGAGCAGACCCCAGGTGCTCACCAGTCCCACTGAAAGGTACCCCCCAGCCATGGCCCCACTGCATGCCCAGTGAGCCTGTGGGCACGCAGAGAGCAGGGACAGGCATTGCTCCCTTCTGGGTGCAATGGTCTGGCCTGGCTCTGGGTGCAGGTTAGGGGTAGAGGGCTGCCTTAATGGGCTTGGTCATCCTCTGCAGGTTTCGCTTCACCCTTGAGCTCTTCCTTGCTGGGGACAAAGTGCAGCAGCTGGGAACTGATGGGCCTGAGACTCTGCAAGCCTGGGCCAGTGCTATTGGCAAGGTAAGCCAACCCCAGCACCCCATGCTGCTGGTGGATACCTGGGCTCTCTCCCTGTTGTGATTCCTCCCAGCTCCCTACAGTCTTCATCCTCTGTGGCAAGCACCCACTTTCCCTTTGCAGGGTGTCCCATCCTCCCTGGCAGCCTGCCCCCATCCTCAGGGGTGTCTGCACTTGGGAGCCAAGCCTTGTCTCTACCTGACTCATCTCTTGCTCTGTCCCACAGTGGTTCACACCTGTCAGCTGTCACTGCCTGCTAGGCTACGAGTTCCAGCGTGTCGGCCAGCTGCGTTACAAGTGCATGCTCAACCCTGAGCGGTGGCAGCAGGCTTTCTTCATCCTGCAGAAAGCCCATCTCTTCATCTGCCCTGCTGAGGATGATGGGGCTGAGGACAGCATCAACCTCCGGAGGCTGCAGGAGCTCAGTGAGTGCCATGCCACAGCTTGGGACAGATACCATGTGGTGAGGGGCCATGCATGGCATGGCTCTGACTTCTACTTCTCACCCCAATGCAGGTCTAGTTCCTCCTACAGAGACTCCAGAGAAGAAGGAGCTCCTGGTCCTGGTGGAGATGGGAAGGTGAGTCCTAGCCATGGTAATGATGGGGAATGAGCCAAGCAATCCAGTAGGCTGCCTGAGACAAAGGCACTCATGCATGGATAGATGCTGATCCCAAACCCATGGCGGGGATGCTACTAGGACAGAAGGGCTATAGCCAAGGGGCTTACAGCGGTCACCCAAGCCTGGGTCTCTTGCCATGGTGTCTCTCAGTTCGGCCTGGCTGTGCCTTATTCCCTGTCATGGACCCAGGCTGTGCATAGGAGCAGGAAGGGATAACCTGCCTATCCTGGCAACCTTCATTCCCTCTTTTCTGCCTTTGTTGTTCTCAGGACATTTTACCTGCAGGGCTTGTCGCAGGCAGACTCAGCAGCATGGTACAGTGACATCCAGGCATCAGCTGGGGGCCGGGGTAATGCACTGCGGGACCAGCAGCTGAGCCGGGGGGACATCCCCATCATTGTGGACAGCTGCATTGCCTTCATCACGCAGTACGGTGAGCCCAGCGCAGTGGCAGCACTGCTGGAGAATCCTCCGCCAATGGGTCTGGACAGGAGGCACAACTCTCGGGGCACCAGCCTCATTGGGGATTCTCTCAGGGGCAAGACTGGGCCCCTCTGATCCCGTGTCCCTGCCCCAGGGCTGCGGCATGAGGGGGTTTACCGCAAGAACGGAGCCCACTCCAGGATCAAGGCACTGATGGAGGAGTTTCGGCGGGATGCCCGCAATGTCAAGCTACGCATCAGTGACAACTTCATCGAGGATGTCACCGATGTGCTGAAGAGGTTCTTCCGTGAGCTGGAAGACCCTGTCTTCACCCTGGAGCTGCGCCCACAGTGGAAGGAGGCTGCAGGTATCTCCTTCACCCAACCCTTGCTCTCACTCTGGGTTGCCTGCTCAGGACTCCTAGGGCCAATGTCCCTCAGGGTGAGGTCCTGATGCTATGTCAGCTCTTGATCTACCACATTCAGCAATGGTCCCTGATTCCTTTTCCTCCCTCCAGAAATCTCCTCAAAGCCTCAGCGCCTGGAGCGGTACAAGGAGCTCATTCATCGCCTGCCTCGTCTCAACCGGAAGACCCTGGCTGCACTCATTGGGCACCTCTACCGGTCAGTGGGCCACCTCCCAGCAAGGTCACCTGGCCCGGCCATAGTCCCCAAGGCCAGTCAGCAGTGTGGCATCCCCCCACTGCCCAGGGAATCCTGGCTTCCATCCCCGGGAGCCAGGAAGAGCACAGTGCCCTGCTCCACCAGCCACCTAGCTGGTGCTGGGGTGTGCTGGAGCATCTTAGTCTGGAACAACTCAAAATATTCCCAAGGCTGTCCTGCAGCAAGGGAGAGTGACAAGAGATTTGGAAGTATGGGATACCCCCTTGTAGGATATAAATGTCACCCACTGCCCAATAAAGAGGGGAACCCCAAGCTCCTATTGCCAACTCAGAATATGAGGTGGAGCTGTTGTCTGGTTTGATGGCAGCTGGAAGTCCTTGAAAGAGGAACTACCTGGCTTGAAGTTCCCAATGCTGGGGTACTGGGGAAAACTGTTGTTTTTCAGGAGAGTTTGTATGAGGCAGAGGAAGGTGGCTGGGGTTGACACCCCATCCAGAGTAGGACTGGCCCCTCACCTCTGTCCTCCTTGTCCCAGGGTGCAGAAGTGTGCAGACCTCAACCAGATGAGCACCAAGAACCTGTCACTGCTCTTTGCACCCAGCCTCTTCCAGACTGATGGCAAAGGGGAGCACGAGGTCAAGGTGATGGAAGACCTCATTGACAATTACGTCAGCATCTTCGATGTAAGTTCCCTGTAGGGGCCTTGCCAGCTCCTCCATGCTGGCTCTGTCCACCTCCCCTTGTATCCCTCCATAGTGCCCACCTCTGCCTCCTCCTTCATCCCTCCATCCTGGCCATGTGTCCGCATGCCATATTCCACTCCACGTGGACTCTACATGTCTCCTTCTCACGCTGTGCACCTTTCCTCTGGCAGATTGATGAGGACCAGGTGTCCCAGATGGATCTGGAGAACAGTCTGATCACCACCTGGAAGGCCACCCAGGTACTAGGGATGTGCTTGCTGGCCCACACCACATCAGCGACTCCCATGCTGGTGGGACTGCCTGGAGAAGGGGGGCACTCCCAGCTGCCCACTCTGGGTCCCTGCTGCCCCACACCAGCTATCTGGGGACAAACTCTCTCCTACTTGTCTCCCCTTCACCCATCACCTTGAGGCTTCTGCCCAGGCGAGAAGCAGCCCCAGCCCCCTGGGGTACTATCACCAGCCCATGTGGAGAGGAGATGTGCACAGCACCTTTGCCAGCACAGTGTCAATGTCACTCACTCTTCCCCCAGCTCTCACAGGCAGGAGACCTCATCATCGAGGTTTACCTGGAGCAGAAGCTGCCTGACTGCTGCGTCACCCTGAAGGTGAGTCCCAAAGTAAGGCTGTGCCAGAGGAAGTGAGAAGGGATGCAGGCTCCTGGCACAGCCTGTACCTGGCACCCATCCTGCCACCGCCTACTATAGCTCTCTGTATGTCTGGCTCCAGGTGTCCCCCACGATGACGGCAGAGGAGCTCACCAACCACGTGCTGGAAATGCGCAACGTGGCAGCCAGCCTGGACATCTGGCTGACCTTTGAGGCCTTGGAGAATGGGGAGCTAGGTGAGCATGGTGGGGATCGAGTGAGGGATGCTCTTAGCATGGCTGGGCTGAGGAGGAGGAGGTGTGGGGTGCAGTGTAGGGGCTTGCTGTCAGTGGCAGGGGGGACTGCTATAGGGAAGAGGACACAATGGTGAGAATGTCCCTGTGTCCCCAGAGCGTCCCCTGCATCCCAAGGAGAAGGTGCTGGAGCAAGCTTTGCAGTGGTGCAAGCTCCCAGAGCCCAGCGCCGCATACCTGCTGGTGAGGAAGGTGCCCATTGGTGAGGGCAGCTGCCTCTTCACAGGTAAGGCAATCACAAAGGGTCCCAGCCCCTAGAGATGTCCCTAGAGGGGGACAGCCTTGCCTGAGCTTTCCCTTGCCCTGGCCACTGCCCTACAGCCCTTAAGGCCACATCCCTCAGACCCACAGGGGGATCCCCCTGCAGTACCCTAGTCACCCTCACATGCTCCCACTCCCCCTGACCCTCATCTCACCCCCACCGGGCAGGCACCAAGCGTGAGACTCCAAAGTGTGGGCTGCTGAAATGCCGAGAGGAGCCCCCTAGGCTGCTGGGGAACAAGTTTCAGGAGCGCTACTTTGTCATCCAGGACCGGAGGCTGCTGCTGCTCAAGGAGAAGAGGGTACTCAGGGGATGCTGCTCCTATGGGCAGGAGGAGAGGCAGGGAGGGGGAGCCTGGGGACAGCAGTGAGACAATGGTGGCTGTTCTCCTGGCAGAGAGGTTAGAACCAAGTTTGTTTGACCCAATGGATCTCCTTCCCCAGAGTGCCAAGCCAGAGCGTGAGTGGCCCCTGGACACAGCCAAGGTTTACATGGGCATTAGGAAGAAGCTGAAGCCACCAGCCCAGTAAGTGGGACCTTCCCTAGCCGTGTCTTTGCCCCAGCACATGAACCCAGATACTGGAAGCATGCCAAGCACCACGAGGACCCAAGGCTGTGACAAACCCAGGCCCATGGGGCAAGTTCAGACCCTAATGGACCCCAGGCTGTATCTGAGCTTTTTGGTGCTGCACCACAGCCTGTCTCTTCCTTTCTCAGGTGGGGTTTCACACTGAGCCTGGACAAGCAGCAGCTGTGAGTATCTGCTCCTGCGGTTCTGGGGCTGGGGGGATGTTAAGATCCATCCCCAGTCTGACTGGGAGTGGGACAGCCAGGGCCCTGGGGGTCAAGGCAGAGCTGTTGCCTGGCTGTGGCACCCAAGGGACATAGTGGTGGGGTCACATGCTTCCTGGTACAAGGTGGGGCCAGGTGCCAGGGATAATCCATACCACACATCCTTCCTGCCTCCCCATCCACACCAGCACCCCTGGGAGATGCATCTTCCAAGCATCCAGAACCAGGCTCCAGAGGGAACTGCCCACCCCACCCAGGCATGCATGTCACCTGCTACCTGCCAGCCTTCACCCATAGAATCATAGAATCATATAATTGTTTTAATTGGAAGAGAATTTTCAGATTTTTCATTAACCCAGCACTGGGAGGTCACCACGAAACCATGTCCCTCAGCACGACATCTGTACAGTGTTTAAATCCTGCAGAGGGTGGTGACTCCACCACTGCCCTGGCAAGCCTGTGCCAGGGCTTGACAACCCTTTTGGGGAAGAAATTGTTCCTAATATCCAGCATAAACCTCCTCTGGCACAACTATTGCTTGTTCCTTGGGAGAACAGACCAACCCCCACCTTGCTCCAACCTCCTTTCAGGAAGTTATAAAAAGTGAGAAGGTCTCCCCCGAGCCTCCTCTTCTCCAGAATAACCAACCACAATTCCCCTCAACTGCTCCTCACAAGACTTGGGCTCTAGACCCTTCACCAGCTTCATTGCCTTTCTTTGGACGTTTTCCAGCACCTCAGTGTTGTTCTTGAAGTGAGGGGCCCAAAACTGAACCTAGTATTCAACACAGCAATCTTTGTCCCTGTTCACCCAACATCAGGTGCTCCTGCACTGAGCTGGGCTCCCTGCCCCAGCCTCCTTGACATCACTGGGTGCCCGGGCATACCTGCGCATCCTGCTGATGCTGTCCCCATTTCCCTGACACTGCCAGTGCTGGGGCAGCATCTGAGCATGTCACCCACCCCCAGCGTTGGGCTGAGAGGCAGTAAGGAGAGTTGAGTCAAGGTGCCTCATAGATGCCCAACAAGCTCTCACTTTGCCCTGAAGCAGTGACTTGAGCAGGCAGAGAGTTTCAGAGATGCAACCCCACTGAGTGCAGCTGTACCTGACATCACCCAGTCTCACCGGCAAGGTGACGAAGGGGCATGGGCCCCACTGGCCCTGCTTCCTGGCAGCTTCTCAGCTGGTTCCTCTGCAGGTACCTGGTATGCTCAGGACAGGCTGAGCTGTGGGACTGGACCACCAGCATCCTCAAGGCTCAGGTGTGTCCAGGACGGGTTGGTCCAGGCTGGGAGGGGGCTGGATTGGCAGGCTGGCATGACCCCCTCCTTGCCCTGTCTTTGTGCACAGCACGATGACCTGCGCCCCGTGATCATGCGCCGGAGATCTTCCTCTGACCTCACCAAGCAGAAGTTTGGAACCATGCCACTGGTGCCCCTGCATGGGGACAGCACTGATGTCACCATGCTCTCTGCCAACCAGACCCTGGTAAAGCCCCCCCAGCTACCCCTGCCCATGGGTGCTTCTGCACCCACACAAGTCCATGTACCCATCCCAAGATACACCCACCCCAGGACGTTGGAGGTGGGTGCACATTGCCTGGTACCAGCAGGGATGCTTTGGGTGTGTCTCTGCTCAGCGATGCGTGTGTGCTGTGTGCTGTGCTTCTGTCTGGGGCAGCTCCCCATGCATTCAGAGCCCTGTGAGAGCATGTGGGTTGCTGCACCCCGCTGCCTAGAGGCATCCATGGCCCTGCTCCATGCTATCACATGCTTACCTCTACCCATCTCTTCTGTTCCTAGCGCCGGCTCCACACACGAAGGACATTGTCCATGTTCTTTGTAAGTACCCACACATGTGGAACGCATTGTTGCCAGCTTTGCACAGTGCCTTGTGGCTATGGCAGCAGGGGCTCACCTGTAGCATCCTCCTTGCTTTCAGAGGCATGCCCAGCCCATCCTGCCCATGTTGAGTGGCAGAGGAGGGAGTGCCCATTGTTCTGTGTGTCCCACTCCTGGGGATGGGGGTCCCTGCATGGTCTTGGTGTGTGCAAGAAAGATCACAACAGCTCAGCCCAGTTCCCAGAGCCTCTCCTGTTGGGTGTGCATTGCCCAGAGGGGATCAATGCAAGAAATGCGAGGCAATAGGTTTGGATCCTCCTTGCCATCAGGTTATTTCCACAGGGATGACATGTCTGGACCTCACCTAACTTGACTTTCTGCTTTGCACGAGCACCCATCTGCCCTCCTCACCCCAGACCACATCTGCCAAGGGATGCTGGGCTGAGACCAAAAGCAGGGTCCCACGACCCTCAGCAGGGACCAAAATGCTCACCCTTCATCAGAGGTGGGGGAAGAAAGGGCAACAGTGCCTGAGCCAAAAGAAGTGATGGAGGCTGTGTTTCCTGAAGGCATCAGCCTCATAGTAAGGGAGCAAGGCTCCCTGGGCTCCCAAGTACAGGGAGGGCACAGTGAGGGTGGACAGAGGGGTAAAGCCGAGTGGTGTGGACAGTGCCCCTCACCCAGACTTCCTGCCATCCCCCAGCCCATGAAGATGCATCAGGACTCCCTGGAGGAGCAGCAGGAGAAGGAGGTGGACACGGATCCTGTGTACGAGGAGGTGGGCAACTTCCCTGAGATGGCCGTGCTAGAACTGGGGCAGGGGCTGCTGGCAGACCTGTCGGCCATGCCCCCCGTGGACAGGTCCAAGAAGCCAGCCCCATTCCCTGAGCAGCCCCCGGCCACAGCACTGCGCTCCTCGCTGCCTGCCAGCCCGGCCCAGAGGGTAGTGGGTCCCTCTGTCACCAAAGCCCTGTCCCTCGAAAGGGGCTTGAACCTGGAAAGTGACAAAGCTCCAGCCCAGGGGCTCAGAGCCACCAAAACAGCCTCTCTCGAGAGGAATGTGGAGCCTTCCCTGGTGCTGGACTGGGAGCAGGCACCCATACTGGGGAGCAGTCCCAGTGAGGAGATCTCCCTGGAGATGTCCAGGAAGAGAAGCGTGCAGCCTCCCTCGCCCATTAGTGACAAACTGATCCAAGAGCTCAGCAGCGTCATCCTCAGGAAGAGTGAGGGCGAGCCTCTGGGGCCAGGCCAGCAAGTGACATGACCTGCCATGCCAAAGGGGTGGCCACTGACCTGGGGGTCAAGTCGTGTCTGGTGGCAGCAATGATGGGTTCCCCACCCTCCCACATGGAGCTCACACCCTCCTCTTGACCCCAGAGTCAGGCTGGAAGAAGGGACTGGGGGGGGACCAGGGGACTAGTGGGGACCAGAATGCTGAGCCATGCTACCCCTGTTGGAATGGCTGGGGATGTTGCCACATGTGCTCATGGGTGGCACATCTGTCGTCAGGCCCCGTGCCGAGGGAGCAAGTAAAAGGTAAAATAAAAGTAAAGTGCGGTGCAGCATGTGCTAGCACGGGGGACCACAGCACAATGTCCCCGGTCCAGCACTGGGCCTGTGGGACAGGAGCAGGACATTCAAGTCATCCTTCACTTCTTGCATCTACCATGGCATATTTTGGGGTGGGGGGAGGGGATCAACAGGAGTAGGTCTGGCTGTGTGTGCCCAGCGAATAATCCTGGCTATGGAGGACAGCTCCTGCTCAGCTGGGGTATTTATATCTGTTCCTTTCACTAGCAAGGAGAAATAAACGTTTATTTGTACTCTAAAGGGTTTGGTCACTGCAGGAAGAGTGGTGAGGGGTGCTGGGGGGCAGCAGGAGGGGACACAGGGATGCCAGGGCTAAGCATGTAGCTGGGGGACCCATGGAATGGTGGCATCAAAGTATTGCAAAACTACAGAAATGTCCTGGGGAACCTCAGATCCAGGGCAGGATTTTCTGACCTTCCTGACAGTCCAGGATGGTGCAGCCCTTTTTCCTGGGTACCAAGGTGCAGGATCTCCCCTCCTCAGGGCAGGGGGACACAGCCCAGCACCCCGTTACCCTGCTTACAGCTGGCTTTGCTCACTGGACTTCAGGGGCATGGCTGCCTTCTCTGAGATCCTCACTGATGAGGTCTCAACTGCCCCCAGGCAGCAGCTGCCTGCATTTCGGACCCAGCCCCGAAAATCCTGGGAGATGTAGAAGTAGATGAAGGGATCGAAGCAGTTGTTGAAGGCACTGAGCACCAGGGCCACGGTGTACAAAATGTAGGTGAAGTTGTTGCACCCTGTGGTCTCCAGCATATAGTGGATGAAAAGTAGCACATTGCTGGGGGTGAAGCAGAGGATGAAGACCAGGAGAACTAGGGCCAGGACACGCACCACCTGCCAATGGCGTCTCCCCTTGGCCAGCAGCCGCGCCAGGATGCAGCTGTAGGAGATGGTCATGAGCATGAAGGGCAAGCCAAAGCCCAGGCCCACCAGGAAGAGGAAATAGTTGACAAGGACATTGTGCTCATCCTTCTCAAGAAAATCGTGGCATGTTGTGATGTTCAGGCTCGAGATATGTCTTGTCTGGGTGTGCAAAAGCAGAGGCCACATGACCAATCCCACCACCAGCCAGATGCCCACACAGATACCCGCCTTGCCCCACGTCCAACTGGAGCCCTTCCACAGGAACGGGTGCACCACAGAGATGTAGCGCTCCAGGCCAATGAAGGTGAGGAAAAGGATGGAGCTGTACATGTTTCCATAGAATAAGGCCACCATAGTGCGGCATAGGTACTCCCCAAAGAGCCAGTGATTGCCCAGGAGGTGGTAGGAGATCTTGAAGGGCAGCACTAGGACAAAGAGCAGGTCAGCACTGGCCAGATTGAGCAGGAAGAGTGTGCTGGAACATCTTCTGAAGTTGATCACCAGGACCCAGCAGGCCAGGGCATTGGCTGGCAGCCCCACCAGCAGAACTACAGAGTAGAGGGCAGGGAGAAGGCGAGTGGTGAGGGTGCTGTTGAGGAAATTTTCCACAGAGGCTCTGGGGCACATGGCTTCTTCATGGGGAGTGAGGGGAATCAAGACTCGCCCTTTGCCACGCACTGTGGAGGAGACACAAGGCATCAAGTGTGGGTGAGAGCCCCCTCCCATGCCCCTTCCCAATCAAGACCATGCAGAAGCCATCACTCCTCCCTCCAGAGCTACTAGCAAATGCAGGAGCTGGTGTCTTTCTGCACCATGGCAGGGGCAGCCTGGGACAACAGAAGACCTTAATATCCTGCCACCCTCACTGTGCTGAGTGCCAAATCCTGTGCTGTGCCACCGCAGAAGTGCAAGCCCAGTCAGGCAACCTGCCCATGGCCCAGCTAGTCTCTGCTCCCACATGGCTCTGGGCAACCCTTTTCCTGGCACAAGCCTGGCACAAGTCCCCTGCAACCCAACAGGACCAAAAGGGCAGATCAAAAACCCACACAAGGACACGGCTGGGATATGGTCACCCATGCCAGGATCCTCCAGATGTTCTGTCACCAGGGCTCCCTCTCCCCCTCCTCCTCCCAGCCAGCCCCCCAGCTAGGCCCCCTGCCACAGCTGGGGATGCCTCCTCATCTTCCTGCAGTTGGAGACATTTTAGTGCATGCTCAGAACAAAAGTGAACAGGAAGGTTCCGAGACACCAGACAAACAACTCCTGATCAAATCCCTTTTCTGACTTGCTCAGAAACCGAAACCAGAATCAGCTCTCCTGCACATCATTCTCAGCTCCAAAAGCTCCATCCAGCTGGTCCCCAGGATGCCCAGCCCCAGGCAGACCCCACTTACAACCAACAGGCTTCCTACCACCTCTGCCTCTCTCTGCATCCAGGGGACAGGAGAAATTCAGGTTATGAGAAAGTAACCTCATTCTTGCTGCCAAAATGAGAAGGGGTGGCAGGGTTTCAAGTCTTCACTTAGGTCTTCCACATGTACACACAGTGAAGGCAGCAGAGCAGTGCCCAACTGTGACACCCAGCTGTCCCCTCCAAGTATCACAGGACACAATGTTGGGGTGTCCCAGTGAGGCCTCCCTGCCCTGTCTCATCACCCCCTAGACCCACCAAGACACTTACTTGGGGTGGCCGAACCAAGCCAGGCACAGCTGAGCAGGAGAATGACACAGGCAGCAGTGGAGCTGGGCGAAGACACCAGCCAGGACATCTTCACGGGGTGGCCTCTACAAAAGCTGGGTCTGCACAGATGTCGCAGGCAGGGCTGGCTCTACCGTCTGTCACGGCAGCAGAAGAGGCACCAGCCCCCTCCTTGCTGTCACCCTTCCTCTTTTTCCTCCAAGTCGTACTTGCATCCTGCCCACTTCTCCGCATGTGAGCACACAGACGGGAGGCGGGAAGCATGAGGTGACGGCCAGCTCCCACCGCCACCAGCCCGCGGTGGACGTCATCGAGGTCAGGGTTATTCCCAGCTGCCTGCACGCAACGACGAGCTGCGGGGGAGGAGGAAAATGCAAGACAGCTGTTGAAAGGCAGTCATGAACAGCAGTGGACCCGTGGAGCTCTGCGTGCCCCAAGTGTGGGGGAAGGAAAGGGGCAGCCAGCTTCCAGCTCCTTGACTCACTGCAGCACCCCAGACGCACAAGGCACCCTGCCTGCCCAGCTCTGCCAAGACCAGACATCCCCAGAGGCTGATCACCTTGATGGGGTTGACAAGCTGATGTCACCCTGTAGATGGGACTGCCCTGTGTTGTTCTGCTCTGAGGACCCCATCCTGCCACCCAAGTGGGTGCTGGGTGGTCCCTGGGCCAGTTCACCGGCTCCCTCCTGCAACAGAGGAGCTGTGGAGGCGGCTAAGAGACCTGGTGGCACTGCCCCAGCCCAACCTCCCACAACAACTACTATCAGGGGAGCCAGGACACTTGCAGATGACTCCAAAAAGAGCCAGGGGACAAAACAGACAGTGGGAACAGCCACAGGCTCTGCAGGAACCACCGGCAGAGAAAAAGCAGGACAGAAAAGTGAGGGCAGAAGGGCATAGGAGAGGGACAGAGAGACAGGGGTCAAGGGGACAGATGGAGCAAGGGCTGGCTGGGGAGCTCTCATGGGTCCAGATGTCCCCCACCTAATACAACTGCTGGGTGCCACACCTGTGCCCCATGGCTAAGCCCCAAGACTCTGTGTCCTCCATGTAACATGGGACCCCACATGTCCCTGTGCCCTGTGGCTGAGGCCCCACTGTCCCATATGACCCCACAGCCCAGGACCAGTGCCCCAGCACCTCACATCTCCCTGTGCCCCAGAACCAGTGCCCCTGCACCCCACATGTCACCACAACCTGGTACCAGTGCCCTGTGTGTTCTCATACACAAGGACTTGGTCCCCAGTGTTCCTGGTGTCCTTGTGCCCCAATGCTCCCCATGTCCCTTTGCCCAGGACATGGGCCTCAGTGCTACCTATTGCCCATTCTCTCCATGTCCCCATCTCCTGTGCCCCTGTCCTCCTGCCTCCTCATGTCCCTATCTACCTGTCTCCCTGTCTCCTTGTGTCCCTGTCTCCCTTTCTCCCTGTCCTCTTGCCTCTGTGTCCCCAAGTTTCTGTGCCCCCATGTCCCCATACCCTGTCCTCTTGCCTTCCTATGTCCCTACGACCCCATCTCCTTGTGTTCCAACCTCCTTGTCTCCCCAGGTCCCCACATCCTTGTCCTGCCTTTTCATGTCCCCATGACCCTGTCTCTCCATGTCTCTGTTCTGCCTACTTGTGTCCCCATGACCCCATCTTCCCGTGTCTCCATTTCCTGTGTCCCTCCTTCCCCATGTCCCTATGTCGCTGTCTCCTCATCTCCCTGTGTCCCACGTCCTCATGTCCTTGTCCTCCTGTGTCCCCCTGCCTGTATCCCACCGCTCCAGCGAGATGTGCAGCATCGACCACTAGGCGGCGGTAGGAGGATACCGGGAGGGGCGTGACCTGCGCGGAGAAAGGGGCGGGGGCGAGGCGGGGCTGTTCCCGGTATTTCCGGGCTTTGCAGACGCGGAGCGGTGGTGGCGGCAGCAGCAGGGATTTGGGAGACAGGATCGGGAGTGGAGTAGGGCTGTAGGGAGTTCTGTGATGCAGCCACCGCCGCCGCGCAAGGTGAGCCTGGTGGGCACCGGGGCTGGGTCCGGGCACTGAGAGGAGCGGTCGGGACTGAGTTCTCCGGTGGGACACGGGCAGGGGTCGGGAGTCGCCCTCGGCGGACCCTCACCGGGGCTAGGGAAGCAAGACTGGGGCTGGGCGGTGCCTTCGCGCACGTGGGGAGAGGAGCAGCGGGGACCGGGACCGGCGGGGACAGCGCACGCCCATCCGATCCCATCCCATCCTGGCCGGGGCCGCGGCGGTACCCGGGCGCTGAGCGGTTCTGTCCCGCAGGTGAAGCTCACCCAGGAGGTGCGGGTCCACCTCCTCGAGCAGCTCTCAGGCCTGCAGGGCAAGCATCAGCGGGACACCGAACTGCTGGAGGACATCAGGTAGGATCCCTTTGTGTCTCCCCTCACCCTGAGCTGAGACCGGCCAACTCATCCCACTTATGGGGCAGTAACCTGCCTATCAGGGACGGCTCACCTTGAGCCTGCCGCGTCCAGGTCGTGGCCTCCATCGACCTCCAAGGTGGCCAGATGGAGAAATTATGATGCAGGGTTGGTGGCAGGGGGGTGATGGTGAGGGTGGCCTGTCCATACCCCTTTGTGTGTACCCTCTCCCCACAGGTCCTACAGCAAGCAGAGGGCCACCATCGACAGAGAGTATGGGCAGGTAAGGAGGTGCCACCAGTTTCATGACCAGTGACCCAGGGAGGCATGAGCCCTGAGCCCCATCCTTCCCATTTGGGGTGTACAAGAGTATATGCCCCATGCAGGCAGCATTGGAAATTATCTGAGGAAACAGTGCTTGGCTGCTCTGTGCTGGCCATGGAGGGTCATGGTGGATGGGCTCAGTGTTTTCCCGGCTCAGGGGAGACCAGCCAGGTTAGTGCACCCACTGGGGTGCTTTGCTGAGTATGGATGTGGCCTAAACCAGGAGTGTTTTGAGGAAGAACCTTGTAGGGGGAGGAAACCACTCAGCTCTGCTGTCTGCTGGGTCATTGCAGGGCTCTGCTCTTAACAGTCAGCCTGGATTTGCTCTGTCAGACATCCCCCCAGCATCCATTGGGGACACTCTGCAGCAGAGCTGTGTCTCCCCTTCCTACAGCTGGGTACCATGTCACCTTTCTTTCTTTCCCCCTAGGGTTGGGGTCTTAGTACGCTTGGTTTTGCTGGGGGCTCCTATACTCTGCCTCTGCAGCTGTTGTCCTTCACTGGTGTCCCTTTGCCAGTCACAAAAGCCACATCTGAGGAATCCTCCCATGTTGGTAGCTGCTCCTCAAAAAGATTTTCCCACAAGGAGCATGATGGGGTCTCTGGTGACACTGAGTCACTGTGAAGGGCACATGCGCACGTGTGTGTGTGTGTGTATATATGTGTGTGTGTTCACTGCTCTGGAGACACCCCATGGTGTGGGGGAGCCCAGTTTCAGGCCTGGAGTGGGTCAGGAGGGTGCTGGGATACCTGGTCATGCTGGGGAGAGCCGATGGTGATGAGTCTGTCCACAGGCACTGCAGAGGCTGGCGAGCCAGTTCGTGAAGAGAGACTGGCAGCGGGGCCGCGGAGAGGCCAGTGACTCGAGGTGGGCTGGGGACAGGGGTGGGGATGAGGGGCTGGGACTGGCTATGCCCATCCATGGCCTTCCCGGCTAGGAGATGCCTAATCCCATCTAGGATTTGAGTATTCTGGGGATGCAGCCCTGGGTGGGATGTCCCCACAGATGCGGTATCAGAAGGGACCACAGGGGCCAGGGGTGCCGAAAGCTGGCAGGGAGGCAGGAGGGTGCCCTGCCCTGCCTTAACCCCTGTTCCCACAGGAGCACAGTCGCTGTCTGGAAAGGTGTCATCGAGGGGACCACGCATGCTGGGCAGGTCCGTGTCACTGCCTCAGAGAGCTACCGTGCCCTCGCCGCGGAGGCTACCCGCACCGCCCGCCTCTCCAAGGAGAGGATGCTGAAGAAGGTACCAGGGCAAGGGCATGTCCTGTGCATGGGCAGTGGGGACAGCTGTGCCCTCCACCCCAGCTGATGCCCCCCACAGGGCATCGAGCGGCTGCAGAAGGTGCAGGCAGAGCTGCTGGAGACGGTGAAGGAGCTGGACAAAGCAAAGAAGCAGTTCACCCACCTCCAGCGGAGCAGTGAGGTGGCCAAGGACAAGGCAGCTGACGTGGAGGCTCGGTGAGTGGAGGGGACCACAGTGGGAGGCTGCCATAGCCGTGAGGTGATCTCGCCTCACCCCAGAACCTCCCCAGGCTCCGGAAGAGTGACAGGAGAATATTTCACACCAAGGCCAGCCTGCAAAAACTCAGCGCCAAGGTCAGCAGCACAGGGGGTTGGTGGAGTCCCCATTCAGGGGGCTGCTGGGTGACCTGGAGTGGTGGCCCCCAGCCTGTTGCCAAGCCCTGCTCTCCCCATCCATGCAGTTCTCAGCGCGACTGGCCGAGCACTCAAGGCAGCTCACAGGCGTGCAGAATGAGTACAGCTTTGCCCTGGTCTCTGCCAGCGCCCACCTGGAGCATTACCAGCGGGTGGAGCTGCCTGCGGCCATGCAGGTATGACCTGGTGGTCAATAGGATGACCATGAGCCAGCAGTGTGCCCTTGTGGCCAAGAAGGCCAATGGCATCCTGGGGTGCATTAAGAAGAGTGTGGGCAGCAGGTAGAGGGAGGTTATCCTCCCCCTGTACCTAGTGAAGCTACATCTGGAGTACTGTGTCCAGTTCTGATTTCCCCTGTTCAAAGAGGACAGGAAACTTCTGGAGAGGGTACAGAAAAGGGCTGCAAAAATGATTAGGGGACTTGAACATCTCTCTTACAGGGAAAGGCTGAGAGAGTTGGGGCTCATTAGCCCAGAGAAGGGAAGACTGAGGGGGGGAATCTTATCAATGCTTCTCAATACTTAATGTGTGGGTGTCAGGAGGATGGGGCCAGGCTTTTTTCAGTGGTGCCCAATGCCAAGACAAAAGGTAGAGGGCACAAACTTGACCACAGGAAGCTCCATCTAAACATAAGGAGGAACTTTTTCACTTTGAGGGTGGTAGAGCACTGGACCAGCCTGCCTAGAGAGGCAGTGGAGTCTCTGTCTCTGGAGATGTTCAAAACCTGCCTGGACGCCGTCCTGTGCAGCCTGCTCTAGGTGACCCTGCTCTGAAGGGGGGTTGCACTAGATGATATCCAGAGGTCCCTTCTAACTCCTAACATTCTATGATTCTGTGCCCAGAACCACCCACAGCCTCTCCCTCGGGTCCCACACAAAGCATCTCCCTGGTGCCATGGCAAAAGGGTGCAGCAACGAGTGTCCCACCAGTGTGGGGACAAGGCTAGCTGTCCTGGGGGGTTAGGGGTACTCCCTGGGAGGATGGGGCAGTGTTGGGGGAGGTCTCCCACCTGCTCTCCCTCAGGCACTGGATGGTGACCTCTATGAGCGGCTACGGGAGCACTTGTTGGTGGTCAGCCAGACGGAGGTGGACACCTGCCAAGCCACGCGGGACTGGTTCCAGGGCATTGCAGAGGCATCTGCGCAGGTAACCACACCTCTCCCAGGGGCTGGGGGGAAGGAGGGGACAGACGAAACCCCCAGCCTCATGCTGCTCCCCTGCTGCAGGTATGCCGGGAGCAGGACCTCCTCCTCTTCCTGCAAGACCACCCCGCCTTCACCCTGGCCCCCCAGCAGAACTTGCAGCTCCCTAGAGTGGAGGAGGTAGTTGGAGGAGAC
Organism: Galbula dea; assembly: GCA_013399015.1. Taxonomy (NCBI): domain Eukaryota; kingdom Metazoa; phylum Chordata; class Aves; order Piciformes; family Galbulidae; genus Galbula; species Galbula dea. The sequence continues at coordinate 2,019,663 of VWZX01000354.1, forward strand.
TGGGAGGTTATGGTCGGGGCTGGGGGTACAGGGATATTACGGTGGAGGGGGGTGGGGCACACAGCTAACCTCTTCTCAGCCACCTTGTCCTCGCCCAGGTGTCCCTGTTGCCTCCAGGGGATGATGGGGCCAGCCTGGAGAAGGAGGCACGACGCTGGGCCACGCGGGTGGCTCGAGACCGCAAGAACAAGATGCACAGTGAGGAGGTGGGTGCTATCTTTCTCCCTGGAGCAGAGGGGAGCTCAAGGAGAGGCTTTCCATGCCCCCTCCCTGACTACTTTCAGCATCCTGATTACCTGTGGGTGCCCACCCAGGTGCTGCAGCGGCTGGAGGCCAGGCAGCAGCAGGTCATGGAGGCAGAGGCAGCCACCATGGAGCGGCAGATGGAAGAAGTGAGGGAAAACATCCGGAAGGCAGAGGTGGGTCCCACAGGCACGAGGCTTGGGGTGGCCTCAAGGTCTGTCACCCCTGGGGTGGGGGGAACACAGGGATGGGGAGGTGCCATGCTGGAGACCAGGGGCAACAGGGCTTTCTGGGCTGTTCCATCACCTTGTAGATGTCCTATTGGACCTTGACAATGTGTCTGTGTCTGCAGGTCAGCTGGGTGAAGGCGGAGGCACGGCTGGCACTGCTGCGGGCAGCAGGGCTGGACGTGGACGCTTGGCTGGCAGGAGCCATGGTGGGAGCAGGTGAGGAGGCTCCAACAGGGCTGGATCTGGCTGAGTTTGATGACTACGAAGACAGTGATGAGCCAGATGAGGATGATGATCCCAGCCCTGCTGTCCGCACCTACCCCTACACCTGTCGGGTGATCTTTGGGTACCAGGTACAGCCATGGCTGCCTCCCCCTCACCCGCCCTGCCCAGGGCCAGCACCCCCCAGCTTCCCTACCGCTGTGTCCCCTATCCCCTGCAGGGCTGCCAGGCGGATGAGCTGTCCATCACCCAGGGTGAGGAGCTGGAGGTCATTGAGGATGGTGATGCAGAGGAGTGGGTGAAGGTGGGAGCAGGTTTAGCCCCTCCTACCCCCATGTTGGAGGGGATACATTTCAGAGGTCCCTATGGCTATTCCTGCCCCAAGAGCTAGGACAATCACACATTTTCTGCCCCTTCAGGCTCGGAACAAGGCTGGACAGGTTGGCTACGTCCCTGAAAAGTACCTGCTGTCCGTGGGTAGTGAGCTAGGGGCTGGGGCTGGCCCCCCAGGACCGTCTACCCTTCACCGTCAGCTCTCCAGCATCATGGCTGCAGAGCTGGTGATGGAGCCTGGAGGTGGGTGCTGGGGTGTCACCTTCCCTGGAGAGGGGGACAGGTGCACGGGGCTGGTGCCTGGGGGATGCTGAGTGCCCCCCTACTCCATCCTCCCTACAGCCTGGCTAGTGCGAGCCCTGTATGACTATGAGGGGCAGAGCCCTGAGGAGCTGAGCTTCCCAGAGGGGGCCATCATACGGGTGCTGCCCCGTGCCCCTGGCGAGGTGGACGATGGCTTCTGGACAGGTGACTTCGACGGCCGTGTCGGTGTTTTCCCCTCCTTGGTGGTGGAAGAGCTTACTGGGGGCCAGGGAGCAGCAGGGCAGGTGGGTGGCAGGAGAGTCACCATGTCCTCTCACCATGGGACATTCCCCCATCTTCTGCCATGGCTGCTGGGGGGTGGATACCCTCCATGCCTTTCCCACTCTTCTTGGCTCTGTCTTTCCAGGAGTTGCCGTCACCATCCCCTCCACCCTTCTCCCCTCCCGGCCTTGCACCCAGGGCCAGCCTGGCCCCCAGCCCCACTCCTGAAGCACCCGTGGGAGGTGAGTGCAAGGGGAAGGCTGGGAAGGCGACTGGAAGGGGGTGTGGAGAGCTGGGCTGAGCTGCCAACCCCTTCCAGGTTGCAGACAGGATGGCACAGGCAGTGGGCAGAGTTCTCCAGACCTAGCAGCCACTCGCCTCCGGCCGGTAAGCCCCATCACAGCCATACTGTGCCCCCTCCTAAAACCTGTCCCCAGCCCATCTGTGACAGGGGGCAGTGCCACCCACATGCTTTTTAAGGGGTGTGATGGGGAGCAAGCAGCATCAGCGTGTTGGCACTGCTTCTCTTCCCTCCTCAGCTTCGTGCACCCCCACCACCACCCAGCAGAGCCCCTGAGCCCAACCCTGACCCTGAGCTGCACTTCAGCTGACCCTGAGGGTCCACCAGTATCTCCCTGCTCCTCAAAAAGCCACACCCAAGGGAGCCACCACAAGCTGCAGCCCCGTGCCCTGAGCTGGTCTCTCCAGGGGCTGTATCCTGTCCAGCACTGCTTGAATCCCTGTAGCCCACAAGGCATCCTGGCAGCCCTTCGATTGGGTTGCTCAGTGCCATGGCCATGCCCCATCTCACCTATCACCTGCCTGACATCACCTGAGCACCCCCAGTACAGACCAGGTTCCCTAGGGTGTCTCAGCCTCAAGGCCATTCCTGCACCTCCCAGGCATCTCCCCATGGGCAGGTGGGGGCTGTGCCCCAATAAAATCAATTGACTCTGCCCAGGGGTTCAGCAGCTTTAATGGTTTTAGCTTGTCTATGTACAGTGTGGTTCCACACCAAAGCTGGCCACGGGCCCCAGGGCTGGACCCTGGCAGGGGTGTGATCCTACCTCCAGGGCTGGGGCTGCAGCCCCTGCTGTGCCAGGGTGGGGCTGGAAGCTCATCTCTCTGCCGGCATCTCCCAGGCACTTACTGGGTCCCTTGCCAGTGCAGGATTTGTGCCTGTGCCCGCTCTGTGGCAGGGGTGCCAGGAGGATGGGGGGGGGGGCTGTGCTCTGCAGTGAACATGCCAGGGGAGGGGAGGGGTTCTGCCCCTCCCATCCCAGGGGATCTCCAGCTGCTGTCTGCATACCTGTCCCGTGCTGCAGCCCCCTCTGATGCATCCTTTCCCCAGCACTGAGGGCTGCTGGGGCTGGATATGCAGCAGGTGCTAGGTGCTGTCCTGCCCCTGCCAGGCCCGAGGGTCCCCCTCCTGGGGGGAGTCTCCAGAGTGGGTATGGTGGGTGGGAGTCGAATACCTATTGCCAATGGGATGAGGGCTGATGCCGAGTTGCAGTAGTCTGTAGTGTCAGCCTGTTGCTCTGGCCATGCCAAGTGCGTAGCTGCCCACCTGGGGCTGGCTGCCCTACAGTCCTCCTGTGGCAGAGCCCCCAGCCTTGGAGTGGGGGCCAGGGGCCTCCTGTCCGTGCTCCAGCCAGGTGCAGAGAGGAGCTGCAAGGAGAGGGGCAGGGTGGGGCTCATTCCCATGGCTGTGGCATCCCTTGCCAGCCACAACCAGGCTGTCCTGGTTGCGTCTGCTTGGAGCTGGCACAGCTAGCAGCTGGTAGCACTGCCTGGGGCTTGGCAGGTGGGCAAGAGGACCAGCCCCTGCAGGATCTGGTGCGTTGGGAACCAGCCTTCTTGGAGAAGGGGTTCACCCTCTCTCCATCACCAGGCTGTACCCCACCAGGGCAGGGACACTGGCAGTGCCTTCCCTCCCAGCCCTGAACATCATCTCCCCAGGGAACAGGAACAAGCACTCACATCACATGGTTGCTCCTCGGTCCTGCACCCCGTCTCTGGGCTCCTGTGGGATGGAGGAGGGATGTGGATGTTAGTGATCCCACAACAGTAGTGTGCTGGGATGGGGAGCTGAGTCTCCATTAGCCACAGGAGTGACCCATGGGCCACTGAGCAGAAGCCCACTGAGGCTCCACAAGCTGACTACAGCCCAAGGACCATCTCTCTGTCCTTCCCCAATGCCTGCAGAACATGTTGAGCAGCAGCTAATGACCTTGCAGCAGCCCCAGCAGGGACCTAAGAGAAGTATCTGAGTCATACCAGGGCTGGGTGACAAACGTCCCAGTAAGGTACCATCATCATTCTCCTGGGACTCCTTGTCCTGAAGTGCACCAAAGCAACACCTCAAAGCCTGGTGAATGGTCTGAGGCAAGAGTCTGGTGCCACAGAGAGGAGAAAAATCAGTGTCTTCATGTGAATGGACATCAGAGGCGCCATGGCCATCTCCCGAGGCATGGTGGGCCACAGGACCTGTCACCACCTCTCCAGGTCTCCAGAGGAGAGCTGCAGCCCGGCAGGCTCTGTCTGATGTGGCTATCTGGGCTGTCCTTCTCCAGGAAACAGCTCAAACCTCCAGCCTAGAAGGGCCCAGACCCTTCCAGCCCTGCCACCAGAAAGCAAAGGGATACAATAAGCACAGCATATTCCTGCTTTTTCTGTAGCCTACACTTTAGTTAACTAGATACCTTTTTCCAGGCTCACCTGGTAGATGTAGGGTGATACCACACCAGCTGACTTCACCCTGCCCCCTTCCATGAAGATCATCTTTCCCCAACTACAGAACCACCATGAAAACAATTTTTCCCCAATTGCCAAACCACAGGTGAGTGTGTTAAGTGAGTTAAAGTATCGAGTGTCTGCTACCATCGCTGACAACATCATTTTCTCAGTGGTAACAGCCCAGAGGCAGTGGCAGGGAGCAGATACCCCAGATCGGAGGCCATCAATGACCGAGCAAATATTGTCCTTGCCAGTGATGCCGTGGAGCTCCCTAGCACCTCCAGCATGGTGGTTGGGTGGGAAAGTGGGGAGATAACCACCACCCCCCCCAGCTATGGCTAGTGTAGGCTGTTCTCTCTGGGCACAGCCAGCACTAGTCCCTCCAGGGCAAGGAAGAATAACCAAGAAACAATAAGTTGGCTTTGCCATTTCCTAGACTTCAAGGCAAGAAATGTTCCTGGAGACATCTGTCCCTGCCTGTAGGTTGCTGGCCTTGTTGAGCCCCAGCACTGCAGTGAAGCTACATAGAATCATAGAATGGTTTGGGTTGGAAGGGACCTTTCAAAGGTCATCTAGTTCCAACCACCCAATAGGGAGCAGAGACACCTTCCCCTAGACCAGGCTGCTAAAAGCCCCATGCGACCTGGCCTTGAACAGATCCAGGGATGGGGCATCCACAGCTTCTCTGGGCAGCCTGGGCCAGGGTCTCACCACCCTTACAGTGAAGAACTTCATCCAGGCATGGTAGTGTTAGGTGGATGGTTGGATTTGGTGATCTCGGAGGTCTTTTTCCAATCATAATGATTCTATGATTATATATAACCTAAATCTTCCCTCTTTCAGTTTAAAGCCATTATTCCTTGACCTATCACTACATGGCATTGTAAAATGTCCCTCTCTAGCTTTCTCAGGTTTGAGGAGATCAGTTATGTGCTGCAGCAGAGTTCCTCCAAGTCAAGAGAAACTGATCCTGTTGGATGTCCCCAAAAAGCCCAGGCACAAAGAAAAAGGCATTCTTTGCCTAAGGTGCAGCTGGCAGCAGGTCTGCAGTTTGGACTGATCCACACAGTACCAGGCTGTGCTGGCAATAGACAGGGTTCACCTGTCTCAGAGGAGGAATAGGATCCTAGCTCAAGAGTTAGCATTGCTCACTGAGAGAGCTTTCAACTAGAGTTGAAGGGGGAAGGGAATCAAACCAGGCTCACTAGAGATGAGCCTGGGGGCAGCATGCCAGTGTCAGAGGCAGGATCAATAGCCCAACTGAAGTGCATCTACACCAATGCAGGCAGCATGGGCAACAAACAGGAGGAGCTGGAAGCCATTGTGCAGCATTAAAACTATGATATAGTTGCCATCGTGGAAACATGGTGGGATGGCTCACGTGACTGGAGTGCTGCAATGGATGGCTATAAGCTCTTCAGAAAGGACAGGCAAGGAAGGAGAGGCAGTAGGGTAGCCTGTACATTAGGGAATGTTTTGACTGTCCCAAGCTCAATGCTTGTAGTGACAAGGTGGACTGTTTATGGGTAAGGATTAGCAGGAAGGCAAATAAGGTGGATATCCTGGTGGGAGTCTGTTATAGACCACCCAACCAGGATGAAGAGACAGATAAAACATTCTACAAACAGCTCAGAGAAGTCTCACAATTGTTAGCCCTTGATCTTGTTATAATAATAACAGCATATCATATGGTATGCTGGAATTACAACATAACCAAGAAGAAATAGTCCAGGAGGTTCCTGGAGTGTGTGGAGGACAACTTCCTGGCACAGCTGGTGAGCGAGCCAACTAGGGAAGGCTCCGAACTAGACCTGCTGTTTACAAACAGAGAAGGTCTTGTTGGTGATGTGGTGGTTGGAGGCCACCTTGTGCATAGTGATCACGAAATGATAGTTTTCAAATCTTGAAGGAGTAAGGAGGAAGATCAGCAGAACAGCTACCTTGGACTTTCAGAGGGCAGACTTTGGCCTATTTAAAAGACTAGTTGAGAGTGTCCCTTGGGAAGCAGTCTTGAAGGGCAAAGGGGTCCAGGAAGGCAGGACACAATTTAAGATAGAAATCTTAAAGGCTGGAGAACAGGCTGTCCCCATGTGCCAAAAGGCAAGCTGAAGAGGAAGAAAACCATCCTGGCTGATCAGAGAGCTTATGCTAGTACTTGGGGGCAAAAAGAGAGTTTATGGCCTTTGGAAGAAGTGGCAGGAAACTCAGGAGGACTACAAGGATGTCATTAGGCTATGCAAGGAAAAAATCAGAAAGGTGAAAGCCCAACTCGAACTTAATCTGGCCACTGAAGTTATGGAGCAGATCATCTCAAGTGCTATCACACAGCATGTGCAGGGAAACCAGGGGATCAGACCCAGCCAGCAGGGGTTCATGAAAGTCAGGTTCTACTTGACTAACCTGATCTCCTTTTATGACAAAGTGACCCGCTTGGTAGATTAGGGAGAGGCTGTGGACGTAGTCTACATAGACTTTAGTAAAGCCTTTGACACTGTCTCCCACAATTCTCTGCTGGATAAACTGGTTGCCCATGGCTTGGATGGATATACTCTGCTGGGTTGCAAACTGTCTGAATGGCTGAGCCCAAAGAGTGGTGACGAATGCAGTTAAACCCATGGCTGGTCACAAGTGGTGTTTCCCAGGGCTCAGCATTGGGACGAGTCCTGTTTGCTATCTTTATTAATGATCTGGAGGAGGGGATTGAGGGTACCCTCAGTAAGTCTGCAGATGACCCCAAGTTGGATGGAAGTGTTGATATGCTTGAGGGTACAAAGGCTCTACAGAGGGATCTGGACAGACAGGATGGATGGGCTGAGATCAGTGGCATGAGGTTCAACAAGGCCAAGTACCGTGTCCTACACTTTGGCCACAACAATCCCATGCAACGTTGCAGGCTTGGGGCAGGGTAGCTGGAAAGCTGCCCAGAAGAAAAGGACCTGGGGATGTTGGTCAACAGCAGCTGAAGATGAGTCAGCAGTGTGCCCAGGTGGCCAAGAAGGCCAACAGCATCCTGGCTTGGATCAGCAATAGTGTGGCCAGCAGGACTAGGGAGGTGATTGTTCCCCTATACTTGGCACTGGTGAGGCCACACCTCGAATACTGGGTTCAGTTTTGGGCTCCTCCCTACAAGAAGGACATTGAGGTGCTGGAGTGTGTCCAGAGAAGAGCAACAAAGCTGGTGAAGGGTCTAGAGCACAAGTCTTGTGAGGAGCAGCTGAGAGAACTGGAGTTGTTTAGCCTGAAGAAGAGGAAGCTCAGGGGAAACCTCACTCTCTACAACTACCTGAAAGGAGGTAGTAGTAAGAAGGGGCTTGGCCTCTTCTCTGAAGTAACAAGTGATAGGATAAGAGGAAATTAGCCTAAACATGTGCCAGGGGAGGTTCAGACTACATATTAGGAAGAATTTCTTCATTGAGAGGGTTGTCAGGCATTGGAGCAGGCTACCCATCTCTCTGTCACCATCTCTCTAAATGTTCAAAAAACATGTAGATGTGATGCTTGGGGACATGGTTTAGTGGTGAGTATGGTAGTGTCGACTGGATGGTTGGACCCTATGATCTCAGAGGTCTTTTCCAACCAGAATTGTTTGGGTTGTAAGGGACATTTCAAGGTCATCTAGTCCAACCCCCTGCAGTCAGCAGGGACATCTGCAACTGGAGCAGCTTTCTCACAGATCCAAACAACCTGACCTGGGATGGTTCCAGGGATGGGACATCTCCCAATTCTCTGGGCAACCTGGGCCAGTGTCTCACCAGCCTCAGTAAGACGTTTCTTCCTTCTATCTAATGTAAATCTCCCTCTTTTAGTTTAAAACCATGACCTCTTGTCCTGTCACAACAGGATCTGCTAGAAAGTCTGTCCCCATCTTTCTTATCAGCCCCTTATAGTACTGCAGTAAGGTCTCCCTGGAGCCTTCTCTTCTCCAGGCTAAACAACCCCAACTGTCTCAGCCTGTCCTCACAGCGAAGGGGTTTCAAACTTTGAATCATCTTCATGACTTTTTTCTGGACTCATTTGAGCTCATCCATGTATTTCTTATGCTGGGAGCCCCACAGCTAGACACAGCACTGCAGGTGGACACAGCACCCACCAGAGCAGAGCAGAGGGGCAGAATCCCCTCCCCACACCTGCTGGCCACACAGCTGGGGATGCAGACCAGGATACAGTTGGCTACTGGGCTGTGAGTGCACATTGACAGCTCATGTCCAGCTTTTTACCCAGCAGTATTCCCAAGTCCTTCTCTGCAGGGCTGCTCTCAATCTACTCATTGCCCAACCTGGATTTGTGCTTGGGATTTCCCCAATCCAGGTGCAGGACCTTGCACTTGGCCTTGCTGAACTTCATGAAGTCTGCACCTCATGTACGTGCATGTTAAATTCAAGACAGCTTTGAGAGCCTAATGTTCAGGTAGAACTAAGGAGATACTCATTCTTCTGTAGAAAAGTACTTGAGATCTTGTTGAGGATATTCAATTCCAGTCTTTAATGCTCATGAGAGATGAAACTTGAAAGAAACATGTGGAAGGGCTCTGTGAGTGACTGAGGAAAAAGTAGTATGCCTTGTGTGGTTGAGGGTTATACAAGGGCTATTAGAATGTAAGACTGTTCTTATGTGTTCTGTGGAGGGGAGAGCTGTAAGGACTAGCACAGGAGGAGCTATGCTAGCTACAGAGCAGGTATTAGTATAGCCTGATTTTCAATATTTAGGCTGAGAATCAGAAGACTGTCCTGTGACCTTGATGCTCTGATGATCAGAAACCATCTTCGTATCTCAAATGAACAGGGAAGTAGAACCCCACCATCCTTAAGCCATTGCAGTACCCCCAAGTCCTTCTCCAGAGAGCATCTCCCATGCAAGTCAGTCAGTGACCTGCCCTTTTCCCCATGGTGCGAGTACTAGCAGAGTGGGAACAGTCACGGTGGCTGCACACCCTAGGCATAAGGAAACAGATGAGGAAATGAAATCAAAAAGGGTAAGCAGAAACAGGGTGGGCAGAACAGGTCAGGTTCCACATTGCAGGCAGCCTTGTGCAAGCCTCAGCTCACCCATCCCTGCTGCACAGCTCACACCACTGCTCTTGGGCCGATTGATCTTCTTGGCAGCATGACATGGATTGTTGTGCTACAACCCTTCAAGACCTCCAGCTCAGGAGACCACACTTGGGCAAGGAAGAGGAGCAACCTACCTGCTGCCTTGTGTCCTCCATTCCAGGCTGTTTTCTGCTGCTGTCATCTCTTCCCAACTCATCAGGCTGTTCTTGCAGACTCAGGCTCCCATGAATATCCGACACTTCATCTGCTGACCCCAGTCCCATCTCCTCCAGGCAGATGCTGGCTCCTTCCTTCACCAGCTCTCCTGGGATGCTGGGACTCGACCCTCCCAGCACCCAGTGGCTCAGGATCTTCTGCTTGCGGCTCGCACTCCCAGGAGCAGTGCCAGCATCCTGCAGGGACTGTGCCATGCCTGACCCTTTGGCCGACCGTCGGCTTTCACGAGTGCTGGAGCTGGCTGGTGTGTTTGGGGCTGGGGTGGTGGAGCAGCTTTGCTCCCCACCCTTGCTGCTTTGGGCACCCTTCTGGACGGTTCCATTCTGCAGGTCACTGGTGGGGACAGTCCCGTTGTGAGCCCGCTCCTGCTGGAGTCGGTTGCTGCTGTGCTCCAGCTCCTCCGTGCTCTGCTCCCGGCTGCCAGCAGGCAAAGGACCATCCTGCTGCTCATGGAAAGCAGGTTTCTTCCCAATGTGTGTGACACGAAACCTGAAAGAGGGACAGGACAAATCAAAACCCTTTCCCTTCTCTTTCCCTCAGATTCACCTGCCTTCAGATCTTCTCTCGTGGTCGTGACTGGTGCTGAACTCCAACCTTTCAGACCCATTCAACACCAGTGACCCCTGCGCTTGTTATTCCCCCACTGACTTAACCCCATTTTCCCTTTCATTTCTGGCAAAACAAAGAGAAGGATGAAAAGATCAATCCAGATGTTGGCTGATGCAGACCCTGCCAGTCTGTCCTCCCTACAGCAAGATGAGTCACAGCTCTTGGAAATGCTCTGAGATGCAACCTAGATGAACAGGTGCTTGTACAGAAGCTCTAGTGTTCCTTCAGAAGTTGAAGTGCAAACCAGCTAAGCCTGGTGAGGAAGTGATGGCCATGCAAAGCTGCATGGATGTTGAGCTCAGTGACAGACTGCTGTCAGGGGAACGAGAGCCAAAGTTTTTGGCAGACAGTGCACCCTAAGTGAGTGCAGAGACAGGGTTTTGGTAGAGTAAGCTCCATTTGGGTATGGAGATAGAAGGCTGGAGGCATTGTTAGGCTAAAATCTGCCAGAGCATATTTTGCATCGTCCCCAGATGGTACCCAGGTGGTTCACCAAGGTTCCACCATGTACTAGGTAACAGTTCAGAGCTCCAGGGTAGGCAGAAGTGCTGCAGAAGTTGGTTTGCCACTCTCAAAGAGTTTGTTTATACTCAGAGGAGATGCAGTATTGCATGTGGGGAGAAGAGAGATGTTAGGGATTTACCATGACTTGGGGATTTGTGAAGGAGTGGAAACTTTTAAAATACAACCTCAGAGAAATGTAATGACTGACACATGGAGAAGGCTGATGTGACATGGGGTGTTAACAAGGATAAAGAGAGAAAACCAAGGTTTGAGGAAAGGTACCTTTAGGAAATGAGACCATCTTCTCTGGCATTCAGAGGTGACTGAGAGGAGACTAAGAACATGCACAAAGGACACAGACAGACAGATGGAGCTGGGCACCCGCCAGGGAATGAGATTAGCCATGAATATACAGCTGTGAAGAGATCTGGCTTACCAAACACCACCACTGAGGACAGCTGATGGCAATACACAAAGAGGAAGCCAGAAGCTGGCAGTCTTCAGAAGGTGTGAACAAGCAGTCAGTCTCCAGAAGGTGTGATCTTATCTGGGGACATCCCACATGTCTCTCCCCTTCACCAGCTCCCCATAACACCTCCGATTCACCTCACTGTGATGGTGGAAAAACCTACCACCCACACCTCGAGCCTGCTCTAGCTCAACATCACCATTAAAGGACTTCTGGAAATGTCTCTCTGGATCACAACATCAAGGCTTAGGCACCTGTATGAAGATCTGCTCAGGATTTGAGCACAACAGAGTTTTGTGTCTCAAAAGGTTGGCCACCTGAGGATCGCCAGTTGCTTGTCACCCTGCTCCGGTCACCACTGCAGTAGGGAGCTGAGCCCTGGGAGTCTTTGGTAGGGTCCAATGCATGCTCAAGCTTTCTGCTGAGGAATGGGGCAACCCTGGAAAGGTCACTGACTACACAGAAACCACACGAAATTCAGGAAGTCCCTTGAGGTGAGACCTGGTGGGAACTGGAAAAGTATCCGTGGGAAGTGTCAGGTACACTCCCTTACCCTTATATTCCCTTATATTCCTGCTGTGTCATCTAATTACAGTCATTATTGGAGGCAACAACCTGGAGGAGCTGATAATTTACACCTGGGACCTACTGTCACCTCCTCCCCCTCCTAATGAGATCCCTAAAACTTGAGCTCACTACCCCTCTTGGGAAGCAAGAGTTCTGCTCATACATAACTGGGACAACAAGCTTTGAAAGAACGTGGATTTGGGGCTCTGCCCATCACTGAGTCAGCAAGACATCCCAGGCTTGAGTCACCTTCCTGGAGAAGTAGGAAAGCCACTGTTGTGTCATGGCCTGCCACATACCACAGAGACTTCCAGGTGCAAGAGGGACCTGTGTCCTCAGGACTCCCAGCTGCAGAGCTATGACTGGGGCATCTAAATGGAGAAGAGCAACAGGGTGCCTGGCATGGGGCAAGTGGGGAAGGGGAGAGGGACCCAGGACCTGAGAAGAATCTCCATCGTGTTTGCTCCACCAGAGCAGGTAGGTGATGCTTGCAAGGCTCATTTAGGTACCTGCCCACTGAGAAGACAGTGGTCTCTCCAGGATGCATCCTCCCTTTGCCATCCTTAGACCGTCCTTGTCGATGCAGTGGGTGCCTCTTCCTCCTGCTGCAGTGGATGCAGGGGGCCTGTGTGGAGCCCAGATGCACTGTGTGGTGATGTGTTGGGCCCCCATCCTGGCTGTTACGGTGGGGACAAAGGCTGCAACAGGAGAAGGACATGACAGATCATGTTATCTGGAGGACAATTCCCAAACCTGGTGCAGCCTCATTGAAGCAAGCTATGAGGAGCAGAAGCGCTGGGGTGGACCTCCTGTGAGGACAGGAGTGAGAAACAGCTACTCCCTGGACAGTGAGGTGAAGCACTCACACCCACCCTCAGGGGAGCAGAACTTCTTGTTGGGAAAATGTTTTATATAACAACCTGGAAAGGGGCTGTCTCCAGACCAAGGCTGCTTCTCCCTTACTCTGTTGGAGCCCCAGGCTGCTATAAGCTTCCCTCACCTTGGCACTGGCATTGGGATGTCCCCTTCATTGTCCCCCAGCATCTCTTTGAGGGCCTCTGCATTTGCTGAAGAGAAAGGAAAAAGGGAATGTGTCAGACAAAGCAGTCAGCCCATCTCCAGGCCAGCCCTAGGAAATGCTCACCTTCATTTTGGATGATGCATCTCACAATCTTCTCCATGGTGTCCTCATTCTGCTCCTCCTCTTCATCTGAAAAGAAAAAATGAAGAGAAAATGATGGCTGGGATTTGGATGCAGCTCACCGGTCCCTCCCCAGGAGCAGCCACCTCAGCAGAGAGGTTGGATAAGCCTCATCTCCCCTGTCACACTGGGAAGTCCCTGACGAACATCAGATCCCTTACCCTGGAAAAGAAATAGCTAAACTGGCAGCCACATGTGTAGGGAGAGGGGAACTGTGCTGCTCCTTCAGAACTGCAAAGCATCATGAGAAATAAGCGGGAAGAGGAGGCTCCTTCTGGGGACAGTCCAGCCCTGGAGCCCCTGACCACAGAATGCTGTGGGTGCTAAAATTCTCCCAGAGTAAATGGGACAAGGTCACAGAGAAGACACCCACTGGGGTCTGTTAAATACAGAGAAACCATCTCAGATGCAGGAAGCCCTGGAGCTACAACACTATTCGAAGCTTCAAAGAATATGCTGGGAAAACTTGGCTCGGTGTCTGGTCTGCTGTGGTATCCACCCCCAGCATCCATTGCAACCTGCTTCTGGTCCCTGTTGGAGGCAGGAGGCTTGGCTGGCTGGACCTTCAGTCTGGTCTGCAGTATTTTATGTTCCTGTAAGCAGGTCAGAGTTGTGGTCTTGTGGGCAACTTCCTCAAAGGGCATGGTCAAGGACTGCTGCTTCTGCCCTCCTGGAAGCCCACAGAGATGTTTCCCCAGGCTGTGGCAACTCCAGTGGGTATAATCAATCCTGGAAGGCTCAGACAGTCTCCACGTCATGTGCAGCCACGTCACTGAAGCCAGAGGAGCATATCCAAGGTCACCTGGAAGGACCCGCTGCATCCTCAGAGGATCTGAGGGAGCCACGGTTCCCTCCTGTGCACAGGAAGAGGCAGTGGAAAGTGCTGACCCTCCCAGGTGTTTATGGTGGCACAGAGTAGCCAAAGAAGTCATGTAGCACCATTGGGCCATTTTCAGGTAAAGATGCAGATGAAGGAACATTTCCTGTCCGTTTCAGCAGCGCCTCATGAAACCACTAAACAACAGAGCTTGCTTTGGACTGAGCTCTAGCTTGCACCCATACTCAACGCTACACTGACATCCCAGTCTTACTACCTGAGAGTCACTTATCGTAGACTGAAGTGATGGAAAAAATTCCTAAATATCCTCTTCTCCCAGGGAAACACCTCTATTCCTCTGGACTGCATGAGCACAACAGGGACTAAAAGAGGACATGACCTTCAGCAGACACCACGCCGGCCCCCTCCTGGACCTCCTAGCACCAACTGTAGCAGAGGGACAGCTTGTGCCCTTGTAGAGAACATGGGTTATAATTCATCACTGGGGATTCAGTAGGTCCTAGCTTGTTCATCAGAATTATCTTTTGGTGATAATGCCACTTTGGGAAGGACCGAACAACGATTCCCACCTCTCTGGCATCACTAGCTTCCACCAGCCTGTGGAGCCAGCAGATCAGAGGCTCTTTGGGCCACCCACTCCCAATCCTTGGGGAATGCAGCACTGCTCTGACTGCCTCATCCCTTTTTCCCAGCAGAGCAGCACGTGATGGCTAGCCCTCCCACCCCCAGCCTGCATCCCAGAAGCACGTTTAAGGAGCGTTGATCCATGCTAGGCCAAAGCTAGCACCTGAGCCCCTGCTGAGCCCTCATCGCCCCAGCACTCACTGTCGTGGAGCTCCACCAGCACATCTTTGTTATCTAGGTCGAGATCATCCCGGAAAGTCCGGCACCGGTAACCCTTCTTCTTCAGGACACGGCAGATCAGGAAACCCACCAGCCCCATGAAGAAGAAGACAAAGACAAGGAGGAAGACCACAGACAGGCTGTGCTCGTGGTCTGACTCCCCATCATCGGTGCTGTTCTGGTCTGACATGCGGATCTAGGAGAAGAGAAAAGGTGTCTCAGAGACCTGCTCACCCTCTGCCAGACTCCCCATCTTCCTTCTCCTCTTCCTCCCACCCACCTTGGGCTAGAGCCAGCTCCGAGCTAGAGGGACCCCACAGAGGAGAGGGCAGGCTGGAGGTGGCTCAGCACAGTCTCCCAAGGACACCGCTGCCCAGCGCGCACCCAGCAAGAGGCGTCCCAAGGGCAGTGGGGGCAGCAGCATCCCCACAGGCCCAGGGCTGCTGCTCTCCCCCGTTCCTTGCCGGCGGTTTCCCAAGGGCACCGGTGCCCCAGCCTCCCGCGGGCTCTGCGGCATCACCCCACTCGCCCTTGCGGGAGGCTGAGCATCCTCCAAGCGCCGAACCGAGCTGCTCCCCCTCCAGCATCCCTCGCTACTCACATCCAGGGGCCTCCGCCGGGAAGAGAAAAGGCAAAGGCAAAAGCGGGCAGGGAGCCGCGGCAGCCGGGCTGGCGGAGGGCCGAGCCGCCCGGCAGCTCCGGCATCTTCCGCCAGCAGAAGCGAGATCGCTCCCTCCGCCCCGGCTCCCCTGGGTTTCCCCTGCTCCCTTCTTGGGAAGGCTCCGAGCTTGGCCACCCCTCGCTCACCGGCTCCGCTTCCCGGCCGTCCCCCTGTCCCCGCTGTCGCGGGAGTACCTGGGCCTGCAGTTCTCCGCAGCGTTCTCCTCTTCACCTTCACCTGCCTCCTAGCAACCCTGCATCCCTGCGGCTGGGGGCCGCGGCGAGCATCCTCCGGCCTCCCAGCTCCAGGCTGCCTTCTTTCTACGGGAAGGAGCCAAGCTGCTTCTGACTGCCCAGCAGCCTGCCGCTATCTGCCGGCGACAGCAGCTGCCTGTCCCAACCCCGGAAAAAATCCTCTCCGAAGCGATTCCAGTGGATAGAGGTGCAGAGAAAAGCTCAGGGAAATGCCGGCAGCTGCAGCGGGGAGCGAACAGGAGCGTGGCTCACGGAAGCTGGTGCTGCCAAGCTGCTGCCCTCGCCGGGGCAAATAACCTCGCCCACAGGCAAACCAGCCCTTATCTCCCCTGGCACCTTCCTCTCTGAAGTTCTCAGTGATTTTTTTTCCAGTGCTAAGCTGTGGCAAGGGGAGGGCAGAGGGATGGAAGTGGGTTTTAGCAAGACCGGGACCAGTCCTGTATGGGTGTATGCAGGGGGAGAAGAGTGCAGATACCCATACCATGGTCACTGTCTCCAAGGAGACAGTGGAAAAGGAACCCTAGGAGATCCCACAGCCCAACACCCTGCCCTAGGCCAAATGTCTCCCCCGCTTTCCTAAAAAGGGAATCACTAAGCAATTTGAAATCTCTGGCTGCGGTTATTCCACGACCTCCTTCTCCAGCTCCACCACACTCTCCTCACTCTGCAAGGCTTCACCCAGATCTCTTTTGCTACTGCAAATTAAGCTTGCTCCTCTCTGTCCCTCACCCACCTGCCAGTCCTCCACCCAGACCCTTAGAAGCACAGGCGACCCCTGAAATTCCCTCCCACCCTTCCTCTGCTGAACAGTCTACCTATATAAATATCCATTCATAGGAGTTAACCCACCACACTCCATGTTGCCATGAGTCAACTTGCAACTTTTCCAGGTTTTCAACTATGCCATGATAAGAAGTCCTATCCCTCTCCACAGGGGACCAAGAGTCAGCTCACAGGAGCCCAGGAGCCTCCTCCATCACCATGACTTCAGGAGGTCACCACATCATAGGTGACACCCAGCTGTCTGCTATCCTGACAGGAAGATAGACCTCAAGGTGGACCAACCATGGCAAAAAAAAAACCCCAAACCACAGGTAGCAATATTTATTCCTTCTGCCATGCATTGCCAGGGTCACAGGGGAGAAGAGGTCTTCTAATGCTGGAGAAACAAGCTGTAACATCATGCTTGTCTCTGCTGATGAAGACCTTACAGGTAGTTTACTCCATGCCTATGTTTCTTCAGAGCTGAGAAGCATTAGGTCTAGGTTTCTGCAGAGCCCCAAGGGGACGCAGTCATGGCAGGCTTATTTCCATTTTTCTCATGCCCATGAATGCTGTCCTGCACAATACTTCACTCTTTCTCCTCCTGGGTGTTCCCGTCCACCCGACTCACTGCTTCACACAACCCTCTTCCAGCCTTCAGCCATACCAAGGAAATGAGCCCAAGTGGCTCAGCCTCCTTAACAAAGGGAAGATTCCCATTTTGCCATGACCCCTGATGTCAAGGCATTTCCACAACCCAGGGGGCACAGGATGGTGTGGCAGCCTGCCTTAGGACAAATTCTGGTCCTATGTGGGGTGAACTGGGATGAGCAGGGGATTCTGCTGCCATCAAGATGCTCCCAACCTGGTCCTGCAGCTGGGTTATGTCAGTCAATCACATTTCTCCTCCTAATGCTCCCTCTACACATCACATGTCCCCAGTCTCCATCCTGCTTTCATCAATACTAGCCCTGCTCAGTCCCTGTCCAGCTACAGGATCCTGTTAGCACTTTAATGGCCTTGTCCCACGCAGCACCTTGCAGGTGGCCCCAAAAAGACACCATGGCTACTCTCTGCCCCAAGACCAGCCAGGGTGGCAGGTGTGACGCCATGCAGTTGAGCTCTCCCTCCCAAACAGGCTGGCCATGTCAGTCCTGGCTAGGGGGCATGGGCCCAGCATGGGGATAAGCCCCACACCATGCTGAGGAGGTGGAAACATGACTGTGGGCTGGATGCTTATGGAATGTCCAGAGGCTGGGCTCTGCATCCTCTGTCATCTCCTGACCCCATCCCAGCTCCTGTCCCCATCCTGTGTGGTCTCACCAGGCAAGGCAGCACAAGCCAAGACACAACAACAATCTGGCCACAGCTCTAGGGCAGACAGCTACCTGCTTGCTGCCTGCTTCCTGCGCTCACAAACACCATCCCCCTGCCCTTCCACACCAGTTCATTCACTCAGGGCTCTGAAACCTGGAGGGACCTTGGAGGCTTCAGTCCCTCTTGTGACATCACCTGGAAACCTTTCAGTTTTGAGCAACGGGATCAAGATGTGGCCAGGGAGGGAGGAGACAAAGCAACTGAGAAGAAGGTGGAGGGACAGCACTATCCCCCACGGCCAGCTCTGGTCCCAGCATATCGCCACGTTACCTCTCGTCCGCTCTCTTGCTGCGCCTCCTCCTCAGCCATCACGGCAGACGTCACCTTGTGAACAATGTGGATCATCCACCCTCACCCTGCTGGTTGGCCACGTGGCAGCTAAACAGGCCAGACTGCCCAGCTTCAGCAAACCTGCAGGCAGCTTTTCCTGGGGTCTCCGCTATAATGTTCAGCCCAGAAATCACCATCGTCTCTGCCAAACTGCTACACCCCATTGTGTCAAACATCTCCCTGCATATTAAGCCCTTATTTAAGTTTTTCAAATATCCCTAGTAAGCTAATGGCCCTTAAGCCACAGTGTTTTGGTTTACAAAGCACAAAGAGCATCTAAAAATATCGCACTCCAATGCTTTTTTTGCACCACTCCAAGACTCATGAAGATGCCTGAAGCAGCAACTGGCTTCCAGAGCATGAGCTCAGCAAGCAAACCATCGCTGGCTGGAGGCAGGGACATGACTCTCCTGTCTTTTCCCCCAGCCAGGCAGCTCAGCCATGCCCCTCGGGCAGCTCGGTGGCCCCAGCTGGACGCTATCTGGTAGCAACACCTTGCAGAGTGGTGACAGGGAAAGCGTCACGCTAAGTGAGCAGCTCCCACCGAGACGTCAGCACACTCTACGTGTTGGCTGCTACACCCTTGTTGTTCAGCACATTTAGAGGTTATTTACTAAAGCTGGTGGGTGCTGGGCTCAGTGCTCACACTGCCAGGGATCACAGTTCTGAGTGTCCCCAACCACAGCTGTGCCCTCTAGGGTCCCAGTGTCCTCGGCAGCATTCTTGCTCCATGCTCAGGGGCCTGCATCCCAAAGGGAAATATGCCTGAGGAGCAGTATGCAGGGAGCAGCATCCTGTCATTTAACAACCCCATGATTTAATCACACCTTGATAGAATTTCTCTCACCTTGTTGCATCCAGGCATGACCCAAAATCCCATCCCACCAGCCCCATCCCGCACGCCCCAGGGCATGCACACATGAAGCTTGCCTTGCTGCACGCCAGGGGTTTTCCTCCCGCACATCAATTACCCAGCAGCAAAATCCCGTCACTGAGAAGCTGAGGAACATCCCGGTGCCGATCCGCTATGATCTCCATCCTCGGCCAGCTCTTGGTGTGCCCCAGGGAGGTTCTTGCCCTTTGTCTGCTCCTTTCTGAGCCCCCATTTTATGGGCAGCCTGCCTCCAGCGCAGCATCCTTCACCTCAACCTCCTCCACAGAGAGCCATCAGGCAGGAGAGCAGCAGGACCAAGCCCTTGGCAATCATCAATTTTAGCTGATTTGTTCTCTGAGCCTTTGGGTGAGACTTTACCTGCTCCATTCAACCTTTCTTCCTTCCCTGAAGGGAAGAAGGAGCAGATATTCTCCCCAGAGTCACCCATAGCACAGCCCTGTCCCCATCCGTCACCAACTCCAGGTGAGGTTCATGGTTTTTCCCCCGTTCCTTATGGCTGATTTTTCCTACATGGCAATTTTCCACCTTTTGTCCTCTGTTGCCTGGTGCCTCCCTGTCCCCACTCCCTGCCAAGCCTGGCAGGTGATTTTCAGAGGCTGCCAGCAGTCAGCAGGACCTGCACCCTTGTGGAGTGGGACCTGGGGGAGCTTCTTGGCCAGGTGACAGCCAGCAGTGGTGGTCCCTGACCCTTACAGCTCCCCAGAAGCAAGGGGATGAGTCCCAGCAAGGTGTGAGTGCCCCACAGGAGCCCCACTTCCCTCAGTGGGTGGGCTGGAGAGTGACTGGGGGAAGCTGGGGTTGATTGGGGGGAAGTGAGTGTGAATGGGGGTGACTAGGGGCAGCTAGGGGTGAGTGGGGGACAGCTGTAACACTACAGAAGAGATCCAGTGGCAACCAAGAACAGCTGTAAGTAACTGACAATTGGGGGTGCCTGGCAGTAGGTGAGGGGTGGCCAAGCATCAGAGGCAGGGTTATGGGAGAGAATCCAGCAGGAAACTAGGATCAGCCAGAAGTAACTGGGACCACCTAGGAGTAACTGGGGGCGTCTGGGGGTAGGTAAGGGTCAGCAAGGTGCGACTGGCATGCAGCTTGTGGAAACTGGGGGTGTCTAGGGTTGACAGGGGTGCTTGCGGCTATTTGGAAGACAAGTGGAGGTAACTGGTGAGCAGCTGGAGGTGACTGGAGGCCAGCTGTACAGCTACAGAAGAGAATCCAATGGGCAACTCGGATCAGCTGGGAGTAACCTGGATTGTCTGAGATTAACTGGGGGAAGCTGAGGGTGACTGGAAGGCAGGTAGGGGCAACTAATGGGAATCTGGATATTCCTGGGGGCAGCTGTAGCGCTACAGATAGGATGCAGTGAGCAAGTGGGAGCAGCTGGCTGCCGTGGGCAGTAGGACCGCGCGGACGCCGCAGCGGTAATGGCCCCACCCCTTCCCACGGTGAGCGGCGCGGTCGCGCCGTGATGATGTGAGCGGGAGCGCGCGGTGGGTCGTGGCCTCTCCGCCATGGCGAAGACAGTTGCCTATTTCTACGACCCGGACGTGGGCAACTTCCATTACGGTGCGGACCGGGGCCGGGCGGCGAAGCCGGGGGAGAACGGCGGGGGCGGCGGTAGGGCCAGACCCTGCCTGGGGCGGCGGCGGGGCCGTGCTCGGCCTGGGGCCGCTCCCCTCACACTGGCCTAGAGCCGAACGGGCCTGGCTGACGAGTGCCTTGGCAGGTCCCCGCCCTGGGCCCGGCCCTGCGGTTAGGGAATGATGGCAGATGTTTCCTCCCCACTCAGCCCCCTGTGACTCACTGTGCCGTTTCCCTTTCAGGAGCGGGGCACCCCATGAAGCCGCATCGCCTGGCACTGACCCACAGCCTGGTTCTGCACTACGGCCTCTATAAGAAGATGATCGTAAGTGGGGGCGAACAGGGCTCCCCTGTCCTAGGCGGTGGGGAAAGAGGGAGCTGTGGCGGGTGGCTTCGGGCGTGCAGTTGTCAAAGTAGATGTTTTAGGCTTTCACACGTGTGAAAGGTGCTAGAGATCTGTGTGCTGTCCTGCTGACTCCAGTCGTAACCTCCATGCTAAGGCTTGGCCTGTGTTAGGTTTTTTGCAGCTTTCTTGTGTTGCTGCCTCTCTCTCGGCTCTACTTTTGGCACAGCAGGTACTAGAATTATTGCAGACAAACATTTTAGCAGGCTCAGGCATTCTTGTTGGCCTGAGCCCCCACCAGACCAACCAGAGCTAATCTGAAAGGCACCACTGTTAGTTGTTAGTGTCTTGAGTGCCCAGTACCATGCCTGGAGCTGTAGCAGTCCCACTTGGGACCAGACAGGACATTTCTGAGTCTGTAGGGCTGTCTAGAGGGTGACCACTGGGGACTGTGTGAACATAGAATAGTAAAGCGGGAAAAAAACTGTTCAAGAGGCTTCTAACTCACCTTGATGCCTTAATGGGGTTCACAGATCTCATACCTGATCAGTGATTGTCCAACCTACTCTTCAAAGCCTTTGCTGCTCAAACAACCCAGTTCAGTGCACTCAGGTTCTTACTGTCAGAAGATTTTTCTCCTCGTGAAATCTAGCCTATGTAAACCTGAAAAAGAAAACTTAAATCTTCAACTTTCACAAAATGAACTGCTTTTGGCATAACAGACTATCACTGTGAATGTGTGGTAACCTTTCTCTGGGAGTATTTTGTTTCACTTGGTGCCAGCAGGATTGAATCATGCTCCTTTCCCTAGGATCCTTGTCCAGTTTTCTGCCTTTTCTTGTAGCATGAAAGACTCAGGGGAGTCCAGGACATGTAACTTAATGCCTTGCAATACAAGATTAAGGCAGGAACAGTAAAAGTCTCCTACCATTCTGTCCTTTTGGAGATGGCTTTTGCCCATTTTGATGTGCAGAACATACCACCTGCAGCTGCTGATCATTTTGGGGGCAACTTTTTTATCTCCTTTTGCCTTATTCTGGCTTTTGGGGCAGCAGGATTGCACCTGAGCAGTTTCAAACCATTGAGCAAGGTAGTTCATTGAATTCTTGGGCTGCCTGGCACAGTTCCAGGTCCTGCTCTCTGATCCAGAGGCTGTGTGTAGATGTAGCTGCTGCCTATTGTCTGCACAGCCTGTGGTCTGTTTGATGTGCCTTGGGTAAGGGCCTTACCCAGAATGTGGTTGCAAATGTTGTGGGTTACAGCTCCAGGCACTTCTGGTTTGATGTATGTGTATGTATGTATCGACATACATGGAGAAGTGTGTCTGGTTCTGGGCCTCCCAGTTCAAGAGACAGAGAACTACTGCAAAGTCCAGCAGAGCCTACCAAGATATCTCTGTGAGGAAGAAAGGCTGAGAGCCTTGGGGCTACTTAGCCTGGAGAAGAGCAGATCCAGAGGGGATCTGCTCAATGCTCATCAATAGCTAAAAGACCCCAAAGGTCAAGAGGATTCAGCCAGACTCTTTTCAGCAGTGCCTAGTGACAGGATAAGGGTCAATGGGCACAAACTGGAACCCGGGAAGTTCCATCTGACCATAAGGAAAAACTTCTTTCCTGTGAGAGTGCCAGAGCACTGGCCCAGGCTGCCCAGAGAGGCTATGGGGTCTCCTGCGTGTTTACAGTGACTTCTCCACCATATGGGTAGGGCAGTCAGTTTGCAGATGACATCAGGTGGAGGACACTACACTTGTCCTTGTTGAACTCATGAGGTTTTTCTCCCCCAGCTGTCAGCCTGTCCAGGTCTAGGTGAATGGCAGCACTGCCTGATGGGGTGTCAGCCACTCTGTGTTTAGTAGAATCAAGACACCATCATGAAGCTAAAAACCCCAGAGGAATCTTCATCCTGAGCAGCCAATGACTGGCAAAGTTATGAGCAAATAAAAGTGGGACTAGGGTCAACTGTGTCTGGAAAAGGTCCTGTTAACTTTGTGGTGGTGTTACCTTGTTATGTGCCCTATCAGCCTCCTCCAAACCCAAGGCCCCTCTCCTCTGGAGCTTGGCTCACCTTTTGCAGCTTCTCTGGGCCAGAACAGGGTGAGCATTGCTGAAGGAAGGGTTGTCCTGCTCCTTAGCTCTCCTGCTCCTCTGATGTATATTCACTGCCTTTCTTGTTCTGCATCCAGAAGCTGTTGGATCCCTGCATGAACTGATGGAGCTCAGCAAAGCCTGGAGAGTTTTTCTTGGAGGCAGCAGGCAAAGGGGGCTGAGGGCCAGAGCTTCTTTCAGGAGGTGGGTGGGATCGCTGGGAGCAGAATGGAGGTGGAAGGAGGCAAGTTTCTTCTTCCCCCAGCAGCTAAGTCTGTCTTGAAGCTTTTGGTCTTGGTTTTTCTCCCCTTTCCTCTTTCAAATCACCTTTTTTAGCAAGACCTATTTTTTGTGTCCAAGAGAGCTTCTGGATATCCAGGGAGAGCTGTTTCTCCTCCATGGTGACTCTTCAGCATTGGTTTTGATCTTGTTGGATTTAACCATCCATCTGCATTCCTGTGCAGAGCCCTCCTGGGGAATAGGTCTTGCCTTCAGCCTTAGCAGCTCCTTGTGAGTTACCTCATCCTCCTTGTTTGAGTTGTCAGCAGCAGCAGCCTTAGAGACACCTAGCCCCCCATATCCACATAGGAAACACCACACCACAGGCAGAGCAAGTCAGGGGAGGAGATGATGGGTTTGTTAGGGCATTTTGTGGCTCTGAAAATAAACATGTTTCCTGCTTAGCCCAGGAAATGCTGTGTTGGGGTAATCACCCTCATGAATTGTCATGTTCCACTTTCCCCAAGTCCGTGCTTTAGTTAGAAACAGACAAAAGATCTCATACTGGTGTTGGTGCAACTTAGTTTTCCTCTCCCCAGGTATGTGGTGTTACTTTTTAACTGCTTGTATATTGGTACCTTTATGTTAAGTGCCAGACTGGCAAACCCATAGTGGCACAAGATATTAAATGTGAATCCATCCGGTTCTCTGACTGGTTTTTTGCCAGTTTTCCAAAGGAGACAAAGTTTCTGCAACTCTTCTCTTTGCCTGTGAGCTTTCTCCAAGTAACTTTGGAACCTGGCAGACAAACTGAACCCATCCCTGTGTCAAGGTCTTAAAATGGTCTGACGCTGGTGAGTGGTAAGGGAATGGTGCCTCCAGCTGCAGTTTGAACTCGCTGGTGAATTCTGCTGGCTTGGCCAAGGATGGGGCAGTGTGCATTGGGGTGTCAAGGGTTAGGGCTGGGCTGGCCACTAGACAGTGACAGAGGCTGTCTCTGAATCCCTCTCCCTTCCTGAAAGGAAAACTAAAACCTCTTTAATGAAAATAATAACAGTAAAATGAAATAGATACAAATGGACACAAAACCAATATTGAAACCAACTCCCTGATGACAATTACATCACCATCAGCAGTGAGGAAGTTGCAGACTGGACTCGGGAGCTGGATTCAGGAATGCACAGATCAGGGATTGAAGGCACAATGACAGAGTCCTCCGTGGACACTGGCCATTGAAGAAGATCTTGACTCTCAGTGATACCTCAGCTTTGTACTGACTGTGATGTCCATGGGATGGAATCCCTTGTTGGCCAGTTTAGGGTCACCTCTCCTGTCCCCTCCCACAGGTGCCTCCTCTGACTTACTGCACCTCAATGTAGGACACAAGATTTACCAGTGACCTTGGTCTGCATAGGAGCAGATCTAAGGCAGAGCCTTTCTGCACCCCAACCCTTGGCACTAACTCTCCCCATCAAGTGTTCTGAGTGCTAGCAGCAGCCACTGGCTGTGAGAACATGCTGTGAACTGCAGACAGTGCATCACTGAGAAGAGTCTGAGCTGGAAAGTCAAATCACTGAAGAGAAATAGTTCTGTTCTAGCTCAAACCAGAACACAGAGGAAGGAAGGCACCAGAGAGCATGTGACAAGAGCTGCAGTTATGATGAGAGGCAGGAGACAGGTTTGTGGCCAGAAGAGTAAACTTAGTTGTAAATCAGGTTCCATGGGGCAACGTGTTGAATTCCAATGGAGCCTAGTGTCAGGAAGACAATGTAGTGGAGGGCTTTTTGATACACCTTGTGCAGGTTCTTTGTCAGTTGGCTTGAGTCCTCTTACAGCCAAAGCAGGCACACATTTGATATGGCAAGTAAGCCTTACCTTTCTCTCTTAAAGGTTTTCAAACCATACCAGGCGTCCCAGCACGACATGTGCCGGTTCCACTCCGAGGACTACATCGACTTCCTGCAGAGAGTGAGCCCCAACAACATGCAAGGATTCACCAAGAGCCTCAATGCCTTCAACGTGGGTGATGACTGGTGAGTGCTCTGAGCCTCCTGCAAACCCACCCTTGGAGAGGGTCCTCCTGCATGGCTCATGACCATCTCTGGTCTTTCAGAATGTCCCATTTCTTAATTATTGTTAACCAAAATGAGGTGCATCTCCCTTCTGTGTATGTCAGATGACTGGAACCTCCTCGATTCCTTTCCCTTCTCTTCAGATCTTGCAGTCCTGCTTTTCAGATCTATATTTAGGCCATAAACTTGTTGGGTTGAACATGCTAACTAATTTTTTAAATAACTTGTCATTTTAGCTATCTTAATATAGAATCCTAGAATGTTTTGGGTTAGAAGAGACCTTAGAGGTCACCTAGTTCCCACTCCCCTGCTATGGACAGGGACACCTTCCACTTGACCAGGTTGCTCAAATTCCCTTTCAACCTGGCCTTGAACCCTTCCAGGGATAGGGCATCCACAGCTTCTCTGGGCAACCTGGGTCAGTGTCTCATCACCCTCATAGTAGAGAATTTCTTCCTAATATCTAATCTAAACCTACCTTCTTTCAGTTTAAAAGAATCACCCTCATCCTATCAGTACAATTCCTGATAAGAGTCCCTCCCCATCTTTCTTATAAGTTTCTTTAAGTCCTGAAAGGCTGCAAGAAGGTCTCCCTGGAGCCTTCTCTTCTCTAGGCTAAGCAGCCTCAGGGCTCTCAACCTTTCCTCCCCACAGAGGTGCTTCAGACCTCCCAGCATCTTCCTAGCCTCTGCTGGATTGTGTCCAGTAGTTTCTTGTCTCTCTTGAACTGGGGAGCCCAGAACTGGACCCATTACTCCAGATGTAGCCTCACTAGGGTAGAGTGGGTGGAGAACCTCCCTTAACTTGCTGGTCACACTCTTAATGCATCCCAGGAGACCATTTGCCTTCTTGGCCATGAGGGCACGTTGCTGGCTCATGGTGAACTTTTTGTCCTGTGTTTCTGACCTCTCCTGGTGCCTGCTTCCCCCTGACTCTGCATCCCAGAATGGATCAGACCTTGTTCATCTCCAGTTGCAGTGTGCCACACACTGAGCTTTGTGCTGGGAAGCAGAGTGGGGTAGGACCTTCCAGATACAACCCAGGGGAGCAGACTAGTCCTTCCCTCTCCTGATGCAGTGTACATCTGTCCTGCTGACACTTGTCTAGAGCTAGGACATGGGCTGCAGGACAGAGGCCAGCACACACTGTGAGCAGAGGAGCCTTGGAAGCTTTGGTAATCATTACCAAAATCCACAAGTTTTCCATTGTGTTTGCAGCCAGATCACTCACCTGCTGGAAGTGTTATCAGCAGGGTCACAGTGATCCCAAATTAACTCTTTCAGAGAGAATGAGCTTTGCTCTGAAGAAGTGGGGAGTGATGAGATGATGATCTGTGTTTTAATGGTGGTTTCTCTTTCAGCCCAGTGTTTCCAGGCCTCTTTGAATTTTGCTCTCGCTATACTGGGGCATCTCTGCAGGGAGCAACACAGCTGAACAACAAGGTAATGGAGCTGATGTGCTTGGCTCTTGAAACAGAGTCGACTGGCTTTCAATTTAAAGGGAACCACAGGGATTTGTTTTGTAAAACAACATAGCAAATGCTGCTGCCTTGCAGTGTAAACACCTGCTGCTGTAGGACTTGTTAAGCTTGAGACTATTCCTGTACTGTCAGAGGCAACAACTACAGAGGTTTGAGGCTTTTAGAGACCTGAAGAAGGTCTTGAGGAGTGTGAAGAACAAGTGCAGGATCAAACTGCATGTGCCGGGTGCCCTGCCTGCTCCTGGCTGGAGGGGGAGCAGTGGTAGTGAGAAATGAAGGGGGTTTGTGGACCACAGGATGGGGCAGGTTGAAGTGGTAAACTGGGAAGGTGGCTGCAGAGTTAACACATTGTCACTTGAACTTTTTTCCTTTCCTAGATCTGTGATATTGCAATAAACTGGGCAGGAGGCCTACATCATGCCAAGAAGTTTGAGGTAATGAAGTGAATCTATGTATTCCTCTACCTTTCTGAGGCCCAGGCCCCATGTTCATCTGGTTCTGATGCTGTTCTTCTCTGTCTGCAGGCTTCTGGGTTTTGTTATGTCAACGACATTGTTATTGGCATCCTGGAGCTGCTCAAGTAAGGACATGGGGCAGGTGCAGTGCTGTCCTTGCTAGCATGGGGGTTTCCTCTTTATTCTGTTTCCCTTCATCATTTGCCTTTCTGGGAGTCCAGGAAGGCCAACAATTGATTTTGCTTCCCACCATGGGAGTCCTGTGGTGCTTCTGCTCATAGAAGGTCTCTTTCTCCCTTTACCAGTGTGCAAGGGCTGTGTGTGTCCATCCCTCTTTTGCTCCTTTCTGTCCTTTGTTTCTGAACAAATGTCTCTGGGCTGTTATAAACAGTTTTATGTCTCCCGTGGAGACTGAGGGATGGTACTGTTCTGGAAGGTACTGGTCTGAGTCCTCACCTGCAGTGCTGGGTCCAGGTCTGGAGTCCTCAGCACAGTGAAAACATGGACTGTTGGAGCAGGGCCAGAGGAGGCCATAATAATGATCTGAGGGTTAGAACCCCTCTGCTGTGAGGACAGGCTGAGAGAGTTGGGGTTGTTCAGCCTGAAGAAGTCTCCAGAGAGACATTAGTGCAGCTTTTCAGTAATTCCAGAGGCCTAGAAGAAAGATGGGAAGAGACTTCAGCAGGGCCTTTTGTGACAGGACAAGAGAAGATTTAGACTAGATAGAAGGAAGAAAATTTTCTACACTGAGGGTGGTGTCTCATGTCTAACCTATTTGATATTCCTCAGCTGGGACTCGTGAGTTCTTCTGGCTCACAGATAAATGTCAGTGGTGGCTTTTGGAGCACCAGGTGACACTGAGGCATGCTGGGGAATGGTGAGGTTGGATGTGGGCAGACAGTAACACTTTTTTTCCTCCTGTATTTAATAGGTATCACCCACGTGTTCTGTATATTGATATCGATATCCATCATGGAGATGGTGTGCAGGAGGCTTTCTACTTGACTGACCGTGTCATGACAGTGTCATTTCATAAATATGGGAACTATTTCTTTCCTGGGACAGGTATGTGTTTTCCCTGACCTCATTCTAGAAGCCTCTGAAAGCTCTGCTGGAGTATGCATGTATAAAATCACGTAGAGTTGCAGGGAGGAATGATGGAGGAAAGGGCTTGAAAAGTAAGGGAACAGAAGTGTGGTTATTTGTAAAGAAGAGGGATCCTGGCTAGGTTAAGAGGTCTCCACCCAGATTAGATCTGAAGTCTCAGAGCTGTTGTGACTCTCTGTCTTTCCCTGGCCAGGAGACATGTATGAAGTTGGTGCAGAGAGTGGCCGTTACTACTGTCTCAACGTGCCTCTACGAGATGGCATTGATGACCAAAGTAGGTGTTCCCTGCTGCTTCCTCTTGCCCACTGGTCCTTCTGCTCCAGAGCCATGACAAATGCTCCTTTCTCTCCAAAGGTTACAAACACCTCTTCCAGCCAGTCATTAACCAGGTGGTAGATTACTATCAGCCCACCTGCATAGTGCTGCAGGTAAGAAAGCAAGTCTCTTTGTACATGTGTAGCCCTCTCAGAGGCTGGAGGTTGGAGGGGGCTGACGTTGATGCATTACCTTCTGTTCCTGGGGAATAAGGGTTGGTGTGTCCCAAATGAGCTGCTATCTATACCTTCCAATGAATGAAGATGGCCAAGGGGTGGGGATGCTGATATGGGCCTGGAAATTAGTGCCTTCATAGCAAAAATTGAGTTGTTCTTCTTCTGTTCCCCAGTGCGGTGCCGATTCCCTGGGCTGTGACCGACTGGGTTGTTTTAACCTCAGTATAAGAGGACATGGGTAAGTACAGTGGGGCTGGGGCAGAGCAGTCAGTTGAAGCACAGAATTGTTTTGGTTGGAAGAGACCTTTAAGATCATCAAGTCCAACAATTAACCAGCACTGCCAGGTCACCACTAAACCATGTCCCTCAGCACCACATCTACATCGCATTTAAACCCCTCCAGGGATGGGGACTCCACCACTGCCCTGGACAGCCTGGGCCAGGGCTTGGCAACCCTGTCAGGGAAGAAATTGTTCCTCATATCCAACCTAAACCTTCTCTGGCACAACTTGTTGCCATTGCCTCTTCTCCTGTCACTTCTTTCTGGGGAGAAGAGACCAACTCTCACCTCACCCCAACTTCCTTTCAGGGAGTTGTAGAGAGCAAGAAGGTCTCCCCTGAGTCTCCTTTTCTCCAGGTTAAAGAACCCCAGGTGCCTCAGCTGCTCCTCACAAAACTTGTGCTCTAGACTCTTCACCAGCTGTATTGCCCCTCTTTGGACATGCTCTAGCACCTTGAAGTCCTCCTTATAGTAAGGACTGAGCCCAGTATTTGAGGTGTGGCCTCACCAGTGCTGAGTACAGGAGGATGATCTCTGCCCTAGTCCTGCTGACCACAAGCTGAAAGACCAGACCTCTGGCCAGTGTTGAAAGACCATCCTTTACTCTGAAGGACTCTGAGTGCTCTGCTGTGAGACTTGAGCTTTGACTTCAGACTTCTAGGAACACTGAGAGTTTAATTCTTGTGTGACAGGAGAGTGGTCTCAGAATGAACCCTTTCCCAAGACACTGCACAGTGGTGGTTCACAGAGCAGGGCATGGTTTGAGCTCCCTGGGTGGAAGCCCTGAACTCCGGGTGTATCATCTTGTTGGTGTTTGAGTGTGCAGTGGTATTTCTGACACATGGCTGTCTGCTGCAGTTAACAGCTCTGGCATTTATTTGTTTGGGGTTTCTAGGGAGTGCGTGGAGTATGTGAAGAGCTTCAACATCCCCTTGCTGGTACTGGGAGGAGGTGGTTACACAGTCCGCAACGTGGCACGATGCTGGTGAGTCTTCTCTGCTCCTTGAAGGTCTCTGCTTAAGCAGTTGCTGTGAGCTTTGTCCTTGCATTTGTACTATGTAGCTTCCTCTGGTCTGAGCTCATCTTAACTCCTTGTTTTCAGGACTTACGAAACATCCTTGCTTGTAGATGAAGCGATAAGTGAAGAGCTCCCATACAGTGGTAAGTTGGAGTTCTGTGTTTTCCTCAGTAACTGAGCTAAGGTATTTGGTATATCAACTGAAGAATTAATGCTTCTCCTATGCATTGACCAGAGATAAGACCAGTGCCAAAATGACAGCACTGTTTGATCCTAGAGGTGGCCCTAGTTGTCTCCTACCAACCACTTGTAGGCTTTGCTGGGCAGACTTACCTTTCCTGTGTCATGTGGCATTTAATTTGGATTGTTTCCTGTTCAGTGACCTCAACGTTCCTTTTGTTCTCTGTTGTTTCATAAATCCCAGGCTGGAAGGGACCTCAAGGATCATCTGGTCCAAACTGCCTTGGTAAAACCCCAGTCTGAACAAACTGACTAAGCCCCTATCCAGCTGAATCTTCACTGTGTCCAGTGTTGGGGATTCCACCACTGCCCTGGGGAGATTATTCCAGTTGGCTGATTGTCCTTGTGAAAAATGTTCCTCCTGTGTCCAGTTAGAATGTCCCCAGGAGTAACTTCTCCCTGTTAACCTCTTTTTTTCTGTGGGACAACTTGTACAAAAAGGAGTCTCCATCTTCTTTGTAGCCACCCTTTAAGTACTAGAACATGATGGAAGCCCTCCCCTGAGGCTTCTTTTCTCCAAGCTGAATCACAGAATGTTAAGGGTTGGAAGGGACCTTTGGAGATCATCTAGTCCAGCTCCACTGTCAGAGCAGGTTCACCTAGAGCAGGTTGCACAGGATAATGTCCAAGTGGGTTTTGAATGTTTCCAGAGACAGACTTCACCACTCCCCTAGGCAGCCTGTTCCAGTGCTCCAGCACTCTCAAAGTAAAGAATTTCTTCCTTACAAACCTTGTTGTCTCAGCCTTTCCTCATCTCACAGTTTCCTGGTACTTGGACCATTTTAGTGACTCTTCTCTGGATCATCTCCAGCTTGTCCACATCTGGTTTGTAAAGTGGAGACCAAAACTGAAACCAGTATTCCAGATGTGGCCTGACCAGTCCTGAGTAGAGTGAGATAATGACTTCATCTCTGATGATGCAACCCATAGTTGCTACAACCCCATGAACACTCCAGGCTTGGGACAGGGTGTCTGAAAAACTGCCTGGTAAAAAAGGACCTGGGGGTGTTGGTCAGCACCAGCTGAGTATGAGTCAGTAGTGTGCCCAGGTGACCAAGAAGGCCAACAGCATCCTGGCTTGGATCAGCAATAGTGTGGCCAGCAGGACTAGAGCAGAGATCATCCTCCTGTACTCAGCACTGGTGAGGCCACACCTCAAATACTGGGCTCACTTTTAGGTCCTTACTACAAGAAGGACTTCAAGGTGCTAGAGCATGTCCAAAGAGGGGCAACACAGCTGGTGAAGAGTCTAGAGCACAAGTTTTGTGAGGAGCAGCTGAGGCACCTGGGGTTCTTTAACCTGGAGAAAAGGAGACTCAGGGGAGACCTTCTTGCTCTCTACAACTCCCTGAAAGGAAGTTGGGGTGAGGTGAGAGTTGGTCTCTTCTCCCCAGAAAGAAGTGACAGGAGAAGAGGCAATGGCATCAAGTTGTGCCAGAGGAGGTTTAGGTTGGATATGAGGAACAATTTCTTCCCTGACAGGGTTGCCAAGCCCTGGCCCAGGCTGTCCAGGGCAGTGGTGGAGTCCCCATCCCTGGAGGGGTTTAAATGCGATGTAGATGTGGTGCTGAGGGACATGGTTTAGTGGTGACCTGGCAGTGCTGGTTAATTGTTGGACTTGATGATCTTAAAGGTCTCTTCCAACCAAAACAATTCTGATTCTGTGATCATGTTGGCTTACTTTGCTGCAGCAGCACACTGTTAACTCCTGTTGAGCTTGTTGTCCACCAAGACCTTCAGGTTTCTTTCCACAGAGCTGCTCCCAGCTAGGCAGATCCCTGACTGTGCTGCACTCCTGCAATATGTTTTTCCACATCCTAAGACATTACATTTTCCTTGTTGAACTTCATCAGGTTCTTGTTAGCCCAGTCTTCCAGCATCCCCAGGTCTTCCTGTAGGGTGACTTTCCAGTGTCCACTGTCCCACTCAGTTTGGGATCATTGATCTAATTTCTTGCTCTTGCAGAGCTGTACATCACTGTGCATTTTAAGGTCAGATCCCTCCTGAAGTGGTGGGAGGGTGAGCTGTGCCCTCTGCAGAGCAGTGTAGGTTGGTTTCTTTGCCTCTGTGCTTTAACTCTTGCTTATTTCATCACAGAGTACTTTGAATACTTTGCTCCAGACTTCACCCTTCATCCTGATGTCAGCACAAGGATTGAAAACCAGAACTCCAGGCAGGTGAGTGCTTTCAGCCTTATTGCAATATCAGCTATGTCCTTCCAAAACGTTGGTGCTGGGTCCTGTGAACCCAGGTACAGCAGAATTTTTCCTCTGGGATGTCAGAAAGTCTGGTAGCATTTGAGAACCTTGCTGGATTGTCTTTCTGCTTTCTGTGTGCTTGAGTATCAGTGATTGAGAACTTTCCCAACTCCTCTGCTCTGATAAAGAGTTTTTTGCACAAGTTTCTCATGACCACCTCATAAATGATGCAGGCAGGTAGCAGTGCTAACAGCTGTGGCTCTCTGCAGGCTGGCAGATGTCACTGTACTGATCCCTCTCTTGTTTTTTTTTCTCTCTAGTACTTGGATCAGATCAGGCAGACAATATTTGAGAATCTGAAAATGCTGAACCATGCTCCCAGTGTGCAGATCCATGATGTCCCTTCTGACTTGCTCAGCTATGATCGCACAGATGAGCCTGATCCAGAGGAAAGAGGATCTGAGGAAAACTACAGCAGGTGCTGTATCTTGGGCTGGAGAAGTGGGCTTTCCTCACGTAACATTTCCTGGGGTATTTGGGTGCAGGGCATCTCCTGACCTTCAGCACTGTGTCCTGGGCATTCTGCTCTAGCCCCAAGGGTGCCAGGGCTCTTCTCACTGATGGCAATTGTCTTTCCCCCAGGCCTGAAGCTGCCAACGAGTTTTATGACGGTGACCATGATAATGACAAAGAGAGTGACGTTGAGATCTGAGGGTGCTCCTTTGAGGCTCTGGACTGTGAGGGGTCCTTCATTGGACATGGGTGCTTGGAGTGGGTAACTGGGCCACACAGGAGCCAGTTAACCTGCCCTTTGTATTCAGTTACCTGTGATGGCAGCAGAAACCACCACCACCACCACAGACTTCTGCTACCTGGAGAGGCAGAGAGCAGTGAAATGTAACACTTTCCACCATGTGTCACGGTTCTGGTTGTCACCACTCTGGGGAATGGAAAATCAAGTAGTGCTGGAATCTCTGCTGTGTCCTGGCTGGCAGCTGTGCAACTGCCTTCAGAGCCTGCCCCGTGCTGTTTCGGTCACCTCCTGTATCTCCTGTCAGTGCAGGCTTCTGCCAGCAAGGTGGGAGTTGGTGGGATTGTGCCTGATACCTGTCTTTCTTCAGCAGCAGCATCTGATCCCTCTTGCTCCCCCCAGCCCTCCATTCAGGTACCCAGTCAACCCAGCCTGCACTGAATTGCTTCCTGATGTCTCTTCTAACCATCTGATGCTCCACAGCTCAAGGAAAACTATGTGAGAAGACAAGGTCCATTGTGAGGTGGGGGTTGTGAGTGTGCCTGTTGCAGGGAGTAGCTTGATGGAGCAGGATGGAAGAACGTCTGCAGAGCACAGGCACATTCCTTCTCCCCCATACTCAGTTTTGCATTCACAAACAAGTAGTGCAACACATTGCTGAGTTGGACCTAACTTCCCTGTTCTCTTTATTCTTGAGGATGCTAAAAATCACTGTGGAGCAGAGGTTTGGCTGCCAAGGTCAGTAGATAGTGTGTCTTGCACCTCTAACATAGCTTCCAGCTGTGTTTTCTGAGGTCACACTTGGCCCTTCTGTGTGTTAGCAAGAGGTTTGGGCTGCCTGCTTGGAGCGGAACCATTCCCCTGTAGCGGTACCCAGGAGACATCTCTCTGCTCATGGGTGAGGGAAGCTGCTTCCTCAAAGTCCTGTTGTCTTGCTCTCACACAGCAGAGATTTCTCTTGGCCATCCCTCAAATCCCAGACTTTGCTGCTCCTTTGCTGGAGTCATCACCTGGTACCTGTCGTAGCTTGGAGTGTGCTGATGGGGGAGGCAGGAGGGGTTTAGCTCGGTTTGTTTACTGATGTCTTTAACCATTAAAGGAAGAGGCAATATTTTTCTTACCTGACCTGTTGTTTGGCTCTTTAATGCTCACACTTGTTTAGCTCTTGTCCTCCTGAGGATTGAGAACGTGCAAAACATCCCTAGCAGGGTGGTGTCCTTCACTGTCTGACCTGTCTGAATGAGTGAAGGGCATCCAGCTCCTTGAGCTGTGCACTGAGGAGCCTTCAGTGCACAAGGGGGAGAGTGCCCTGAACTCCCTTACAGGAGCACAGCTGGGCTGGTGGGTGGACGCTCCTAATGCTTCCTGAAAGGAGGTTGAGGCCAGGTGGGAGTTGGTCTCTTCTTCTGGGGAACAAGCAACAGAATGACTGCTTCTCTCTTACAAGCAAAGTGCATCACTTCATCTGTGACACTATCATCTAGTCTTGGACACCCAGTGCTGTGGTAAGACCAGGGAGAGCCCAAGGCTGCCAGCACTACCCAAAATCTCCCAGGTAAGGTGGTAAACTGACACCCTCTGAGCCATGGCTGATCCTGGTCAGCTGCCTCCTCAAACAGCAAACTAAATGAGGCCTGACAATTATCTGTAGGAAGCATTTGAGAGCTCACACTTGCATACCTCTGTACAATGATGTATTTTCAAAGGTGCAGAAAAGATGGAGACAGACTTCTGGGAATTCCTCAGCTGTCCCCAAGAAGCCAGGCTGACCCTGTGTGAAGGAACTATTGTGGTATCTCTGCAGTTCTGGACCCTGAGCTGAGGGTGTTGGGGGCAGATCGGTGGCACAGGGAGTTTGTGCAGCAGAGTGGGTGCTGCTGGCCCCTATGGTGACATTATTTCCCTGGCAGAGAGGTGAAAATCTTGATCCAGGTGCAGTTGGGGTGCTGCTGCAGAGTTGCTGTTGGTCACCAGGTGGCACCTGGATCTCTTGTGTTTCCTGGAGTTTTCCTGGAAGTCTGTGCTTCTAGTCCTGCTCCAAGAACTGTCAGGGTGAACTCTCAGTGTTGGGGAGGGATTTTCTGGGAGAGCAGAGTCCTGGCTGTGTGCTGAGAGAGGTCTGTGGATGCCAGAGGCAGGTTTCTGGCAGCCTTATCACTCACAGATCCTCTACATGGCAGCAAGTCATTTTCTTTCTGAATATCTCATAAATCATCTTCTTTCTTGCTTTGTGTGCTCCTTCCTGTGCTCTAGCCCTGCAGAGCTAAACTGTGCCCTGGGCATTGCTGATCCTGCCTGTGTTGGTCACCCAGGGCTGGGTGCCTCAGCCTCGGGGTGCTGCTCAAAAGAATTCCTTCAAGATCCTGCTATCATGTTCTGTGTTGAGCTGTTTTCCATTTTCAGCAGCCTGTGGACAAAGTTCCTTCTTTACTGAGCTGCTTTGTTTGCTGGTAGGTGTAACCTAGAGAGGCAGGATGTCAAAATATTGAGAGACCATGGAAGTAGGAGTAGGAGGGACCTTCACACAGACCATCCACTCAAACCTTCCTGATGTGAGCAGGGACATCTTCCACTAGGTCAAGTTACTCAGCTGGGGCATCCACAACTTCTCTAGACAGCCTGTGCCAGTGTCTCACCACCCTCAGTGTAAAACTACTTCTGCTTGTGTCCAGTCTAACTACCCCCCTTCCAGTTTAAAACTGTTGTCCATCGTCCTGATCAGGTTGCTCAGAGCACCAGACAACTTGACCTGGAATGTTGGCAGATGTCCCATCCCTGGAACCTCTCTGGGCAACCTGGGACAGTGTCTCACCACCCTCAGTGTAAAACATTTCTTCCTTACATCTAATTGAAATCACTAGAAATCAGTGTCTCCTTAGCTCCAGAAGGCCAGATCCTGAAAGGTATGTAGCTCCTAACACATAGAAATGTAAGATACTGTTAACAGACAGTGAGACTTGATACAGCCAGGTAGGGGTCAGGGCCCTGGCCACCCTGTGTGGACCCAAACCATGATTTTTCTTGAAAGTGAAACTTTGGGGTCTTCTGAAAATGTTGCCCAGCTCTGTGGACTAGCTTGCAGACTCTGTTGCTGGTTCTTTGGGTCCTCCAGGTGCTCACAAATGCATTTAAATCATCCCCATGTGCTCTTCAGATGTCCTCAGAGTTCCAGGCAGCTTAAGGGCATCTCTTCCTCCTGCTCATGGATGGCTTGCTGCAGGGATCTCTGGCACAGGAGTGTCCTCTGTCCAATACTTCTCTCCCTTGTCCTTTTTCAGCCCAGTGTCCCCAGCTCCATCCTCTCCCTCTAGGAAGGATCATCTCTCCTTCACTTACTTCCAGCCTTCTGCAGCTGTAGCTTCTCTCTTCTTTGACCATCCAGGGGTCTGTTTTGCTCATGTTGCCTGAGAAGCAGCAGTAAACAGGGACAGAAACTTCTCTCTTCCTCTGTTGCTCAGGAATATTCTCAGACGAAATGGAGAAGTCTGTCCACAGCCCTAGGAGCTGGTAAATCCTGGTTCAGAAGTGTCTGCTGAGAGGAATGAATGTGTGAAGCTCACCAGCTGA
This sequence comes from Galbula dea, assembly GCA_013399015.1. Classification (NCBI taxonomy): domain Eukaryota; kingdom Metazoa; phylum Chordata; class Aves; order Piciformes; family Galbulidae; genus Galbula; species Galbula dea. The sequence goes on from VWZX01000354.1 coordinate 2,056,412, forward strand.
CCTCCCAACTTCACAGGACAATTCAGACACAGAGGGTCCTCTGGAGGCCTCAGGTCCATTTGTCCTGCTCCAAGTAAGGCCAACCCAAAAGTTAGAGATTTCTCAGGGCCTTTTACAGCCAGAGGTCCCTTCCAACCACAGCTATGCTGGGATTTTTGGGATCTTGTTTCATTTCTGCACAATATGTGAGTTTACCTGCTCCATGCACCATGCCCAAGGAGAGGGTTTGGAGTGTGTACTCTGGAGTGTCTAGACTCTAAAGTCCCTCATCATCACACATGCAGTCTGAGTACAGTACAGTTGTTTGCACATTCCTGCTGTTTCTCACCTGCATATATCAGGGTCCTGGTAGTCCTCTCAGAACTATCTCAGAACCTTCCTGTGGCACAGCTCTCATGTTTCAGCAATTAATGCTTTCATCTGGCAACAGGTGATGGTGTTACCTGTATGGCTTGGACTAGAGGAGTCAGTGTGAGCCAGGTCAGGCTGTGACCCAGGGCTGTCTCCTGTGCAGTGAGGAGCTCCTCCTGTCCCCAACGGTGCTGTCCCTGCCAGTGTGGCACTTGGCTGTGGATATTCACTTTTTGGGGTGTTGCAGGTGATGAGTCTGCCCAGCTCTGAGTGTGCAGCTCCTGCCTTGTCCCAGGCTGCTGCTGCTGCATGCAGCACTTGGGGTGTTACTGGTTAGCTCTCTGCAGGTGTGTGGTGCTTACTGGGAGATACTGGGAGCCAGAATGTGCCTGTATTGCCCATGGTGCACATCCACAGGATTCACACCAGGATGTCAGCACTGGACAGTGATTTTATTAGCAGTTTTTGCTTGAAGATACTCCTGGGTGAGCCCCAGGTTAGGACCAGGGATGCCCTAGGTCTTTCTTGGCTTAATGTGGGTCTTGGGGCTTGTCTGCCCTTGAAAACTGGGGGTTTTCCCCGGGTCCCCCTTACTGTGTGTTGAGATTTCCAGCTCCTTGCAGTGCAGTTTTCATCCGCCAGATGCGCGCAGTTGAGCCACATTGGCTCTGGTCCAGAGGATGAGCTCAGAGGATGGGGATTGGAAGAAAGGATCAGCTGCTTTGGTGACGCTTGGCTGACGCAGCCCCCCACCCTCCCCTGCAGCNCCCTTCCCTCTCCTGTTTCCGCCCCCCCTCCATCTATCCCTGCTCTGAACCTGGAAAAAACAGCTGAGTTCTCCTTTCAAGGAGCCTTTGTCCCAGCTGACAGCTTTCTTGGGGTGATTTGTCTGGCTTTTCTCTGCCTGTGACAAGAGCATAATTGGGAGTGGGGTCTCCATCTGCTGCTGGGGTAATGGAGGGAGAAATCACCTGCTCTGGCACACAAAGGCTGCACTTGTCCCCCCCCCTCACACCCCAACCAGCATCACCAGCCTTTGGGGTGCTCAGTGATTGGGAGCAGGAGCAGGGGTTAGGAGTATTTCTGCCATTAAATGAAGCAGGGGTGTCTGGAGTATTGTGCACCCCTTCTCTGTTCTGCATCCCTCTGTTGGGAACTCCCCACATCTTTCCAGTGTGCCCCATTCCTGCCCCATGCTGTCAGCCTGTTGCTGTTGTGCTTCTGCAGTGCTCCCCTGTTCCTGCTCCCCCAAACAGTAGGTTGGATGGGTCTGAAGGAGGCCACAGAAATTGTCCAGGGGTTGAACCCCTCTGCTGTGAGGACAGGCTGAGAGAGTTGGGGTTGTTCAGCCTGGAGAAGAGAAGGCTCCAGTAATTGCAGCCTTCAATACCTTATCTCCAGGGAGATCTTTTTCAGGACTTCAAGGGCCTGTCATAAAGATGGGGACAGGACTTTTTAGTAGGGCCTGTGGTGACAGGATAAGGGGTAATGGTTTGAAACTAAAAGAGGGAGATTTAGGCTAGATAGAAGGAAGAAATATTTTGCACTGAGGCTGGTGAGACACTGTCCCAGGTTGCCCAGAGAGGTGGGAGAGGTCCCATCCCTGGAACCATCCCAGATCAGATTGTTTGGGGCTCTGAGCAACCTGATCTGCTTGAAGACATCCCTGCTCAGTGCAGGGGGGTTGGACTAGGTGAAATTTCCCAATGGCTGCTTTGAAGTTAGCTGGACGCATTTAAGGGTTGGACTAGGTGACCTTTAAAGGTCCCTTCCAACCCAAACCATTCTCTGATTCCATTCTAAACCTCTTTCCCTGCAGACATTGCAGGCCGAGGTGACTGCCCAGCAGTGCCAGTGTACCCCAGTGCTGAGCTTCCACAGAGCTTTCCACCTCCATCCCTCCAGCCCCATGGCACTGTCTTCCCAGGCTGAGGTCCACCCTAATGGCTCACTTGCATTTTCCCAGCACTCCCTGAGTCACCTCGGGTGTGCTAGGAAAACACCCATGGTCAGGAGCACAAAGCTGGTTTATTATTTTGTCACTTCCCATTGCTCACAGGATGAGGTATTCTGGTACTTCAGCTTTACATACCCTTTCTGTTGTGGCAGCACCTCAGAAACACCCACTCAGCACTGCACAATGGTGCTGATCCCTGCCCTGCTGAGCTCCCCCTGCCCCAGTGCCTCCCTCACCTGTCTCCTGCCACACAGGGGACTGTGCTCCTAGTTTTTGCAGCTCTAGAAATCACAGTAGTAAAATGAAGTCCTCCTGAGTGTCCCATCAGGTGTCCCAGGCTCTTAGCTGCACCCAGACATGTTGCTGTGGTAGAAACATCATTGCAGAGCTCTGGCTCCAGGTCAGCCTCACTCTGAGCCCACAAAAAGAACTGTTCTCTCACCAAAAAGGCCTTTCAAAGTGTGGGTTTTTTGTAGTTAGCTTTATAGCCAGTGGGACTATATGTGTGGCTTTGTGCTGTAGAAGTGCTGGGACCCCAGAACTGGAGTTGCCAGGAGCTTGCCAGTCTATTGTCTTTGCAGGCTGGAGGGGTGCATTTTATGGTGCTGAGTGCCCTGCTTCTGGCTGGGTTTAATCCTTCTGTGTTGGGATGTTACCTGCAGTCATCTATATAAGTGTTTTCTCTCTGCTTCCTTTAATTTCTTGCTTTTCTTCCTTCTCTTCAGTGTTTGAGTTACTGCAAAGGACTTGGGATCCTCAATCTAGTTGTGGTTTTCATCTCCTGGCTGTGTGATGCTTTTTTAGTCCTTTCTGAACTGATCCTGGAAAACTTCCTGTGAGATTCACCCAGCAATTTAAGCCTCAGATTCAGCTGGATTTGGCCCTACACTGACATACTGCTGGCTTGAAAGTTGGATGCTCAGGGAGAAGTTTGCAAGGTATCCTTGTGCTGCTTTTGCATGTACCTTTGGTCCCTAAACCTTTCCTAGGGACAGCATCTGGTCACCCCAAGGGTGCTGGTTCTTCCCCGGTGTCTATCTTCAGTCTTTTCTCCCATCCCTGAGCCCAGGTGTGCTTCCACAAGGGGTAACACCAGGCTTGGGGTGCTCACCCTGACATGGGACTTAATACAGACCAAGTTTGGTGTTTTTTTCTCAAACTTCGAAAAACAGATGAGTGTGGAGAGTGGTTGCATTAGTTTTTGGGAGTTGTATTTGTGAAAAGGTGCTGGTTTGAATACAAAATACTACCCTTTTCCTGAGGACTGGGAATATAGCACATCAAGGAGAAGCAGAACAGAAATGGGGTGGTGAGGAGAGGCGACCAGGAGCACTCAGGAGGCAACAAAGCTGCTCAAAGGGTTTTAAGTAAATATTCTGGCTATAGTAACAATTTAAATAAGCTAGTAAAGGCTGCCTGGAGCCTTTTTTGGTGCCTGGAGCCTGTGGGGCTGGAGAAGGACTGCAGAGCTGGTGTGTCCCCCCCAACAGCTCATCCAGCAGCAGAGGGTGCTCATGCACTTCTGTGCAAATCCTCCTTCTCCCTCAGCCATCTTAGGCAATCCTTCTTCTTTCCCTGCAGTCTCCATTTTATGGTTCTGACGCAGAAAATAAAAAGGTTAGCAAAGGAGGGGGGAGCATGGATGATGGGGGGGTGCGGGATGTGCCAAGGCAAAGCTTGGTGGTGGCTTTCTCGGTGCCAGGGCAGGATCTGGGGCTGCGGTGAGGGGAGGCAGCGAGCATCCCCAGAGGATGCAGAGGAAGGAGTTCTTTGGAGGGGGAAGATAGAATTGGGGAGGGGGTTGTGCATGGAGAGCAGCTGTTTCAGATTAAATATTGCTTGAAGCCCTTGCCTGCCCCCAAGGCTGGATGGTTGCCCATCCTCCCTCCTTCCATCCTGACGCATACCCAGGGGATGCAGAGCAAGAGGCTCTCCGGGGTGTCATGACAGAATTGGGGAGGGGGGTCTGAAGGGNNCAGAATGGGGGGGGGGGGTCTGAAGGGAGAGCTGATGTTTCTGATGAAACAGTGCTTTCACCCCCCCCGCCCCTGCCAGCCCATGGAGCTGGATGGTCCACACCCTCCCTGCCTTTGTGTCCCTACTTGTACCCAGAGGGATGCAAAACAAGGAGCTTGGAGGGGGGGGGTGTGCCAGAATTGGGGNGAACTGAGGAAGGGGAATTTACAAAGAGACCTGATGTTTCTGATGAAATACTGTTTGGAGCCCATCCTACCAGCCCCAAAGGCTGGGTGGTGCCCACCCTCCCTCCATCCTGACTTGTACCCAGGGGGATGCAGAGTGAGGGGCTCTTGGAGAGGGGGGGGAGGGTAGGACTGCTGGGGGTAATGCCAGAACTGGGGAGGGAGATCTGCAGGGAGAGCTTTTGTTTCTAACAAAATACTGCTTGGAGCTTCTCATGCCCTTGCCAACCCCCAAGGCGGGATGGTGCCCTTCCTCCCTCCCTTCATCCCTACTTGTACGCAGGGAGATGTAAAGCGAGGGGCTCTCTGCAGGGGGGATGCCAGAACTGGGGAGGGGGAGTCTGCAGAGAGAGCTGGTGTTTGTGATGAAATGGTGCTTGAAGCAAGGCTGGATGTTGCCTACCCTTCTTTTCTTGTGTACCCAGGGGGATGCAGAGCACGGGACTCCGTGAGGGGGGCAGGGAATGACAGAATTAGGGTGGAGGGTCTGCAGAAGGAGCTGGTGTTTCAGATTAAATACTGCCTGAACACCCCACCCCACTCCAACCCCACTCTCCCTCTCTCCCTTGTTGTCAGAGAATGCTCTCACTGTGATACTGCTGTTTTTAAGCCCCATCTCAGTTGGAAGGTGAGCAGACCCCACCAACGGCCTAGAAGCCAGATGGGGCTCAGGTTCTGCTGCTCTGGTCCAGGCTCCCCAGGCAAGAGGGACTTTCCTGCTTTCATTGTTTAGGACGCTTAGATCTATTCTTGCTCCCTTTTTCCTTCCTGCCTGTGTACATGAGGGAAGTAGGGGGGTGAGTTGTTGCCCCAGCTTCCTGACCAACAAATCCTGGCAGCAGCACATTTCCCAGCTGTGTAGAGAGCCCCAGGAGAGCTGCCAGCCTTGGTATTGGGTAATTGTTGTCAGCCTCTTTATTTGTGGTAACCATTTTTGTGTTATTCGTCACTGCATCCTTCGTGTTGTGCTGTGGGGAGCTCAGGGGTCAGCAGGCATTTCTCAATCCAGGGGATGAAGCAAGCCAGCAGTCCAAAGTGCTGGAGGCTTCTCCAACAGGGAACTTCACTGATTCAACTACAGCAACCTTGTTTGGGCTCAGAGACGGGCTCAAATGTGGACCATTACCTGGTCATAGGCCTTTGTTCTGTGATGAGCACAGCCTATCTCTCCCTTCCATGGTGCCCCATCCGTGGAAATATTCCAGATCAGGTTGGACCCTGGGGCTCTGAGCAACCTGATCTAGTNCCCTCACCCCACTGGCCCTGCCAGCTCATGAGGCTGGATGGTACCCAGCCTCCCTCCCTCCCTTTGTCCCTGCTTGTAACCAGGGAGATGCAGAGCAAGGGGCTCTCGGGGAGGGCGGNGTTTCTAACAAAATACTGCTTGGAGCTTCTCATGCCCTTGCCAACCCCCAAGGCGGGATGGTGCCCTTCCTCCCTCCCTTCATCCCTACTTGTACGCAGGGAGATGTAAAGCGAGGGGCTCTCTGCAGGGGGGATGCCAGAACTGGGGAGGGGGAGTCTGCAGAGAGAGCTGGTGTTTGTGATGAAATGGTGCTTGAAGCAAGGCTGGATGTTGCCTACCCTTCTTTTCTTGTGTACCCAGGGGGATGCAGAGCACGGGACTCCGTGAGGGGGGCAGGGAATGACAGAATTAGGGTGGAGGGTCTGCAGAAGGAGCTGGTGTTTCAGATTAAATACTGCCTGAACACCCCACCCCACTCCAACCCCACTCTCCCTCTCTCCCTTGTTGTCAGAGAATGCTCTCACTGTGATACTGCTGTTTTTAAGCCCCATCTCAGTTGGAAGGTGAGCAGACCCCACCAACGGCCTAGAAGCCAGATGGGGCTCAGGTTCTGCTGCTCTGGTCCAGGCTCCCCAGGCAAGAGGGACTTTCCTGCTTTCATTGTTTAGGACGCTTAGATCTATTCTTGCTCCCTTTTTCCTTCCTGCCTGTGTACATGAGGGAAGTAGGGGGGTGAGTTGTTGCCCCAGCTTCCTGACCAACAAATCCTGGCAGCAGCACATTTCCCAGCTGTGTAGAGAGCCCCAGGAGAGCTGCCAGCCTTGGTATTGGGTAATTGTTGTCAGCCTCTTTATTTGTGGTAACCATTTTTGTGTTATTCGTCACTGCATCCTTCGTGTTGTGCTGTGGGGAGCTCAGGGGTCAGCAGGCATTTCTCAATCCAGGGGATGAAGCAAGCCAGCAGTCCAAAGTGCTGGAGGCTTCTCCAACAGGGAACTTCACTGATTCAACTACAGCAACCTTGTTTGGGCTCAGAGACGGGCTCAAATGTGGACCATTACCTGGTCATAGGCCTTTGTTCTGTGATGAGCACAGCCTATCTCTCCCTTCCATGGTGCCCCATCCGTGGAAATATTCCAGATCAGGTTGGACCCTGGGGCTCTGAGCAACCTGATCTAGTTGCAGATGTCCCTGCTGACTGCAGGGGGTTGGACTAGATGCCCTTTAAAAGTCCCTTCCAACCCAAACCATTCTATGAGAGGCAGTTGGCAGGAGACAGTTTTGTTGCATGTCTTCAGGGCTCCTGGGTTGGTTGGTTGGTTTGTTTTAGTGCAGTTTAAGGGTTTTCTTTTGTGACATCTGTTGTTCCAGTACCTGAGAACTAAACTGTGAGGTCCTAACCCTTACAGGTATGTGCACAGAGATAGGAGCTGGCATACATCATAAAATGGTTTGGGTTGGAAAGGACTTTTAAAGGTCATCTAGTCCAACCCCCTAAATGCGTCCAGCTAACTTCAAAGCAGCCGAAGCTGCCAACTCCAAAACCTTCCAGAAGTGTGGATCGAACACTTCACAATTAGACCCAAGCCCATCAGCAAACTTAAACAACCATCCCTGGGAAAATTGTCTTGTTTAGAGTCTGTATAGATGAGTCTGCACAAGCAGCTCATCAATCAGTGGAAGGCAGATGGGAGCCATCTCAGCAGGACTGCTCAGCCACTCCTTGCCAGAGAATCATAGAATGGTTTTGGTTGGGAGAGACCACATCTACTTGGCTTTTTAAACCCCTCCAGGGATGGTGACTCCACCACTTCCCTGGGCAGCCTGTGCCAGGGCTTGACAACCCTTTCAGGGGAGAAATTATTCCTCATGTCCAACCTAAACCTAAATAAATAGAAATTCATTCCTTCCATGTAGGTGAGTCCTAGTTGCTCTTGTGCTTATCAAGTCCTCAGCCCAGTTTATTCTCAAGTTCTTGCATCCTCTTTTTGTTCCTTTCCTAGAAATGTTATTTTTGCAGCTTAATGAAGCTTTTGTGTTGCTTTTACCCAACTGCTTTAAGCTTTGCTTTTTTTCCCTTCCCATAGCCACACACAAGGCTGCTTCTCAGGAAGATAGTGAATGTCATGAGAGCCACTGTGGTTTCTGGGGATAGTTAGCTGAGGATCTTTTCCTTTAAATATCTGAAGCCAAAGAGCTCTTTGTTTGTGAGCTGGTGCATGCCCAGATCTACGAAAATAGGTCAGGGATTCGGTGCCGGCGGCAGGAGCCGCAGCCGTAGCCCTGCTGTCTGCTCGCCGGCCCTGGGCGTCAGCGGAGGAGCGGCACAGCCATAGGCCAGCTCCGGGGGAGGGATGCTGGTCCCCCCCCCCGCCTTGTTACTGGGC